>OY755242.1:58802681-59465902 GCA_963576725.1 Azorinus chamasolen
ATTCAAAGAGGTAAATCTGGGTCTACTCTGTTTGCAAATCCGTGAAAACATGTTTATATGAGGGAAAGGGTTAATTAGAGGAAAGGAAAATTTCAGAATTGTGTAGATTTGAAACCATTGTGATTAATAGTGCATTTACTCCTATGGAGCAAATGCTCTATTTATCACAAAGGCTTTTTTCAGAGCCTACCTCTTTGAATCAATCTACTGATAAGGAGAATTAATTAGAGACAAGGAAAATTTCAGAATTGTGTAGGTTTGAAACCATTGTGATAAATAGAGCATTTACTCCTATGGAGCAAATGCTCTGTTTATCACAATGGTTTCATAATGTGACTGTTACAGAGGTGTAGAACAAAGGCTTTTTTCAGATCCTACCTTTTTGAATAGATCTTCTGATAAGGAGAATTAATTAGAGAAAAGGAAAATTTCAGAATTGTGTAGATTTGAAACCATTGTAATAAATAGATCATTTGCTCCATAGGAGTAAATTTACTCATATACAAACTACATACAAAGTTACATACCGGTATGTGTCAGATCAGAATCCAAACTGTGTGGTAATTTCAGTCAAGTCATGCTAAGCAGTGATAGGGTTGTCATCTGTTAGAAATTTTGTCTCTTATTCAAAGAGGTAAATCTGGGTCTACTTTGTTTGCTAATGCGTGAAAACACGTTTACATGAGGGAAAGGGTTAATTAGAGAAAAGGAAAATTTCAGAATTGTGTAGATTTGAAACCATTGTGATAAATCACAATGGTTTAATAAAGTGACTATTACAGAGGCGTAGAAAGGCGTTTTTATGGAGGAAAGAGTATTCTATTAGCCGGCAGAGCACAACCTGGTCAGACAGCTCCTATAGAAACCATCTGATACGGGTCTGATCTGTTTGCAAATGCATCAAATCACATTTATATGAAGGAAAGGGTTTTAAAGGTCCAAAAGTTTATTAAAGATCGACTGCTTCCTGGCCCTTTTCAACAGAATTAAGACCAACAGGTATGGCACAGAGTTTGGATCCACAAAGGGTCAAATAACACCCCACAAAACAGGTGTCCAGTTTTCTTTAGAAACATACATGTAGTTAAAACTTTAAAAAATCTTTCCCTCTGGTGAGCGATTTCAGGGCCATCATGGCCCTCTTGTTTTGTAGCTGACTGCTTAAACAGCCCATGGGATCACTAGTTATGCATAGGAAAAACTTTAAAAACCTTCTTGTCAAAAACTACATGTCCCAGAGTTTAGATATTTGTTGTATAGATTTACTTAGCATACCTTTATGGGTTTTGTTAATATCATAGTTCTGAGGTTAAAATTGGCCCTGCCCTGTGTATATAGACTTCTTCACATCAGAAACAACAGTTTAAAAGTTCCCCCTTAAACCAGACTGAGACTAGCCAGTGTGAGCGCTGATGTAATCACCCTTAGCCTGATCAGTAGAGTAGAAATTGTGTTTAGACAAATAACACACACTCATTTTAGATTGAGAAAACTATTTGGATAATTCTCAAAATGCAGAAAGCTCTTAAAGCTTTTTTCATACCTGTGCCTTGCATTAAGCTGTCAGCTATCAATAGTGTATCTGTTGTGAAGTTCAGCTTAATACAAGTTCTGCAGTGTTCTATGCACTACCCATTCTTTCAGTATTGTGATGTTATCTCCTTCAGAATTGTTGTCTGCTTGTTTAAGTTTGTTCACACTGTTTTTAATACATATCAAACTTACAATTAACTCTCTTGTACAAACCACATATGAAGTTACATATGTGTCAGATCAGAATCCAAACTTTGTGCTAAATTCAGTCAAGTCATGCTCAGCAGTCACAGATAGGGTTGTAACACTGAGTTTCCGTTATCTGTTAGAAATAATAAAGTGAAAACTTTGAAAATCTTCTCTTAATCTACAAGGTTCTCAGCTTTCATATTTGGCACATAGCACCATGTTTCTGTCCTCTACAAAAGTTATATAAATTATGCCCCTGGAGTCAAAATTGGCACCGCCCCAGGGTTGTCAGTTTTCAATAGAAACATATAGTGAAAACTTTGAAAATCTTCTCCTCTGATTGTCTGGTGAGCGATGTCAGGGCCATTCTGGCCCTCTTGTTTTGTGAACAAGTGAAGTTCTTAACATAGCAGAAACTAGAATCAGATCTATATTATTTCATTAGCAAACAGACCAGACCCTGATCAGATGGTTTCTACAGGAGCTTAAAAAGGCATCTTATTGAAGTAAAGGGTTAAACAAACTACTTATTTTACCCCCGCAAACTTGTTTGAGGGGTTATACATACTGGAATCACCCTGTCCGACAGTCACTTTGGCAGGCGAGCAGGCCATTTGGTATGCATAATAACCACAAATAGATGATGTGCAAGACACACTTTTAATGTGTTTATTGCAGAGTTATCTCAACTTAAACATTTGAGTAATTTTTGTCATTTTGGCTGAAACATGAGTATTTGGTTTTGCGATCAAGGCTGCTATGCTGGGATATTCCGTCACCTTTAGTGATAGTTCTAGTGTTATCTCTTTCTAATCCTAGCATTTATGTTCCAAATTTTGTCAGTACCTCTATGATGTATACATATTTGTTATAAAAGTATCCATTGTGCTGTTTGTTCTCAGGCATGCCTATAACATCTCCATAAAGGAACTGACAGTGATGGTGATGAAGGCAATACTACAACAACCCTTTACAGAGGACCCCAGTCTAGCAGGGGCCCAAGCCCTTAAAGTGCTAAAGGAGGTAGGATCTTTTGGCATTCTTACAGGCATACTTATTTTTAGCTCGTCTGTTTCGAAGAAAAGTCGAGCTATTGTGATCACTGGGTCGTAGGCGTTGTCGTCGTCGACATGCAAAAACTTTAATGTAGCTCATTACTCGAAAAATATAAGAGGTATCAATATGAAACTTCATAGGTTAGTAGATCTCATTGAGAGGAAGGCCCCTACTTAAGAACCATAACTCTTGTTTTCAAAATTTTGGAGTTATAGCTGGTTGGACAAGCACCAAATCAGATGAGCGTTGGCACCACACGCGGCTCTTGTTTATGATACAGCATTCTCAGTGGAAGCTTTTTAGTACCCATCAAATGCTTTCCCACTTAATCCTTTACCATCATAAAAACGCCTATACATGCCTTTGCAAACAGAATAGACCCAGATCAGGCAGCTCTTGTAGGAGCCATCTGATCTTGTTTGCTTATGAAATTATAATCTATCTGACATAAACAAGACAAGCATGTGTGCATATCCCTTTGTAAAAATTCAGCTAATAAATATTCATTATGTCAATATTTTTTGCATGAATATTCAACAGGGAAGATTAAACTTTTTAGCTCACCAGAGCACAAAGTGCTCAGGGGGAGCTTTTGTGATCGCCAGATGTCCGTCGTCCGTCGGCGTGCATCGTCCGTCGTCGGGCGTCAACAATTTGAACCTTTAAAAATCTTCTCCTCTGAATCTACAGGGTTCTCAGCTTTCATCTTTGGTACATAGCATCACCTATAGGTCCTCTACAAAAGTTATATAAATTATGCCCCTGGGGTCAAAATTGGCCCCGCCCCAGGGGTGGGAAGTTTTCAATAGAAACATATAGTAAAACTTTGAAAATCTTCTCCTCTGAAACCAGAAGGTTATTAGCTTTCATATTTGGCACATAGCATCATGTTCAGGTCCTCTACAAAAGTTATATAAATTATGACCCTGGGGTCAAAATTGGCCCCGCCCCAGGGGTGGGCAGTTTTCAATAGAAACAAATAATGAAATCTTTGAAAATCTTCTCCTCTGAAACTGAAAGGCTCTCATCTTTATACCCCCCACAACGAAGTTTGGGGGGGGTATACTGGAATCAGGTTGTCCGTCTGTCCGTCTGTCCGTCTGTCCGCACTCACCAAAGGGTAGTTGTGTGACTTTTTCTAACTAGTCGCACAAGTAAAATCATTAACCTGGCCATCTCTTGTGACATTAACCTGGCCATTTCTTGTGACATTAACCTGGCCAGTTGTGGGACATAGGGTTAGGGTAAGGGTTAGCTTCCAGATCATTCTATTCCAAAGTTAGAGCCAAAAATAGTTTTACTTGTGGGACTAGTCACACAAGAAAAGATCAAAGGAAAAAGTCACACAACTACCCATTTGTTAGTACGTCCGTCCGTCTGTCCGTCCGTCCGCACTCACCAAAGGGTAGTTGTGTGACTTTTTCTAACTTGTCGCACAAGTAAAATCATTAACCTGGCCATCTCTTGTGACATTAACCTGGCCATTTCTTGTGACATTAACCTGGCCAGTTGTGGGACATAGGGTTAGGGTTAGGGTTAGCTTCCAGATCATTCTTTTCCAAAGTTAGAGCCAAAAATAGTTTTTCTTGTGGGACTAGTCCCACAAGAAAAGATCAAAGGAAAAAGTCACACAACTACCCATTTGTTAGTATGTCCGTCTGTCCGTCCGTGGACACAATTTTGTCCGGCCTTCTTCTTCTACAGTTTTGCTTCAATTTTGTTGAAAGTTCATATATAGCCATATGACCATATAAACCTGTGCACCGCATATTTCCGTTATGATCGGACCACTACTTCAGGAGTTATCTCCCCTTTTTAGTCCCGTACCAATGTTTTCCGGTTTTCTGGACTTTTTATGGAAGTGACTCCAGATATCAACTCTATATTTAGTACAAAGCTAAATCTGTATAAGTTACAGCTTATGTTACAATCTCAGTCCGGTTGAATAATTATTTCCAGAGTTATTGCCCTTGTACTTTAATTTTTTTCTTCAAATTTGGGATTTTCCGGACTTTTCTTGGAAGTGGTTGCAGATATTAACTGTATATTTGGCATAAAGCTAACTCTACATGATTTACAGCTTAATTCCCAATCTCAGTCTGGTTGAATAATTTTTGCCAGAGTTATGGCCCTTGAACTTTAATTTTTTGTCAAATTTTCAGTTTTCCGGACTTTTCTTGGAAGTGGTTGCAGATATTAACTTTATGTTTGGCATAAAGCTAACTCTACATGATTTACAGCTTAATTCCCAATCTCAGTCTGGTTGAAGAATTTTTGCCAGAGTTATGGCCCTTGAACTTTAATTTTTTGTCAAAATTTCAGTTTTCCGGTCTTTCTTTGGAAGTGGTTGCAGATATTAACTTCATATTTGACATAAAAATAAATCTAGATGAGGTACAGCTTAAGTTCAAATATCGGTCTGGTTGAATAATTTTTGTCAGAGTTATGGTCCTTGAACTTAATGTTTTTCTGAAAAGGTACCTAGCTTTAGAACTTTGGATTTGACAAAAACCTCATGAAAGGGTCTTATTTCTAAGAATTATTCTTCATTTTTATTACATAAATTGGGTTGGGGCATGTATTGTTTTTAAATCTCTTCACGTTTCTGTATGTACATAATTTATGTTCAGATTGATGATAGGTGTTCTGACAAGCAGACAGGTGGGGGGTATTCGTTAGCCTTTGGCTTACAGTTCTAGTTCATATTTGGCACAGAGCAGCATATTCAGGTCCTCTACAAAAGTTATATAAATTAAGGCCCTGGGGTCAAAATTGGCCCCGCCCCAGGGGTGGGCAGTTTCCAATAGAAATATATAGTGAAAACTTTGAAAATCTTCTCCTCTGAAACCAGTAGGTTCTCAGCTTTCATATTTGGCACATAGCATCATGTTCAGGTCCTCTACAAAAGTTATATAAATTATGGCCCTGGGGTTAAAATTAGCCCCGCCCCAGGGGTGGGCAGTTTTCAATAGAAACAAATAGTGAAATCTTTGAAAATCTTCTCCTCTGAAACTGGAAGGCGCTTAGCTTTCATATTTGGCACAGATCATCATGTTCAGGTCCTCTACAAAAGTTATATAAATTATGCCCCTGGGGTCAAAGTTGGGGCCGCCCCAGGGGTGAGAAGTTTTCAATAGAAACATATAGTAAACCTTTGAAAATCTTCTCCTTTGAAATCAGAAGTTTCTCAGCTTTCATATTTGGCACATAGCATCATGTTCAGGTCCTCTACAAAAGTTATATAAATTATGGCCCTGGGGTTAAAATTGGTCCGCCCCAGGGATCGGCAGTTTTCAATAGAAACAAATAGTGAAATATTTGAAAATCTTCTCCTCTGAAACTGGAAGGCGCTCAGCTTTCATATTTGGCATAGAGCATCATGTTCAGGTCCTCTACAAAAGTTATATTAATTATTGCCCTGGGGTCAAAATTGTCCCCGCCCCAGGGGTGGGCATTTTTTAATGGAAACAAATAGTGAAAACTTTGAAAATCTTCTTCTCTGAATCTGGAAAGTTCTCAGCTTTCATATTTGGCACATAGCATCATGTATAGGTCCTCTACAAAAGTTATATGAATTATGGCCCTGGGGTCAAAATTGGCTCCACCCCAGGGGTGGGTAGTTTTCAGCAGACACATATAGAGAAAACTTTGAAAATCTTCTCCTCTGAAACTGAAAGGTTCTCAGCTTTAATATTTGGCTCATAGCATCATGTTCAAGTCCTCTACAAAAGTTATATAAATTACGCCCCTGGGGTCAAAATTGGCCTGCCCCAGGGCCGGCTAGTTTTCTATAGAAACATATAGTGAAAACTTTGAAAATCTTCTCCTCTGATTTTCTGGTGAGCGCTTCAGGGCCATTCTGGCCCTCTTGTTTCAAATCTATAATATCATTGTAAAAGAAATGGTTCCTATTCAATTCAATATCTAAATTCAGATTCTAACGCAATCTGTCAGTTTCCTGCGATCTGATTGGCTCATGTGACCAAATTTGCGGCATATAAAAAGTGTTTTATATGTCGCAAATTCAACCAATCGAAAACGGCCGAATAACACCATGTGCATGTAAATATATCAATGCGCGTTGTTTATAAGCAATGATAAATCCGTATGCATACTTTGACATATAAATCTAGATCTATTCCAGTTTTGCCCGTTATTTCAAGTTATTTTCCATTGTTTTCTGTGTCTCGACTTGAACGGTCTCTTATATGCACATGTGTCATGTGGAGAATTATTGAGATACTCCTATAAGCGTTGGGATCCAGATTAGCCCTTATTTATTATATCGTTCAAACATAACGTTATAAAGTGACGTCATTGTTACAGACGACGTTTTCCCGTATGGCGCCAAAGATAAAGATGACGTTACTTTACCAAAATGTGTATTGAATGTATGTATTGAGCATGTTGAATAGCTATCGCACAATAACTCATGACTAATGAAATGTATATATATAAACCAGTGTGAAAACACAGTTACTTTAAGAAATCTGAGAGAAACTGGTGTACTATTTCTTGCCTCATCACTCATTTAATCATCAGCGCGCAAAGGATATTACTTGAATTCAAATCGGCTGAACAATTTGTCGTTTTTCGTGTTAAGATTGCGTTAGAATAGGGTTAATCCTACTGTAATTTGAAATTTGCGACGGTATATGAGGTTTTTAACGGTCTTAAATTATTTTAATGACTCCGCCTTCGGCGTCGCCATTAAAATAATTTGCGACCGTTAAAAACCTCATATACCGTCGCAAATGTCAAATTACAGTAGGGTTAACCCTATATTTACTGATGCAGTGCTAAGAAATCAGCAATTAACCCTTTCCTGTTTTCACACATTTGCAAACAGAGTAGACCCTGATCAAAAGGCTGCCATAGGAACCGTCTGGTCAGGGCCTGTTCTGTTTGCTAATGGGATGTGAAAGATCTGTTTCTTTACTTTCTAAAATGGCTACAATTTTCCACCTTCCATATTTCTTAACTATATTGGCCATGAATATTCAGTAGGTGTTGAAATTTGGAATAAACATAGAACAGGGAAAAGCAGAGAAAGCCATTTAGCTAGAGTTAAACCTTTTTACAGAGTATTCAATGGAGAGTATTAGATAATGTCCTTCATTGAATAGCTTGTCATATCCATGATTCTTTTTATCATTTTCAGACACTTACTAAACACCAGCCTGTGCTCAAGAACTACATTAAGAATGATGAGTCTCAGCTGCAGTGTTTAAAAGCATTGGAAGTAAGTGAACTATGATTGGAAAGTAAACTAGGGACTTGGATAGTGTACAGTAGTTTACCTCCTAGGCAAAGTGGGCAAATATTGGAATGTGTACATGGTTCATATTTAGGTGTTGTGCATCTTACATTGTTTCAATGAAATTGTGTCATTTAACCCTTGTCCTCATAGTTATGCCTTTTAAGGTTTTGTAAACAGAGGCCTTTTAAGGTTTTGTAAACAGAGTAGACCCATATCAGACAGCCCCTGTAGGATATGTCTGGTGTGTGTCTGTTCTGTTTGCTTATGGAATTATAATAGATCAGACACTTCAATATCTACCAATACAAAATAGTCTTGTACAAATATGCCATAATAAATATTCATGATGTCAGTATTTCTAGGGGAGCTTTCTGCATTGCTTTCAGTCTACTACCACCTGTATTTTGAAACATCTATATTTCTTGATTTAATGTTTATAAATATAAGGGGAGATTTATTAGAGTAGGGTGTTTATTAGGAAGAAAACTAAGTGCTAAGCAGAGATGTAGATAAGAAACACATTTAGAAAATGTTAATGGTTTTTTATATTTCTGCATAAAATATCCACCTTGGTGCTTCTCATTAGGGATGCCACCCTATGGTAATTCAAATGAGTAGCAGCAAGATAGGGTTTGACTGAGCACAGCTACAGATAACAATGCGTATCCAGATACTACTAGAAAGGTGTTCCTCGGAACACTTCTGTCGCCTGCCTGCGCACTGACCCTCCTCCCACCAATTTTAAACTTGACACAATTGCAGTACATGACTGTATACATGTAAATGGGTATAACATAAATCCAGCTATGATGCTATGTAACTTGGAGCATGATCAATATGAAAGAAGTGTGGAACTAAGACAAAACAATAACAGACCTGTTTACTGCTACGTTTTGGCCGTAGTTTCTACGTTTTGACATGGAAAAATACGCACTACAATTTAAGAACGAAATTGCTACGGATCTGTTCAAGTTGGGATTTTTCCTCCCTTTTTGCACTTTTCCGGTATTAAAGTACCTTTCCGCTCAATACAAACATGTATAAGTTATTTGAACACTCTATCATTAATCAGTTTATTGTGAAAATGTCGGGAAATCATCTTTTTCGGCATTAAAACGCGTCCTTAGTTACCTGTGACGTAAATATAGGATGTAGTTAATATTATCTAATCAGCGAGCAGCTTTCCCGTTTCTCCTTATGGGATGCTCTAAAGCACATGGCGACTAATAGCGGCGGAAAAAAATTGAACCATCAATATTTCAATAATATACTGATATTATAGGATGCACTCGATGAACATAATCATGCCAGAAAGTGCAATCAAGATTGGATTTAGCAGTATTCATGGATCAGAGAGTGTAAGGATAATAAGTACAAAGCACTCTGCTCGCTATGTAAGAAAGCCATTGAAAATGAAAGTTGTGTAAAATGGGCGAACTTGGTCGCAGTAAAGTCACATGCGAAAGGTCACCAATTCAAAAAAAAACGGGAACAGATACAGTCAATAACTGGTATGGCAAACTTTTTTTCAAGTTACCCCAATTCCCAAATAGATCTCTTCTCCGCCGACTGCTGAAATGACTACCCCACCCACCTCCAGCCCGATGTTGAATTCTGCATCATGCATGCAATGTCGCTCAATGTCAAGTTTTGCCCTAACAAACGATCTACTGATAGGCTTGACAGCAGAACTATTATGGACAATTCAAACCCTAGTTTCTCATTATTCTATAAATCAAATGAAAATCTATTTCAAAACTGTTCAAGAAGATGTTTTCTGACGGTCAGATTGCTGAGATTTTTTTCTTGTGGAGAGAGAAAGACGTTGTGTATATGTTGCTTTGGTCAAAGACCTATGGTAACAGTGTTATAGCAGAACATATTACTATTAAAACTATGTTGTTAGATCTACAGGAAATTATAAGCTACTTTGTTCAAGTTTGTTGTACTTTTTCCATGTGTGAAGTTTGAATTCAATGCTATCAGTAGAGTAGGAGATACAGGCCGGACAAGAAGAGTGTGACGCCCGACGACTACGACGGACAAAGTAATCCCTATATATCTGCCATGCTTCGCAGGCGACATAAAAATCGCCATTTCTCCACCAAACCCTATACTGTGACAACTCTTTAGAATCGTCTCTTCGAGAATTCTATTATGCTTACAATTGCAGTGTTTAACACTATATTAAACCTTTCAATGCTGTTTTCATAGTGGAATAGCCAATCAATGTTTTGTTGTAGAGTCCATTCAGTGTGAAAGGCTTTAGCTAGATTATTTGAATGACAAACTGCAGACGCTGATCAGAGGGCTTCTGACCTGGGTCTGCACTGTTTGCAAATACCAGTGCATGCATGTACCACACTTGTAGGATTTATAATCATAAAACCATTTTCTCTGTGCAGGAGTTTGGCAGTGGCGGCTCCCAGCAGATGTCGCTAGTGATGAATTTGATTCACTTCCTGTATGACAGTGATGTGTTACTAGAGCATGTGATACTGAAGTGGTTCCGACTGCCCTTCACTCTGAGCCAACATGGGGATAGCGAAGATGAAGAAGAGATAGAAAATAACCACAAGGAAGTCAGAAAACAGGCAAGTTCAACATGGTCTTCCATTGTTTCTTTAATTTAACCATTTCCCTCATATAAATGCATTTTCACGCATTTGCAGAGTACACCCAGATCAGGAGCCATCTGGTCAGGGTCTGCTCTGTTTGCCTTTGACATAATATAGATTTGATTCAACAGTTTTTGTCAAAACTAAAAAAGTCTAGATGTGTCATTGATGGAAAATTATGTATTGATATATTGATGGAAAATACCGACGAATCATTCATAGAATAATAGTAAAAATGTTCAAGGGTTCCGTTTTGGAAATATCTAGACAATGTCGCTGAATTATGCCTAACCCACAGAGTAAACACTTGAAAATGGAGGAAATGAAAGTATGCGTGGGAAGTCTTCAGAAGAATTCCGCTGCAAGTATGTTAGAAGTTACCAACCTGTAAATGTATTACCAGTGGAAAGGTGTTTATTTGTCCTCCATTTGTATCGATATTTTGATACCTGTATTGATATCGTATTGACTGACATGTATCAATGATATATCGATATTGTTCCTATCAATGACACCTCTAAAAAAGTCTTTGTAAAGTTTACATTATAAAAATACAGCTAATAAATATTTGTGATGTCATAATTTCTTACATGAATATTGAACAGGGAAAGGGTTAACCGTTTAGTCCATAAATATTCATTTAAGAAATAATTTTATGAATATTAATTCGATGATTTTTTATGATGGCATTATAAACAAGGGAATCTTTTGCTTTTGCAAATATTTTAGAATCAGATCTATAATATTTCATGAGCAAATAGACCAGACCCTGATCTGAGTCTGCTCTTGTTTGCAGCAGCATGAAAAAATGTTTTTATGTGGAATTGTGTATATTAATGGGGGTGGGGAGAGATTGGATTGTCTCCCTTTATGCATGTAGTATCTTTATCATTCATGCTCAGATTTGATTCATTAGTTTTGTATGCTAATGTTATAGCTCACCAGAGCACAAAGTGCTCAGGGTGAGCTTTTGTGATTGCCTTTTGTCCGTCGACGTGCGTCATGCGGTGTCCGTCGTGCGTCGTCCGTCGTCAACAATTTGAACCTTTAAAAATCTTCTCCTCTAAATCCACAGGGTTCTCAGCTTTGATCTTTGGCACATAGTATCATCTTTAGGTCCTCTACAAAAGTTATATAAATTATGCCCCTAGGGTCAAAATTGGCCCCGCCCAAGGGGTGGGCAGTTTTCAATAGAAACATATAGTAAAACTTTGAAAATCATCTCCTCTGAAACCAGAAGGTTCTCAGCTTTCATATTTGGCACATAGCATCATGTTCAGGTCCTCTACAAAAGTTTTATAAATTATAGCCCTGGGGTCAAAATTGGCCCCGCCCCAGGGGTGGGCAGTTTTCAATAGAATCAAATAGTGAAATCTTTGAAAATCTTCTTCTCTGAAACTGGAAATCTCTCAGCTTTCATATTTAGCACATATCATCATGTTCAGGTCCTCTACAAAAGTTATATAAATTATTGCCCTGGGGTCAAAATTGGCCCCGCCCCAGGGGTGGGCAGTTTTCAATAGAAACAAATAGTGAAATCTTTGAAAATCTTCTTCTCTAAAACTGGAAGTCTCTCAGCTTTCATATTTGGCACATAGCATCATGTTCAGGTCCTCTACAAAAGCAATATAAATTATGGCCCTGGGGCAAAATTGGCCCGCCCCAGGGGTGGGCAGTTTTCAATAGAAACAAATAGTGAAATCTTTGAAAATCATCTTCTCTGAAACTGGAAGGCTCTCAGCTTTCATATTTGGCACATAGCATCATGTACAGGTCCTCTGTACAAAAGTTATATAAATTATGGCCCTGGGGTCAAAACTTGCCCCGCCCCAGGGGTGGGCAGTTTTCAGTAGAAACAAATAGTGAAATCTTTGAAAATCTTCTTCTCTGAAACTGGAAATCTCTCAGCTTTCATATTTAGCACATAGCATCATGTTCAGGTCCTCTACAAAAGTTATATAAATTATTGCCCTGGGGTCAAAATTGGCCCCGCCCCAGGGGTGGGCAGTTTTCAATAGAAACAAATAGTGAAATCTTTGAAAATCTTCTTCTCTAAAACTGGAAGTCTCTCAGCTTTCATATTTGGCACAGAGCATCATGTTCAGGTCCTCTACAAAAGCAATATAAATTATGGCCCTGGGGCAAAATTGGCCCGCCCCAGGGGTGGGCAGTTTTCAATAGAAACAAATAGTGAAATCTTTGAAAATCATCTTCTCTGAAACTGGAAGGCTCTCAGCTTTCATATTTGGCACATAGCATCATGTACAGGTCCTCTGTACAAAAGTTATATAAATTATGGCCCTGGGGTCAAAACTTGCCCCGCCCCAGGGGTGGGCAGTTTTCAGTAGAAACAAATAGTGAAATCTTTGAAAATCTTCTTCTCTGAAACTGGCAGTCTCTCAGCTTTAATATTTTGCACAAAGCATCATGTTCAGGTCCTCTACAAAAGTTATATAAATTATGGCCCTGTGGTCAAAATTGGCCCCGCCCCAGGGGTGGGCTGTTTTCAATAGAAACAAATAGTGAAAACTTTGAAAATCTTCTCCTCTGAAACTTGAAGGTTCTCAACTTTCATATTTGGCACATAGCATCATGTGTAGGTCCTCTACAAAATTTTATAAATTATGGCCCTGGGGTCAAAATTGGCCCCGCCCCAGGGGTGGGCAGTTTTCAATAGAAACAAATAGTGAAATCTTTGAATATCTTCTTCTTTGAAACTGGAAGGTTCTCAGCTTTCATATTTTGCACATAGCATCATGTTCAGGTTCTCTACAAAAGTTATATAAATTATACCCCTGGGTCAAAATTGGCCCGTCCCAGGGGTAGCCAGTTTTCAATAGAAACATATATAGTGAAAACTTCGAAAATCTTCTCGTCTGAAACCGGAAGGTTCTCAGCTTTCATATTTGGCACATAGCATCATGTTCAGGTCCTCTACAAAAATTATATAAATTGTGCCTCTTGGGTCAAAATTAAACCCCGTCCCAGGGCAGGCTAGTTTTCTATAGAAACATATAGTGAAAACTTTGAAAACCTTCCCCCTCTGATTGCCTGGTGAGCGCTTCAGGGCCATTCTGGCCCTCTTGTTTTTAAATTTGTTTTCATACGTTTGTATGTAATATGACATATTAAAAAGATAATGATTTAAACGCTCAGAATTTTCATTTTGCTGTTGTGTAAGATTTCAAGTTGGTGGTTTGGTTTAACCCTTTACTCCATGAACCTTCATGTGAGGAATAATGACATCATGAACACAAGAATTGGTCTTCCCAGAAACTGTAAGATTAGATAACCTCAAAAGCAAATAGAGCAGACCCAGATCAGATGACTCTTACAGGAGCTGTCTGATTTGGGTCTACTGTGTTTGCAAAGGCATAGAAAGGCATATTTATGGAGGAAGTAGAGAAAAGAATTGTGTATGACATTATGCAGTTTTCTGTTGCAGGTTGCTCCACTCATTAAGTGGTTAGAGGAAGCTGATGAAGAATCCTCAGAGGAAGACTGACCCAGCTCCGATACTCTGAATATGAATTCTTGATAAACTTGAGTAAATCAGTGTCCCACCAAGATCTGAATTTGTTTAACAGTATGATTGTGTTTTAAAAATAAAATTTGAAAAGAAAGCAAGTAGTTGTGCCAAAGGTGCTGAGACCTAGAAAAACTAGTCAGATATAAGTTGTGAGATTAAACTGGTGTATTTGGATTGGGTACCAACAAAGACAGTTCTTGCTCTCAGACTGACAAACAAGGGGTTGGAGGTGTCATGTACTGGACAATACTATTGCAGAAATACAATAATACCTCTAACAACTCAATGAATATTCATGTAAGAAGTAATGATATCATGAATATTTATTACATTAAATTTCAAAATGATACATGGACCCTGGAGTTTTGGGCATGACAGAAACTATTGAATCTTAGTATGTGGTACTGACATAAATTATAATTTCATAGCCAAACAGAGCAGATCCCAATCTGGGTCTACTCTGTTTGCAAAGGCATAGAAAGGCGTATTTATGGAGTATAGAGTTAACACACAATTCCTTGATTGTTTGATATTCAGGTTTGAATGTACTGTTTACATTGGAGTGTCATTCTAACACTGTGAGTGAACATGCTGGATCAAGGTTGGAATTAGATGTTTATGGTATGGAAATGAATGAACGTTACAGAATCATGATGGCGTCATAGTGAAAAGTTAAGGACAAGTATGTAGTCCGTTGTGTGTGAATAAATGAGACTGAAATGAGTAAAAGTTTGTATTTCTTTCTCCATTTAAATCCCAAAGATTTACATATAACAACTCGATGGTAGGCTCCTTATTTTTCAACAGCATTTACAATGTACTGCAATAGCACTTATTTTTCGTTTTGCAGGAAAAAATTGGACATTGTTTGGGCCTGGGCATCATTACCTTTAAACAGTTACAATTGTATTAGCATTTAGCCCATTCCCTCAAAGACAAGTTTTAGATCCACCTCCTTCAATAAATCTACTGAAAAAGAGAATTCATTAGAAAAAGGGGAAAATTTAGAATTTTATAGTTTTGAAACGATTGAGATAAATAGAGTATTTGCTCATAAAATTGCTCCTGTGGAGCAAATGCTCTATTATCACAATGGTTTCAAAAAGTCAAAAAGTTACTTTGACACAGGCATTAAATGGCATCAATATGAGGTAATGGGTTAAAATGTAACCTTTTGTCATATACTTGTTGATCATTTCGAGCCCTATATGCTGTTTAAAGGGACAAAATGCATGTATATTGACATGTTTGTGTCCCTTTGTAAAAGCCACACTTTGCTTTTTATGCTTGAATGCCCATAACAGGCAGTATATATCTTGCAGAAAATACAAATATGTTTTTCATCCCATATCTAACAAATACATATATACTTTCACATTTTTTATCCCCCACCAAAGGTTTTGGTGTTGTCCATTTGTCTGTCAGTGCATCCTCAGAAACGATTGGAGCTTAACTATGAAACTTTGTTTAAATGTTTAAACCATAAAGAAATGTGGGCCTGCAGGTATTACCTGCACTATCCTTGGAATATCAGAGTTATGATCCTTTGTCAAATACTTAACGTTTTTGAGGAAATTTAGCCCTATAGAATTGAGAACATTGGAGTTCTGGTCTTTTATTTACCACAACAACCAACATTTTTATCTTGTCTGTTTCGAAGAAATCTAGAGCTATTGTCGTAACTCCGGCGTCCGCGTCGTCGTCTGAAATCTTAACATTGACCATAACTTCAATTTTTCATTTACAACCTTCATTTTGGTATGCTTGATAACAGACGAAGCGTTAGCACCCGTTTGCGGTGCTCTTGTTATCAGTCTGGTCAACATCTCAAACACTTAGGCCAGCATTTAAACAAGTAAATCGTTAATTACATGTACCTACGAAGGAAATGGTATTTTCCATTAACCTGTCAATACTAAAACTCGGGCAAATATGTGAAAGGGTTTGTTATTTGTTGTTTTTAATGTTTACTTAACCCTTTACTCCATGAATATTCATGTCATAAATAATGACTATTAATGTTAAGGAGTTGGATTGTCATAAGGGCATCAAGAAATGTTACCATAGCAGAAGCAAGATGGCCCTTAATCACTCGCCTGATTACTATAGATTTAAGATTTTAGCTGGGTAGTCCCAGGATGGGGCCAATATTGACCTAAGGGACAATATTTGAACACTGTTGATAGTGGATCATGAGCAGTGGTTCTGGAGAGCAAGATTTTCAAAGATTTTGGAATACTGATTCTTTCAAGACAATCATTCTGACCAATGAAGATTGGGCTTAAAGATTTTTCCAAGTTATGATCCAGTGACCTACTTTTTTACCCCACATGACCCACTTTCAAACTCGTCTAAGATTTTATCAGGACAATCATTCTGATCAAGTTTCATGAAGATTTGGCAGTTATAGCAGCAAGACAATTATTCACTGATTATAACTGTACAAAAGGTAAAAATGTTACAATACTATATGGGTGCTCATGTCCTGCACAAGTATATATAGTTATACAAGTCGAAGGAAAGAGTAAAAGAAAAAGAAAAATAATTTAAAAAACACACTACACAAATCTTATAAAAGAACAAACAAGCGAGGTTTTACGCAATCGTAAAATGGCTGCGTAAAGCATGTTTAAGCAGGGTATGAGATAAAATGGCCACGCCCAAGGGCTTATCAGTGTTTCATAGGAAAATCTTTAAAAATCTTCTTCTCTGAAACTGT
Source organism: Azorinus chamasolen (assembly GCA_963576725.1). Lineage (NCBI taxonomy): Eukaryota > Metazoa > Mollusca > Bivalvia > Cardiida > Solecurtidae > Azorinus > Azorinus chamasolen. The sequence goes on from OY755242.1 coordinate 58,819,586, forward strand.
AAGGCCTAGACTTTTGATATTTGGCATGTAGCATGATCTTATGGTTCTCTACAAAGTTTTTCAAATTATTACCCCTGGGCCAAAAATGGCCCCGCCCAAGGGCTCATCAGTTTTTCATAGGAAAATGTTTAAAAATCTTCTTCTCTGAAAGTGTAAGGCCTAGACCTTTGATATTTGGTATGTAGCATGATCTAATGGTCCTCTACAAAAGTTGTTCAAATTATGACCCCCGGGTCAAAAATGGCCCCGCCCAAGGGCTTATCAGTTTTTCATAGGAAAATGTTTAAAAATCTTCTTCTCTGAAAGTGTAAGGCCTAGACCTTTGATATTTGGCATGTAGCATGGTCTAATGGTCCTCTACAAAGATTGTTCAAATTATGACCATGGATCGAAAATGGCCCCGCCCAAGGGCTTATCAGTTTTTCATAGGAAAATCTTTAAAACTCTTTTTGTCTGAAATTGGTAGGCCTAGACCTTTGATATTTTTCATGTAGCATGATGTAATGGTTCTCTACAAAGATTGTTCACATTATGACCCCTGGGTCAAAAAATGGCCCCGCCCAAGGGCTTATCAGTTTTTCATAGGAAAATCTTTAAAATCTTCTGAAACTGTAAGGCCTAGACCTTTGATGTTTGGTATGTAACATGATCTAACGGTCCTCTACAAATATGTAGCTTGGCTTGTGGTCCTCTCTGCCAAGAATGTTCAACTTGCGACCCTGGCCTCTGGACAAAACTTGGCCCTGCCTTGGGGCTTATCAGTTTTTCATGGGAAAATATGAAATATTATTTTTCTCTGAAACCATTAGGCTTAGACCTTTAATTAATGGCATACTGCTTTGCTTTGTGGTTCTCTACCAATGTTGTACAAATGATGACTTCTTGGTCAAAAATGGCCCCGCCCCTGGGGTTATCTCAGGTGAGCGCTTCAGGGCCTCATGGCCCTCTTGTTTATTTGGCAGAACTAGTCTGACATGCTTATAAACTATAATCTGGTGAAACAACGAATATTTGATATTTATTATCAAACCTGGTACACCGAAATTAACAATTCCAGACGCCTAGAAACGTATGCACTATTTAAACACTCCTTTGATTTTGAAAAGTATCTTGATTTTGTGAAAGAACTAAGGTTTCGTATAGCTTTAACTAGATTCAGGACGTCATCTTGCAATAGGAAAAGAAAGATAAATTCATGTACCTAGAGAAAATAGAACTTGCAATAACTGCAATTCAAATTTGGTGCAAACTAAAAACAATAAACCTTGTCAAAATATACATATTATGCAACTTTACAGAGGCTGTGGTTTTAGTGTAATAGCAAAACACAATCTCAAGACACTCTGGGCATAGATAGTTAGGTACCATTGTTTATCCAGAATCAAACTGCTTGGAGAAAACTGAAACAGTCTTAAAATCTGGCCATTTAGAGTAAAACTTTTTTTAACTGTATCTACCATGCATGTACGTGTACTTACTTAATGGATAGTGCAATACAATCAAAACAGCAGCAGCAAAAGTTCGCATCCTAATCATAGTAATCCGTGGACGTTCCAGCATAACTTACTTAATTTGAGTACATGTACATACATGCTAGTGCTGATCAATGGGTAACACGTGACTTTCCACATCAGATAGAGTTAAACGTGCAACACGGGTTGTTTTGATTTACATTCATTCATTCATTCATAAACTCTCATAGTTTATTCAACTTCACTAACGTGAAGTAGTGCTGATCCAAATGGCTGATACTTCCTATATTTCATTAGTTTAGCAAATACCCGACCCTTGAATACAATTTCTAGCGAAGTTTAATTGAGATTTAATAATTTAACCATATTTTAAATCATTTTTCTAAACAATAGTAATCTACCATTCATGTTACCGTAGCTGTTCTGTAAATTCATGTTTTTGCTAGTGTATGTTTATGTGATCTTACTCTAAGCATACAAATGTAGGTTTTACGCAATAAAGAATTGAATTGAATTGAATATTGCCCCATGTCACCGTGTGGCGTTTAAGAATAGGGAGCAACTCTTAAATGCTTATTAAAGTTGGGCGCGATAACCGATTCGTTAAGAATCATTAACCATCAAGAGATGCAGTTTCTTTGCTGTTATGTCAGCAGGCAATGGCCACAATGATCGAGCTAAGATGAACCTCCCTATATAAACCACTTCGTGAATAACAATGGGTTTCTTTAGGAAAATTCAGGTAACTCCATAATGCAGAACGAAAGTAGCTATACGGTAATTTCCTACAGGAACTGACTGATCTGGATCTACTCTAGAAAAAAGCGTGAAAACATGAGGCAAAGCGTTAACGAGGGCATTTTGCTAGCGCGAGTCCATTTTAATCGCTTTGAAGGAGCAGACGTTTATCGCTACATGCCATTCCCTGTCTCTACATCTATCTACTACAAATATGATTAATGACTTCTAGACATCATTCTTTTCATTCAAACGTGTACATACTGCTGTTATCGTTTGTGAATGCGATTTGTGTTGACCATAGGGATTCCTTTGGGGTTATGGACCCTGTCCCGTCAAACATCTTGTCAAAAGAAGGATTCCGATTACATGTATGCGGAATACAGTTAAATCTGTTTTAACCCTTTACCTCATGTACAAATTGCACACAGAGTAGACCCAGATCAGAAGGCCTCTATAGGGGCCATCTGATAGGGGTCTGTTCTTTTTTGAAATTATAGAGATCTGAGTCTAAAATATGTCATTACCAAAAACTCCATTGTTCATATGCCATTATAAAAATCACCTTATAAGGATTCATGATGTCATCATTTCTTAACCCTATACTCCATGAACATTCATGTCAGAAATAATGATATCATGAATATTATTTAGATTTTTTCTAATTGCACAGAGCAGATCCTGTTCAGACGACTCCTACATGAGCCTCTGATCTGGGTCTACTTTGTTTGCAAAGGAGTACAAGTATGTGGACGCGTTTTACTGGCCACTGAAGACGGTATATTCCTAGATTCGAGCAAACTGTGTATCCCATTGTCATTCTCAGAACAATTGGTTACCATGATAACGGCACGGAATATTTAGTATTTTAAGTATCATGGCTGACTAACTGGTCAGTCAAGTGGACAGTTTACCAATATTCGGCCGAAGCATTGGGCAGTACTGATAAACGTGTCAGTGAGAATGGTCGGCGGTCGATCAATCTCCATACTATATGTCAACATTTGAGATAAACTCACATAAATATTTGTGCTCACAGCATGAAATAAAGATACCTGAATTGCTGTATAGTCTTTAACTAGCTGAATACACAAATGACAACGTTGTGTGCTTTATAATGGTGAATAACACATCTTCCTCCCACACCCTGACTATAATTCTACAACCAAGTAGACTCTGTCAATTCTGCATTCGGAAAATCGCAGCTATTTTCTAAGAAATATATTCTAAACCCTGACGGAATTAGACGAGTAGTAACGAATGTCAGTTGTTTGAAATCTCTGATTTGATTTTCCATGTGTACGGGCTATATCTAACTATCGCTATATCTGCAGGTAGCACACCCTGTAGATATTGACAAACTATGAGTCATGTACAAAAATATTTAAAACATTTTGACACCTACACATATTGACGAGTGGATGTGTATGTGCTTGTCTCCATATTAGCAACCAGTCAGCAAAGTAGGAAAAGCGTGTTTAATGTTCACCTGGGATTTACTGAGATGTACTATTAGGAATCTTCTTCTATCTCTGTTCCAAATTTGGTGTTATTTGTTGTTGGTTTTGTTAGTGTGTGTCCATGCATTTGCGTGCGTACGTACGTGCGTATGTGCGTGCGTGCGTGCGTGTGTGTGTGTTGGGGGGGGGGGCTCAACTATGAAATACTTTAAATATTTAACCCTTTCTCTTTCAGACAAAACCTGAAGAATCATATATGTATCGTGTCATAAACAGAGAAATAATTATCAGACGACTCCTACAGGAGCCGTCTGATCTTGGTCTACTCTGTTTGTAAGTGCACAGGCCATTGCTTAATGCAGGGCCAATGTAATGCAGAAAGCTCCTAACTTATAGACCCCATAAATAGACATATTTTTGACGACTGCTTAACCCTTTACTCCATAAATACGTCTTTTTACGCCTTTGCAAACAGGGTAGACCCAGATCAGACGGCTCCTATAGAATCCGTCTGATCAGGGTCAGCCCTGTTTGCTTATAATATAATAAAGATATGAGTATACAGTGTCTGTTATAGCAAGCCATTATTTTGTTCATTACAAGAATTCAGCCAATTAATACTTATGGTGTCATTATTTCTCTCTCATGAATATTCATGGAGGAAAGGGTTAAGACAGGTTCTACTGTAGATCAGTGCATGTCCTTTGCGCGGTGTACTTTTCAAACCCAATGCATGAGGTCAGCTATCGGTATAGGACCGTTTTGACACTGAATACAGACTCGTTTGTAATTGGTATGAGACTATTGAGATATAATTATATAAATCTCCCAATTAAAGTGTCATTACAGTCATTAGTCCATTATCTGTAAACTTTGGTATTAATAATTTACACTGCTGACGGAATTCAAATTCACAAATCTGTTCTTGTTCCTCAAGTTTCTGTCTAACTACAGTTTTAATGGTTTAGAGTGTTGTTTTTTCTTCTTGTTTCCCCCTTGTACCATTCGCTTTAGTTTTGTTTTATTGCTTTATCTGACAACGGTGGGTATTTACTATTTTATGCTATATGTATATTTTTGATAATTCATTTTCATCGTCTCTTATAACTCTTTTAAGATTAATCATCTCATTCCGACATATTCTTTCCTGACTGTTTAATACAAGAGACATTTAACCCTTCTCTCGCCAACCGCGACCTGAATCGCATTGTCAAACATATTGATATCCAGATGAGACGCCGAGTGACTCTGTGTCCCATCAGGATCCAGTCTGTTTGACACTCGGTGTCCCATCAGGATCCAGTCTGTTTGACACTCGGTGTCCCATCAGGATCCAGTCTGTTTGACACTGAGGGAGTAACTCGGTGTCCCATCAGGATCCAGTCTGTTTGACACTCGGTCAATAGTTTCTCAAAGGCTTGATCGAAACGGAAGTAGTCAAACTTGAACCAGATCCAAATTTGAGCAGGCACCATTTCTTCGCAGTAGGATAAAGATTAAAAATTGATTTCGAATGTTGCTGTGTATAGCATTGATCTGGATACAAACGTTCATTGGATTTATTTGAGGACTTAACCATTTACTCCATAGATCCGCATTTTAAACGCCTTTGCAAACATTTGACTACTGTATGTTGACTACTGTATGTTGACAGAAACTCTAGCTTCTGAGTTTACTGGCCACTTTATAAACTCGCCCCACTGTGAAAAAAAAAATTGCTAAAATCTGGATATGTTACAATTTGACTTACTACAGTAGTACCTGTATTAAGAGGTCATAAAAAGTCTTATTATGAATTTGTAAGGCAGGTAGTAGATTAATGCATGTCAAAAGTAATGCAGAAAGCTCCTATAGGAGCTTTCTGTATTACTTTTGCCTTGCATTAAGCAACCACCTGTTTTTAAAAGGCCATATGTTCAATAAATTAATGGCCGCTTAAGACAGGTTCTACGGTGCTTCGGATTCTATCAAGCTTTTAAGAAACTCAATTTAGAAACTACATGTATCGACCGAGTGTCAGACAGGATGGTTCCTGATATGACGCCAAGTAGCTCATTAGATTACACATTTTAATGTCTTGGTACATATAGAGTAGACCCAGATCAAATCCTGTAGGAGCCGTCTGATCAGGATCTACTCTGTTTGCCTGTGAACTTGTATAGATCTAATTTTACACCTTTTGCCTTCTGTTTCATATTATGTTAATTAATAGTCATACATATGTTATTTCTTTGAGGACTTAACCATTTACTCCATAGATCCGCATTTTAAACGCCTTTGCAAACACAGCTGTTGCGGGGGTCCTCTGATCACAGTCTGCTCTGTTTGCTTATGATATAATATGGATACGATTCTACAGTTTCTGTCCAGACAAATATTCCTGTGCTCACGTGCCATTATAAAATAATAATCTTATTAATACCCATGAGGTCATTATTCGTGGAGTAAAGGGTTAAGACACATACGGTTTTTGAATTTCTGTAAACCAATTGAGAATGAAATTATATAGGTCCGATTGTACAGCTTCTGCCATGGAAAACGCATATTATATAGGTCTGATTGTATAGCTTCTGTCATGAAAAACGTATATTATATAGGTCTGATTGTATAGCTTCTGTCATGAAAAACGTATATTATATAGGTCTGATTGTATAGCTTCTGTCATGAAAAACGTATATTATATAGGTCTGATTGTACAACTTCTGTCATGAAAAACACATATTATATAGGTCTGATTGTACAGCTTCTGTCATGAAAAACGTATATTATATAGGTCTGATTGTAAAGCTTCTGCCATGGAAAACGTATATTATATAGGTCTGATTGTACAACTTCTGTCATGAAAAACACATATTATATAGGTCCGATTGTACAGCTTCTGTCATGAAAAACACATATTATATAGGTCTGATTGTACAACTTCTGTCATGGAAAACGCATATTATATAGGTCCGATTGTACAACTTCTGTCATGAAAAACGTATATTATATAGGTCTGATTGTACAGCTTCTGTCATGAAAAACGTATATTATATAGGTCCGATTGTACAACTTCTGTCATGGAAAACGTATATTATATAGGTCTGATTGTATAGCTTCTGCTATGGAAAACGTATATTATATAGGTCTGATTGTATAGCTTCTGCTATGGAAAACGTATATTATATAAATCTGATTGTACAGCTTCTGTCATGAAAAACACATATTATATAGGTCTGATTGTACAGCTTCTGTCATGAAAAACACATATTATATAGGTCCGATTGTACAGCTTCTGTCATGAAAAACACATATTATATAGGTCTGATTGTACAACTTCTGTCATGGAAAACGCATATTATATAGGTCCGATTGTACAACTTCTGTCATGAAAAACGTATATTATATAGGTCTGATTGTACAGCTTCTGTCATGAAAAACGTATATTATATAGGTCCGATTGTACAACTTCTGTCATGGAAAACGTATATTATATAGGTCTGATTGTATAGCTTCTGCTATGGAAAACGTATATTATATAGGTCTGATTGTATAGCTTCTGCTATGGAAAACGTATATTATATAGGTCTGATTGTATAGCTTCTGCCAAGGAAAACGCATTCCTTGTTCATGATGTCATTATAAAATTAAGATAATTAACATCCATTCCTTGTGTCTCATGTGGATATACCTGAGGGGGGAAGGGTTAACCCTTTCCTTTTCATGTCCTTTCAACCAGAGTAGACCCGCGTCAGACGGCTCTTACAGGGACCGTCTGATCTGGGTCTGCTCTGTTTGCTTATGAAATTGGAGTTGATCTGACTCTATAGTTTCTACCAATACCAAATAGTCCTGTGTACAAAAATGCCATTATAAACAAAAATAGCTAATAGATATTCATGATGTCATTATTTCTAAACTCAATATGCTACAGGGAAATGGTTAAGTAACACCCAAAAGTGGTCAATTATCTTGGGTGCCCATTATCTTGTCCATGATACAGTAACCCACACGAGTGTATAACCACAAATTCCCCCGTCGTTTCGCTTCAGAGAAAACCAAAAGGGGACTCAGGGACTTGTCTACTAGGAGTGAATGTCTTAATAGGACGAAACATTCAGATGATCACAAATATTTAATTTCCCACATTCCAGACTAATTATGAAATTTATCAAAACTATTAACAAATACCCGGTAATGCCACTGTTTGGTATAGACCTAAGCACTCTTAACATACGTTGACGGATTTCCCCCGTCGTGTGCTTTTCTTACGATGGCGTGGTTCTCACGATCATAATTAGGCCGTCATAATAACAAATAATCTTAGCTAAAGTTAACGACAAGTGCTGTACTTTCTTTAATCGCATTTTCTTTTCACGTGTTTGTGTAAACATCATTATAGGCTTTCGTTTCCTATTGAGTCTAAATCTACCGACAGTGGACCTAAGATCACGGTCATATAAAGGGTTCTGAAGGGCCGAGATTACTTCCCCGATAATCTTCTAATCCTTTCAACGCACGTCTCAGATCATGTTTGATGATCTTTCAGATAAGTTTAAATCTGATTTTAGTTTTTTCTTGTTTCACAGCTGATAACGTGACACAACCGTGCAACAATAGAGTGACAAGTGAACACGAGCCATAAACTTGCAATTCACCCTTCCCGCCAAAATGTTTAAATATAAGTAGTATTTTGAAATTGTTAACCGACTAATTTTTTAAATCTTTAACTGCCAAATATTGTCGTCTGCTATATTTGATTTTGTTTAATTTTCTCTCCTTTTCTTTCAATGCATTTCAACAGTTACAAACAGGGTTTTCTCTGACCCCCTATTTCTATTGCAATGACCCTTACATTTCACAAATGACCCTCAAAATTACTTTATAGTGGTCAATAGGACCCTCAAATTGAACTTTTATGAAGGGGTCAAGGGAAAGTCCTGAACAAACACTTTAGATCCTGCTGAGTTACTCGGTGTCTCATCTGGATCCAAACTGTTTCTATTGGTAGTCATAGATGCGACACTGGCAGCGAAAGATTTGTTTAAATTATAAAAATAAGCAGATATGTCGTTGTTTTCTGAAGAAATAATGCATGGAATATACTAAATGATGACTACTGTATGTTGACTACTGTATGTTGACAGCAACTCTAGCTTCTGAGTTTACCGGCCACTTTATAAACTCATCCCGCTGTGAAATTTTTTTGCTCAAATCTGGATATGTTGCAATTTGACTTACTACAGTAGTACCTGTCTTAAGCGGCCATAAAAAAGAAGTCTTATTATGGATCTGTAAGGCAGGTAGTAGATTAATGCAGGTCAAAAGTAATGCAGAAAGCTCCTTTAGGAGCTTTCTGTATTACTTTTGCCCTGCATTAAGCAACCACCTGTTTTTAAAAGGCTCATATGTTCAATAAATTAATGGCCGCTTAAGACAGGTTCTACAGTGCTTCGGATTCTATCAAGCTTTTAAGAAACTCAATTTAGAAACTACATGTATCGACCGAGTGTCAGACAGGATGGTTCCTGATATGACGCCAAGTAGCTGGAATAGCGAGCTTCGGATAACCACTTTACTCTATACATCACACATTTTAATGCCTTGGTACATATAGAGTAGACTAGACCCAGATCAAATCCCGTAGGAGCCGTCTGATCAGTGTCTACTCTGTTTGCCTGTGAAATTGTACAGATCTAATTTTATACCTTTTGCCTTCTGTTTCATATTATGTTAATTAATATTCATAGATACATTATTTCTTATATGAATATCCATGGAGTAAAGGCTCGACCCTTTCAATACGGAACCTAATCATTCATGTCCTTTGTAGACACGAGCCCTCTCATCAGGGTCTGCACACTGTGAATATGGCATGTTACTCTTCCAGTACGGGAAACAAATCACTAATGTCTTTTTCAAACCGTGTAGACCCACTGGACCGTGCACGGTTTGTCATGTAACAATCTTCTTTTTAAAAAACCGCGAATGTTCACGGTAACACATTGATAGACCTGACTGAATTTTGTAGGAGCCGTCTGATATGGTCTACTCTGTTTGCAAAGGCACCAAAGGGCATCTCTTAAAACAGTTTTCTTCCAATGCATTATAATGGTAATATATTAAGTATGTATACATGTATGTAAATGCACCTTGCTACAAATAAAGGTATGTACCGAAATACTAAAATGGTTATTTCTCCATCAAACCCTATCGAAGAGACGATTCTAAAGAGTGGTCACCGTATAGAGTTTGGTGGAGAAATAGAACAGTTTTTCTTGAAAATGTTTAAATTTACGCATCTTATCCACCTCTGTAAATGGTTAAACCCCCAATTGGGTTTGTTCAGTCGCATGTTGGTTTTCGTGCCACCTTGTCGCCTCTTTCTACCCATTGTTTCAATAAGCGTCTCAGCGACCCTGACCTCCGTGACACATTCCCTTAGTTCACGTTGACTCACCACTACTGCAAGTGCCCTTAAATCACCACAAACCAGTACTGCTGCAAGTACCCATATATCGTCTGCAATATTTGTCGTCTGCTTCATTTTTTTTTTAACTTTTCTTGATATTTTTTTCTCTAGAAAGCAGTCACGGTAACCAACAGTTTGGATCTTGATGATACACCGAGTTACTTGGGATCTCATCTTGATCCAAATTGTTTATATCTATATCACAAATGCGACATCGGCAGCGAAAGAATTATTCGGTGGCGTTACCCATCATATATGGAACACTTCTGGCGTGTCTGTGATGACAGGATCTTAATGAGGAGTCCAGTAAGATGGCGTCTCATTAGGAGTTAAACTATTTGAAACACTCTGCTGTTCGTTTTAACCCTTTACTCCATATACACACCCTCCTACGCATTTGCAAACAGAGTAGAACAATATATAGGATAAGGGTCTGTTCTGTTTGCTTATGATTTAATATAGATGCGATATGGCCAAACAATTTTGAGACCATATACTATTATAAAAAAATCTAATTAATATTCATGACGTCATTATTTATTGGATGACTATTCATGGAGCAAATGATTAACAGTGCAGCAGCATTACGATTGTGAAGGATATTGACTGTTTTAAATATTTTCGGAACTCAGCTGACGACGTTTTCTAATCAGGTGACAACGATTAAAGCCAGTCTTACTGATGTTATCAAGACTTATTCGGACTGTTTGTTCTCCTGTTTACACTTTCCATGTCAATGTTTCGAAAAATTGGCAAATTGCGGTTGAATTTGAATATGGTTTGTTTTCTTTAGAAACAATAGTAGCGAAACTCGAGTAGCTTCAATCCCCTCTCTTCCCCCACAATAGCCGCGCCAGTGACAAGCAATGTACCTTTGAAAGTGAAAGAAAATGACTAATAACTAACCAATAAGTACATTGTAATTATACCATTCTGATTGGACAACAACATTATCAGTGCATATGTATGAACTTTGTATACTGGTTATGACCCTCTCTCTTTCTCTCACCCCTCTCCTCTCCCCCAACCTCTCTCTCTCTCTCTCTCTCTCTCTCTCTCTCTCTCTCTCTCTCCACCCCCTCTTTGTCTTTGTATGTCTGTCCTGTTTGTCTGTCTGTCTCTCTCTGTGTGTCTCTCTCCCCCTCTCTCTCTGTATGTGTGTCTGTCTCTGTTTCTCTCTGTCTCTGTCTCCCTCTCTGTTTCTTTCTCTCCTGTCTTTCTGTCTGTGTCTGTCTGTCTCTTTCTGTCTTTCTCTCTCTCTCTCTCTCTGTCTGTCTCTGTCAGTCTCTGTGTCTCTCTGTCTGTCTCTGTGTGTGTGTCTGTCTGTCTCTGTCAGTCTCTGTGTCTCTCTGTCTGTCTCTGTGTGTGCCTCTGTCTGTCTGTCTGTCTGTCTGTCTCTCTCTCTCCCTGTATGTCTGTCTCTGTCTGTTTGTCTCTGTGTTTCTCTCTCTCCGTCTCACTCTCTTCTCTGTCTCTGTCTCCCTTTCTCTCTCTGTCGCTGTCTGTATCTGTCTGTCTGTCTGTCTCTCTCCAGAAAGCCCCCCCCCTTCGAATAAAAACAAGATTGCTTCACGTAGTTGGAGAAGTTCACTTAGTAACCGATAGTAAATGGGTTTATCTGAAACCTGTAACGACTCATTGGCAAAATCGGTTTCAATGTTACTTTTTTTACAATTGTATATTTCTCTCTTAACACTTTCAGTACGGGAAACAGTCACTAATATCCATTGCAAACAGTGTAGACACGATGGCTGATGGCTACTAGTGGAGCTCTCTCACCAGGACATGCACTACTTGTCATGTTACATTTTTCTTTAAAACTTACAGACAATTCACGGTAAGATTGACTGATTGAATTTTGGAATGGTCCCTTTATAGGATCAAAGACAAGCAATGTAGAAAAAGACTAGATGACTCTTGAAGGATCCCCTGATAAGGAGGTACACTGTTTTTCGTCACGTATCATTCTCAAGAATTAGAATAAATGTTTCTGATAGAAACTCTCCACAAATGAAAGTAAGATTCAATGAAAATAAACATTTTGAAGAGTTCACTAAACTATACATGTTAAAATGTTTTAGATATGGCTGTTATCGTATTTTTTTAATAACAAAGACTCAAAATGTGTTAATCTTTTGTTTCTGCATATGGACAAATTGACAGACCATTGATCAGGATCGAACCGTTTACAAAGGTCTGTTTTGTTCACTCAGGCATACCGAACTTTGGCCTTGGTTGACGAGCGATTGTGGAAAATTATATCGCGGTAATTGATTTTTATGTGTTTACTCTGAAATGTAAATATGTTATTACAAATAATTAAATTTTGACGATTTCTGATATGATCGAACAAAGCGGTTTATGTGACATAAAAGGCTTTAAGAGAGTATCGAGTTTTATGCAGAATAATAACTTTCGGTATAGAGCTGTAGATACATGTAAGAGGATAATTATTAACCTTTTACTCCATGTACAATGTATACCGCTTTTGACGTCTTTGCAAACAGAGTAGACCCTGATCAGACGGCTTCTCTAGGAGCCGTCTGATCAAGGTCTGCTCTGTTTGGTCATGGAATACCATAACTCTGAGTCTGAAGTTTCTGCCATGCGCTCACATGCCATTATTAAAATTCATCTAATTAATATTCATGATGCCGTTTTATTTCTTATATGAATATTCATAGATTAAAGTATTAAGAAATTTAGGTGTTAGAAGCGTAGATCTATATACAACTTATAACCTCTATTATCCGGCACCCCATGGTTCCACGTAAGTATGCCGGTTAAGAGAGTATGCCGGTTAAGAGAATTATGCCTAGATTTACAAGTTAACCCACCCAAAGATTCATTCTAGCAATGAGTGAAATTCCTCCATGACAACATATTACATGTACATATGTACAACAGCACCGATCCTAATCAGACTGGTCCATTTTAATAGGAGCCCTTTGTAGTCACTACTTTCGTCAAATCCATTAAATGTCACAAATCAGCCACTGTGTCCATTTTCAGTTTAGTTCTAACTTTTCGACTATATACAAGTATACATACCATATGTCGATTTCCAGGTGAGTTCCAACTTTTTGACAGTATATATCATTTACAAGAGCATCACAAGCGGGTGCGAACGCTCGTCTGTTATCATAGTGATATGTGTGGATAGGTCTTGTCAAGATGAACATGCATACCAAAAATGAAGGTTGTAAATGAAAAATTGAAGAAGTTATGATCAATGTTAAGATTTCGGACGACGACAACGACGATGCGAACAGACGAGCTAAAAATCGGTACAAAAGACTTTATAAATGCTTCGAACACCTGTGCTCTGAGTATCTACACCTATATGCCAAGCTCTTTGCATCACTACCTCCTTGCATTAAGCTGTCACCTGTCTTAACCCTTTACTCCGGATATACATGTGTATACGCTTTTTATGACATTGCAAACAAGGTAGACCAAGAACAGGCGACTCCTGCAGGGTCTGCTCTGTTTGCTTGTGGAATAATATAGATCTGAATGTACACTTTCTGCCATGGCGAAACGTTCCTGTCTTCGTCATGATTTTTTACATGAACATTCATGAAGTAAAGCGTTAACCCTGAACCTGCAGGAACACAGTATATAATACATCTGCAAACAGTGCACACCCAGACCAGAAAGCTCCCGGGGGAGTCATTTGATCAGGGTCTACACTGTTGTCTTTAGTGGTGTATTTTTTATACATTTGTTTGTTAAATATTCAGAATGGAAGGAGAGTTTTGTTTATTTAGCAGATTAAGGGTAAATCCCTCTAATGCGACCACTTAATGAATAAACATGGCTGTCTTCATAAACAGGTGGTTGCTTAATGTAGGACGAAAGTTATGCAGAAAACACCTGCATTAAGCTACCATCTGTCTTTGCCACTGTGAATTGCACGTATGCCCTTTTTTGCTGGTCGCATTAGAGGGGTTTTACTGTACTTATTTGAGTGTTTGAATTAGTGACGTTTCACTGATTGTTTGACATTAAATCATGTGGTCGCTTTAGCGAAACTCTGCTGTATCCTAGTTGTATCGCAGCATATACACGTAGTAATTGCAAGCATTTTGAGTATTTATTTGTTTTTGTTGATTAACGCCGGGATCGAACCGGGACCCCTGATAGTGTATCATATAGTAATTACAACCATTTTGAGGTGAGAGGGCATACCAGAACTATGTTACTCTCAAGGTTTAGCAAAGTAAATGACAATGTTTTGTACATACTTTTCACAGTGTGTTCAACTACGACCAACAGAACAAGACAACCAAATGTATACATAAAACACTCTATATTGCAAAACATTTTTGTACACCCTTAATAGGAGCTAAATACGATCATTTCATGCATATTTATTAACTTAATTTTGCATCATGACAAATGAACAAGAAAACTCATGGCCGTTTCAAAAACTGTAGAATCAGATGTATACAATGTACATACAATCATATAAGCGATAGAACAGTGCCTGGGCAGACAGCTCGTATATGAGCCTTCTGATCTGGGTCTACTCTATTTGCAACATTAAATGCGTTTATACAGGAAAGGTGTTAAGTAAGTGTTAATTCTGACACACGCTACATTATACATCAACATTTTGTTGTTCGATTTTCTAAAGTTCAAGCACTTGAAAGTAAAGACGAACAATTCTTTAACCCTTTGAATGCTGGCCTTTGTAAGTGGACTGGTCCGCCACTGTGTGTCCATTCGGTTGGAAAGTGTATAATATGCACCAGGAGTTTGAATGACAAACCCTGCAGACCCCTTTAAGAGCCCTTTGATCAGGGACTACACTGTTTAAAAATATCAGTTCACTCGTGTCCAATATTTAATTTAATAGGGTCGGGTATAGAAAGAGGCATGCAGCACAGTGCGTGTAGAGATTAATCTTTGAAACGCTACAGGTCATTAGGACATGACCATTGCTAATAGCCTGGATCTTAATGAGACGTCCAATTACAGCGCATCTTATTGTGGACACACGTCGTGGAATGCTCCGAATATACTTCGTACATATTTATAACATTGCTAGAAGTTTTGAAATTTCATAGACAGGAGTTTGACCAGGTCTTAAGTTGCCCAGCACTCAGTGATTTAAACATTTATAATGATGTGGACACGAAGCCTGTTTCTACTCTCATTTATTGAGATTTTCCTTAATCCCGATTCGACCAGGCTTTAGAGAAACTAATGGATTGAGCGTCAAACAGTCTGGATCCTGATGAGTCGCCGAACTAATCGGCGTCTCATTTGAATCCAAGCTGTCTGCAAATGGAAGTAAAGTCGCATTTAGCGATATAAAGGTTCGCCCTTTCCTTCATATAAACGCCCTTTCACGCATTTGCAAACAGAGTAGACCCAGAACAGACGGCTCCTACAGGAGCCGTCTGATCAGGGTCTGCTCTGTTTGCTGACGGAATTTGATATAGTTCTGTTTCATTACTTTCTAAAATAGCTACAATATTACACCTTCCATATTTCATTACAGCTATTTTGTCCATGAATATTCAGTAGGTATTGAAAACTTTGGAATAAACATAGAACAGGGAAAGGGTTAAGAACTTAGATGTAAACTAGTGATTTATTTGATGGCTTTCTAAACGATGTCAAATTACCTTGCAGTGGTTTTTAAAGCCTCTAATTGCAGGCATCGGTTATTGTCATATGGCTATTGAAACTCCCCTCTCTCAACCCGCCTGCCAGTTCAATGTGCTATGCACTTATGAGCACGTATAAACCTCTCAACTGCTGCTAACATTGGCACTGCAACGAAAATGCAACCCTAAAGATTAGAAATTTCAAATGTTTTAAATTGTAGAATATGTTCCAAGCGGCCATTCATTAATTGAACATAGGAGTCTTAAAGAGCATGTGGTTGTTTAATGCAATGCTTTTTACTTTTGACCTGCATTAAGCTACCACCTGCCCTAGAGCCTTCAAACAGGTTCTACTGTACGTGGAACATACGAATGGGTGTCGTGTGTGATGCTAGCCAATTAAAACAATCCATAGTCTCTATTAAATCTTGGACTGCAGTGTCAAATAATGTCTGCTCAAATTTTGATCGGATGAAATTTTCACTTCTCTGATTCGAACAAACTTTTAAGAAAGTGTTGACCGAGTGTCAAACAGCTTGGATCTTGATGAGACGCCGAGTTACTCGGCGTCTCATCTGGAACCAAACTGTTTGCAAAATACAAATCGGGAATCTGTAAATGCCAGTCAAGTTACGAATAGGCAGGATAATGGTTATTCAGGATACCAAGGACAATTTCGGTCGTTTGGTCTACATGGTTTTAGTTACATGTATTAACTGCCATGCTACCATCGCTTCCCTATAATCATGTTAAGGCCAATGAAACTGAAGTTTGATTTATGGGTCAAGAGACGATACAATGAACCCCACTCTTAAGCGGACAATTTATGACTTAACAAACTTTTCTCCAAAAGCAGGTGGTTGCTTAATGCAGGACGAAAGTAATGCAGAAAGCTCTTGTTGGAGCTTTCTGCATAACTTTCGTCCTGCATAAAGCAACCATCTGTCTTAAATATCCAGAATTAAACCGCTTTTTGACAGTCGCACTTGAGGGGTTCTACTGTTTATGAAAATAATACAGTATCCGACTAGCTGTTCAGATCGTTCTGTATTATATATCAAATAAATACCTGAGATTGGTATGTGCACTTGCAGTTAAATGTTTTTGGCGCCAAATAATTTTCGTCTGCAAATAATGTCGTTTGCTACAGGAGCCGCCTGATATTTGGAGATATTCTGTTTCCAAAGGCATGGAATGGCGTTCGTATGAGAGAAAGCCGTCACAAAGGGTTTTAAAAGTGCATTAACACATTCCCTCCTAGTGGCGCATTTTGGCGCCTCTTTAAAAGTCACATTTTGAAACCATTGTGATAAATAGAGCATTTTATCCATAGGAGCATATGCTCTATTTATCGCAATGGTTTCAAAACTACACAAATTCTAAAATTCTTCATTTCTATAGTTAATGCTCCATTTCGGTAGATTTATTCAAAGAGGTTGGGTCTAAAATAGTATAGGTGGGAATGAGTTAATAGAACCTTCTCAACCCTTTATATTATATAGATGCATTTTGATACCTTTAAAACCAGAGTAAACCCAGACCAAAATGTTCCTGTTGGGGCCGTCGTATCTTGGTCTAATCTGTTTACTTAAAGACTATCTTAGATCTGGTTATGTACTATTTGTCATAAAAAGTATTCACACTTGTTTTATATAGCAACATAAGATAATTAGTTAATTAATATTCATGATGGATGGAGTCTGTCATAAATACTTTTAGAGTAAATGGTTAAAATGGGAAAGATACAGACGGATATTTATAAACAAATACTCCCTTGAATACCTCTTTGCCTTATTTTCTCTGTAAAGCATTTCTAATTCATGTTGGTACCATAGTAGTCTTTCCACCTCTCGCGCTCTGGTGTACAATTTGTTTTTGTTGATGTTGTTTGTTTTACTGATTTTTTTACTATTGTAGTACCATGAATGGGAACACAGTAGTTGGACATTACAAAGAACAGTAATCCTTAATGTGCGGAAACCGAGTACATGTATATAGCAGTGTAGAACAAGATCAAAGGGAGACCTCTGATCAAGGTCTACACTGTTTTTCATAAATGTCACCCTCTGATCAGGGTCTACACTGTTTGTCATAAATATCACCCTCTGATCAGGGTCTACATTGTTTGTCATAAATATCACCCTCTGATCAAGGTCTACACTGTTTGTCATAAATGTCACCCTCTGATCAAGGTATACACTGTTTGTCATAAATGTCACTCTCTGATCAAGGTCTACACTGTTTGTCATAAATGTCACCCTCTGATCAAGGTCTACACTATTTGTCATAATAAAACAAACTTATAGTGATTAAATTTGATACAAACTTTTGTTTAATTGATATTCAGAGACAGAAATGGAGGAGCCAGTTTTTAATTATTCAGCAGATTAAGAGTTAATAAACAGGCTTGAAAGTATTGTTAGACATTATTGCAATAGATGAAAGTACATGTGCGTTGCACATATAAAAGCGTCCTTTCTCTACCAAACCCTATGTTGTGATAACACTTTAGAATCGTCTCAAAGAGACGATTCTAGAGAGTGCTCACGACATGGGGTTTGGTGGAGAAATATTGGAGCTGCATATAAACAATAAATGAATAATTAAAACCGTCTGAATTTACGTTTCTTATCTACATTCATGGTGTAGTTCCAGACGTGTCATGTTCCCATCATCGCTACCCTGTTCCAGTTGAAACTGTAATATGGCTGAGCAATCAGTAATCCTTCCATCATGCCAGCGGTTTACACGACTGAAGTAGAAGTCTTTGATCAATGTTTCATTAATCAAAATCGTGACAGAGCCTTCGCACGATTCTGTCATCCGCTCATTAGCTTCATGAGAAAGGTCACAGTCCTGATGTGGGGTCAGTTCGAACTGTCCTGCCGGACATTATGTCGCGAACTGACCAGCAGTGGACATTTCATAACATCTGCTGGAGACAAAGCTTCTAACAGATAACTTGACATTTTCGTAATTTGGAGATTGCGACAGATCGACAGAGATATTAGATTTTGATGATTTTTAATTTGAATTATAACGCCGTATCCATTCGCAAACTAGTAACAATCTGATAAATGGATGGATGGATGGATGGATGGATGGATGGATTGGATGGATGGATGGATTGGATGGATGGATGGATATGGATGGATTGGGGATTGATGGATGGATACATGCATGCATTACGGACGGACGGACCTCGTTATAAGTGTAGTTTTCATTTCTTTCTAAAAATCTTAGATTGTATTTATTGTACACAATATAGGCTACTCCATTGTGAAAGCTGAAGTCTTCGACAGTTTTACTTTAGTGGTGTCCATGCAGCCTAGAGCCGTAAATCCTCCCATGATAATGCGATAATATAAATACCTAGAGTAAACATGACAAATACGACCAAAACAAGCCCATGTTCTACACTGTAAAACCCCTCTAAACCGGACGTTCATTTTAGTACAAATATCGGTCTTGGAGACAGTTGGCAGCTTAATGGAGGGTGAAAGTCATGCAGAAAGCTCCTCTAGGAGCTTTGTGCATGACTTTCACCCTGCATTAAGCAGCCAACTGCCTAAAAGTATCTAAATTCTTCTCTACTAGAATTCCAGTTTAGAGTGGTTCTACTGCAATAGTCCCAACATACAGAAGAACCAATCTAAAGCAGTCATTTAATTGATAGATACTTGCATCTTTTAAAGCAGACGGTTCCTTAATGCAGGACGAAAGTAATGCAGAAAGCTCCGGCCGGAGCGTTCTGCATTACTTTCGTCCTGCATTAAGCTACCATCTGAATAGATCTACGAACCAATTTAAAAACCTCGTTTTGAAGGTCGCATTAAAGGGGTTATATTGTAGTGTAATGAGAACTCTTGATTGTTTAGTTAAACCCTTTCAACGCTCAATTTTCGTCTGCAAACCTTGTCGTCTGCTTCCAAATCTATAAGAGCATTTTCCTTCTATTTCGTTTCAAAAACGGTGTCAGAATATCAAACAATTTGGACGTCGAGTTACTCGATATATTATCTGGATCTAAACTATTTGCATACGTCATCAAATATTGAACCATGCTGTTGTAAGTGTTATTGTCCAAATAGATCTTGAACCAAAGTTTATTTTATGCGCTGGACAATCACCGGTAATTACGTGTATATTACCTGATTCATGTCGTTGAACTTTCACATTGTCGAGGATATTCGCAGACCCAGTACTTACACTGAAGAATGTGCATGTCTTAATTTGACGTTGCCGTTAACAATCGCGAGGTTGAGTAAAAGAAAATGTGATGTGCAGTAAAGCCCCTCTATTGCGACCACTTTTATTCATTCCCTCCTAGTTTTAGATCCAACCTCTTTGAATTAATCTACCGAAAAGGAGCATTAACTAGAGAAAAGGAAAAGATAGAATTGTGTAGTTTTGAAACCATTATGATAAATAGAGCATTTGCTCATTTGGAGCAAATGCTCTATTTATCACAATGGTTTCTAAATGTGACCTTTACAGAGGCGCCAGAATGCGTCACTAGGAGGGAATGTGTCAATAAACATACGTATATTTAAATGCAGGTGGTTACTTAATGCAGGATGAACGTTATGCAGAAAACTCCTGCAAGGAACTTTCTGCATAACTTTCATCGTGCATTAAGCTACCATTAAGCTGTTGCTTATTTTGATGATGACGATGCTGTTGCTGTTGCTAAAGCTACTTGGTAACGCCCAACGTCGTTTTCTTTTCAAATACGACCACATTCTCATTACTCTTACAAAGATAATCGGCGAATAACATTGAACATTTAAAATCACTCTTGCAATTTCAAGGTTTTATATGTCTATACCGTAAAACAACAATTGTGTTCCATAGTTACAGACTTCTAGACAGCGTCATTTATAGATGCCTTTAGCCCTTTACGCGACGCCCTATATCATTTATAGATGCCTTTAGCCCTTTACGCGACGCCCTATTGGCGTCTTTGTGTTCCATAGTTACAGACTTCTAGACAGCGTCGTCATATATAGATGCCCTTAAGCCCTTTACGCGACGCCCTATTGGCGTCTTTGTGTTCCATAGTTACAGACTTCTAGACAGCGTCATTTATAGATGCCTTTAGCCCTTTACGCGACGCCCTATTGGCGTCTTTGCAAGCAAAGGAGACCCAAATCCCAGGGTTCCTGTAGTCGTCGTCTCACCAGGGTCTGTTCTGCTTTCTTATGGAATACAGTAGAGTCTGTCTTAAGCGACCATTTGTTTATTGAACATATGAGTCTTAAAAAGCAAGCGGTTGCTTAATGCAGGGAAAAAGTGATGCATTAAGCTACCACTTGCCTTAAATACCAATATTTAGATCCGTGTTAACGGTCGTTTAAGAGATGTTCTGGTGTATTTTAGATGTGATACTAGTTGGCATAGCTATGTACATTTGTATTCGCTTTTTTATATAAAAGTATGAAATAATTAATTACTGTTCATGATAGGTGGGATCTTCCATGAACATTCACGAAGTAAAGTGTCACGTTTTACCACTGCAAGAACTCTCACCACAATTCCACAATTTTCAACAGACGACAAATGTGAAAGTTTGAAAATTCAGCAGACGACAGTTTTAGAATCCACAATACCTTTCAATTGTCAAAAGAATATTTAATACTATTTATCTTAATGTTATAAGTCAACAGAGCAATGATAACAGATTGTAGATAAACATATTATAGCAACTGTAATTATCGCAGATTCGTGTTCCTTGAAAAGTATTACCACCGGAAGTACAAATATTTATGTAACCTTTACAAAGACATCGGCGGAAATCAAGAACAGTATTAACCTCTTCTACAGTAAGGATCCGTCTTTGATGACCTATGCAAACAGTTTGGTTCCAGATGAGACGCCGAGTAACTCTGCGTCTTATTAGAGTCCAAACTGTTTGACATTGTAATGAAATTGAAGAAAAGTATTTATTTGGCAATAAAAGCAGACGTCAATTTATGCAGAAATAAATGCTACTTGGTGTGTTGAAGGCTACTTCTGCAGATCAAGGTTGACTTTGTCAATATTTTGAAACTTTCTCTTCAACTAGGAGGACCAAAGTCTCCGCCTGTGTCAACTTTCAATACGCAAGAACAAACCTAAGACGTTATGATTGCAGGATTATCTGGGACTTGAGCTACGTATCATTGATACGACCTTTTATCGTCAAATTTTCGTCTACTCACATTTTCGTCTGCACACTATTTTTCTGTTCCTAGTTCCCATTTAACAGTTTATTCAATAAATACGCTCTTTTCTGTCTTTGCAAACAGAGTAGACGCAGATCAGACAGATCCTGTAGGGGTTGTCTAATCAGGGTCTGCTATGTTTGCTTAGGAAATAATATAGATATGATTCTACAGTTTCTTCCATGGACAAACAGTCTTGCGTGCATGTGCTATTATAAGAATTAATCTACTTAATATTCATGTTAGTTCACGTGTCCAAATTTTCATTGAAAGGAGTTTTTCTGTGAGAATTTCTTTTGCCGACGTGAAATAATTCCTTTAGCCCTTTGTTTAATGAATATTCATAAAAAATAATTACATCATGGATGACAATTAGATGAAAATTGATAACTGTATCATGAATAAGGGGTTTAACCGTAAAGTAAGATCTGTGTTAATTCATAAACAGACAGGACAGACCCTGATCAGACGGTTTGTACGACACCTCTACTCGGTATGCACATGCGTTAACCCATTCCCTCATATACTGTTTAGAATTAGCCTTTTTTAATAAATCTACCAAAAAGGAACATTAACTAGAGGAAAGGATTTTTTTTAGAATTGTGAACTTTTTAAACAATTGTGATAAAAAGAGCATTTGCTCCTATGGAGCAAATGCTTTATTTATCACAATGCTTTCAAGGAAAAATAACTTTACAGAGGTGTCAAAAGGCGTCAATATGAGGGAATGGTTAAATGCGTATCTATCTGGGTAAAGAGTTAAGAATACTAAACCTAAATGAGCTAATGTTAGATTTCCTCACAAAGTAGATACATATACACATTTTGTATTTCAAATACAGTTCTTTTCAATTGAACAGTTTTTCTGATGTTTGTTCAAGTCGGGAGTGGTCAGAACTTACTCAGACATTATTTTTTTCATTGTTACAGCTGATTGTATTTTCAGTCGTTTGAAGGACGTGAAAATATCACTGACCACGGCATTATGGATATAATGATGTTATGCCATTATGGCCAAACAGCTGAGCTGACCGCAGACAACCCAGATCTTGTTTTCCTTTGGTAGTCAGCCATTCAGAACATGATAAATCATAAAAATGGAGAGACAACATATCAATATGGAAAGTTCTTCCCACCTTGTCTGTTGACGACTTTTTTTCTCTCTGTCTGTCTTTGCATGTACATGTATGTATGTCTGTCTCTGTCTGACTGTCTTTCTGCCACTGACCCTCTGTATCTTTCTCTCTCTCTGTTTAGCTCTCTCCTTCCGGGGCCAAGTTCCCTCTGTCTCTTTCTCTGTCAGTATATGACCACGGCATTATTTCTTACATAGATATTCACCAGATAAAGAGTTAATGTACCATAATCTTACACGCACATTTTCTATTGGATATATGGTATTTTATTGACAAATTGTGTCCCGAAATTCGTTACATTTTACCAGGTACTTCGTTTTCTGGTATTTACGGACCTGATTATTGGAGTGTTGCTAACGGTTGGTGACTGACATGTTGGTTAGTGCGACTTTTTTTAGCAATTTAATCTTTGACAGAATCTAATGAAGTCCTTCATATCCTGTGGATAAGCCATGATGGTTCTTTTCTTTAGGACTGAAACGGAAAACACGCTAGTATTATAATGTCCGGTATGCCTTTTTGCTCGTTGTAATCAACATCTTCAAAGGCACGACTTGAGACATCGACGAAACGTCAATCATTACAGATCTCGCACTGTCTCGCCACGACGAGATTTCATTATAGTTTATCACTGAGCCGAAAAAATCTGATCTCCCTGACCGTTCCGTAGAAGAGTCTTTTAATTTAACCCTCGATCTTTTCAGAAAAGGAAACAATGAAATCACTTAATGAAACTCGAATTTTGGCTTTCAACGCAGTGATGCACACGAGTCACTGAAAACAGGATTACTGTGCTGGCCAGGGACATGAGAACTGGCCGTGCAGGAGGGGCAGAGGAATCCCATGCTAATTGTTGTTTTGAATCAATTTGTGCATCGTCAATACCCTAAAAATATTCATTGTACTTCATAAACCCCCTAATTGTATCAATTTCGTCAGAATCCTTCTGGGAGATGAATTGAGTGTGTTGGTTTGGAAACCTTATCATAGTATCATTGGCCGGAGATTCCTTCATAGTCCGCGTATGAATACAATGTGATCAGTGTCACCCATACGCTCTTCCGCTTGATTAAAGGGCAATCTTGAGCAGATGAATACAGATCACATTTTAAATAATTTGTTAAACACTGTTATGAATAAAGGATGAAGGGTTGTTGCACGAGTAAATTGTGGTGTAATGCATCGTGCATGATAACCAGATATGCCTTCACACAAATCAGCCGCTGTTTGAATCAGTAGTCTTATCACTATTGTGTAAGCATGTACAAAATACAATAGACTGTCGTTTCTTAACATTCATCAGTCTGGGTCCATGCTTATATTTGTTTTTAGATGAGTCTGAGTTCGTTCTCAAATTTTTGATTGGTCAGATTTGAGCCAAAGGCCAAAGGCTCAAATCTGACCAATCAACAATTTGAGAACGAACTCAGACTCAACTAAAAAAAATATAAGCATGGATACTGGAGGTCTTGGGAATCTATATTGTTGATAAAAATGCATTTAACTCTTTGCACACTAGCGGCGATTGCCTATGAGCGCCAATTATTTATAATTGATGCAAACAGTATGGATCCATATGAGACGCCGCATAATGATCCAAACTGTTTGTAAAGAAATTAGATAAACTTAATTTTAAGAATTAAAGTAGAGGACACTTGTTACAGACGAAACATTACTTAGCGTAACATTACTTAGCGTGCAATGGGCTTTTGTAAAATTATTTTATAGGTGTGAAAACATCGAATGCAGTTCCGAATAGGTACTGACACTAGATCCAAAAAAGACTATACATGTACATGTATATAGTACATGTATGATAATATTATTGTATAGAGCAGGGGTGTTCGCGAAAAAAATGTTAATTTTTTGGGGGGCTGGGTCAGAAAACTATCTTTTGGTATGTTTTAGATACTTATGACATGTGATTAAAAAAAATAATGTATTTGTGATGGAGTTGTTGTTGTTATTGTTGAGACATAGCATGCGAAGGGCACGTGTGCGCTCGAAGTATTTGCCGTCGTAACATGCACAATATCAATTTGAGTTTAAAGTCACTGTGACCTTGACCTTTGACCCCACTGACCTCAAAATCAATAGGGGCTATCTTGGTCAAAATCGATAGGGGCCATCTACTGGCCATGATCACCCTTCCTAATATATATGAAGACAACACACCTAACGCTTAACAAGTTATTGAGCAGACATGTTTTTAAGTGAATGTCACAGTGACCTTGACCTTAGACCGATTTACCTCAAAATCAATAGGTATTGTCTACTGACCATAACCAACCTCCCTACTAAGTATGAAGACAGCACGCCTAATACTTATCAAGCTATTGAGCAGACATGTTTTTTTATTGGAGGTCACTGTGACCTTGACCTTTGACCGACTGACCTCAAAATCATTCGGGGCCAACTACTAGCCATAGCCAACCTACTAAGTATGAAGACAGCACACCTAATACATATTTAGTTATTGAGCGGACAACATTTTTGAGTTGAATGTCACTGTGACCTTGACCTTTTACCGACTGACCTCAAAATCAATAGGGGTTATCTACTAGCCATGACCAACCTTCCTATTAAGTATGTAGACAGCACACATAATACTTATCAAGTTATTGAGCGGACAAGATTTTTGAGTTGAAGGCAACCGTGACCTTGACCTTTGACCGACTGACCTCGAAATAAATAGGGGTCATCTACTAGCCATGAATAATCTTCCTACTAAGTATGAATACAGCACACCTAATACAAAATGTATTTATCAAGTTATTTAGCGGACAAGATTCTTGAGTTGAAGTTCACTGTGACCTTGACCTTTGACCTCGAAATCAATAGGGATCATCTACTAGCCATTACCAACCTTCCTACTAAGTATGAAGATAGCACACCAAATATTTTTCAGGTTATTGAGCGGACAAAGATGTGGCTAAATGACGGACGGATGGACAGACAGGTGGACGGGCGGATGGACAAGCGCCATACCATAATACGACTGAAGTTACCTTCGGGCGCATAAAAATGATGCAGACAATAATATTACATACGGGGGAACAAATTGGGCTTTTCAAATAGAGAGTCTACTAATGGAAATTGGAATGACTAATCTATGGATAAACCAACATTATCTATCTTATAATATTAACTATAATAACGTTAAACAGCGTATTTTAGACATGCATATGCAAACCTGGTACACAAATATTAATAATTCAAGACGCTTATCATCCTTCTGTATCTATAAACACGAGTTTAAATCAGAAAAATATATTACTTGTATCAAAATGAATAAATCTAGAATTGCTCTTACAATACATTTGGGAAAGGGAAGACAGAAGATGTAAAAAAAAATGTAGAATGAATTTAATCGAAGACGAATATCACTTTCTATTAGTCAGTCCAAAATATAGCGAACTTAGATCAAAATACCTGAAATCATATTATTGTCACTGGCAAACACGTAATAAATTTGAAAACCTTATGTCATCGGAAACATTAAGGACTATTCATAGTCTGTCAAAGTTCCTTTATTATACCGACCAATTAAGATCACTAAACGAAAATGTTCAGATATAAGTTTAATTATAATTATGTTCCAACATTTCTTTCTCTGTAAATGTAGTTATTTGTGTAGTTGTTCTTGTGTATTTCATAATCCTGTAAAATTGTATTGGCTATTGTATCGTATGTGCTTTATGCAACTTCATGCCATATAAATTTATGTTATATTATCATGCTATGAATACGATTCTAAAGAGTGGTCACGACTTATAGTAGGGTTTGGTGGAAATGACGATTCTAGAGAGTGTTCACAGCATAGGGTTTGGTGGAGAGATAAAGAAGTTATTCTTGAAAATATTTTAATTTACGCATCTTATCTGGACCCCTGTTATATATATTTTACAACTAAATACAAAGTAAAACGACGCAAAGCCGTTAGGCATGTCACGAAAAACGTGCGAAGGAATGTTTGCTTGTATACATATATACTTAAGCACAGTGTGACTGATTTAAGATAAGTCTTTCTGTTATGGCTGGTTTACGCACGTCTGCTTACAATTGTGTCACAGAACAGACATATTTGACAATCCTGACCATTCAATGCTGGATGTGTCCATTTCCTACAGAATTATACAGTATAAAAGCATGTCACCACGTCTTAACACGCCTGTCCCTGTCCCTAAGGCGAGAATGTGTTTTCAAGCGATTAATTGACATTACGTTAATTAATATGTATCAATGACTATGTATTGAAGAGCAATCAAGGCTGGTTTTATCAATAATTGTCATCAATGATAAAGGTGTGAGATAGCGAGCACCTTGCTGCACTTGTGGGCGGGGGAAAAACATGTCCGAATGACCGTTAACCAGGGTGACATCACAATTATTACGTCACATTGAGTGTGTGGCAGATGGGTCAGAATACAATAGAACGATGGCAGTCAGACACATAGTATCTAGAGGGAAATACTTTCCATTGAATGTTTACTTTAGATGCAGATAAAGGTGTTTTAAGAATCTGTGTTGAATGTCACCAATTTACACACAGATAATGGTTATGCTGTTGATCTGTTAGTGTATGTACAGCATATGCTGTTGATCTGTTAGTGTATGTACAGCATATGTGAAAAGTATATGATAGAGACGCCTTTTCACGCCTTTTCAAGCAGAGTAGACCCAAATCATTGGCTCATGCAAGATCCGTCTGATCAGGGTCTGCACAATTGTGCTTATGAAATAACATAGGTATGGTTCCAAGGTATCTAGCTGCTATCTGCTATGACCAAAACCTCTTGTGTTCATACACTATTTTAAGACTTCAATGAATTTCATGATCTTACTATTTCTTACCATGTAAAGGGTTTAACTATAGATATAATGACAAATAAAAGAAATAGCAAAACTTGTTTTCGTTATTCTATCTGTACAATTAGCCTAAAAACACTTTCTACTCACGCACTATTGCTTGTATCTTTCTCACGTGTGATGATAAAAAGAAATGAGTTGTATTTTAATGCATTGGAAAGCAGGTGGTTGTTTAGCCATGTACTTCATGGACATTCATGTAAGAATATTGACATTATGGATATTACTTAGATTATTTTTATAATATAGCGCAGGTACACAGGAAATTTTGGTCACGACAGAAACTGTATAATCAGATATATATTAGCACATGAGCAAACAGAGCAGACTCTGATCAGACGGCCCTACTATAGGAATGTATGAACAATTAATAAACTGGATATCTACAACGGCATTATGTACAATGTATTTAAATTATCAACGCAGAAACTGTATCTAGTATATCTTTAATTATCAACGCCGAAACTGTATCTAGTATATCTTTAATTATCAACGCAGAAACTGTATCTAGTATATCTTTAATAATTATCAACGCAGAAACTGTATCTAGTATATCTTTTTTTTTTATTCCATAAGCAAATTGAGCAGACCCTGCTATCAGACAGCTCCTACAGGATCTACTCTGTTTGCAAAGGCATAAAAAGAGTCTCTCTCGGGTAAAAGGGTTAAAACTGAGCAGTAAAATTTAAAAGACATACTCTAAAACCACCACAAAAGGTATAATTTCCAGGCCTTTAAGACAGGCGGTAGTCTTGTGCAGGACAAAACATGATTCAGAAATTCTCATGCAGCAGATTTCTGTATTTCGTTCGCTCTGGGTCCACATTAGAGGCAGTTTACTGGATCGCCAAAACTGTATAACACTTGCACTAGACAGTCTAATAGCAGGTGTAATTTTGACACTTTTCAGAGTTGATTTTTTGAGATTCATATTCAGATTTTATTGACATACTTAACCCTTTAAGTTAACCCCTGGGACATATATATCAAAACAGTGCAGACCCAGATCAGGCGGCTGCTGTGGGAAAATCTGATTAGTACTAGAGTCTGTTCCGTTTGCTTATGAATAATATTGATTCTACAGTTTCTGTTTTGACTGAAATTCATTGTGTTCATATAAAAATATTTTAAAAAATCTCATAATAACTGATGTTATTATCTATGGATATATTCATGGAGTAAATGTTATGCATGAACCATACACAGGCATTTTCAATACTTATCAAATAATGAACTTGAATCAAAGTTTGATTTTTACCGACATTTGTGAACCGACTTGAGAGGGGGAAAATAACATTCAAATGCTAATGCCAAGCAATCATCGGTTTTTTTTAAAATAAAAAAAGTAAAATACATCAATTTTAATGGTGTTGATTGTCTATTTGCATCTCTGCTGCTGTGTCATTTCCGAATATTTGGTGAATCATATCGGTGACTTTAGGATTAGAAACTCTTCCAAACATGTATTTTCTTGTGTGTCGTATCTCGACATTCTGTTTACACAATCTTAAGTTCAAGTAAAAATAAACATAGTCTATGAGCAGTGGTGTGTTTACAGGCAAGCTTTTGTTGTGGTTTAAGCCATTTTACCACGATTTCAATCCCATTTTGTCCATAATCGAGGAGACGCAATGATACATCATCTCGTTATTGTGTTTACTTAGTGACGTCATATTTAATGGCTGACTTGGAGACATTTTACCCGGAAGCAGCTCTTCCGCACTATTGCGCCGCAGTTTCGAAGCACAATATGGGAAAGTGACCAATTTTCGAAAGGCACTTTCCGGGGATTTGAACCGCGTTGTGTTTTTAATATATTAAAAGATACGTATAACATTGCAAAACAGTGCACGTAAGATTGTGCATACACAACAGGGCAGTCAAAACAGCCCAGGGGAATATTATCTATGAGTCTTAACCATTTCCATGTTCAATATTCATGTAAGAAATAACGACATCACGAATATTTATTAGATCTAGCTGATTTTTTATAATCTTAATTTTTCAAGGTATTTTTTTTTTGCTTGGACAAAAACTATAGAATCAGATCTATATCATATTGACGCCTTTTGACGCCTCTGTAAAAGCCACTTTTTGAAACCATTGTGACAAATAGAACATTTGCTCCATAAGAACTAATTTATCACAATGGTTTAAAAACTACACAATTGTAAAAATTACCTTTCCTCTAGTAAATGCCTTTTCGATAGATTTATTCAAAGAGGTTAGGTCTAAAAATAGCATATGAGATAACGGGTTAAATCTGGTTTAATTTGAGAAATGGTTAACAGTCTATGCGAGTCCCACACCTTTTTATGGTTGGACACATTTCGATATTATTTTTTTACAGATATTATTTAACACGTTCCCTTCACTGAGATGCCTTTTGTCCTATATGCAAGCAGAGTAGACCTCCTGTAAGCACCATCCAATCAGAGTCTGCTATGTTTGCTTATGAAAATTATAATATACATGGAAATGTAAATCTCACGGTTTTCTACAGTTGTTACCATCGTCAATAATTCCATTGTCTGTGGTGCTATTGTAACATTCAGCTAACTTTTAATCAATGCACCTGTCCTAAGCGACCATTCTTTTATCGAAAACAAGGGTATTAAAAGCAGGTGGTTGCTTATTGCAGGACAAAAGTAATGCAGAAAGCTCTCTGCATCACTTTTGACCTGCATTAAGCTACCACCTGCTCTATACCGACCCATGATTAGACATCATTTTGATGGCCGCTGAAGACAGGTTCTACTGTAGATACATTCATTATTTCTCAAATGAATATTTATGAGGAGAAGCGTTCAATACAGTTTACTTGTTAACAGTTAACCCTTTACTCCGTGTAACTGTACGAAATGGTGACACCATGAATAGTATAATTAGATGTTATAATAGCACAAAAACACTGAAAAATAGCCATGACAGAACTGTAGAATCAAATATACACATGAATATAGTAGCATAAGCAAACAGAGCAGACCCTGATCAGACTGCTCCTACAGGAGCCGTCTGATCTGGGTTTACTCTGTTTGCAAATCGTGACAAGATACACAGATACAGTTTATTAACCTTTTACTTGTTTAGTTTCATGGAAGAAATAATAACATCGTGAATATTTATTAGCTGTATTTCTATAATATAAATTTTTCAAGGGATTATATTTTGGCTTTGACAAAAGACTGTAAAATCATATCTATATATTGCCATACACAACAGAGCAGAGCCTGTAGGAGCCGTCTGATCTGGTTTTACTCTGTTTGCAAATGCGTGAAAAGGCGTTGATCAATATGAAGGAAAGAGTTAAATTGCTTTTAGTTCAATCAAAGTGAGTAAAGAGTAAATCACAATGCGACAGGGTAAGTCAATAAATCCTTGCGACCATTTATAGATCTACACCTCAAAACCTGTCATGTTAATTTTGTGGGCGTGTGGATTTTATATCTGTTAAATCGTAAACTTTTAATTCCCAGTCCCGTGTTAAATGGCCTTTTAAAGTAGGTTGACCCCGTGTAAGTATCACAAGAACGTTTGTTGCGGTCAGTTATGTGGTCAGTGTGGGTCAGTTCGACCAGTTTATGTGGAAACATATATTAGTTCAAACACATATAAGTTAGTGCTATAAAACAGTTTTGTAAAATGCAGTAAAACCACTCATTTACTGAACATAGGAGTCTTAAAAGGCAAGTCTTTGCTTAATGAAGGTCAAAAGTAATGCAGAAATCTCCTATATAAGTTTTCTGCATTACCTTTGACCGGCACTAACCTACCGCCTGCTTTACCGACCCATAATTAGACCTCTTTTTGGTGACCGCTGTATACCCATACAACATACTTTGTGACAATCTTTGTAAATAGTTTGCATCCAAACTGTTATGCCGAGTAACTCGGTGTCTCGACTGGATCCAGATGTTATGCCGAGTAACTCGGTGTCTCGACTGGATCCACTTGGATTGGGCGTTTTTAGAAAGATATGACATCATTTTTGTATTTGATATCAGACCGAATGTCTAAGGTTAAACAGTGAAATCAAACTGTGTTTTATAATATGAAACTAGCTAATGTTTAAGACGGCGAAAATGAGCCTAGCATGACAAAGGTTGAACAAAGAAATAAAAATCACATCATGACAAAGTAAACTTTGTAGTTTTGAAAGCAAAGTAGATCCAGACCAGACCATTGTGTTCATGAGGCGAATGATAGTCAGGATAAATACACGAACGATTTTCTACGTGCAAAATAAAAATCATGTGTTGGTAAATATCAGCATGTATAGACTATGGCAGGAAACCGCGTTGCCAAGAGCCATCTGATATACAAAGTCATGTAATCTGCTCCGTTTGCAAAGGTACAGAAAGGCGTATTTATGGAGCAAAGGGTTAATTAACAGACGCAGAATGCACCTTGGAATTTGAAAAAGTAACGATACACGGTATCAAGTAATCACAACAGAACAGAACATGTCTTTTATTTTCGTCCCAGTTCACAAAAGTAAACCACGAGAGCAATATTATTAAGAGCACATTTAGGTAGCAGTATGGAGATGAAACGTAAGAAAACGTCGAAACGGACAATGTGTACAAATAAGATACTAACTCATGGTGAAATGTTAGTAGCGTGGTTTATATTAATTCCTTCAATGCCAATGTCGGGAAAATGCCCCACGGCAAACAGTGCAGTCCCAGATCAGACGCCAAATGCGTCGTCTGATCAAGGACGTCAATATTTGTCTTATCCTCTTGTTCTTTGTCTGTGGTTCATTCTGTGAAATCTTTTGTTTTAACAAAATTGAGTTGCAGACGACAATTAAAAAATTGACGCCAGAAGAATTAAATGTCACTACTGAGCGAGCTGGCCACGCCATTCTTTGCAAAGTGTTTCCACTGTCATAAAAAAGTTTGGAAACCGAGTTTACTATAAGTTTAGAGTAACAGTATTTAATCAGGTTTACTGAAAATAAATTTGGCATCCTGAACTTTTGATACTAGCTTATACATATGAGTCTTGTGTTTAGGGGTGTTTAAACCTTTCACCCTGTCTGATTTAACACCTAAGTCACCAACAAATACCGTTTTATTGCTGCCCTTATATACTCTAATAGCCGTTATAATAGCCCAGATCCTGCTGGCTATAGTCACGTTTATGGTGGACATTTTATGTTACGCATTTATTATTCCTTTTGACCTTTAACCCTTCACATGCTGAGCAATGTCTGCTATACTATATTTTGTCACAATTTCTTCTTACTTCTTATTCGTTCAAATTAGTTTTCAGAAAGTACTGACCCAGTCTCGATTTCTCAAACAGCTTGGATACTGATGAGACGCCGAGTTACTCAGTGTCTCATCTGGATCGAAACTGTTTGCAAATGCCAGTCAGGTTGTGCTACTTTTAAAGCATGATAAGGATGTACTGATGGCATTTTGATTGTTTCATCCGCAATGTCATCCTGATTAGTTCATCAACAATCCATTCTCTCTCATTATTAGAATGCAAGACTTGCAACTGTTGGTGCCAGCGTATTACTCACGATGTCCAGCTGCCCAGTGTGAAGAATTTCAGCTGCACGTGCACTAATCGGCGGCTCTCGGAAATAAAGTCTTAAACCACTATCCATGTACGACCCGACTCGCGTTTGCAAACAGCTTGGATCCAGATGAGGCACCAAGTAATTCGGCGTCTCATCAGGATCCAAGCTGTTTGACACTCGGTCAATATTTTCTCAAAATCTTGATCAAATCGGACGTGGTCAAAATTGCACCAGATTCATATGTACGTCGTATTTATGGAGTAATTTCTGGGCTGTCTATTCGGTTTTATATTGTGACAGCGGTCACTTATTTTTATCGAAATATTTCCTAGCAAATTGCTTTATATGAGCAACCAATTACACGTTGTCCTTTCTCGTTCTGTTCATTTCTGTTCATTTCTGTTCATTTTTGCCTCGCTCTGTTTGGCTACCAGCGAACAGTACAATTAAATACGTGTACTCATTTTCACTTTGGCATGCATAAGAATCAATCAACGTTATCACATACATGTACCAATGACAAATTGTTTCATAACTTGGCGAAACAACCCATTGCTATATAATCATGAAAATGAATATTTCACACTACATATTTATTAGGAAAGTTATTGCCATGTAAATAACCTTTGACCTTTGTCCAGCGATGACGCTATTCTGCTAAATGGTCCTTGGAGGGTTTTCATTTTGTCATATTTTGTTTTATGTTTGCATAAAATTTGTAAACTGACACGTGATTGACGAGTTGAGATAGGAGTTAGTAGGGATTTCCATAAATTAGCCATGCTCTGAACGCCCCGAAACAAACACTGTGAAGGCAATCATGTACTTGACTCGGAGCGAACCTGTCCAAATGTTTACCCTTCATTCGGAAGCGTATTTGCTAACATTTGTTCGCAACAATGGCTTTTAGTGAACGTTTTGTATCAGCATTTTTAAAAAGAATCTCTTATTAAGTACATTCCCCTCTGCTCGTCATAAAGCAAACATTTAAGCTTTAATTTGGCTTTTAGTTATAATGCCATGACAGTAAAGGAACATCTAATTAATTTAACAAAGAACTTATTTTACAGCATTTGAATGAAGTAAATTCCTGATTTAGTTTCAAAAATATTTACAGACAGAATATTAGGTAGACTAACTAAAACTAGGCAGTATATCTGTATACTAAAATATCTCTAAAGAAAGTTACCTAAAACTCTTTCCCTGTTCTATGTTTATTGCGAATTCCAATACCTACTTAATATTCATGAACAAAATAGTTATAATGAAATATAGAAGGTGGAACATTGTACCCAGAAAGTAAAGAAAGAGACCTTTCAAATTCCATTAGCAAACAGAGAGCATACCCTGATCAGACGGCTCCTATTGGGGCCATCTAATCTGGGTCTACTCTGTTTGCAAATGCGTTACTTAAAACACATTTATATGAAAGAAAGGATTGAACATCGGTATCTCGGACTTCACGGGACCATACAAATTACTTCGAGATAACAGAGGTTCGAGTCATCCGATTTCTAATCTGACGAAAGTTATCAGAGTTCGAGATATCATAAACATGTATTCATGTAGATTTCAGTATGGTCATAAAAACACATATTTCAGTTTCCTGTTTAAACCTTCGAATATAGGAGTGTCATTTGGCAGACAGTGTAGTCCCAGATCAGAAGGATCATACATGTAGTTACATATAAACAATGATAGACTATTCCACTCTGAAAATTCAGCATTGAAAGCATTGTCAAAGGTGAGTGGTTCGTCGTATTTTCAGCCCATTGTTCGCACATATATAAATTGATACAAAAAGCTGCATATACTTATATCATTAGAATAATGTTTATAACCAATTTCACAACGGTTAATATGTATTCAGCTAAATATTAACGATATCTGAATGCTGCTAAATCCTTTGAAAACCGCTAACTTTTTAAGAGACGGGAAAATAGTTGACTGTTACGGAAATCAACGAACATATTCAGCCAAACTGCCGGACTCTGAATTGAGTTTGTAAATATAATTTTGCAAATATAAGTGCAATTGTATACCACATTTAAAGGTATAAGCCTTCGAAGACAAACTGATCACATTGCCTTACATTGCACTGGCGGACTATTTAAGGCTGAATTGGGGGCAGTAATCAGTAGGTGGCAATCTTTGTCAGTAAAATCTTAACACTTTCAACTCTGAATTTTCAAATGGACTTATCAAAGATTCAAGCTTACCGTAAATATTCAGGGTTTGTCTTTAAAAAAGTGTAACATGAGAAACAACACAAACCCTAATGTGAGGGTTCCTTTAGGAGCCCTCTCATTTGGGTCTACACTGTTTGCAAAAGACATTAGTGACTGGTTTCCTGCACTGAAGGGGTTAATCCAATAAAAGATTAATCCAATAACGAACACGGAAGAATGCGACGTATCGGATTTCATATTTGCTTGGTAGCGATAAAGATTTCGTTACATTTTTTACCATTTCCCTGTTCCAATATTCATTCAAGAAATAATGACATCATGATTATTTATTACCTAAAGTTTTATAGTGTAAAATTGTCTACTCGTTTGCAAAGGCGTGAAAAGGCGTTGATATGAGGAAAAGAGTTAATTAAGAGAAAAAAATCCTTTTACACACAGTAAGCCTACTTCTTAAGAAATTATTTAACTAAATGAAGTTATATGCATGCACCTGCGGGTATACCAAAACACACGCATTTTATATACAAGTTACCTGCATACGTTAATTTGCATGTTTTATCCAAAGATAGTGTGGTAATGACTAGTGATGATACAATATATGGTATACAGTCGTGTGTCTAAATGGATTCGTTAACAAAGTTTTAGAAGAAGAAAAATCGATGTAAAAAACACAAAATAGACAGGATTCAATAAAGTCTTCATCAATCAATCAATCATGCAAGACTCCGCCTATTATGAATATTAATCGATTTATTTTCCTGTATTTAAAATGGAAATTCGTTACCATGGCAAACGGTAGAGAACGTAATCAAACTGTCTGGTCTGACAACTCCTTCAGTATCTGTCTGATCTAGGTCTACTCTGTTTGCAGATGCATACAATTTGAAAAAGGCGGAATTATTAAGTAAACTGTTAAATGCAGGATTGTGTACAAACCAATCCTGCTGACGGTCACCATATTTTGAGCATGCCCAGTGTAGAACATTGATGCATTGAAGTCACCAAGTCACATTATTCTGACTCCAGATCAACAGTAATAGCCTCATGATACTGACGCAACGAATGCATCGGGGAATTTTACATTCGTTCCAAATGTTTTATGTATACAGTAGGCTTCCTTTAACCCTTACAACGCTGACTTTTCGAATGGACTATTCCAAAATTCAAACTGGTCAAGCTTATAGTAAATATTTAGGGATTCTTCTAAAGAAATGTGTAACCCAGGGTCTACACTGTAATGGACATTAGTGACTCGTGTCCCACACAGTAAGGGTTAATGTGGCGACTAAATACATATCAAAGCGTTGAAACCACTGGAAGACCTGGGCTGCGTTGATACCACTGGAAGAACTGGGCTGCGTTGATACCACTGGAAGAACTGGGCTGCGTTGATACCGCTGGAAGAACTGGTCTGCGTTGATACCACTGGAAGAACTGGGCTGCGTTGATACCAGTGGAAGAACTGGGCTGCGTTGATACCACTGGAAGAACTGGGATGTGTTGATACCACTGGAAGAACTGGGCTGCGTTGATGCCAGTGGAAGAACTGGTCTGCGTTGATACCACTGGAAGAACTGGGCTGCGTTGATACCACTGGAAGAACTGGTCTGCGTTGATACCACTGGAAGAACTGGGCTGCGTTGATACCAGTGGAAGAACTGGGCTGCGTTGATACCAGTGAAAGAACTGGGCTGCGTTGATACCACTGGAAGAACTGGGCTGCGTTGATACCACTGGAAGAACTGGTCTGCGTTGATACCACCGGAACAACTGGACTGCGTTGATACCACTAGAAGAACTGGGCTGCGTTGATACCACTGGAAGAACTGGGCTGCGTTGATACCACTGGAAGAACTGGGCTTTTACAGCAGAAAATTGGGAGATTAGGGAAATGTTATGACATAGAGAGACAACTCGGAGAAAATTAATATCTTACTATAGTCATCAATTGAAAATTAGCCCTGCTGGGTGGGCGGACGGACTGACAAATTCTGTGACAGACATGCGCACAAACACACGTACATATAGACAAACACACGGACAAACACACAGACACAGACGGGGAGACTGAGGGGTAGACAGGAGATAGAATAAATACACACAGAGACATCAAGATATATAAGAAAGGAAATAGAGACACATACACATAGGCACAGAGAGGAAAGAAAATGGAGAGAAAGAGAGCGGGGACAGAGGGAGGGTGGGGCAGAGCAGATCCTGTGTTTGCAAAGGTGCCAAAGTGCGTCTCTGTGGAGTAAAGTGTTAAACATATTTTATTTCATATATCATTTCCTGAAAAAAGTGAGTACAGTGTAGAGTATCTCTTTTGCTGGACACCAAAAATGACTAAACGATATATCAAAACAAGAGCATTGTTAGCACTAAGGCTTTTACAGGGATTGCATTAATTCGGTTTAACCTTCAACATGCTCGAATCTCAAAAAGGTTTTGGATCAAGAACAGAAGTGAAGCACGTTGTGCCTCTACAACTTGATAACTGTTTGTCGTGCAGGTAGCTGATTTTTAACTCTTTATTCCATGAAAATTCATGTAAGGAATAATGAAAGTATGAGTATTGATAGGAGTGTTATAATAGCACTTAGACATGTGGAGAGTTGGTCATGGCAGAAACTGTATAGTCAACAGAAAGAGCAAACCCTGGTCAGGCGGCTTCTACAGAATCTGTCTGATCTGGGTTTACTCCGTTTGCGGTGGCATAGAAAGGCGTATTTATGGGGTAAGGGGTTTAATGAATTGATAGAAAACATACTTTTACAATCAAAATTGCCGTATTTTAGACACATCGCTCAGCATTATAAAGGTTATGTCTTGAGTGACTTTTCAAGACCGACAGATAAATACGTTAATTTGATTCTTCATTCAGACTAATCCGATGAAAATAGCAATCCGGTTTAATATTCGGTTACATTCGGACCCCGACGTGCACCTTTAGTAGCTCGTCTACGGGGAACCTGCTCTCCTCATTCAAACTGACTGGGTCCCGGTCACGGCTTGTCGGTCGGCCGTGAGAAGCACCATCATCAATCACTGACCATTTGGTACGTTAAGTGACGTGCTCGTCCATGCAAGCTTGCTCTTATTATTTCCGACGATTTTTTGCCGACATGAACGTCGGGTCGAGTGAGTCTGGTCAGGATGATGAGAAGATAACGAGGATTAGCCTTCAGTTCGCCGCAAAGTTTCAACTCCAACAGAAGTGACAACTAAACTTTGAAGCACGCTAAGTAATTGTCTTTTAAAAAAATGCCAGCTTCAGCTCTAAAAACAGCCTTTTCTATTTCATTTCAAAGATACGTTCAAGGTATTTGTGGGCCAAAGTGACCTGTGATTTAATCGTTTACCTTATCATACATATATTCGATGAATTCTTGTAATGGTATATGAACAGAGGACATTTTGTCCATTACAGAAAATGTAGAATAAGATCTATATAACTCCTTAAGAAAACATAGTAGATCCTGATCACTACATGAGCCGTCTGATCTGGGTTTACTCTGTTTGCAAAGGCGTGAAAGGGTGTGTTTATCATGGAAATGTTGGCATATATTTCTCATTGTAGACATGACTGCGAGCCACAATGATTTTCAGCTGAGTAACTGGTCATCTTATCCGAATAAAAAAACCGGTTTGCAATACTATCGTTATGCATAACCTTCTAAAGCTTGACATTTTATTAGATATTTAATATTTATCTAAATTTAGATATCAAGTCTTCATGGACAGCTTGCAACGATATCTATACTGTTTTGAATTCGGCTCACGTCTTGTATGCTGACGGAATGTTAAACACGAGACGCATCAGTCATGGTCAAATTCTTGTTGCGGCCACTTGCGGTATCCTTCAAATTTTCTACATTCGGACAACCAGTGCAAGGCTGCAGTGAATATGACGAGGTGTGGACAGACGACGGTATTCGTACGGTTTGGATCGCTGAGTGACGGGTATGCAATAATGAGCAGTACCCACCAACCCTTAAAGTGTCTGTGGCACATTTCCGGCGGCACCATGTCTCACACTGTCCGTCTATCTTTGCTTATTACTGAATATCCAGCGGAAACGGAGAAGAAAGTGTGCCATCATCGAACATTCTGAAGCTTATAGAGCGGTATCAAATTAAGCCTTTCCTCCATTAATATTCATGTCAGAAATAATGACGTCACAATTATTAATTAGATTAATAGCACATGGGAGCCGTCTGATCTGGGTTTACTCTGTTTTAAAATGCGTAAAAGACGTTTGATGGAGTAGAGGGTTAAATAATTCGGCCTTGAATCTTATAGAAATGGTGTCGCTGATGTTACTGTGTACCAACATTTACGAGTGTGAACTGATATATTAGTCCTTTGCTCCACAGAGAGAAGCCTTCAATAGCATATCAAACGGGCCCTGTAGAAGCATCTGATGTGTGTGTTTATGGAATCATATAGATACATGTAATCTGACGATTTCGTTCTGCATTCAAGATTTCATGACGTGGCCGATTTTTCCGGTTTACTTTTTCCTATTACCTCATAGGTTATTTTTAGATCCAAACACTTTGAATAAATCTACCGAAAAGGAGAGTTTACTAGAGAAAATGAAAATATCCGAATTGTGTAGTTTTTAAAGCATTGTGATAAATAGAGCATTTGCTCCTATGGTTTCAAAAAGTGACTTTTACAGAGGCGTCAAATATATGAGGGAACTGGTTAAGTGATTTCAGTTAGTCAAATTATGTTAACCCGTTGATTGCTGAATTTTTAAAATGGAATAATACATCACTGTCTAAAGGTATAGCTCATTCAGTATAAAAACTATGATTTGTGAGAGGAGTTTGAATGACAATTGATGCAGGTCCTGGTCTTAGGGCTCCTTAGGAGCCTTCTTGTCTGAGTATACAGTTTGCAAATGACAACCAGCTCGTTTTCCGCGTTCAAAAGGTAAAATACCAATAGACTGGTTTCTGGTTATAACCTTTACTTTAAACCTTACATCCTTCCTGGCTCACTTGGATTATTTTCTTTATTTGAGCAAGTTAAAAAAGATGTTTTCTGAAGCGACTAAAATCTGCAACATTTTCCCATCAGGTGTCTGTTCCACAATACAATTATCCTTCGCGGATTATCAGCATAGCAAATCCAATCAAATTAATTTTCCGTCTGACCACGTGTGAATCAAAATCGAATTAAAAGTCGAACTTTTGACGCTGTTTCAATTAGTGGACATTGATAAGTGAGGCGATATTTTCTCATAGCATGCGCCCTTCTGCCATCTTGAAAAGCTCAACGAATTTGGCTGGGATTAGAAGCAACACGTACCGAGATAAGACAGTTTCCTGTCCGGTTGAATTGCATCTCAAAGAGGCGGTTTGCCCATATCCCCTGTATGGTTATGGGTATTAGTTACTGATGTCTTTTAATTAACATTCAGCACATTCGGCGACCGTTTGATAACCGCTGCAAACAGACTGGATCCAGATGAGACGCCGAGTAACTCGGCGTCTCATCAGGATCCAGCCTGTTTGTTACTTTGCCACTGCATTTCAAAAGAAACAGGAGAAAGTGCATATTTAAATGCAGCAGACGACAATATTTGCAGACGACAATTGCTCAGATTGCAGAAGGTCAAGATAATTCTTTGTTCTTCAAAATCTCTTGTGTCTTGACAAAAAGCATTTATGCATGTGAAAATACATGTATAACAGAAAACAACGGGAATATCTTAACCCTTTCCTTCATACAATCGCTTTTTCACGCCTCTGCAAACAGAGTAGACCCGGATAACCTGAACAGGTTCCGCTTTGTTTGTTTATAACAAGAGTATTCGGAGGAACACATATATGTGTCACCTGCTCGCAGCTGACACAAAAACTGTTAATATGCTGGAGTGCGAAAATTAGAACAAAGGGGAACAAGTTAATGTTGCATTGCTATGCAATACATGAATCCCTCACCGGATTAAAAAAAAACTCCACTGACCCACCCACCCATGGTGTAGTTGACAATGGTATATACATGACAAACCTGACTGGTATTTGTAAAAATAATAAGAAAAACAATATGACAAAAGGGGAATAACTCCAAATATAATGATGCTAGAGTTATGACACTTGTGCATGATACTTCCTCTCACCATGCTTGTTCCATATATAAGGTTTCAAATCAATTGAACCAGTAGATAAAGAGTTATTGTCCGGACAAGAAAATATAAAAAAGGAGAATAACTCCAAAAAATATTGATGTTAGAGTTATGGCCCTTAAGCATAACACTTCCTCTAATCATGCTTGTTCAATATATGAATTGTGAAACCAATTGAACCTGTAGATAAAGAGTTATTGTCCAGACAAGGGAATAAGAAAAAGGCGACACTTGTGCATGATACTTCCTCTCACCATGCTTGTTCCATATATAAGGTTTCAAATCAATTGAACCAGTAGATAAAGAGTTATTGTCCGGACAAGAAAATATGAAAAAGGGGAATAACTAAAAAAATATTGATGCTAGAGTTATGGATCTTGTGCATGACACTTCCTCTCATCGTGCTCGTTCCATGTATGGAATTTGAAAACACTATAATGATTAGTTTAGAAATGAGAGCCAAAAAAAGAAAGTGTGACGGACAGACAGACGGACAGGAAATATGAAAAAGGGGAATAACTAAAAATATATTGATGCTAGAGTTATGGCCCTTGTGCATGACACTTCCTCGCATCATGCTTGTTCCATGTGTGAAATTTGAAAACTCTATAATCATTAGTTTAGAAATGACAGCCAAAATAAGAAAGTGTGACGGACAGAGAGACAGGCGGACAGAGAGACAGACGGACAGACAGACGGATAGACAGACAGACGACGGAAAAGTGATCCCTAAGTGACACACTGCCTCTCGGCAGGTGATACAGAAAGTATATAGATATGATTCTACTGGTTCTGCCATGGCCAAAAATCCATGTGTTCATTTGCAATTACATGTAGCCTATTTAAACTATTCATATCAATATTGCTTTATAAATGTCCATGCAATAAATGGCTTAAATAGCATGAATTACGGCGTCCTCGTATACAGCTGAGTATTTTAATCCTTTCCCTGTTGAATATTCATGTACGAAAAAATTACATCATGAATATTTATTAGCTGGATTTTTATAATGGCTTATGTACACACGAATATTTGGTACTGATAAAAACTGTAGTAAGATATATTATTAGTTCATAAGCAACAGAGTAGATCCTGATAGTCTCTCTTTAACCCCTTCCGTGCCACAATGACGGGTATATGATATCACATGCAAACAGTTTGGATCCAGATGAGACGCCGATTAACTCGGCGTCTCATCAGGATCCAAACTGTTTGTTACTGTTACTATGTTTTTGAAACAAAAATGAAGAAAATAAAAAAAAATTTTTTTTAAAGCAGACGACAAAGTTAGCAGACGGCAGAGTTTGGCAGCGAAAGGGTTAAAAAGGCGTTCATATGAAAGAAGGTGTTATTTTGTCCCCAAAACCAATACATATATTTTACAACATTTGAAAATTTCTTATTCTACTAGTGTTGTTTCTACAGTTAGTTTTCGATGGTTAAAAAGAGTTGGATGCAAGAAGTTGAAGAGTGAGTGAATATTTGATACATTTCGTTATGTGCAAGTCGTTCACTCTAAATTAAATCAAGATAGCGTTTCACCTAACTTCACTATATCTATATTTCCGCTCAACATAATATTCAATTTAGAAAAAGAGCATGAATTTATCAGATAGAAAAATAAAGATACAATATTACTTATATCTAAGCAATCTCTTAAGTGTTATCTCCAAATTATTTCAATTTGGATACATCTAAAAGCACTCACGGACATACCTCTTCATCAGTCTAGTTTGCTAATCTGCCCACCTTGACTTTGATCTGATGCAAACAAAATATCAAACTTTCTTTGATATAATCACCATCACGGCTGAGCGATTTTTCAATTCCTCTTCACACCATTGCTTTGTTCTGGGTATGTAGTGTCGAAATTTCTCGGGACTTGTGCAAACTTCGTATAATCTTGAGTACATGTCAACTATCGTCTCGGCGACCAGTAATTACTTGATTACAAAGTGTTTAATTTTCATCAAGTCCATTAATTAATGTCTTTAAACATTGAGTGGCTAAATAATACATCTGAAATGTTCCAAATGTCAAACAGCATTAACGGATTTTACGTAGAAATAACAGTTCAATGTTCTTGATGTTACTTGAAACATTCTTATAATCTTGCCATTTTATAAACGCTTTTTCACACCTTTGCAAACAGATTAGACTCAGATCAAACGGTCCTTTTTGCTTACTAACCCATTCCCTCACATTGACGTCTTTTAGCGCCTCTGTAAAATTCACGTTTTGAAACCATTGTGATAAATAGAGCATTTGCTCTCTATTTATCACAATAGTTTCAAAACTAAAATAAAATCCTTTTCTCCGGTTAATGCTCCTTTTCAGTAGACTATTCAAGAGGTTTGGCCTATGAGGAAATGGGTTAAATATATAATTCTGCTTCTACAGTTTCTGCCAATATCGAAAATACCCTTGTTCATAATACATGTATTAATATGAAACACCAGCTAATAAATATTCATATTGTCAATATTTATTACATGAATATTCATGAGTTAAACATAGGTCGTCTTCATAATATATATATATCTGTCTTAATGCCAAACAGCATTAACAGATGTAAAACTAACAAATTAATGTTCTTGATGTACCTTGAAAAGAAACTGTTTTTTAAAACCTTTTGTTTTTCAACTTTGAGAACATCGAAAGGAACGAATTACTCAAATTAACTCTGAGCTATATGATACACATGTACCTAAATATCAAGTGGACTCGAATTCACGTCGAAAGTACAGTAAAACCTCTCTAAACGGGACTTCAATTTAGTAATAAATATCGGCGCTGCAGATAGGTGGCAGCTTAATGCAGGG
Source organism: Azorinus chamasolen (assembly GCA_963576725.1). Taxonomy (NCBI): domain Eukaryota; kingdom Metazoa; phylum Mollusca; class Bivalvia; order Cardiida; family Solecurtidae; genus Azorinus; species Azorinus chamasolen. Next base: position 58,864,217 of record OY755242.1, read on the forward strand.
TGGAAGTCACGCAGAAAGCTCATCCTGGTAAAGACTTTGCAAACAGAGTAGACTCAGATCAGACGCCCCCTGTAGGAGCCGTCTGTCTAGGGTCTTTTCCGTTTGCTCACTGAATAATGAAGAGTTTTACTTCATGAATGCACTGTAATCATGCAAGAATAATGTATGTACCAAAATGCATCAGAATAATTTTCAATAATAGCATATGAGCACTAAACGTTTTGGCCCTGGTAAAAAGTTCCTGAAGAATCCGATCTCTACAATTGCATAAGAAAAGTGAGCAGACTCTTACAGGAGCCGTCTGATCTGGGTCTACTCTGTTTGCAAAGGCGTTTATAGCAGGGAAGGGTTAACCCTTTACATCATATAAACGTGTTTTCATTCATTCGCGAACAAAGTAGACCCAAATCAGACGACTCCTATACATCGGAGCCGTATGATCAGGGTCTGCTCTGTTTGCTAATGAAATTTGATAGATATGTTTCTTTATTTTATAAAATGGCTACAATGCTGCACCTCCCATATTTCATTATAACTATCTTGACCATGAATAGTCAGTAGGTACTGAAATGTGGTCTAAATATAGAAGAGGGAAATGGTTAAAGCCGACACTGTCCTCTTATCGTGTGTTATTTGGAGGACAGAGAGTTGTTAATCAGATAAGAATGATTACATTTTATCTCAGCATGAGGCAAACGGGCCATATCAATGTCTTCTGATCAGACCGGATCAAAAATTAATTTCCCAAGATTTCATTCACACAAAAGCGAGGATATAAAATTGTCATAATTAGTGATCTCCTCCCCTTGTGTGTGTCTATCATTAAACATAATCATGTTTTTTTTCCTGATATGATATCTCGTGAAATCTCGCGAGATCATCTGAATGAGTTCCATAAAATTGTCACCTGGGTCGATAGAATAAGTTTTAACAATATCAAAACTAAATCTACTCCCTCGTGGGATCAAATTAAATAGTGATTTATTAAGGCATTAGAAAGAGAGAGATAGAGAATGGGGAGAAAAAGAGTGAGGAAGAGAGAGAGAGAGAGAGAGAGAGAGAGAGAGAGAGAGGGGGGGGGGGAGAGAGAGAGGTCTGAGAAAATATAATATATTTAGAAATCTAAACTATGTAAAATATAAAAAATATAAAAAAAAATACTGTATGAATGAGAAGCAGAGGGGGATATGGTACTAAAATAGCCGTCTGATTCTATTCTGTTTGCAAGGCGTATTTATGGAGTAAATGGTTAATTTAACTGCATCTGTGACAATAACAAGAAGTGAAACCGCCAAACCTAGAACGGCATCAATTTGTACAACATGGCGTAGTGCAGCCTTCTATTCACTCTTTTACAATACGTTGAATACGGAAATGATAAATTGCTCCTGTTAATCTGTTTTCGATTGGTTCACCCAGGAAATTGATCCCCTGTTAAACGGCCGTTAATACCTGCCCATTTAGAGTAGCTAAAGTTAAAGATAAGTGTTGCACTAGCGCTTAAAGTCCTATCTTAACCCTTTAATTCATAGAGACACCTTTTACGCCTTTGCAAACAGAGCAGACCCTGATCAGACGGCTCCTGTAGAAGCCGTCCGATCAGGGTCTGCTCTGATTGCTTATGAAGTAATATAGATCTGATTCTACAGTTTCTGCCATGGTCAAACATTCTCGTGTTTGAAGTCATTGAACAATTCAGCTGGTTAATATTCATGATGTACAAGGGTTGAATTATACAAGAGGCTTAGATATGAATTTTCATGTTAATGTATATTGATCCTCTTCCATATACATACAGTTTCGATCAAGATGCCTCGTCGAGGAATTACATATTTCACCAGGATCAACATTGATTGCTGATCCTTATTTCTGATTTCAACTAAGTTAAAGAGAAATCTACTCAGAATATTTAGGAAAACATCACTGTTGTCGAACGAGTCTCTTGCGGACTGAAGGTTAAGGTGCTGTATTGTTCCCGGCAGACATTGCCGTCCGCCGTATTGTGCCAGGACCGGGAGTTACTGGAATGCGGGAGCCAGCCATAATGGGATGAAACTTACCCGGATATCCGCACATTTTCGGATCCACTTACAATCTTATCCTGTAGATAACAACTTCCCAAATTTTAATATTTCGATAATTCAATTATATATAGCCAGGTTACGATGAGGTAACTATGCCTTCATCAAGTATATTTGAACAAACTCGTTGCACATAGCTTAGACAAGATTGAGCAGGTAATACAGCACGTGATCCACGTGCATAAAGATTTATTAATTTGACGCAATTATTGTGAAAATGCTTTCCGTCGATATCAAAACAAAGAATACAGAAAATTCTGTCTGAAATACCACTGAAAAGAAGGCTTAATTCGTTGCTGCCTAACACTACGCCTCTGCAAACATAGTAGATCATGTAGGAGCCTTCTGATCAGGATCTCAGTGCTGTTTGCTTGTGAAACAATATAGATGTGATTCTACAGTTTCTGCCATGGCCAAATACCGGTATTCACGTACCATTATAAAAAAACTAATCTAATTTATATTCATGAAAACCTTATTTCTTACATGAATAATTGTGGAGTAAAGGGTTAATGCAAGACAACGGTTCTGCAGAAAGCTCTGCATTACTTTTGCCTTCCATTGAGCAACCACCTGCTTTGAAAGACTGCTATGTAGTCGCTTTAGCCAGTCTCTATTACACTTTAGTTTATATTGTATTTTATATTGCATTTATATTATTTAAATTATAACGTATTTTATATTGCATTTATATTATTTAAATTATAATGTATTTTTATATTGCATTTATATTATTTAAATTATAACGTATTTTATATTGCATTTATAGTATTTAAGTCATTAACGCCGTCATTCATAGATACGTCTTTCTACGCCTTTGCAAACAGTGTAGACCAAGATCAGACGGCACCTGTAAGAGCCGTCTGACCAGAGTCTGCTATGTTTGCTTAAGAAATAATATAGATCTGATTCTACAGATTCTGTCATTCCTAAACTATTTTGTTTTCATTAGCCATTATATAAAAATATAATCTAATGAATATTCTTGATGTCATTATTTTTTACATGAATATTTATTGAGGAATGGGTTAATATAAACGGCTAACACGTGAAATGTATATAGTTCTTATCCTAATCATAAAAACGCAAACATTAATTCGAAACTGAGAGACTGAATTGAACAATGAATAAAACTGAAACAAAAGCAATTTACAAATGATCTTACTAGCGTCTAATATTTATAGGCTAATGTAACTTTAATTGAATTTTGCCTAAATGGATGAAAGTAGGATATCCCTTTAATCTATAAAACCCGTTTGAATATTGTTAAATCAAAGAAAATACATTGGTTGAAACAGAATATTTTGCTCGCGTTGTCACAAACTTTCAAAGAGAGAAAACAATCGTCGCAGGTAGGAAGTGTCAACAAGATAGCCCCATTATCTCATTAAACATCGACCGATTAAAAACCCGATAAAAACACTAAACGTACGATAGCTAATGCTTGAGATCGAAATCTCACCAAATCTTCTGCTCAAATTACTCCTGTTGGTCGCTTCATCGCATATTGTTATTTTCTCGCAATTCCATTGGCTAATGAGAAATGCGGGGCGGAGTTCAATCGCGCGAATCAGTAATGTAAATATCGATGGCAAACCACTGTTTCTCATACCCAACTTTCTTGCGCATTGACAAAGTATATCGGAATTCTGAATAGTATTATTATCAGTGGATTATCCAGCACTTATGTGACATTATTGGTGGCCATATTGTATGATTCAGTTAATAAGGCAACAGTGTTAATCCTATTTTGCAACAATTTACCAACGTGGACTTGTACTATAATAGGATCACGCAAGGACTGATTGTTTTCAATTTCGCTGATGGTATTGGGTTTAGCCCTGGGCAGTGGTGTTAGTGGAATATCTACCGTGTAATAATAGAATTACATTTCTACTCTTTGATGAGAAAATAATATTTTTACATGGTATTTTCATAGAACTTGGACAACAGATGAGAAACCAGTGTTCGAGTTAGTCGGTGTAAACCTGTTCAATACGACAGAGGATTGCAGCGCTCCTGTATCAGAACTATGGAGCGAGTGTACCTTTCGTTCGTCTGTGCGTCTATCCTCTGTATGCTCTGTGTTGGACAAGAAGAACTTCACTACTCAATCGACGAGGAATCACCAATCGATACTCCAATCGGTAACGTTGGCCAGGACTCGAACCTGCGAGGGACTGTATCAGCAGAAGTGTTCTCTCAAATCCGCTACAGCTTTCTTACTCAAGGCAGCCATTTGGAAGACCTTTTTCGTATCGATGCTATCAACGGAATTCTTTACACTGCAGCTGTTATAGACAGAGAATCTATTGAAAAGTGTGCCTTTCAGACCACGTGTGTGCTTTCTCTTAGTGTTGCTGCAAAATCATCGACTAGTGCATTCTTTAGAAAGTTGAACATAACTGTGTACATTTTGGATATTAACGACCATTCACCGGAGTTTCCTGAAGAGTCTGTTTCTCTGGACATATACGAGTTGGCGACCGTGGGTTCTTCCGTTTCCTTGAGGGGTGCAGTAGATAAGGACAGTGGCAATTACTCACTCAGGAGCTATTACATACTCAACGCGGACAGTGTAGACCTCCCATTCACCACAGAATATGAGACATACGTGGATGGCAGCTCTGTCGTGAAGCTTAAGATAACTGAAATCTTAGACAGAGAAACTACAGATGCTTACAGTCTCGTAATAGTTGCCGAAGACGGCGGGGATCCCAAGAGAACGGGAACTTTGTCTGTTAGCATTCACATAGACGATGCTAATGACAACAATCCAGTTTTCACACAGAATGTTTACAACGTAACAGTGAATGAAACCATAGAAATTGGTAACGAGATTTTGACAGTGACGGCCACTGATGCAGATGCCGGTGTTAACAGTGAAATTGAATACAGACTGAGCAGGAATCAACTCGGCTTGGTACACGAGAGATTTGTCATAAACGAAACATCAGGCGTTTTAAAATTGAAGAAAAAGTTTGAGAGCGGTGGAGAGTATAGAATCATTGTTGACGCCAGCGACAAGGGCAAGCAACCCCTGATGGAACAGGCAGTCGTCATAGTGAACGTTCTAGATTCAGACAATAACCGCCCTCAAATCAACATGAACATATTCTCAGACACTGGTATAGCCACGATTTCGGAATACGCTGACATTGGCACGGTGGTGGCACACGTCGGACTGATAGACAAGGACACTGGGGCTAACGGCATTATTAAATGTAACATTACGTGTGATAAGGACGTTTTCAAGCTCCAGGATTACAACGTGAACGAATATAAGGTCGTTGTTGCCACGGGACTCGATAGAGAGACACTGGACTATGTCTACGTTGTTATCAACTGTTATGATAGAGGCGAACCGCCTCTGAACTCTATCGCAGAATTTACGGTGCAAGTACTCGACGAGAACGACCATGCACCACAGTTTTTACAGCAAATCTACTTCGTGGATGTACCAGAAAACAAGGGGCAGAATGTTGATATAGTGCAGGTATCTGCTATGGATAATGACATAGGTAAAAATAGCGAACTGTCCTACTCAATTTGGGCCCCGGTGGAGTACAGGTTCTATATGGATCCATTCACGGGCTTTATCACTGCAGTGTCGTCATTTGACTTCGAGACAGACGAGAAGGTGACAGTATATGCTTACGCTAAGGACAATGGCACCCCGGCTCGAACCAGCACCGCCACTGTGATTATTAACGTGATGGATATCAACGACAACGACCCAGAATTCAGCACTCCTGTATATGAGTTCAGTGTGTATGAAAATCTACCCGCAGGAACTGTTGTGAACACAACTATTGCGACAGATTTGGATTCTGGCAGCAACGGTGATGTTGGATTTATAATAAATGACACTTTACCATTTACTATTGACAACAAAGGTGTTATCACCACCAAGGAGGTGTTAGACCGTGAGGTCGAGGGAACATACTACTTCATTGTGACTGCCTACGACCACGGTGTCCCCACCAGGAATGCCACTGCCAACGTCCTTGTGTACGTCAATGACGCCAATGACAACCAGCCCAATTTCATTTTCCCAGATGCCGCCAATTACACTGTGAGCGTCAACGTCGACACCCCGCCCAACAGCGTGGTCACCACAGTCAGGGCATTCGACCTCGACTCCGGGGTCAATGGACTATTGTTTTACTCCATTGAAAATACCAACGTGTCAGATTTGTTCATTGTTGATACGAACACAGGCGAAATATCGCTCATTCGCCCATTTCTACCAACTGATCGAGAGATATACTACCTTACTATACGTGCGACCGACAATGGGAGCCCAAGAAAATTCGCCACTACCTCGATAGGTCTGTTTGTTTCTCGTACAGCCGATGCTGCTCCGGTAGATAAAGACAAGGGAGAGAATGTACTGATTGCTATCATACTAGGCGTTGTAACCTTCGTTCTCGTGTTTACAATGGTTTTAGTTATATTTATACTCAAACGAAAATGGGCATCGGGCAAGGACGGGTCAGACCCAGGCGACGGATTCTGCGAGAAGGATCGAACCAACAGAAGGGTACAGTTCACAGAGATGGCACCTGCAACTCACGTGACTCAACAACCGGACAGCAAGACAACGGTTTTCGAGACCATGTCGCCCTTCAGTAACGATGGAAACGATAGCAGGGATTCTGAAATGACATCGTCAACCGTTGACATGGAAACGCCGATTCTGGAAAAATCAAAGGTAAGATTTCTTTTTCTATATTTCGTTTATTAAGTTGACATATATCTCTATGCACACTAGCAACACATTCATGATAACATAAGCAGACAGTTTGGATCCAGATGAGACTCCGAGCCACTCGGTGTCTCAGCAGGATCCAAACTGTTTTACATAGCGACTGTATTTTTAAGTATAAATGGAGGGGAAAACGTAATCTTAGAACTGTAGCAGACGACACTTTTTTGCAGACGACAATTGCTTAGAGAGCAAAGAGTTAACTAGAACAAAACGAGCAAAAAGCGCCACACGGGGCGCTGTGTCTGACCTGGATCTACACTGCTTGCCGAATTGGAAAATAAGTAATGACCATCAAATAGTACAGGGCCTGCCTGACACTGGCATTATATAAACACGGAGGGCATTTTTTCATGGCAAGGCTCAGCAATTTAATAAATTGATATCGAAATGAAAATTACTGCTTCATTTGACATTTTGTGTAATTTAAGAAAGTATGAAAATATATTTGAAACCTAATCCCAGATCTGACTTCATATCTCGGAATGGGTATAAACCACGGTGGGTCAATTTATTACGCTAAATTCTTTTCTTTCACTTTCAAATAATGCTCCAAATTTTATTTGATCTTTAGTCCGCTGAAGGGACTTCGTGATAATCTTTAAAGACAGTGTCGATCCAGATCAGAAACCGTGTTTTGAAGTCAGTATCGGTCCAGCTTACACGCCGAGATATTCGCTCTGATCGAGGTCGAATTTGTTTATATTCTGATCGAGGTCCAATTTGTTTGTATTCTGACAATGAAGCAGATGACTATTTAAACAGACGAACTTTTAAACGAACGGCACTCCACCTGACGTAGTAAAAGTTTAACCCTTTGAAAGCCAAATAACGAATGCACTGTCATTTTCAAACTGTGCAGACTCAGATCAGAGGTCTACTGTAGGAACCCTCTCACCAGGGTCTGCACCGTTTGTCATTCAAAGTCCTCTAACAAATTACCCCCCTTTCATACTGAATGGACACCGATAGCAATTGAAAGGGTTAAATCACGCGCTGTATTTAAGACCTTGTTGCAATTTAATTTTACCTTTCTTTTCTCCTCACTGTTGAAAGGATTACAATAATGCCACCTTTCGGATGAGTCATCATAGGTTACGTTCAAAAGGAGTCGTCGAACGTAAAATTTCGCGATTCAAAGGTGATAGCGAATTATCTTGAAATCTTCACTCTTTAATCTCATTTTATTGTTCCTTTATTGAATTTAGCAATCTGTTTTATGGGAAATTTGTGGCAGTTACAGGTGTAATTATGAAAGCCAGAATCTTTGTTCACAGTTGTGTTTAATCATACCCTGCATATAAACACCTTTTCACGCAATTGCAAACAGAGTTGACCCAGATCAGACAACCCCTATACGAGGTCTTTTTAGGAAGGTGGCCGCTTAATGCAGGTTGAAAGTCATACATAAAGCTTTGTTAGTGATCTGCATGAATTTCAGCCTGCATTAAGCAGCCATTGTATGAAAGACCAATAATTATATTACTGTTATCATAATGTTTAGACGGGGTTTACTGTAAGACTCTAAGACTAGATTGACTGATTGAATACAAGTTCATTCCTTTTTCTTGAGCTCTATTTTCGGGTAGGAGACATTTAATACTTATCCCGCCATCCATTTGCAAACAGCTTGAATCCAGATGAGACGACCAGTAACTCGGCATCTCATTAGGATCCAGGCTGTTCGACTCTCGATGAACAATTTCTCAAACATCTTGATCGAATCGGGAGTAGTCTTACTAGATTCAAATTTGAGCAGACATTGTTTTTTCACAGCGGGACAAGAGCTAATAAAAACAATTTTCAAGACAAGATACCGTTCGTAATGAAGCCAGTATGTAACATCAGGCGCTGAAAGTAAATTGAAATAAAAAAAAAAAGTCGATGCTCTTTTCACGAGAGTTCAACAAATTATACATGAGCGTTCACGTGACAGCAACAGTCACAGCGCCCTCTTGTTGCCATTTATAGCTCTCAAGGGCGCAGTGAAACTACAGCTTGAAGACAATTGAAACTGGTTTAATTGGGAATCTTGTAACTTCTTCAAAACAAGACGGGTCATAAAAATGTTCAAATGCAGTCGATAAGATAAATTATTCATGGTGAAAAATTGAATACCGAGATTCATGCAAATAGAACTATCGACCATACACATTTTACTCATTAAGAACTTTCTACAATTTGGATCGCTAAAAAGAAATTCAGACAAAAACAAAAACAAAATACCGGTTGCTATTGGAACCGTCTGGTCAGGGTCTGCTCTGTTTGTTAATGGAACGATATAGAGCTGAATCTACTGTTTCTGTCTTAATAAAATCTCTTGTTTAAAGAGCCATTATAAAACAATATTTAACAAAATATCCTGATTTGATTATAAATTTCTTACATGACTATTCTTGAAGTAAAGTGTTAAAGGGTGAAATCGGAAAAAGAAAAATCTACTTTTAGAAGTGAGGCTATAGTTTCACCTGCCACTGGCAAGAAAATATTGGAAACAAACAACAAAACAAACAAGTAATTATTAGCACACTGCCACATTTTGACCAAACAAAAAAGGGGTTTCTAAAAATAATTTTTAAAAATCCCTAAATATTCAAATGAGCTTGATCTGTTTGAATTTTGGAATAGTTCATTTGAAAATTCATCTGTGTAAGTGTTAAAGCTGGTGGATTTTTTAACATTTTCGATTTACTTAGAGTTAGAGCGCTAAAGGTGACAAACGCGCTGGCATATTGGATTTCCCCGCCCAGTACATTAACAGTATTCAATAAAAATGTGCTATGTACACCGTATAAAAACTCGAGTGCGACTAATTATAAGGAATGGTAATACATTTAATGAGAATGTGAATTAAAGAGCGGAGAAGAGTGACAACTTTCTATTGCCAATTTTGGATTAATTAAACGGAAAATCTATTGGCGCGCGTTTAAAGACTTACTATATCAATTAACGATAAGGGTATGTAAACACTCCAAGATGCTCCACACTCTTTTCCACCAGAAATAAGTCAGGATCTAGAGAATACTGACAAGGACTTTCCACCTGGTATTGGTTAGAAACTAGACCTTATGACACGGTGTCGTAGAGATGTCGTCTGTAGTTAGGTGTCCTGCCACAGAGTAGACGTGAAAGTGCTCACACCGAATAAATTAATAAAATTCAATTATTGTCAAGTGCTCGAAATAATTATATTTAATGTAGGAAGTTTGATACATTATAAATGAAATCAAAAGTATCGCTGAAGATAGTGAAAGGGAAAATGTAACCAATTGAACTCATTACTGAGTTGAAATCTTTATCAATAAGAGATTTGAGATGAAACGTTTTGGTTCTTTGGATGTGTGTACAACGGCCTTGAAGCTGAAACAACAAAAGAGAGTCGAATCTGCTTGAACTCCTTTACTCATTGTTTGTTTTAGACCCTACATATTTGAATAAATCTACAGAACAGGGACATTTGCTATAGCAAAGGACATTTTAGAATTGTGAAGTTTTAAACCCATTGTGATAAATAGAGTATCCTATGGAGCAAATGCTCTATTTATCACAATGGTTTCAGAAAGTGACTTTTACAGAGTCGTCAAAAGGCGTCAATATGAGAACATGGGTTAAGATAGGAAAAGATAGGTAAGGGATGGGGATTCTTCGAACCATGCTATTAGAATGATATTCCATTAAAATAATCATTCTTATATATTTAGTAAAACATTAAACACATGAATAAGAGTAAAACAGACAATTAGTCATAAAAAAGAGGAAAGGGGTCTGTATGACAGTTATTAAAGGCAGACCTTGATCACAGTGTTCATTATATGCACATTAATAATATCATAATCTGTGAACACCTGTCTACAAAAGGATCGCGTTAGTTTTTAATGTCAACCTGAATAGCAATGTATATCATTTACTATCATTTTGTTTGATTTAAAGTCTTAAGCATTTATCATGCTAAGTGTGACATAACTCACATTTGCAAACAGCTTGGATCCAGATGAGACGCCGAGTAACTCGGCGTCTCATCAGGATCCAAGCTGTTTGACAGTCAGACAATAGTTTCTTAAAACCCTAAACCAATCAGAAGTAGTAGTCAAATTGCACCAGATCCAAAATTGAGCAGACATTTTTTCACAGCGAAGTAGGGTTAAATGTTGTCTTTTTATACCAAAAGGAGTGGTAGTCATCAGAAAAAGGTACAAATATACCCATTTAGGCATAACCTTGGTGAATATTATTAATCGTAAATTACCCGCAATTACAGCGAATTTAAAAGTCATTTGACAAATTGCTGCGGTAGATACCCGTCTAAAATGGTGTTAACTTTCAGATTACAGTAATGAACTAGGCTTTGAGTTGTACATTGAAATTTCTGCACAGACCAGACTCTCAACTATTTGACTGACATGGAATCCACAGTTTCATAATTCCCATGAAATATTTAAGGAGAAATGCGTATTTTCCAAACATTGTCAAATATTGTTTTAAACGATCGAAATTCTATTGGTTACAGGTAGTACCAGGGATATCAAGACATACCATACGCAGTTAAACTAACTACCGTAAAAAACACTGGAGACGAATATCAATCATAAAGCCATATTTGCTAGCTTAAATCTGATAAACTTCCCAATTTAACTGCCAAAGATCAAATAAAACTGTTTTTATCAGTATAAAAGTGACGAGAAAATCATGACATCGTGTATGGCTAATGTACCCTCACTCCAAACACATTTAACAAAAAACCGCCAGTTACTTTAATCTCACATTTTCACGCTGCCTGCGATACCATCTCGAGATGTCTCTTTGAGATGACCACATTTTTTACATAGCACATTTTTAACACTTTCACCATGTTCTCTCCACACTTCAATTTTCTGGTATACTGGTCAAATATATTTTTTCCACATTATTAATCAATACTTTTTTCTCTTTTAATGCATGGCTATTTATATTTTATATCCACCCATTTGTTATTTCAGTCTAAGGACAGTCGGTTATCGCCAGTGACGGTGTCCCACCTAGAGACCACCCCGCCCCACATAACAGCGGAGACCCATCACTCGACTCCGCGCCCCGATAGCCAGCTCAGAGCCCTCAAGTCACACAGTGCCCTGATCCACTCGTCAGTGAAGGTAAATAGATAGAATAATATGCAAAGATAAGAACAAAAACAGCAGCAACACCAACACTACCACCAGCAACAAAAACAGCAGCAACACCAACACTACCACCAGCAATCAGCACCAATGGCGACAACATTATTATTATGATAATATTCTTTATAATAATGAAAATAATAATAGTAATGGTTAAAACATCATTATCATTATCACCATGGTCCCAGAGAAGCTTTCTACACAAAGTTGCCATATGTCATAACCCATTCCCTCATATTGACATCTGTCATTTTCTGAAGCCATTGTGATAAATAGAGCATTTGCTCTGTAAGAACTCTATTTATCACAATGGTTTCAAAACTAAACAATTCTAAAAAAATCACTTTCTCTAATAAATGCATATTTTCCAGAAGATTTATTCAAAGAGGTTGTATCTAAAAATAGTCTAGGAGGGAATGTGTTAAGGACCAATACAACTAAGTTATTTTGGTGTTCATTTTAGCGATGTACCAACTACCCGTACGTTGTATTACAACCTCTGACCTTTACTACTGCAGCGTCGCCACCAGCAGTTCCATACATAATGACATTAATTATACGTGTACTTATTTGAGTGTTCGTACAGTAAAATCCCACTAGACCGGACATTGATTTTAGTATAAAACTATAAATATCAGTTTTGAAGACAGGTGGCAGCTTAATGCAGAGTGAAAGTCATGCAGAAAGCTCCTCTAGGAGCTTTCTGCACGACTTTCAACCTGCATTAAGCAGCCACCTGTCTAAATAAATTATTCTGTATTAGAATTCTGGTTTAGAGGAGGTTTCATGTCTAAGCGTTGTACCAATTGCCTGTTGTATATAATTTGTATTACAACCACTGACCTTTAAATGCAGCCTCATCACCAACAGTTGCCCACGTTCTGTCACGAAGACAACCACTCACAGACTTCCGGTGAGACGATCACGAGCGACAGTGGCAGGGGAGGTAGCGAGTCTGATATCCACAGCGCCAGTATGTCACAATCACATGACTCAGGTGAGAAGCCACTACAATATAGACTTTGAACTTTACTAACCATGTGCCATTATAAAAAATATTATAATTGATATTCATGGTGTCATTATTTCTTACAAGAATATTCATGGTATAAAGGGTTAAATTCGACACTTGCTGTTAAGTTTTCATCCTATTAACTGATCTAAACTAGGAATGGTTACATGTGAATTTCGCCATTATGTCACACTTTTACTCCACAAATACACATTTTAACGCATTTAAACGCGTTTGCAAACAGAATAGACCCATGTCAGACCTGAAAGCAGTCGTCTGATCATGGTCTGCTCTGTTTGCTTATGAAATAATATAGATCTAGATGTGATTGTACAATTTCTGCCGACAAAACATTGCTGTTTTCATATGTCATTATAAAAACCATCTAACTGATATTCATGGTGTCATTATTTCTTACATGAATATTTTTGGAGTAAAGGGTATTTTTTTCTATCTATCTGTATATGTTGACAACGAAAGCAGCTCATAAACGCATGGTTTTTCTTCTTTCAGACATGAGGCCCACAGATTTACGACTGTTCCGCAATCCTGCCCACAGTACTATACTAGACATGAGAAAACCCTGGATGAACCTCGCCGACTTACGTCATCACAACTGTAGTGCACTTCCGGTTGCACAACAATTGCAGAAGGACCAAAGACATCGTCTCCAAATAAAGAACTTCAAGAACACTGCCAGAGACAAAAATTCTCTCAGACATAGCCATCCGGGTTTAGACCGAACCAAGTTTGTTACATTTCAAGATCCACCTGTCATACCCCCGCCACCCAGTGACGCGGATTTGACGTTCGTGACGTATGAGGAGGACGATGACGACCTTTCCACTACTACATCCGGTAGCTACACGATTGACCACGGTGACCTCAGCCTCGATCTGACGCCAGCTCTGAAGCCACCCGGCCTACGAAGCTGCTTGGTGTAGGCAGTAATCTGACGTGACGCCGCCATCCAGGCCGCGTAGTACCGTAAGTATAGAAACAAGCTATTATTCGTGTAAAGAATTAACCATTTACTCAATAAATGCGCCTTTCCGCGCCTTTGCAAACAGAGTAGATCCAGATCAGACGGCTCATCTAGGAGCCGTCTGATCAGGGTCTGCTCTGTTTGCATATGATATAGATATAATTCTACAGTTTCTGCCATAGCCAAATATGTATGTGTCCACGTCTGATAAAAAATAACCTATTTAATATTCATGGAATTATGGGTCAATAGTTAAAACCCCTTATACCGCCACCTGAGACATGGTTTGCATTTGCAAACAGTTGCAGTTGGACCCAGATGAGACACCGGGTCACTCAACACAATATTATAACGATCTCTAAGATCTTGTTTTTTAAAAAACAGTATAATCAAATTGATAATCTATCTAATATAATGTACTGTAAAATATATAAAGCAACAATAATTTCTAGCTAATACGATCACTCAAAAGAAATGCAGTGTATAATTCTGGATATTTGAGTGGTAGCATGATGCAGGACAATTGTTCTTACAGGACAGGAAAATTACTTTTACCCTGCATAAAGCAATCACCTGTTCCTAAATTGAGCTATTATTATTATATATCACAAAAAGGGCAACTATGCTTTCGGTGGTGATCAGGACAAAAACAGTGAAGTGAAGTGTGGCCTTTCCCGCAGCACCTCCGGTCTGATGTATGTTCTATCTTTACATATTTTATAACACATGTTGTTTATTTTCAGGACCCCAAGGTGTTGCCCGAGTTTAGTGTGCTGTTACCTTTACCTGTGCAATAATCGGCCCCCCTTTCACCTTCCAACCTGGTTTACTCATGCCTACGTATAACCGGGTGTGATGTAAGACACGCCCCGTGACGAACAAGCATATTCAGTGATAAGGTAGGGATTGTGTTAGATTTCCTTTTTTTGCCTTAAAAATAAAGTGACTACAAATTTTGTCATGGCCAAAATTTCACTTGTTCATACGCAATTATAAGATATTTCAACTACAGTAAAACCTCTCTATAACGGCCACTAAAATACAACAAGTATTTTGTGTTAAAGGCAGGTGGTTGCTTAAATCAATGTGTAAGTAAAACAGAACGCTCCTATAGGAGCGTTCTGTTTTACTTTCACCTTGCTTTAAGCAGCACCTGCCCTAAATACCAACTAATTAACACAATTTAGTGGCCGTTATAGAGAGGTTTTACTGTAATTTACAATCATGACGTCATTATAACTTACATGAATATTCATGAGGTGAAGGATTAAATATCCCAAACTTCAATATAGTTCACTTAACCCTTTACTTGATAGAAACGCATTTTCACGCAATTACAGCGTTTGCCACGGTAAAATACTACATTGATCAACACATCATAATAAATAGTCATCTAATATATATTCTGTCAGTTTTAGGTATTAAGTATTTATTGGGTCATGCCTTAAAACGGCACAATCATTCAAGTTGGTTTTTTTTATCTCGAAACCTTAAAAGTAGCTTTCTCTTTTTTCTTTACAGATTCTGTTTGATGGAGATTTCCAGCACAATATGGACCTTCCACGAATGCTGAATTTGAACAGGACGTGATATAGTTAAAACGAAACCATAAATGGAAAATGGAGTGATAGTTTAACTTTAGTAATATGGATCAGTGAATAGTTAATCGGTTTTGAACCAGCGGAGGTGTTGGAATATTAACTCCTGTGATATTATATATTGTAATTAAAGAACAGATTGGTGCTAATTTTCCCAAGAGACACTATCTTGGCAGTATTCTTTATAATTACTGCCAACTAAAATACATGTACACACACAAAGACAACCGCTACTAGTAAATGTATACTATTTATAGTGTGTATCACGTGACTTACATAATTATTTCCTATTGAAGGAAGGATCTCGCGGAGTATGCAATATACATGTATATACAGACTGTGCAGTGTTTGTTCTACTACTCAATGAAGCTTTACGCATTTTGATATTTTTTTTACTTAACCATTTACTCCATGAATATTCATGTAAGAAATGATGACACGGTGGATACGAATTCTATTAATTTTAAGAATGGTATATTAATACATGTGTACATCACATTTTGCCAATGCAGAAACAGAGCAGACCCTGATCATACGGCTCCTATAGGAGCCGTTTGATCTAGGTCTACTCTGTTTTGAACTGCGTCAAAAATCATCGTATTTATGGAGTAAAAGGTCAACATTTTATATGTATATGACGCAGCAAAGAGGCAAAACTCGAATTATGTATAAAGAGGTATATATTTTTGTATGTTTGTTCATAACATTATTTCGTACAGTATTATGCAATATTGTTAAGTTTGATGACTTTGTGAAAAAGTAAATTGAAAATCATTGAAAAGCTTGTTTCCGTTTTTACTCAATCCCAAAAGAGAATATTTAATATCATTTAGAAGTACTAGAAGTGAGAATAATTTCGAAAAAAAATTCAGCAGTTTTCATAATTTAACTCTCTCAGCGCCATATTTCTTACTATCGCCTGTAATTCAACTGTGTTAAAACATTGCGGTGCAAAGATGAATTGAAATAAACAAAGGCAAATTTCACAGGAATAAACCGCAAACATAGAACTATAGAGATAGAGACAAACAGTGAATGTCATGATCAGACGCCGCCATGTAAAGGTGGCGTCTGCTCTGGTCTGCACGCTTTGTCGTGGTGCATTTTGGTGACGTTGACGGCAATATAGCTAAATAGAGATAAGTGTATAATTTCGACTGTACTAGTTTTTTAAAGTGCAAAACAAATAAACACACAGCCGAGGTCTGGACATAATCTTACGTTAAAGCGTAGAACAGTTTTGTTTGTTTTGTTCTTTGAATATTGATCTACACATTTTGCTAATACAGCAAAGTCTACCTGATACAACACTCTGGAATTTTAAAACAAACTGTAGCTTAATGCAGAACAAAAGTAATATAGAAAGCTCCTATACGAGCGCTCAGTATCACGTTGGTCCTGTATTAAGCTACCAACGTTTACAGTCCCGTTTGCTTATTAAATCACGTGGTCAGTTAATCAAGACTACTGCACCCGTGCACTTGGTTCCCGCATTCAAAGCATTAAACCACGTTGCTGCTTAATGTACAGTAAAACCTGTCTTAAGCGGCTATTCATTTATAGAATATAAGAGTCTTAAAAGCAGATGGTTGCTTAATGCAGGGTATTGGAGCTTCTTGCATTATTTTGACCTGCATTAAGCTACCACCTGCCCTGCAGATGCATAATTAGAGTTCTTTTCGAAGGCCGCCTAAGATATGTTCTACTGCAGATCTAAAATAGTACTGAATTCGCATGCGTGAGCTTTCTGTATAAATTCTGTCCTGCATTAAGTCAGGCTCTAACTTTAAGATCCTTAATTAGACATGAAAGTCCTAAAGAGGGTTTACTGTAATTACCATGAAGTAGGCTATTCACAATTTTTAAATTGTAACAAAAGTTGTTCACTGCAAAAATGACAACGAGAGAAAGACACTTTTAATGCCCTGATATTTGGAAATGTAATCGGGTATTGGAGTCATAGGTGTTTCATTTAAGATCCTGTTCGTATTCATCCTTAGAATTCCACAGGAAACACCTGTATATGACCTGTCATGTTACACCGGAACTCAATAAAGCTGGAATGAAGTCCAACCCAGGCTGGGCACTAAAACCAGCCCAATGACCATAAAACCGACGGACACCCACCCTATCATTTCCTCTTCTGTCCATTTTTTGTTCACCTTGTTTTCTCATAATTTTAAAAAAAGGCATAAAATCGACATTTTATGACGAACCCGAGTGAGGTCCACATCTGTTCACTCAGTCCAGTTACCATGGTATTTCCATTTCCGGACGTTGCGCTGATCATAATAATGTAAATGTTCTTGATGATTAATCTATCAAACCTTTAACCTATTCCCCCAAACGCTATTTTTAGACATAACCTCTTGGAATAAATCTACTGAAAAGGATCATTTAATAGAAACAAAATTAACATTTTAGAATGTGTACTTTTGAAACCATTGTGATAAATAGAGCACTTGCTCCATAGGAGCAAATGCTCTTTTTATCACAATGTTTTTAAAAGTGAGGTTTACAGAAGCTTCAAAAGGCGTCAATATGAGGACAAATCGGTGATGGATCAAATCAGTTTGGATCTAGATCTCTCAACGGCTTATTTAAGTCAAACCTATTCGAAATTCAAACAATATTTTCGTATTTCACTCTGTTGGATATTTATACAACAATTCATGACTTCGTGACTGAAATTTTATTATGGCCAATTAACGAGGACTGATTTTCCATGACAGAATCTATGTTTCATTAATAAACAGCTGACTCTGATCAGAGGACCTTTACTTCAGTTTTCTGATCTAGGTCTACTTTGTTTGTTAATTTTTAGATCTATGTTATTTACTCAGTCGACTTAAAGGGAATGAATGAATGAATGAATGAATATATTTTACGAGGGAAGCTCGGTTAATCAAAAAGCTACCCTCCCCCGTCCAAAAAATGGTGACACAGTCACGTCTGTAATTTGTGCAAAAAAAATCTTGTTTCCGTAATAAAACGTTAAACAACCCTCCAAATTAACTGCAATTACTCTGAGGGACGGACTCCGATGTAGGTTCCGATCTGGTTCTACACAGTCGTACCATGCCCATTCGTAAGGACTCTGATCTGGTTCTACACAGTCGTACCATGTCCATTCGTAAGGACTCTGATATGGTTCTACACAGTCGTACCATGCCCGATCGTAAGGACTCTGATCTGGTTCTACACAGTCGTACCATGCTCAATCGTAAGGACTCTGATCTGGTTCTACACAATCGTACCATGCCCGATCGTAAGGAGTCTGATTTGGTTCTACACAGCCGTACCATGTCCATTCGTAAGGACTCTATATACTAACGGGTTCATTTAGAAAGACGAAAATGATCCCTCGCGGTCGATACAGAGGGCAATAAAACGTACATAAACTTTGGTTTCTTTGTGAAATTCAATTTGCCTTTGCAATATAAATCCGCTATTTATCCCACAATTAAACCTAACGAAACTCATTCCCACTCTGTTCTTTGGACGCTTGATTTATTCAAGTTTTTTAAAGGGTGTAATTTCTAAAATCCCTTTTTTCGACGAAGCACTCCAATGCCTTGTATGTGGTTAAATACTGGAGATGAGCGCGCCCTCTTAAGCACTTATTCCCATGTTATTTAAGGAAAACCAGATCTTATGTTGCAATCCATCAATTTTTATGTTGAGGCGACACATCAAACATAATATTTACTTATATAAACCACTAGTATCAACTGGTTTAGTAAACAGTGCAGAACCTGATCAGATGACTCCTTCGGGAGCTCTCTGATCTGAGTCAGGTATGCGCTTACCTCAGCTCTAAAAGCAAACTCTACCAGGACAAATTACCTTCAGAATATATGCGCTTACCTCAGCTCTGAAAGCAAACTCTACATGGGGTGCGCGTGGGGCAACCTCACGATCAGAGGAGGGTCAGGCAGTTTGGATCCACAGGTGCCAGGCGAGTGGCCATTTCATAAATACTACAGACAAACATCTTCAAATACGTTTAGACATCATACTTTGACAGAAAAAAGTGTACAGTATAAGTCTGTCTAGTATTATCTACTACACGGAACAATTTTTTTTCAAAACTTTTTTTTTTTGTCAAAGTATCTAAACGTATTTGAAGATGTTTGTCAGTAGTATTTTTGAAATGGTCATGCGTTTGGCACCTGTGTTTGGATCCACCCTTTATATTCTTTCTGGGGGTACTTATTTGTCATTGGCAATGCTATTTGAAGTGTCCTTGCTGACAGGGGACAAGGCGGGATGTTGTGTGTGTGTTGGGGGGTTACTTATTTGTCATTGGCAATGCTATTTGAAATGTCCTTGCTGACAGGGGACAAGGCGGGATGTTGTGTGTGTGTTGGGGGGTTACTTATTTGTCATTGGCAATGCTATTTGAAATGTCCTTGCTGACAGGGGACAAGGCGGGATGTTGTGTGTGTGTTGGGGGGTTACTTATTTGTCATTGGCAATGCTATTGAAGTGTCCTTGCTGACATGGGACAAGGCGGGATGTTGTGTGTGTGTGTTGGGGGGTTACTTATTTGTCATTGGCAATGCTATTTGAAATGTCCTTGCTGACAGGGGACAAGGCGGGATGTTCATTCCATGACTTCCACTTAGCCGAAACCATCTTCTTTTTTATACAACAAAACCTCTGTATAGAAACCACTTAATGAAAGAAGAAATAGGGAAACAGCAAAAAGCAGGTGGGTGACGCAGAACGATGGTAATGCAGAAAGCTCTTCATAGAAGAGCCATGTGCATCACCTTCTTCCTGCATGAGCTACAACCTGTCTAAAGGACCCAAACTTCGATCTAGTTTTTGTGGTCCCTATGTAGTGTATAATTATCTTCAGCAATCGTCAACCCGACACTCGATCACTGGCAATATACACGGCTTAAATAACACATGCGCACCGTAAAACCCAACAATTCACTCAATTTAATCCTGACTGACCATGTTCTATATTTATTCTAAATTTCATTACCTACTGAATATTCATGGACAAAATAGTCATAATGAAAGACGGAAAGTGGAAAATAGTAGCCATTTAAGAAAGTAAAGAAACATATCTTTCAAATTCCATTAACATGAAACAGAGTAGACTGCTTCTATAGGGGTAATCTGATCTGGGTCATAGGGGTCTGAAGAGTGCACTGGACCCCCAAATGGCATGCCCATTTAAAAAACATCCATTCTGGGTCGAAGACATTGGTAACATATATACATACATAAGAAAAGGGGTGGAACTCCGCTCGCCATATTCATGGTCTCATTTTGACTGGCCTCAAACATCGCCAATATTTGACCTAGCAAGCAAAGCTATGTGCCAATCGGTAAGATTTAGATTTTCTTTCCAAAAATGTATAGGTTTCCATGGTACATAGCACCGCTTTAGATGCAGAACATTTCAAAGTCGAAAGTTCTACCAAAACATTGCATACATGTACAAAATGGCTGCCGTCGGAGCGTAAATGACAGGGAGAAAAACAAATAATGGATAACTTGGACATCTTTAGGTCTTCTTTTAAAATCTTGCCGGTAGGTGTTCCCAAACAATCCATAGAGTTGTTTTGCATGTTGTTTCCGCATGCAAATTAATTGCGTGTCAGTCGTATTTTGCACTTGTATATAGCCGGTTGCAACATCTCGTCCTAGACGTGTGTTTTGGTAGACTTTTCGACTTTGAGACACCTGTTGTGTGTCATGTCGTACAGATCGATCACTGTCTTTGTTATTCTTAAATACAGGTAAATTAGACTCTCTCTCTCCATTAACTAGACTTTAACCCTTTACTCCATAAATGCGCATTTCTGCAAACAGAGTAGAACCAGAACAGTCGGCTCCTATAGGAGCCGTCTGATCAGGATATTCTCTGTTTGTTTATAAAATTGTGTACATATGTCATTAAAAAGAATAATCTAATTAATATTCATGATGTCATTATTTCTTCCATGAATATTCATGGAGTACAGGGTTAAGTAATACTGTAGGCAGAATGCTTCTCTGCTCGACTTTCTCTCTGTATTAACCCTTTCCATGTTTATTCCAAATTTCAATGCCTACTGAATATTCATGGACAAAATAGTATTAGCCATTTTAGAAAGTAAAGAAACATCTGATCTGGGTCTGCTCTGTTTTCAGCTGCGTGTAAAGGCGTTTATAACTTTATATGAAGGAAATGGCTAAACTGCCACCTCGCTATTGATGATAATTTAAAAGTCCAGTTTTGAGAGGTTTTACTGTATATAAAGAAGGCTCAAAAGAAGGCTCACTTTCGACACCCCTATAGGGACCTCTCTGTGATACCATCGTTCTGTGTTAACTCTCTCCCTATTGCATACTCATGTCAGTATGGTTAAAAATAATAACATGAATATTCATTAGCTGACTTTTGATATTGACAGGATGTTATGGTATAGATAGAGACTGTAGAGCCAGGTTAAATATAATTTCATAAGTAAACAGAGTAGACCCAGATCAGATTTATCCTGTAGAAGATGTTCTATTTGCTTATTAACCCATTCCTCCATAAATACGCCTTTCTACGCCTCTGTAAATGTCACTTTTTGAAACCATTGTGATAAATAGAGCATTTGCTCCTAAGGAGCAAATGCTCTATTTATCACAATGGTATCAGAACCACAAAATTCTAAAATTTTCCTTTTCTCTAGTAAATGCTTCTTTTCGGTTGATTCATTCAAAGAGGTTCTAAAAAAAGCCTATGAGGAAAATGGCTAAACTATACAGATCGTAAGGAATTTGTCTAAGCCAACACTCCCTTTTTAAGTTTTAAATTTGAATTTATAAAATTAAGAAAATGATTATTAATGAAGTGATCAATTCAGCATAAATGTTCATTTGAAAAAAGGTTAAACATTAAGACGAATAAAACCGATGTTTTTATTATAGTTCAACCCCTGTCCCGATATCTACGCATTTGCAAACAGCTTGGATTCAAATGAGATGCCGAGTAACCCGGCATCTCATCAGGATCCAAGCGGTTTGCCACTCGGTCAACAGGTTCTCAAGAGCTTGATCGAATCGAAAGTAGCCAGACTTTCACCAAATCCAAATTAAATCATACATGTACATTATTTAATCACAGCGGGTAAATAGTTAATGATTGGTAAATTAACTGGCAATTAATCTTTACAACGCTAAATCTTCAAATGGACTGTTCCAAAAATGAAAAAAGTCATGCGTACAGTGAATTTTTAGGGATCTTTTTTTAAAGAAAATTGGAACATCGTTACATGGCAAACAGTGCAGACCCTGATGAGATGGTTCCTCCAGGAGCCCTCTTATCTGGACCTACACTGTTTGCAAAGGACATGAGTGACTCGCGTCTCGCACTCTAAGGGTTAAATGCCTCACTAGTAAGATACAAATCTTTCGGCAATTTCGAGAGCATTTTCCTAATTTGCTAAAGCTCTCAAATATTTGGGGTTTTATCAAATGGCAGATGCTGACATGCATGTGTAACCTTTAACATGGTGATCAACTGTCGACCATTTCCCTTAAACCCTTCCCCTGTTGAATATTCAAGAAATAATGACATCATGAATATTTATTAGTTTTTTATATTGGCATAGATTTCTGATATTGGTAGGAACTGTTGAGTCAACTCTTTTATAAAAGGGAGTCATCTGCATGACTTTCATCCTGCATTAAGCAGTCACCTGCCTAAATGTTCTTTAAAAAACTCCCATTTGACTGTATGTAGTTAAAGACTTTAACCCTTTACTCCATTAATACGCCTTTCTATGCCTTTGCAAACAGGGTAGACCCAGAAAAGACGGTCCCTAGAGGAGCCGTCTGACCAGGATCTGCTCTGTTTGCTTATGATATGATATAAATGTAGATATGATATTTTAGTTTCATCCAAGGCCAAAACTTCATATGACTGTGCTATTACAACTATTACAAATGGTGTCAGTATTTCTTAATGAATACTCGTGGAAAGCAGCAGTCCATACTGTGTTTAGTCATTGGGCATTTGCAATCAGTGTAGACTCAGATCAAGGAGCTACTAGAGGAGCCCTCTGATCAGGGTCTGCCCTGTTTGTCATTCAAAATCCCATAGTAAATTTGAAGTATTTCAAAATGAGTGGACTCTATAGTTAAACACTGGTTGGGTATTCCACTCTGAACATTCAGGGATGAAATAGTAAAAAAAAAAGTTCAATGATTATCGGTGATTATGTTTAAAATAAGCCACTGATGGCGACAATTATAGACAGCACCCAGACCCTAGTCTCAAATATCTCAACCCTCAACCTGCTGTGAAAGAATAATGCCTGCTAAACATGGATCTGTCCAATTATGACTACTTCCAATTAGACCCAGCTTTTGTAAAACCATTCACCGAGTGTCAAACAGCTAAAGAGTTACTCGGCTTCTCATCTGGATCCAGTCTATCTTCAAATGCGAGTCAGGTCATGGATAGCGATAGAAACACAAAACCAGTCAATACTACACAGTCTCGAAAAATGATTGAACCCTTCAGGGCTCTCATCCTCTAAAATGCCTCTACCAAAGCCTGAAACACGTGGGTCTCACTTATCCCTTGTCCTAGTCTACGTTTATACCTACTGAATATTCATGGACAAAATAGTTTCAACTAAATCTAGAAGACAGAAGATTTTAGCCATTTTAGAAAGTAAAGAAACAGATCTTTCAAATGACATTAGCAAACAGAGCAGACCCTGATCAGACGGCACCTATAGGAGCCGTCTGATCTGGGTCTTCTCTGTTTGCAAAATGCGTGAAAAGACGTTCATATGAAGGAAAGGGTTAATCAAAGATCGTTCGACCAAACTTTAGTTGCGATCGCCATATACTAGAACTTATAACAATTCAGTCCTATGATCTTTCATAAAACGAATCTCTCAAAAATAAATATTTGGAGTTGAACTTTTAAAATGGAATGGTCCAATAATTGATTTACGATATAGCTACATGTAATTCAGTCTGAAAGAAAGAAATGTACGAGAGATTTTTCAGAATGATAACAGGTATCATGATTCTATGCTGTTTGTCATTGCCTTGTCATGATACTGTTGTTAATTACTGTGCCATAGTCCTGCAATGTTGTTAATTGTTGCTGTAATAGTATAAAAGTACAAAAATGAGTCATGCAGGAAATACCACATACAGAACAAACACTCGCCCGAACAGCAACACAAGGAAACAGCAAATATACATGGGTAGAAAAAACAACAAGAGACGCACAAAGACAAAACAAACATACAATAGGAGGAAGATGGAAGTACCGCCTTGGAACGGTCAGTGACAAAAGTCACCGGGGGTTTAAACCGGTTTATGGGCGCCCAACCTCACCCTTATTCCATCCCCATCCTAAAAGACAAACAGTGTAAATAAACGTATCCCCTCTCCGACTAATCTACAACAACCGCGACAGCAAATACAGTGGTAAAGTGCATGTATAACAAAAAAACATTTAATTGAACATACTGTATCCACCTATCGCTAGTGTACTCAATGATTGAGCTGCAAACAGAGTAACTGTAGAAAAGTAATAAAGGGTACGACAAAAATGAAATAGTACAGATATCCGACGTTCTCCTTCCATTTCTGGATTTAAGAGGTCGCCTTCATAGAGTACTAAACCTTTCTTGTCGGCGTACATGCAAAGAGGCCAGCGTGATTGCCAACTGTAAAAGGGTTCACAACCAAACATGCAGTATGTTGTAATAATACAGGATCATATCCCTTTTTAATGAATTGTTTTATATATTTGATGAACAAAGTGAGAAAATGGGTATGTCCAATAATTCTACGAAGTTTGTAAATCACATCACCATAAAATTCAGGATGTGAAATACCGTGTCGCAAAAGTACCTTGAGATTACATTTGTACTTGCCAATAAGCGAGAGATTTCGATAGTAAAATTTAGAGAAAGTTTTTAACATTACTATATCATGGTCCTGCGCCAGTGCCTTCATTCAACATGGTCGTTCGTTGCTGATCTATGATTTTGCTGCAATGTCTTACATACATGTAGCTGTATAATAGTTCTTTACTGTTATTGAATATTGTGTCATATTCCTGCACTGTTGCCCATTGCTTTGTCAATATCCTGCACCGAAGTTCATTGCTGTACCATGGTGCTGATCTGTCGGTCATTGCTAACCATGTTCATGTATGTCCGCTGTTGGTTAGTTCCTGTGTCTTGGGCCTGCACTGATGGGCATTACTGTTTCATGGTGTTGCACCGTTGTTTATGGACCGTTATCATACACTGTTGACCATTGTTGTACCATAGTGCTGAAAAGTTGGTCATTGCTGTGTCTTGCTCCACCATTGATATTCATTGTTGTGTCATGGTTTTGCACTATTACTGACTGCGGGACATTGTCATGCACTGTTATTCATTGCTGGGCCACGGCATGCACTCAATCATTGATCGGCCATGGTCATGCATTGCAAGTCATAGCTGTATCGCCACTGTCCTCTATTATTGTCCTGAGGTGTTATTTATTATTGTGTCATGGTGCTGCACTATTGTTCATTGATGTGTCCAGGTCTTGCACTTTTATTCATTACTGTGCCTTAGGCTTGCACTATTATTCACCGCGGTGTCCTGGTACTGCACTATTGTTCATTGCTATGTCCAGGTCCTGCACTTTTATTCATTGCTATGTCTTAGTCTTGCACTATTATTCATTGCTGTGTCCTGGTACTGCACTATTATTCAATGTTGTGTCTTTGTCTTGCACTATTATTCATTGCCATGTCTTGGTCTTGCACAATTATTCATTGCTGTGTTTTTGCCATGCACTGTTATTCTTTGCTGTGTCCTGGTCATTCACTATTATTCATTGTTGTGTATTGGTCATGCACTATTATTCATTGCTGTGTCATGGTCATGTATTATTATCCATTGCTGTGTCCTGGTCGTTCACTATTATTAATTGCTGTCTCATGGTCATGTGTACTGTTGTTTGATGCTGTAATATGGTCCTATACAGTTATTCATTCCTGTGCCATGTTCCTGTACTGTTTGTCATTGCCGGGCTAGGAATACATACTCTTGGTCATTCGTTTGTCTTGCTCAAGCAATGTTGTTGTTGTTGTTTCATGGTCATCCACGGCTGTTCATTGCTATATCATGACATTGTGATGCTTCTCATTATATTGTCATGTCCATTGTGAATTGAAGCTTAGATTGTGCTCGGGTCTTCGAATTCCTGAAAACATCGTTCAAAAATCAAAACTGATATAACAGTTACCTTCCTCTTCTCTGATGCCTTTTGTGGTCATGTTGGATCCAAATGAGACCACGAGAACCTTGGGAGTCAAACGTTTTGACATCCAGATTATCATCTTTATTTCATTCCTTTCATCATAAACAAAGCTTTTCATGTCTTTACAGACAGAATATAACCAGATCAGATGGCTTCTATAGAGACCGACTGACCAGGGTCTGCTCTGTTTGCTCATAGAATTACAATAGACAAGACTCATAGGTTTTTATCAATATCAAACAAACCCCCATGCAATTGATAAACATTCAGATAATAACTGTCCACGATATAATTACTTCTTACATGAATCTTCACCAGGGAAAGGGTTAAAGTGTCTCCGATGGCAAATTCGATCCGATGGGAATCTTGCTGATCAGGTAAACCCTTTACTCCATGATCATTCATTTAACCCTTTACCTCATAGGCTATTTTTAGATCCAACCCCTTTGAATAAATCTACCGAAAGGGAGCATTAACTAGAGGAAAGGAAAATTTTAGAATTTTGTAGTTTGAAACCATTGTGATAATAGAGCATTTGCTCCTATAGGAGCAAATGCTCTATTTATCACAATTGTTTCAGAAAGAGACATTTACAGAGGCGTCAAAAGTCGTCAATATGAGGGAATGGGTTAAGGAAGAACGACATCATGAATATCAATTAGATTCATTTCTATAATGGCATATTGACACAGAAAAGTTTGGTTATGACAGAATCTGTAGAGTGATATCTACATGTATATTTTTTTTATAAGCAAACAGAACAGACCCAGATCAGACGGCTCCTCTAGGAGCCGTCTGATCTTGGTCTTCTCTGTTTGCAAAGGCATAGAAATGCATATTTATGGAGTAGAGGGTTATATTTAAGATAGAAACGTATCAAATTACAGTCACCTGCAAGAGAGCAGAACATCAGTGTAATAACAGGCAGCATTTGATGTCATAGACAGGAAACGTTTAACGACAAGATAAGCTTTGCTTACAAATTATCGCTATAAAGCAGCCAAGTATCAAGTTTCACTTGCATTTGGCTATGGCTCTTTGCATGCTAACGGCGATTTTGTGTTAAACCATTGTGATAAATAGAGCATTTGCTCCTATGGAGAAATGCTCTATTTATCAGAATGGTTTCAAAAATGACTTTTACAGAGGCGTCAAAAGGTGTCAATATGAGAGAATGGGTCAAAGGGCACCAATTTGAAGGAATGGGTTAATCTGTGACGTCAAAAGTCTCAACAAATTTAACCTCTAATCTGGGTCCAGATGAGCCGAATGTCACGCTCGGGTACCTTGCACACAGCAGGGTCAAGGTTGAACTATTTATTGCATACGCGGCGTTAATTGATACCTAATTACACAGTCCATATCTTTTAAGTATACTCATTAGCTTTTTACGATAATTTAACACCCAGCCTCGACAGTGAGACTGGGTATGATCTCTCGCTTTCACCCTTTTAGAAAGTTTTGGCAAGTTATTGTCGTCTGCAAACTTGGTCGTCTGATTCATTTTTTATTGATTTTATTTTTTCTTTCTTTGTCATAAAAATATAATCATTGTATCAAACAGTGTTGATGCAGATGGGATGACGAGTAACTATACATGCTGTCAACAAAGCCTTTCACAGGTTGCCGATAGCATGCTAAGTATAACTAGAGATAATCTTTTATTGCCTCTACCCGCTGACACATACCCTAAACGTTTGTTGACTGAAGCTTCAAACCCTCTACCTCTCTTATGTGTCGTCTGTATCAATAACACACCTGGTCCCCGTTTCACGAAAATTCTCAAGCAATTGCTTAACCCATTCCCACTTAGGCTATTTTTAGACCTAACCTCTTTGATTAAATCTACCAAAAAGGAGCATTATCTAGAGAAAAGGAATTTTTCAGAATTGTGTAGTTTTGAAACCATTGTGATAAATAGAGCATTTGCTCCTGTGGAGCAAATGCACTATTTATCACAATGGTTTCACAAAGTGACTTTTACAGAAGCGTCAAAAGGCGTCAATATGCGGGAATGGGTTAATAAGGGACTTATCTTATATTTTTACCCATTTTAGATACATGTACCTGGCTTGTTTTTAAAACCCCTTATTTCAATAAGATCAAACATTATTTAATAAATCATTTATACTTAGGCTCGAGAGCTCATATTATTGACGAAAGTGTGTGTGTTATTCATAATTTTCCCCCCAGAAAATTCTTAACCCTTTACTCCATAAAACGTCTTTGAAAACAGATAAGCCCCAGAAAAAGTTCTGCTCTGTTTGCTTATGATACAATATACATGTAGATATGATTCTATAGCTTCCGGCTCTGACATTACCAAAAATTAGAGTGTACAATTGTCATTGTAAAAGTTAAACTAATTAATATTCATGACATAATTATGAATTTTTACATGAATATTCATGGAGTAAAGGTTAAATGTATTATTTTTTAATTAAAATTTTATTTTAACCATTTACTCCAATGAATGTACATAAAACAAATGCTGACATCATGAATATTACTTAGGATTGATATTTACAACGGCTTATTAACACATGAAAGTTTGCCAAAGTGGAAATTGTAGAATCGGATCATCATTACAAAAGGAAACAGAGCAGACCCGGATCAGGCGGCTCCTAAAGGAGACGTCCAAACCGTGTCTTCTCCGTTTGCAAAGGCTTAGAAAGACGTATTTATTGAGTAAAGGGTTAAACGGATGTAACTGAACAAAGCAAAATTCTGAAAGTAGAAGATCCTTCGAAAGCAAAAGCAGCAATGCAAAAAGAGAAAATTGCAGACTCGGTTTTAATGTATAAAATGTATCCTTTGAATAATACTTTGGTAACTACATGTAATTAATTGTTAACAAATTTAATTAGCATCCAGTTAAGTTGAATGATTTTTAGCTCGTCTGTTTCGAAGAAAATTCGAGCTGTTGTGATCACTGGGTCGTAGGCGCCCTTGTCGTTGTCGTCGTCGTCGGCGTGCAAAAACTTTAATGTAGCCCATTACTCGATATAAGATGTATCAACATGAAACTTCATAGGTTAGTAGATCTCCTTGAGGGAAAGGTCCCTACATAAGAACCATAACTCTTGATTTCAAAATTTTGGAGTTATGGCCCTTTATCGTTTTCATTTTTTTAATTTAGCTGGACAAGCACCAGATCAGACGAGCGTTGGCGCCGCACGTGGCTCTTATTTAAAGAACATAGTTCGTGAAACTGGGGCCTGTTCTAAATACCGTTTAACAACGCACAGAAGAATTTCTTGGTTATGCTAAGATAATGTTTTATATAGATTCGGAGACATAACAAAAAACGTTTCCATTAAACTACCTGTGTCGAAGTTGTTGTATCATGAACTGAGAGCTCCTTAATTATCGGTACTTTCCTGTTGAATATTCATGCAGGGAATGATAAAATCATGAATATTTATTGGCTCATTTTTATAATAGGTCACGTGTGCACATGATGTTTTGGTAGACACTTTAGAGTGAGGTCTATTATAATATCTTAAGCAAACAGAGCAGACCCTAATCAGGCGGCTCCTACAGGGGTCCTTTGATCTGGATCAATTCTGTTTGCAAAGGCATGGAAATGCGTTTTTATGAAGGAAATGGTTAAATTCAGCCAATTAAACGAAACTGTTTCAGCTATTACTGAGCGCTTATTACCTAGCAATTTGTTCCGATCAAATGGAGCGACTTCAATATTTATCCTACAGAAGCAAAACACACATGTATTTCAAACTTGGAAGTTTTAAGAATTTCAACGCTGAATTAAAATTGTAGGATAGACCATCAGTGTTAACCCATTCCCTCCTCCTTGTGATTCTTTTTGAGGCCCCTGTAAAAGTAATTTTTGAAACAACGGTGCACTATTTATCACATTGGTTTCAAAAGTATACAATTCTGAAAATTCTATTCTACTTTTCGGTAGATTTATTAAGAGGTTGGGTCTAAAAATTGTGTAGAGGAAATGGGTTAACTACAGTGCATCCCATTTGAAAAAAATCCTTAAATTTGCTAAAGGATTTTGACAAATAGTGCAGACCCTGATCAGAGTAGTCCTTTAGACCGGTTTCACTGTATCTGGAGATACAACGCATATGTCATCCGCAAACACAAGCTCTGGACATTATGCAATTGCTTTCTAATACTCAACATTTTATAAACATGTTTGTGAATGCATGAAAAAGGCAAAGTGTATAACTAATGCACCACTGTTAGTTATTCTGAAAATACACTTTTTAACCCTTATCTATGTTTATTTTTCCAAATTTCAATACCTACTGAATATTCATGAACAAATTAGTTATAAAATATGGAAAGGGGAACATTGTAGCCATTGTAGAAAGAACATGTAAAGAAACAAATCTATATCGTGTCAAAAACAAACAGAGCTCCTAATGGAGCCGTCTGATCTGGATCTACTCTGTTTGCAAATGCATGGAAAAACGTTTTTTTGAGAGAAAGGGTTAAGAAATATTTTATGGGCATATTAGCTAAAGATCAT
The DNA here is from genome assembly GCA_963576725.1 of Azorinus chamasolen. Taxonomy (NCBI): domain Eukaryota; kingdom Metazoa; phylum Mollusca; class Bivalvia; order Cardiida; family Solecurtidae; genus Azorinus; species Azorinus chamasolen. The sequence goes on from OY755242.1 coordinate 58,895,598, forward strand.
TTTTACTGCCTTGTTTATCATTCAAGGGCAGAAACCCAAAGTTATCGATAGTCTCCAATGCCATACGCGTAGCCTCCCTTGACCCCCCCCCCCCCACACACACACTGTAAACTTTACTCCATGAATATTCATGTAAGAAACATCATACATATTGATTACACACAGACACGGGAACTTTTTACACTAGTAGAAACTGTAGCATCATACATGTATTATTTCATAAGCAAACGGAGCAGATCCTGATGAATGTAATCTGATCTTGGTATAATCTGTTTCGAAAGCGTATAAAGGCGTATTTATGGAGCAAGGGGATAACCGATGTGACTATTCAGAGTGATTTGACAACAGGGTGATTTCAAACAAAAAAAAAGCCTGATTTTATTTTTTTGCTGAATTCTAAATGATAAGATTGCACAAAATCTTTGCTTGCATCACGTAGCAAAAGGGTCCAACTTTGATAAATGAGAACATAAACGTGAACATAAATTCACAATTGAAGATTTTGTTTGAACATGTTTTGGAAACTTATTTTTTTTTTTTATAAAACCTTCACACCATTTTTGTACACTTGGGACAATTATGGACTGGAACAAATAACAGTCATAATGTACTTAATATCACAGAAAAAGTTTTTTCCCCTTTTGTGATTTCAAGAGGACTAATTAAAGATATACTTGGGTGAAAATTATGTAGATACACATAAAATATTATACATTATGCGTAGAATAATAATACAACAGTGATCAAACACAACTTTCTATTGTTTTTGGCTTATGGCTTAACTTAATTAGGTCACACAAGGAAGCCGTTTCATCAAAAGAGAGGGTGTTTTATTAACAACCCAGAAAATATAATTGAATATTAGTAAAACGAAACTTGAGGACTTGTAAACATAAATACTTTTGTTCAACATTTTGTACACTTGGGACAGTCTATCAAACACATGCTTTCGGCAACATATTTTTACTTCATTAACTGTCACTGAGCAAACATGGAAGATCCAGATCAGATAGATCATGTAGAACTGGGTCTACTCTGTTTGGAAATTAAAATGAGGAAATTCCTCCTATTGCGGTAATACAATGTATACTTGTATAAGGTGTGTGCTAATGACATTATTCTTACCCAATAAATCTTCATTAACTGCCAGTGAAAAACCAGGGTAGATCCAGATCAGATAGAGTTCATTTAGATTTGGGTCTACTCTGTATAGGAATAAATAAAATAGGAGTATCCTGCCTTTGTGGACCTGTAACAGTTTTAGCTTACTTCAAATTTCGAGAAACTTCTGACCGGGTGTCAAACAGCTTGCATTCTGATGTGACTCCCAGTTACTCGGCATCTCATCTGGATCCAAACTGTTTGCAAATACTAGTTAGGTTGCACTTAGCAGCCAAAATGTTGAGAAAAAAAGAATTATTCATTTAAGTTGTACAGCTACAAAAAGTTGAAATGTGGTTCAGTGTCTACTTTCCATTGGGAGAGTCTCCGAGACTATGCTATTTGTAAAGGTTTACATATCCAAATATTTGGAGTAAATACAAAACATACAAGAGTGCTATAAATGGTCTACACAGCCTTCTGCTCATTTATGTATTATAAAATTATTATATATTACTTATATATTACTTTAGTATAATATTACCTTTACTACATTATACTGCTATATCCTACAATATACTGCTATATCCTATATATCAAGGGCAATTGTCCAAAGGGGCAATCGTCCTAAAGGGCAAGCACTAGTCTTAAGGGGAACCCGGGAAATTGTCCTACATTTAGTATAATTATGTGACCAACTACATATCAATTTTAGAACAAAGACATTGGATCATCTTAAAACATGAGCTTAATTCCTCGTCCTGAAACAAGATGAGGTTGTTTTAATGTCTTGACCTTTGAACATTAGAGTTGTGTCCCTTTATTTTAAAAAAAAATGTCTGTCCTGAGCCATTTCTTAGAAAATATTCTAAAATTTTCTATGAAACTAAATGTGAAAATGTTTCATAGCATTAGGACATGCGGCTCTGCAAGTATCATTGATAATGACCTTGGAACATAACATTTGTCAATCCAAAGTTTCAAAATGTACACTTGGGACAACACAAGAAGTGCCTTGAAAAAAATGTACACAATATTTTGGCATTAGGTTTTTATTACAACTTGTGTTAAGTGTCCATGGTGTGAATTTAAAAGTGTAAAACTTTGAACATTTGTTTTGAAAAAAAAATTACCAGCCATTTATAGCAAAAACTTGGGACAAATTCTGACTGCATTGACTATACATTTATTAGACCAATATATTTTTCTATCAAATAAATATAATCTTCTCACGGTAACTTACGCGCAATTATCAATCCAACAACGATTTTCTCAAAATTTCACGTGTTTTCTGGGTCATTGACAAACGTTCGTTCACCCCGGTTTCACTATATCACAGCCATAACCTGGCGATATTCAGTTCAAAAGATGGCGTGGTTCAATAAAACAACCCAAATATATCATCTATCTCCATTTGTTTTGTCCTCTAAATAAGTAAGCAACTAGCAACAGTGGCCTTTCCGTCTGTCGTTATGTTTCTATTTCGGATGCTGCCATTTTGCAACAAATTTGAATTTCATTGGGTGAGCGAAGGAAAAGTTGGAAAATCCGTGACGTCACGTACAATGGCTCCTTCCTCGACGATTTGAAGCAAACTGACAAAACTCGCTAATTTACATCATTCTTTTGATGCTGGGGACTAAAAATTGGAGGTGGGTGATAGAATAGATTCGTTCTATTGAACCACGCCATTTTTTAAACTGCAAATTGCCAGGGTGAACGAACGTTTGTCAATGACCAAAAAAACACGTGAAATTTTGAGAAAATCATTGAAAATCATTGTTGGATTGATACTTGTTCATAAGTTACCGTTATAAGATTATATTCATTTGATAGAAAAATATATTGGCTTTCAATAGCCGAAAGACTTACGAAATTATCATTTAAATTGTAAGAGTTACAGTCAAATGAAGCGGTCCAGGCCCCTATGGTCCCATCTGGATCAAAGCTGTTTGAAAATGCTAGTCAGGTCGCAGATAGCGGAGTACCGGGTTAATAAAGTTATTTTATATGACCTAAATATGACGCAAACTTTGATGTCACTGAGTGATAGAATATTACTTAGATTCTATTGATCCTGTTCTACGGAAAACACCAGGAAACAGACTCACGAAAAAAGCTCAAATAATGGCTTAATGGCGTGTTGTAGATAGATGTAAATTTATACATTCAATGTTTGTCACTTAACCCTTTCCCTGTTCAGTATTCATGTAAGAAAAAATGACATCATGTAATTTAACTGTTCCAGTGACATTTTTGCTTGGACGAAAACTGCATAACCAGACCCATATCGTGTAAAAAGCAAACAGAGCAGACCCTGGCCCTCCTATAAGAGCCGTCTGATCTGGGTATACATGTACTCTGTTTGCAAATGCCTGAAAAGGCGTTTATATAAGGGAAATGGTTAAAGAGATAGTATGTTCAATAGATATATATTTTCAATAAAATCATAAACAGTGTGTGGTTATGTTCTATTATTATGAAGATTCTCAAGTTAAACTTATAATGAAAATTTGAAAACGCCCATGCCGTTCGAAATAAAGTTTCCGTCTAAAGTGGTATTTTCAGTTGTGCAACAAAATATCACCGGCCTATTAGGATGTCCGTGAAGTTGGCTACTTGTTCCTTGTTCCCTGTTCGACATTCAATGGATTGTGAATGTTCAATAGCAAACAAGTAGCTAACTTCACACCCCGTTACTTATTCGACTGTTTTCGTTTTTGTGAATAACGAACCGGGAATAAGTAGCTAACTTCACAACCAGTTACTTATTCAATTATATTCGTTATTCTGAATAACGAACCGGGAATAAGTAGCTAACTTCACATCCCATTACTTATTCAATTATTTTCGTTATTTTGAATAACGAACCGGGAATAAGTAGCTAACTTCACATCCCGTTACTTATTCGATTATTTTCGTTTTTGTGAATAACGAACCGGGAATAAGTAGCTAACTTCACATCCCGTTACTTATTCGATTATTTTCGTTTTTGTGAATAACGAACCGGGAATAAGTAGCTAACTTCACATCCCGTTACTTATTCGATTATTTTCGTTATTCTGAATAACGAACCGGGAATAAGTAGCTAACTTCACATCCCGTTACTTATTCAATTATTTTCATTATTTTGAATAAGGAACCGGGAATAAGTAGCTAACTTCACATCCAGTTACTTATTCGATTATTTTCCTTTTTGTGAATAACGAACCGGGAATAAGTAGCTAACTTCACATCCCGTTACTTATTCGATATTTTCGTTTTTGTGAATAACGAACCGGGAATAAGTAGCTAACTTCACATCCCGTTACTTATTCGATTATTTTCGTTTTTGTGAATAACGAACCGGGAATAGGTAGCTAACTTCACATCCAGTTACTTATTCGACTATTTTCGTTTTTGTGAATAACGAACCGGGAATAAGTAGCTAACTTCACACCCCGTTACTTATTCGATATTTTCGTTTTTGTGAATAAGGAACCGGGAATAAGTAGCTAACTTCACATCCCGTTACTTATTCGATTATTTTCATTATTCTGAATAACGAACCGGGAATAAGTAGCTAACTTCACATCCCGTTACTTATTCGATTATTTTCATTATTTTGAATAAGGAACCGGGAATAAGTAGCTAACTTCACATCCCGTTACTTATTCGATTATTTTCATTATTCTGAATAACGAACCGGGAATAAGTAGCTAATTTCACATCCCGTTACTTATTCAATTATTTTCATTATTTTGAATAAGGAACCGGGAATAAGTAACTAACTTCACATCCAGTTACTTATTCGATTATTTTCGTTTTTGTGAATAACGAACCGGGAATAGGTAGCTAACTTCACATCCCGTTACTTATTCGACTATTTTCGTTATTCTGAATAAGGAACCGGGAATAAGTAGCTAACTTCACATCCCGTTACTTATTCGACTGTTTTCGTTTTTGTGAATAACGAACCGGGAATAAGTAGCTAACTTCACATCCCGTTACTTATTCGATATTTTCGTTTTGTGAATAAGGAACCGGGAATAAGTAGCTAACTTCACATCCCGTTACTTATTCGATTATTTTCATTATTCTGAATAACGAACCGGGAATAAGTAGCTAACTTCACATCCCGTTACTTATTCAATTATTTTCATTATTTTGAATAAGGAACCGGGAATAAGTAGCTAACTTCACATCCAGTTACTTATTCGATTATTTTCGTTTTTGTGAATAACGAACCGGGAATAGGTAGCTAACTTCACATCCCGTTACTTATTCGACTATTTTCGTTATTCTGAAAAACGAACCGGGAATAAGTAGCTAACTTCACATCCTGTTACTGATTCAATTATTTTCATTATTTTGAATAAGGAACCGGGAATAAGTAACTAACTTCACATCCAGTTACTTATTCGATTATTTTCGATTTTGTGAATAACGAACCGGGAATAAGTAGCTAACTTCACATCCCGTTACTTATTTGATTATTTTTCGTTATTCTGAATAACGAACCGGGAATAAGTAGCTAACTTCACATCTCGTTACTTATTCAATTATTTTCATTATTTTGAATAAGGAACCGGGAATAAGTAGCTAACTTCACATCTAGTTACTTATTCGATTATTTTCGTTATTCTGAATAACGAACCGGGAATAAGTAGCTAACTTCACATCCCGTTACTTATTCGATATTTTCGTTTTTGTGAATAAGGAACCGGGAATAAGTAGCTAACTTCACATCCAGTTACTTATTCGATTATTTTCGTTTTTGTGAATAACGAACCGGGAATAAGTAGCTAACTTCACGTCCCGTTACTTATTCGATTATATTCATTATTCTGAATAAGGAACCGGGAATAAGTAGCTAACTTCACATCCCGTTACTTATTCAATTATTTTCATTATTTTGAATAAGGAACCGGGAATAAGTAGCTAACTTCACATCCAGTTACTTATTCAATTATTTTCGTTTTTGTGAATAACGAACCGGGAATAGGTAGCTAACTTCACATCCCGTTACTTATTCGACTATTTTCGTTATTCTGAATAACGAACCGGGAATAAGTAGCTAACTTCACATCCCGTTACTTATTCGATTATTTTCGTTTTTGTGAATAACAAACCAGGAATAAGTAGCTAACTTCACATCCCGTTACTTATTCGATTATTTTCGTTTTTGTGAATAACGAACCGGGAATAAGTAGCTAACTTCACATCCCGTTACTTATTCGATTATTTTCGTTATTCTGAATAAGGAACCGGGAATAAGTAGCTAACTTCACATCCAGTTACTTATTCGATTATTTTCGTTTTTGTGAATAACGAACCGGGAATAGGTAGCTAACTTCACATCCCGTTACTTATTCGATTATTTTCGTTATTCTGAATAACGAACCGGGAATAAGTAGCTAACTTCACATCCCGTTACTTATTCGATTATTTTCGTTTTTGTGAATAACGAACCGGGAATAAGTAGCCAACTTCACGTCCCGTTACTTATTCGATTATTTTCGTTATTCTGAATAACGAACCGGGAATAAGTAGCTAACTTCACATCCCGTTACTTATTCAATTATTTTCGTTAATTTGAATAACGAACCGGGAATAAGTAGCTAACTTCACATCCAGTTACTTATTCGATTATTTTCGTTTTTGTGAATAACGAACCGGGAATAAGTAGCTAACTTCACATCCCGTAACTTATTCGATTATTTTCATTATTCTGAATAACGAACCGGGAATAAGTAGCTAACTTTACATCCCGTTACTTTTTCAATTATTTTCATTATTTTGAATAAGGAACCGGGAATAAGTAGCTAACTTCACATCCAGTTACTTATTCGATTATTTTCGTTTTTGTGAATAACGAACCGGGAATAGGTAGCTAACTTCACATCCCGTTACTTATTCGATAATTTTCGTTTTTGTGAATAAGGAACCGGGAATAAGTAGCTAACTTCACATCCCGTTACTTATTCGATATTTTCGTTTTTGTGAATAACGAACCGGAAATAAGTAGCTAACTTCACATCCCGTTACTTATTCGATATTTTCGTTTTGTGAATAAGGAACCGGGAATAAGTAGCTAACTTCACATCCCGTTACTTATTCGATTATTTTCATTATTCTGAATAACGAACCGGGAATAAGTAGCTAACTTCACATCCCGTTACTTATTCAATTATTTTCATTATTTTGAATAAGGAACCGGGAATAAGTAGCTAACTTCACATCCCGTTACTTATTCGATTATTTTCGTTTTTGTGAATAACGAACCGGGAATAGGTAGCTAACTTCACATCCCGTTACTTATTCGACTATTTTCGTTATTCTGAAAAACGAACCGGGAATAAGTAGCTAACTTCACATCCTGTTACTTATTCGATTATTTTCGTTTTTGTGAATAACGAACAGGGAATAAGTAGCTAACATCACGTCCAGTTACTTATTCGATTATTTTCGATTTTGTGAATAACGAACCGGGAATAAGTAGCTAACTTCACATCCAGTTACTTATTTGATTATTTTTCGTTATTCTGAATAAGGAACCGGGAATAAGTAGCTAACTTCACATCTCGTTACTTATTCAATTATTTTCATTATTTTGAATAAGGAACCGGGAATAAGTAGCTAACTTCACATCTAGTTACTTATTCGATTATTTTCGTTTTTGTGAATAACGAACCGGGAATAAGTAGCTAACTTCACATCAAGTTACTTATTCGATATTTTCGTTTTTGTGAATAAGGAACCGGGAATAAGTAGCTAACTTCACATCCAGTTACTTATTCGATTATTTTCGTTTTTGTGAATAACGAACCGGGAATAAGTAGCTAACTTCACGTCCCGTTACTTATTCGATTATTTTCATTATTCTGAATAAGGAACCGGGAATAAGTAGCTAACTTCACATCCCGTTACTTATTCAATTATTTTCATTATTTTGAATAAGGAACCGGGAATAAGTAGCTAACTTCACATCCAGTTACTTATTCGATTATTTTTGTTTTGTGAATAACGAACCGGGAATAGGTAGCTAACTTCACATCCCGTTACTTATTCGACTATTTTCGTTATTCTGAATAACGAACCGGGAATAAGTAGCTAACTTCACATCCCGTTACTTATTCGATTATTTTCGTTGTTCTGAATAACGAACCGGGAATAAGTAGCTAACTTCACGTCCAGTTACATATTCAATTATTATCGTTAATTTTAATAACGAACCGGGAATAAGTAGCTAACTTCACATCCCGTTACTTATTCGATTATTTTCGCTTTTGTGAATAACGAACCGGGAATAAGTAGCTAACTTCACATCCCGTTACTTATTCGATTATTTTCGTTATTCTGAATAACGAACCGGGAATAAGTAGCTAACTTCACATCCCGTTACTTATTCAATTATTTTCGTTAATTTGAATAACGAACCGGGAATAAGTGGCTAACTTCACATCCAGTTACTTATTCGATTATTTTCGTTTTTGTGAATAACGAACCGGGAATAAGTAGCTAACTTCACATCCCGTTACTTATTCGATTATTTTCGTTTTTGTGAATAACAAACCAGGAATAAGTAGCTAACTTCACATCCCGTTACTTATTCGATTATTTTCGTTTTTGTGAATAACAAACCAGGAATAAGTAGCTAACTTCACATCCCGTTACTTATTCGATTATTTTCGTTTTTGTGAATAACGAACCGGGAATAAGTAGCTAACTTCACATCCCGTTACTTATTCGATTATTTTCGTTATTCTGAATAAGGAACCGGGAATAAGTAGCTAACTTCACATCCAGTTACTTATTCGATTATTTTCGTTTTTGTGAATAACGAACCGGGAATAGGTAGCTAACTTCACATCCCGTTACTTATTCGATTATTTTCGTTATTCTGAATAACGAACCGGGAATAAGTAGCTAACTTCACATCCCGTTACTTATTCGATTATTTTCGTTTTTGTGAATAACGAACCGGGAATAAGTAGCCAACTTCACGTCCCGTTACTTATTCGATTATTTTCGTTATTCTGAATAACGAACCGGGAATAAGTAGCTAACTTCACATCCCGTTACTTATTCAATTATTTTCGTTAATTTGAATAACGAACCGGGAATAAGTAGCTAACTTCACATCCAGTTACTTATTCGATTATTTTCGTTTTTGTGAATAACGAACCGGGAATAAGTAGCTAACTTCACATCCCGTTACTTATTCGATTATTTTCATTATTCTGAATAACGAACCGGGAATAAGTAGCTAACTTTACATCCCGTTACTTTTTCAATTATTTTCATTATTTTGAATAAGGAACCGGGAATAAGTAGCTAACTTCACATCCAGTTACTTATTCGATTATTTTCGTTTTTGTGAATAACGAACCGGGAATAGGTAGCTAACTTCACATCCCGTTACTTATTCGATAATTTTCGTTTTTGTGAATAAGGAACCGGGAATAAGTAGCTAACTTCACATCCCGTTACTTATTCGATATTTTCGTTTTTGTGAATAACGAACCGGAAATAAGTAGCTAACTTCACATCCCGTTACTTATTCGATATTTTCGTTTTGTGAATAAGGAACCGGGAATAAGTAGCTAACTTCACATCCCGTTACTTATTCGATTATTTTCATTATTCTGAATAACGAACCGGGAATAAGTAGCTAACTTCACATCCCGTTACTTATTCAATTATTTTCATTATTTTGAATAAGGAACCGGGAATAAGTAGCTAACTTCACATCCCGTTACTTATTCGATTATTTTCGTTTTTGTGAATAACGAACCGGGAATAGGTAGCTAACTTCACATCCCGTTACTTATTCGACTATTTTCGTTATTCTGAAAAACGAACCGGGAATAAGTAGCTAACTTCACATCCTGTTACTTATTCGATTATTTTCGTTTTTGTGAATAACGAACAGGGAATAAGTAGCTAACATCACGTCCAGTTACTTATTCGATTATTTTCGATTTTGTGAATAACGAACCGGGAATAAGTAGCTAACTTCACATCCAGTTACTTATTTGATTATTTTTCGTTATTCTGAATAAGGAACCGGGAATAAGTAGCTAACTTCACATCTCGTTACTTATTCAATTATTTTCATTATTTTGAATAAGGAACCGGGAATAAGTAGCTAACTTCACATCTAGTTACTTATTCGATTATTTTCGTTTTTGTGAATAACGAACCGGGAATAAGTAGCTAACTTCACATCAAGTTACTTATTCGATATTTTCGTTTTTGTGAATAAGGAACCGGGAATAAGTAGCTAACTTCACATCCAGTTACTTATTCGATTATTTTCGTTTTTGTGAATAACGAACCGGGAATAAGTAGCTAACTTCACGTCCCGTTACTTATTCGATTATTTTCATTATTCTGAATAAGGAACCGGGAATAAGTAGCTAACTTCACATCCCGTTACTTATTCAATTATTTTCATTATTTTGAATAAGGAACCGGGAATAAGTAGCTAACTTCACATCCAGTTACTTATTCGATTATTTTTGTTTTTGTGAATAACGAACCGGGAATAGGTAGCTAACTTCACATCCCGTTACTTATTCGACTATTTTCGTTATTCTGAATAACGAACCGGGAATAAGTAGCTAACTTCACATCCCGTTACTTATTCGATTATTTTCGTTGTTCTGAATAACGAACCGGGAATAAGTAGCTAACTTCACGTCCAGTTACATATTCAATTATTTTCGTTAATTTTAATAACGAACCGGGAATAAGTAGCTAACTTCACATCCCGTTACTTATTCGATTATTTTCGCTTTTGTGAATAACGAACCGGGAATAAGTAGCTAACTTCACATCCCGTTACTTATTCGATTATTTTCGTTATTCTGAATAACGAACCGGGAATAAGTAGCTAACTTCACATCCCGTTACTTATTCAATTATTTTCGTTAATTTGAATAACGAACCGGGAATAAGTAGCTAACTTCACATCCAGTTACTTATTCGATTATTTTCGTTTTTGTGAATAACGAACCGGGAATAGGTAGCTAACTTCACATCCCGTTACTTATTCGATTATTTTCGTTATTCTGAATAACGAACCGGGAATAAGTAGCTAACTTCACATCCCGTTACTTATTCGATTATTTTCGTTTTTGTGAATAACGAACCGGGAATAAGTAGCCAACTTCACGTCCAGTTACTTATTCGATTATTTTCGTTTTTGTGAATAACGAACCGGGAATAAGTAGCTAACTTCACATCCCGTTACTTATTCGATTATTTTCGTTATTCTGAATAACGAACCGGGAATAAGTAGCTAACTTCACATCCCGTTACTTATTCAATTATTTTCGTTAATTTGAATAACGAACCGGGAATAAGTAGCTAGCTTCACATCCAGTAACTTATTCGATTATTTTCGTTTTTGTGAATAACGAACCGGGAATAAGTAGCTAACTTCACATCCCGTTACTTATTCGATTATTTTCATTATTCTGAATAACGAACCGGGAATAAGTAGCTAACTTTACATCCCGTTACTTTTTCAATTATTTTCATTATTTTGAATAAGGAACCGGGAATAAGTAGCTAACTTCACATCCAGTTACTTATTCGATTATTTTCGTTTTTGTGAATAACGAACCGGGAATAGGTAGCTAACTTCACATCCCGTTACTTATTCGATTATTTTCGTTTTTGTGAATAAGGAACCGGGAATAAGTAGCTAACTTCACATCCCGTTACTTATTCGATATTTTCGTTTTTGTGAATAACGAACCGGGAATAAGTAGCTAACTTCACATCCCGTTACTTATTCGATATTTTCGTTTTGTGAATAAGGAACCGGGAATAAGTAGCTAACTTCACATCCCGTTACTTATTCGATTATTTTCATTATTCTGAATAACGAACCGGGAATAAGTAGCTAACTTCACATCCCGTTACTTATTCAATTATTTTCATTATTTTGAATAAGGAACCGGGAATAAGTAGCTAACTTCACATCCAGTTACTTATTCGATTATTTTCGTTTTTGTGAATAACGAACCGGGAATAGGTAGCTAACTTCACATCCCGTTACTTATTCGACTATTTTCGTTATTCTGAAAAACGAACCGGGAATAAGTAGCTAACTTCACATCCTGTTACTTATTCGATTATTTTCGTTTTTGTGAATAACGAACAGGGAATAAGTAGCTAACATCACGTCCAGTTACTTATTCGATTATTTTCGATTTTGTGAATAACGAACCGGGAATAAGTAGCTAACTTCACATCCCGTTACTTATTTGATTATTTTTCATTATTCTGAATAAGGAACCGGGAATAAGTAGCTAACTTCACATCTCGTTACTTATTCAATTATTTTCATTATTTTGAATAAGGAACCGGGAATAAGTAGCTAACTTCACATCTAGTTACTTATTCGATTATTTTCGTTTTTGTGAATAACGAACCGGGAATAAGTAGCTAACTTCACATCCCGTTACTTATTCGATATTTTCGTTTTTGTGAATAAGGAACCGGGAATAAGTAGCTAACTTCACATCCAGTTACTTATTCGATTATTTTCGTTTTTGTGAATAACGAACCGGGAATAAGTAGCTAACTTCACGTCCCGTTACTTATTCGATTATTTTCATTATTCTGAATAAGGAACCGGGAATAAGTAGCTAACTTCACATCCCGTTACTTATTCAATTATTTTCATTATTTTGAATAAGGAACCGGGAATAAGTAGCTAACTTCACATCCAGTTACTTATTCGATTATTTTCGTTTTTGTGAATAACGAACCGGGAATAGGTAGCTAACTTCACATCCCGTTACTTATTCGACTATTTTCGTTATTCTGAATAACGAACCGGGAATAAGTAGCTAACTTCACATCCAGTTACTTATTCGATTATTTTCGTTGTTCTGAATAACGAACCGGGAATAAGTAGCTAACTTCACGTCCAGTTACATATTCAATTATTTTCGTTAATTTTAATAACGAACCGGGAATAAGTAGCTAACTTCACATCCCGTTACTTATTCGATTATTTTCGCTTTTGTGAATAACGAACCGGGAATAAGTAGCTAACTTCACATCCCGTTACTTATTCGATTATTTTCGTTATTCTGAATAACGAACCGGGAATAAGTAGCTAACTTCACATCCCGTTACTTATTCAATTATTTTCGTTAATTTGAATAACGAACCGGGAATAAGTGGCTAACTTCACATCCAGTTACTTATTCGATTATTTTCGTTTTTGTGAATAACGAACCGGGAATAAGTAGCTAACTTCACATCCCGTTACTTATTCGATTATTTTCGTTTTTGTGAATAACAAACCAGGAATAAGTAGCTAACTTCACATCCCGTTACTTATTCGATTATTTTCGTTTTTGTGAATAACGAACCGGGAATAAGTAGCTAACTTCACATCCTGTTACTTATTCGATTATTTTCGTTATTCTGAATAAGGAACCGGGAATAAGTAGCTAACTTCACATCCAGTTACTTATTCGATTATTTTCGTTTTTGTGAATAACGAACCGGGAATAGGTAGCTAACTTCACATCCCGTTACTTATTCGATTATTTTCGTTATTCTGAATAACGAACCGGGAATAAGTAGCTAACTTCACATCCCGTTACTTATTCGATTATTTTCGTTTTTGTGAATAACGAACCGGGAATAAGTAGCCAACTTCACGTCCAGTTACTTATTCGATTATTTTCGTTTTTGTGAATAACGAACCGGGAATAAGTAGCTAACTTCACATCCCGTTACTTATTCGATTATTTTCGTTATTCTGAATAACGAACCGGGAATAAGTAGCTAACTTCACATCCCGTTACTTATTCAATTATTTTCGTTAATTTGAATAACGAACCGGGAATAAGTAGCTAACTTCACATCCAGTTACTTATTCGATTATTTTCGTTTTTGTGAATAACGAACCGGGAATAAGTAGCTAACTTCACATCCCGTTACTTATTCGATTATTTTCATTATTCTGAATAACGAACCGGGAATAAGTAGCTAACTTTACATCCCGTTACTTTTTCAATTATTTTCATTATTTTGAATAAGGAACCGGGAATAAGTAGCTAACTTCACATCCAGTTACTTATTCGATTATTTTCGTTTTTGTGAATAACGAACCGGGAATAGGTAGCTAACTTCACATCCCGTTACTTATTCGATTATTTTCGTTTTTGTGAATAAGGAACCGGGAATAAGTAGCTAACTTCACATCCCGTTACTTATTCGATATTTTCGTTTTTGTGAATAACGAACCGGGAATAAGTAGCTAACTTCACATCCCGTTACTTATTCGATTATTTTCATTATTCTGAATAACGAACCGGGAATAAGTAGCTAACTTTACATCCCGTTACTTTTTCAATTATTTTCATTATTTTGAATAAGGAACCGGGAATAAGTAGCTAACTTCACATCCAGTTACTTATTCGATTATTTTCGTTTTTGTGAATAACGAACCGGGAATAGGTAGCTAACTTCACATCCCGTTACTTATTCGATTATTTTCGTTTTTGTGAATAAGGAACCGGGAATAAGTAGCTAACTTCACATCCCGTTACTTATTCGATATTTTCGTTTTTGTGAATAACGAACCGGGAATAAGTAGCTAACTTCACATCCCGTTACTTATTCGATATTTTCGTTTTGTGAATAAGGAACCGGGAATAAGTAGCTAACTTCACATCCCGTTACTTATTCGATTATTTTCATTATTCTGAATAACGAACCGGGAATAAGTAGCTAACTTCACATCCCGTTACTTATTCAATTATTTTCATTATTTTGAATAAGGAACCGGGAATAAGTAGCTAACTTCACATCCAGTTACTTATTCGATTATTTTCGTTTTTGTGAATAACGAACCGGGAATAGGTAGCTAACTTCACATCCCGTTACTTATTCGACTATTTTCGTTATTCTGAAAACCGAACCGGGAATAAGTAGCTAACTTCACATCCTGTTACTTATTCGATTATTTTCGTTTTTGTGAATAACGAACAGGGAATAAGTAGCTAACATCACGTCCAGTTACTTATTCGATTATTTTCGATTTTGTGAATAACGAACCGGGAATAAGTAGCTAACTTCACATCCCGTTACTTATTTGATTATTTTTCATTATTCTGAATAAGGAACCGGGAATAAGTAGCTAACTTCACATCTCGTTACTTATTCAATTATTTTCATTATTTTGAATAAGGAACCGGGAATAAGTAGCTAACTTCACATCTAGTTACTTATTCGATTATTTTCGTTTTTGTGAATAACGAACCGGGAATAAGTAGCTAACTTCACATCCCGTTACTTATTCGATATTTTCGTTTTTGTGAATAAGGAACCGGGAATAAGTAGCTAACTTCACATCCAGTTACTTATTCGATTATTTTCGTTTTTGTGAATAACGAACCGGGAATAAGTAGCTAACTTCACGTCCCGTTACTTATTCGATTATTTTCATTATTCTGAATAAGGAACCGGGAATAAGTAGCTAACTTCACATCCCGTTACTTATTCAATTATTTTCATTATTTTGAATAAGGAACCGGGAATAAGTAGCTAACTTCACATCCAGTTACTTATTCGATTATTTTCGTTTTTGTGAATAACGAACCGGGAATAGGTAGCTAACTTCACATCCCGTTACTTATTCGACTATTTTCGTTATTCTGAATAACGAACCGGGAATAAGTAGCTAACTTCACATCCAGTTACTTATTCGATTATTTTCGTTGTTCTGAATAACGAACCGGGAATAAGTAGCTAACTTCACGTCCAGTTACATATTCAATTATTTTCGTTAATTTTAATAACGAACCGGGAATAAGTAGCTAACTTCACATCCCGTTACTTATTCGATTATTTTCGCTTTTGTGAATAACGAACCGGGAATAAGTAGCTAACTTCACATCCCGTTACTTATTCGATTATTTTCGTTATTCTGAATAACGAACCGGGAATAAGTAGCTAACTTCACATCCCGTTACTTATTCAATTATTTTCGTTAATTTAAATAACGAACCGGGAATAAGTGGCTAACTTCACATCCAGTTACTTATTCGATTATTTTCGTTTTTGTGAATAACGAACCGGGAATAAGTAGCTAACTTCACATCCCGTTACTTATTCGATTATTTTCGTTTTTGTGAATAACAAACCAGGAATAAGTAGCTAACTTCACATCCCGTTACTTATTCGATTATTTTCGTTTTTGTGAATAACGAACCGGGAATAAGTAGCTAACTTCACATCCCGTTACTTATTCGATTATTTTCGTTATTCTGAATAAGGAACCGGGAATAAGTAGCTAACTTCACATCCAGTTACTTATTCGATTATTTTCGTTTTTGTGAATAACGAACCGGGAATAGGTAGCT
Organism: Azorinus chamasolen; assembly: GCA_963576725.1. Taxonomy (NCBI): domain Eukaryota; kingdom Metazoa; phylum Mollusca; class Bivalvia; order Cardiida; family Solecurtidae; genus Azorinus; species Azorinus chamasolen. The sequence continues at coordinate 58,912,079 of OY755242.1, forward strand.
AACTTCACATCCCGTTACTTATTCGACTATTTTCGTTATTCTGAATAACGAACCGGGAATAAGTAGCTAACTTCACATCCCGTTACTTATTCGATTATTTTCGTTTTTGTGAATAACGAACCGGGAATAAGTAGCCAACTTCACGTCCAGTTACTTATTCGATTATTTTCGTTTTTGTGAATAACGAACCGGGAATAAGTAGCTAACTTCACATCCCGTTACTTATTCGATTATTTTCGTTATTCTGAATAACGAACCGGGAATAAGTAGCTAACTTCACATCCCGTTACTTATTCAATTATTTTCGTTAATTTGAATAACGAACCGGGAATAAGTAGCTAACTTCACATCCCGTTACTTATTCGATTATTTTCGTTTTTGTGAATAACGAACCGGGAATAAGTAGCTAACTTCACATCCCGTTACTTATTCGATTATTTTCGTTTTTGTGAATAACGAACCGGGAATAGGTAGCTAACTTCACATCCAGTTACTTATTCGACAATTTTCGTTTTTGTGAATAACGAACCGGGAATAAGTAGCTAACTTCACACCCCGTTACTTATTCGATATTTTCGTTTTTGTGAATAAGGAACCGGGAATAAGTAGCTAACTTCACATCCCGTTACTTATTCGATTATTTTCATTATTCTGAATAACGAACCGGGAATAAGTAGCTAACTTCACATCCCGTTACTTATTCAATTATTTTCATTATTTTGAATAAGGAACCGGGAATAAGTAGCTAACTTCACATCCCGTTACTTATTCGATTATTTTCATTATTCTGAATAACGAACCGGGAATAAGTAGCTAATTTCACATCCCGTTACTTATTCAATTATTTTCATTATTTTGAATAAGGAACCGGGAATAAGTAACTAACTTCACATCCAGTTACTTATTCGATTATTTTCGTTTTTGTGAATAACGAACCGGGAATAGGTAGGTAACTTCACATCCCGTTACTTATTCGACTATTTTCGTTATTCTGAATAAGGAACCGGGAATAAGTAGCTAACTTCACATCCCGTTACTTATTCGATATTTTCGTTTTTGTGAATAACGAACCGGGAATAAGTAGCTAACTTCACATCCCGTTACTTATTCGATATTTTCGTTTTGTGAATAAGGAACCGGGAATAAGTAGCTAACTTCACATCCCGTTACTTATTCGATTATTTTCATTATTCTGAATAACGAACCGGGAATAAGTAGCTAACTTCACATCCAGTTACTTATTCGATTATTTTCGTTTTTGTGAATAACGAACCGGGAATAGGTAGCTAACTTCACATCCCGTTACTTATTCGACTATTTTCGTTATTCTGAAAAACGAACCGGGAATAAGTAGCTAACTTCACATCCTGTTACTTATTCAATTATTTTCATTATTTTGAATAAGGAACCGGGAATAAGTAACTAACTTCACATCCAGTTACTTATTCGATTATTTTCGTTTTTGTGAATAACGAACCGGGAATAGGTAGCTAACTTCACATCCCGTTACTTATTCGACTATTTTCGTTATTCTGAATAAGGAACCGGGAATAAGTAGCTAACTTCACATCCCGTTACTTATTCGATATTTTCGTTTTTGTGAATAACGAACCGGGAATAAGTAGCTCACTTCACATCCCGTTACTTATTCGATATTTTCGTTTTGTGAATAAGGAACCGGGAATAAGTAGCTAACTTCACATCCTGTTACTTATTCGATTATTTTCATTATTCTGAATAACGAACCGGGAATAAGTAGCTAACTTCACATCCCGTTACTTATTCAATTATTTTCATTATTTTGAATAAGGAACCGGGAATAAGTAGCTAACATCACGTCCAGTTACTTATTCGATTATTTTCGATTTTGTGAATAACGAACCGGGAATAAGTAGCTAACTTCACATCCCGTTACTTATTTGATTATTTTTCGTTATTCTGAATAAGGAACCGGGAATAAGTAGCTAACTTCACATCTCGTTACTTATTCAATTATTTTCATTATTTTGAATAAGGAACCGGGAATAAGTAGCTAACTTCACATCCAGTTACTTATTCGATTATTTTCGTTTTTGTGAATAACGAACCGGGAATAAGTAGCTAACTTCACATCCCGTTACTTATTCGATATTTTCGTTTTTGTGAATAAGGAACCGGGAATAAGTAGCTAACTTCACATCCAGTTACTTATTCGATTATTTTCGTTTTTGTGAATAACGAACCGGGAATAAGTAGCTAACTTCACGTCCCGTTACTTATTCGATTATTTTACATTATTCTGAATAAGGAACCGGGAATAAGTAGCTAACTTCACATCCCGTTACTTATTCAATTATTTTCATTATTTTGAATAAGGAACCGGGAATAAGTAGCTAACTTCACATCCAGTTACTTATTCGATTATTTTCGTTTTTGTGAATAACGAACCGGGAATAGGTAGCTAACTTCACATCCCGTTACTTATTCGACTATTTTCGTTATTCTGAATAACGAACCGGGAATAAGTAGCTAACTTCACATCCCGTTACTTATTCGATTATTTTCGTTGTTCTGAATAACGAACCGGGAATAAGTAGCTAACTTCACGTCCAGTTACATATTCAATTATTTTCGTTAATTTTAATAACGAACCGGGAATAAGTAGCTAACTTCACATCCCGTTACTTATTCGATTATTTTCGCTTTTGTAAATAACGAACCGGGAATAAGTAGCTAACTTCACATCCAGTTACCTATTCGATTATTTTCGTTATTCTGAATAACGAACCGGGAATAAGTAGCTAACTTCACATCCCGTTACTTATTCAATTATTTTCGTTAATTTGAATAACGAACCGGGAATAAGTGGCTAACTTCACATCCAGTTACTTATTCGATTATTTTCGTTTTTGTGAATAACGAACCGGGAATAAGTAGCTAACTTCACATCCCGTTACTTATTCGATTATTTTCGTTTTTGTGAATAACAAACCAGGAATAAGTAGCTAACTTCACATCCCGTTACTTATTCGATTATTTTCGTTTTTGTGAATAACGAACCGGGAATAAGTAGCTAACTTCACATCCCGTTACTTATTCGATTATTTTCGTTATTCTGAATAAGGAACAGGGAATAAGTAGCTAACTTCACATCCAGTTACTTATTCGATTATTTTCGTTTTTGTGAATAACGAACCGGGAATAGGTAGCTAACTTCACATCCAGTTACTTATTCGATTATTTTCGTTTTTGTGAATAACGAACCGGGAATAGGTAGCTAACTTCACATCCCGTTACTTATTCGACTATTTTCGTTATTCTGAAAAACGAACCGGGAATAAGTAGCTAACTTCACATCCTGTTACTTATTCGATTATTTTCGTTTTTGTGAATAACGAACAGGGAATAAGTAGCTAACATCACGTCCAGTTACTTATTCGATTATTTTCGATTTTGTGAATAAGGAACCGGGAATAAGTAGCTAACTTCACATCCCGTTACTTATTTGATTATTTTTCGTTATTCTGAATAAGGAACCGGGAATAAGTAGCTAACTTCACATCTCGTTACTTATTCAATTATTTTCATTATTTTGAATAAGGAACCGGGAATAAGTAGCTAACTTCACATCTAGTTACTTATTCGATTATTTTCGTTTTTGTGAATAACGAACCGGGAATAAGTAGCTAACTTCACATCCCGTTACTTATTCGATATTTTCGTTTTTGTGAATAAGGAACCGGGAATAAGTAGCTAACTTCACATCCAGTTACTTATTCGATTATTTTCGTTTTTGTGAATAACGAACCGGGAATAAGTAGCTAACTTCACGTCCCGTTACTTATTCGATTATTTTCATTATTCTGAATAAGGAACCGGGAATAAGTAGCTAACTTCACATCCCGTTACTTATTCAATTATTTTCATTATTTTGAATAAGGAACCGGGAATAAGTAGCTAACTTCACATCCAGTTACTTATTCGATTATTTTCGTTTTTGTGAATAACGAACCGGGAATAGGTAGCTAACTTCACATCCCGTTACTTATTCGACTATTTTCGTTATTCTGAATAACGAACCGGGAATAAGTAGCTAACTTCACGTCCAGTTACATATTCAATTATTTTCGTTAATTTTAATAACGAACCGGGAATAAGTAGCTAACTTCACATCCCGTTACTTATTCGATTATTTTCGCTTTTGTGAATAACGAACCGGGAATAAGTAGCTAACTTCACATCCCGTTACTTATTCGATTATTTTCGTTAATTTGAATAACGAACCGGGAATAAGTGGCTAACTTCACATCCAGTTACTTATTCGATTATTTTCGTTTTTGTGAATAACGAACCGGGAATAAGTAGCTAACTTCACATCCCGTTACTTATTCGATTATTTTCGTTTTTGTGAATAACAAACCAGGAATAAGTAGCTAACTTCACATCCCGTTACTTATTCGATTATTTTCGTTTTTGTGAATAACGAACCGGGAATAAGTAGCTAACTTCACATCCCGTTACTTATTCGATTATTTTCGTTATTCTGAATAACGAACCGGGAATAAGTAGCTAACTTCACATCTCGTTACTTATTCAATTATTTTCATTATTTTGAATAAGGAACCGGGAATAAGTAGCTAACTTCACATCCAGTTACTTATTCGATTATTTTCGTTTTTGTGAATTACGAACCGGGAATAAGTAGCTAACTTCACATCCCGTTACTTATTCAATTATTTTCATTATTTTGAATAAGGAACCGGGAATAAGTAGCTAACTTCACATCCAGTTACTTATTCGACTATTTTCGTTTTTGTGAATAACGAACCGGGAATAGGTAAGTAACTTCACATCCCGTTACTTATTCGACTATTTTCGTTATTCTGAATAACGAACCGGGAATAAGTAGCTAACTTCACATCCCGTTACTTATTCGATTATTTTCGTTTTTGTGATTAACGAACCGAGAATAAGTAGCCAAATTCACGTCCAGTTACTTACTCGATTATTTTCGTTTTTGTGAATAACGAACCGGGAATAAGTAGCTAACTTCACATCCCGTTACTTATTCGATTATTTTCGTTATTCTGAATAACGAACCGGGAATAAGTAGCTAACTTCACATCCCGTTACTTATTCAATTATTTTCGTTAATTTGAATACCGAACCGGGAATAAGTAGCTAACTTCACATCCAGTTACTTATTCGATTATTTTCGTTTTTGTGAATAACGAACCGGGAATAAGTAGCTAACTTCACATCCCGTTACTTATTCGATTATTTTCATTATTCTGAATAACGAACCGGGAATAAGTAGCTAACTTTACATCCCGTTACTTTTTCAATTATTTTCATTATTTTGAATAAGGAACCGGGAATAAGTAGCTAACTTCACATCCAGTTACTTATTCGATTATTTTCGTTTTTGTGAATAACGAACCGGGAATAGGTAGCTAACTTCACATCCCGTTACTTATTCGATTATTTTCGTTTTTGTGAATAACGAACCGGGAATAAGTAGCTAACTTCACATCCCGTTACTTATTCGATTATTTTCGTTTTTGTGAATAACGAACCGGGAATAAGTAGCTAACTTCACATCCCGTTACTTATTCAATTATTTTCGTTTTTGTGAATAACGAACCGGGAATAGGTAGGTAACTTCACATCCAGTTACTTATTCGATTATTTTCGTTTTTGTGAATAACGAACCGGGAATAGGTAGCTAACTTCACATCCCGTTACTTATTCGACTATTTTCGTTATTCTGAATAACGAACCGGGAATAAGTAGCTAACTTCACATCCCGTTACTTATTCGATTATTTTCGTTTTTGTGAATAACGAACCGAGAATAAGTAGCCAACTTCACGTCCAGTTACTTATTCGATTATTTTCGTTTTTGTGAATAACGAACCGGGAATAAGTAGCTAACTTCACATCCCGTTACTTATTCGATTATTTTCGTTATTCTGAATAACGAACCGGGAATAAGTAGCTAACTTCACATCCCGTTACTTATTCAATTATTTTCGTTAATTTGAATAACGAACCGGGAATAAGTAGCTAACTTCACATCCAGTTACTTATTCGATTATTTTCGTTTTTGTGAATAACGAACCGGGAATAAGTAGCTAACTTCACATCCCGTTACTTATTCGATTATTTTCATTATTCTGAAAGTACAAAAATGAGTCATGCAGGAAATACCACATACAGAACAAACACTCGCCCGAACAGCAACACAAGGAAACAGCAAATGTACATGGGTAGAAAAAACAACAAGAGACGCACAAAGACAAAACAAACATACAATAGGAGGAAGATGGAAGTACCGCCTTGGAACGGTCAGTGACAAAAGTCACCGGGGGTTTAAACCGGTTTATGGGCGCCCAACCTCACCCTTATTCCATCCCCATCCTAAAAGACAAACAGTGTAAATAAACGTATCCCCTCTCCGACTAATCTACAACAACCGCGACAGCAAATACAGTGGTAAAGTGCATGTATAACAAAAAAACATTTAATTGAACATACTGTATCCACCTATCGCTAGTGTACTCAATGATTGAGCTGCAAACAGAGTAACTGTAGAAAAGTAATAAAGGGTACGACAAAAATGAAATAGTACAGATATCCGACGTTCTCCTTCCATTTCTGGATTTAAGAGGTCGCCTTCATAGAGTACTAAACCTTTCTTGTCGGCGTACATGCAAAGAGGCCAGCGTGATTGCCAACTGTAAAAGGGTTCACAACCAAACATGCAGTATGTTGTAATAATACAGGATCATATCCCTTTTTAATGAATTGTTTTATATATTTGATGAACAAAGTGAGACAATGGGTATGTAACGAACCGGGAATAAGTAGCTAACTTTACATCCCGTTACTTTTTCAATTATTTTCATTATTTTGAATAAGGAACCGGGAATAAGTAGCTAATTTCACATCCCGTTACTTATTCAATTATTTTCATTATTTTGAATAAGGAACCGGGAATAAGTAACTAACTTCACATCCAGTTACTTATTCGATTATTTTCGTTTTTGTGAATAACGAACCGGGAATAGGTAGCTAACTTCACATCCCGTTACTTATTCGACTATTTTCGTTATTCTGAATAAGGAACCGGGAATAAGTAGCTAACTTCACATCCAGTTACTTATTCGATTATTTTCGTTTTTGTGAATAACGAACCGGGAATAAGTAGCTAACTTCACATCCCGTTACTTATTCGATATTTTCGTTTTTGTGAATAACGAACCGGGAATAAGTAGCTAACTTCACATCCCGTTACTTATTCGATATTTTCGTTTTGTGAATAAGGAACCGGGAATAAGTAGCTAACTTCACATCCCGTTACTTATTCGATTATTTTCATTATTCTGAATAACGAACCGGGAATAAGTAGCTAACTTCACATCCCGTTACTTATTCAATTATTTTCATTATTTTGAATAAGGAACCGGGAATAAGTAGCTAACTTCACATCCAGTTACTTATTCGATTATTTTCGTTTTTGTGAATAACGAACCGGGAATAGGTAGCTAACTTCACATCCCGTTACTTATTCGACTATTTTCGTTATTCTGAAAAACGAACCGGGAATAAGTAGCTAACTTCACATCCCGTTACTTATTCGATTATTTTCGTTTTTGTGAATAACGAACCGGGAATAAGTAGCTAACATCACATCCAGTTACTTATTCGATTATTTTCGCTTTTGTGAATAACGAACCGGGAATAAGTAGCTAACTTCACATCCCGTTACTTATTCGATTATTTTCGTTATTCTGAATAACGAACCGGGAATAAGTAGCTAACTTCACATCTCGTTACTTATTCAATTATTTTCATTATTTTGAATAAGGAACCGGGAATAAGTAGCTAACTTCACATCCCGTTACTTATTCGATTATTTTCGTTTTTGTGAATAACGAACCGGGAATAAGTAGCCAACTTCACGTCCAGTTACTTATTCGATTATTTTCGTTTTTGTGAATAACGAACCGGGAATAAGTAGCTAACTTCACATCCCGTTACTTATTTGATTATTTTCGTTATTCTGAATAACGAACCGGGAATAAGTAGCTAACTTCACATCCCGTTACTTATTCAATTATTTTCGTTAATTTGAATAACGAACCGGGAATAAGTAGCTAACTTCACATCCAGTTACTTATTCGATTATTTTCGTTTTTGTGAATAACGAACCGGGAATAAGTAGCTAACTTCACATCCCGTTACTTATTCGATTATTTTCGTTTTTGTGAATAACGAACCGGGAATAGGTAGCTAACTTCACATCCAGTTACTTATTCGACTATTTTCGTTTTTGTGAATAACGAACCGGGAATAAGTAGCTAACTTCACACCCCGTTACTTATTCGATATTTTCGTTTTTGTGAATAAGGAACCGGGAATAAGTAGCTAACTTCACATCCCGTTACTTATTCGATTATTTTCATTATTCTGAATAACGAACCGGAAATAAGTAGCTAACTTCACATCCCGTTACTTATTCAATTATTTTCATTATTTTGAATAAGGAACCGGGAATAAGTAGCTAACTTCACATCCCGTTACTTATTCGATTATTTTCATTATTCTGAATAACGAACCGGGAATAAGTAGCTAATTTCACATCCCGTTACTTATTCAATTATTTTCATTATTTTGAATAAGGAACCGGGAATAAGTAACTAACTTCACATCCAGTTACTTATTCGATTATTTTCGTTTTTGTGAATAACGAACCGGGAATAGGTAGGTAACTTCACATCCCGTTACTTATTCGACTATTTTCGTTATTCTGAATAAGGAACCGGGAATAAGTAGCTAACTTCACATCCCGTTACTTATTCGATATTTTCGTTTTTGTGAATAACGAACCGGGAATAAGTAGCTAACTTCACATCCCGTTACTTATTCGATATTTTCGTTTTGTGAATAAGGAACCGGGAATAAGTAGCTAACTTCACATCCAGTTACTTATTCGATTATTTTCATTATTCTGAATAACGAACCGGGAATAAGTAGCTAACTTCACATCCCGTTACTTATTCAATTATTTTCATTATTTTGAATAAGGAACCGGGAATAAGTAGCTAACTTCACATCCAGTTACTTATTCGATTATTTTCGTTTTTGTGAATAACGAACCGGGAATAGGTAGCTAACTTCACATCCCGTTACTTATTCGACTATTTTCGTTATTCTGAAAAACGAACCGGGAATAAGTAGCTAACTTCACATCCTGTTACTTATTCAATATTTTCATTATTTTGAATAAGGAACCGGGAATAAGTAACTAACTTCACATCCAGTTACTTATTCGATTATTTTCGTTTTTGTGAATAACGAACCGGGAATAGGTAGCTAACTTCACATCCCGTTACTTATTCGACTATTTTCGTTATTCTGAATAAGGAACCGGGAATAAGTAGCTAACTTCACATCCCGTTACTTATTCGATATTTTCGTTTTTGTGAATAACGAACCGGGAATAAGTAGCTAACTTCACATCCCGTTACTTATTCGATATTTTCGTTTTGTGAATAAGGAACCGGGAATAAGTAGCTAACTTCACATCCCGTTACTTATTCGATTATTTTCATTATTCTGAATAACGAACCGGGAATAAGTAGCTAACTTCACATCCCGTTACTTATTCAATTATTTTCATTATTTTGAATAAGTTGCTAACTTCACATCCAGTTACTTATTCGATTATTTTCGTTTTTGTGAATAACGAACCGGGAATAGGTAGCTAACTTCACATCCCGTTACTTATTCGACTATTTTCGTTATTCTGAAAAACGAACCGGGAATAAGTAGCTAACTTCACATCCTGTTACTTATTCGATTATTTTCGTTTTTTGTGAATAACGAACAGGGAATAAGTAGCTAACATCACGTCCAGTTACTTATTCGATTATTTTCGATTTTGTGAATAACGAACCGGGAATAAGTAGCTAACTTCACATCCCGTTACTTATTTGATTATTTTTCGTTATTCTGAATAAGGAACCGGGAATAAGTAGCTAACTTCACATCTCGTTACTTATTCAATTATTTTCATTATTTTGAATAAGGAACCGGGAATAAGTAGCTAACTTCACATCTAGTTACTTATTCGATTATTTTCGTTTTTGTGAATAACGAACCGGGAATAAGTAGCTAACTTCACATCCCGTTACTTATTCGATATTTTCGTTTTTGTGAATAAGGAACCGGGAATAAGTAGCTAACTTCACATCCAGTTACTTATTCGATTATTTTCGTTTTTGTGAATAACGAACCGGGAATAAGTAGCTAACTTCACGTCCCGTTACTTATTCGATTATTTTCATTATTCTGAATAAGGAACCGGGAATAAGTAGCTAACTTCACATCCCGTTACTTATTCAATTATTTTCATTATTTTGAATAAGGAACCGGGAATAAGTAGCTAACTTCACATCCAGTTACTTATTCGATTATTTTCGTTTTTGTGAATAACGAACCGGGAATAGGTAGCTAACTTCACATCCCGTTACTTATTCGACTATTTTCGTTATTCTGAATAACGAACCGGGAATAAGTAGCTAACTTCACATCCCGTTACTTATTCGATTATTTTCGTTGTTCTGAATAACGAACCGGGAATAAGTAGCTAACTTCACGTCCAGTTACATATTCAATTATTTTCGTTAATTTTAATAACGAACCGGGAATAAGTAGCTAACTTCACATCCCGTTACTTATTCGATTATTTTCGCTTTTGTGAATAACGAACCGGGAATAAGTAGCTAACTTCACATCCCGTTACTTATTCGATTATTTTCGTTAATTTGAATAACGAACCGGGAATAAGTGGCTAACTTCACATCCAGTTACTTATTCGATTATTTTCGTTTTTGTGAATAACGAACCGGGAATAAGTAGCTAACTTCACATCCCGTTACTTATTCGATTATTTTCGTTTTTGTGAATAACAAACCAGGAATAAGTAGCTAACTTCACATCCCGTTACTTATTCGATTATTTTCGTTTTTGTGAATAACGAACCGGGAATAAGTAGCTAACTTCACATCCCGTTACTTATTCGATTATTTTCGTTATTCTGAATAACGAACCGGGAATAAGTAGCTAACTTCACATCTCGTTACTTATTCAATTATTTTCATTATTTTGAATAAGGAACCGGGAATAAGTAGCTAACTTCACATCCAGTTACTTATTCGATTATTTTCGTTTTTGTGAATAACGAACCGGGAATAAGTAGCTAACTTCACATCCCGTTACTTATTCAGTTATTTTCATTATTTTGAATAAGGAACCGGGAATAAGTAGCTAACTTCACATCCAGTTACTTATTCGACTATTTTCGTTTTTGTGAATAACGAACCGGGAATAGGTAGGTAACTTCACATCCCGTTACTTATTCGACTATTTTCGTTATTCTGAATAACGAACCGGGAATAAGTAGCTAACTTCACATCCCGTTACTTATTCGATTATTTTCGTTTTTGTGAATAACGAACCGAGAATAAGTAGCCAAATTCACGTCCAGTTACTTATTCGATTATTTTCGTTTTTGTGAATAACGAACCGGGAATAAGTAGCTAACTTCACATCCCGTTACTTATTCGATTATTTTCGTTATTCTGAATAACGAACCGGGAATAAGTAGCTAACGTCACATCCCGTTACTTATTCGATTATTTTCGTTAATTTGAATAACGAACCGGGAATAAGTAGCTAACTTCACATCCAGTTACTTATTCGATTATTTTCGTTTTTGTGAATAACGAACCGGGAATAGGTAGGTAACTTCACATCCAGTTACTTATTCGATTATTTTCGTTTTTGTGAATAACGAACCGGGAATAGGTAGCTAACTTCACATCCCGTTACTTATTCGACTATTTTCGTTATTCTGAATAACGAACCGGGAATAGGTAGCTAACTTTACATCCCGTTACTTTTTCAATTATTTTCATTATTTTGAATAAGGAACCGGGAATAAGTAGCTAATTTCACATCCCGTTACTTATTCAATTATTTTCATTATTTTGAATAAGGAACCGGGAATAAGTAACTAACTTCACATCCAGTTACTTATTCGATTATTTTCGTTTTTGTGAATAACGAACCGGGAATAGGTAGCTAACTTCACATCCCGTTACTTATTCGACTATTTTCGTTATTCTGAATAAGGAACCGGGAATAAGTAGCTAACTTCACATCCAGTTACCTATTCGATTATTTTCGTTTTTGTGAATAACGAACCGGGAATAAGTAGCTAACTTCACATCCCGTTACTTATTCGATATTTTCGTTTTTGTGAATAACGAACCGGGAATAAGTAGCTAACTTCACATCCCGTTACTTATTCGATATTTTCGTTTTGTGAATAAGGAACCGGGAATAAGTAGCTAACTTCACATCCCGTTACTTATTCGATTATTTTCATTATTCTGAATAACGAACCGGGAATAAGTAGCTAACTTCACATCCCGTTACATATTCAATTATTTTCATTATTTTGAATAAGGAACCGGGAATAAGTAGCTAACTTCACATCCAGTTACTTATTCGATTATTTTCGTTTTTGTGAATAACGAACCGGGAATAGGTAGCTAACTTCACATCCCGTTACTTATTCGACTATTTTCGTTATTCTGAAAAACGAACCGGGAATAAGTAGCTAACTTCACATCCCGTTACTTATTCGATTATTTTCGTTTTTGTGAATAACGAACCGGGAATAAGTAGCTAACATCACATCCAGTTACTTATTCGATTATTTTCGTTTCTGTGAATAACGAACCGGGAATAGGTAGCTAACTTCACATCCCGTTACTTATTCGACTATTTTCGTTATTCTGAAAAACGAACCGGGAATAAGTAGCTAACTTCACATCCTGTTACTTATTCAATTATTTTCATTATTTTGAATAAGGAACCGGGAATAAGTAACTAACTTCACATCCAGTTACTTATTCGATTATTTTCGTTTTTGTGAATAACGAACCGGGAATAGGTAGCTAACTTCACATCCCGTTACTTATTCGACTATTTTCGTTATTCTGAATAAGGAACCGGGAATAAGTAGCTAACTTCACATCCCGTTACTTATTCGATATTTTCGTTTTTGTGAATAACGAACCGGGAATAAGTAGCTAACTTCACATCCCGTTACTTATTCGATATTTTCGTTTTGTGAATAAGGAACCGGGAATAAGTAGCTAACTTCACATCCCGTTACTTATTCGATTATTTTCATTATTCTGAATAACGAACCGGGAATAAGTAGCTAACTTCACATCCCGTTACTTATTCAATTATTTTCATTATTTTGAATAAGTAGCTAACTTCACATCCAATTACTTATTCGATTATTTTCGTTTTTGTGAATAACGAACCGGGAATAGGTAGCTAACTTCACATCCCGTTACTTATTCGACTATTTTCGTTATTCTGAAAAACGAACCGGGAATAAGTAGCTAACTTCACATCCTGTTACTTATTCGATTATTTTCGTTTTTTGTGAATAACGAACAGGGAATAAGTAGCCAACTTCACGTCCAGTTACTTATTCGATTATTTTCGTTTTTGTGAATAACGAACCGGGAATAAGTAGCTAACTTCACATCCCGTTACTTATTTGATTATTTTTCGTTATTCTGAATAAGGAACCGGGAATAAGTAGCTAACTTCACATCTCGTTACTTATTCAATTATTTTCATTATTTTGAATAAGGAACCGGGAATAAGTAGCTAACTTCACATCTAGTTACTTATTCGATTATTTTCGTTTTTGTGAATAACGAACCGGGAATAAGTAGCTAACTTCACATCCCGTTACTTATTCGATATTTTCGTTTTTGTGAATAAGGAACCGGGAATAAGTAGCTAACTTCACATCCAGTTACTTATTCGATTATTTTCGTTTTTGTGAATAACGAACCGGGAATAAGTAGCTAACTTCACGTCCCGTTACTTATTCGATTATTTTCATTATTCTGAATAAGGAACCGGGAATAAGTAGCTAACTTCACATCCCGTTACTTATTCAATTATTTTCATTATTTTGAATAAGGAACCGGGAATAAGTAGCTAACTTCACATCCAGTTACTTATTCGATTATTTTCGTTTTTGTGAATAACGAACCGGGAATAGGTAGCTAACTTCACATCCCGTTACTTATTCGACTATTTTCGTTATTCTGAATAACGAACCGGGAATAAGTAGCTAACTTCACATCCCGTTACTTATTCGATTATTTTCGTTGTTCTGAATAACGAACCGGGAATAAGTAGCTAACTTCACGTCCAGTTACATATTCAATTATTTTCGTTAATTTTAATAACGAACCGGGAATAAGTAGCTAACTTCACATCCCGTTACTTATTCGATTATTTTCGCTTTTGTGAATAACGAACCGGGAATAAGTAGCTAACTTCACATCCCGTTACTTATTCGATTATTTTCGTTAATTTGAATAACGAACCGGGAATAAGTGGCTAACTTCACATCCAGTTACTTATTCGATTATTTTCGTTTTTGTGAATAACGAACCGGGAATAAGTAGCTAACTTCACATCCCGTTACTTATTCGATTATTTTCGTTTTTGTGAATAACGAACCGGGAATAGGTAGGTAACTTCACATCCCGTTACTTATTCGACTATTTTCGTTATTCTGAATAACGAACCGGGAATAAGTAGCTAACTTCACATCCCGTTACTTATTCGATTATTTTCGTTTTTGTGAATAACGAACCGAGAATAAGTAGCCAAATTCACGTCCAGTTACTTATTCGATTATTTTCGTTTTTGTGAATAACGAACCGGGAATAAGTAGCTAACTTCACATCCCGTTACTTATTCGATTATTTTCGTTATTCTGAATAACGAACCGGGAATAAGTAGCTAACTTCACATCCCGTTACTTATTCAATTATTTTCGTTAATTTGAATAACGAACCGGGAATAAGTAGCTAACTTCACATCCAGTTACTTATTCGATTATTTTCGTTGTTCTGAATAACGAACCGGGAATAAGTAGCTAACTTCACGTCCAGTTACATATTCAATTATTTTCGTTAATTTTAATAACGAACCGGGAATAAGTAGCTAACTTCACATCCCGTTACTTATTCGATTATTTTCGCTTTTGTGAATAACGAACCGGGAATAAGTAGCTAACTTCACATCCCGTTACTTATTCGATTATTTTCGTTAATTTGAATAACGAACCGGGAATAAGTGGCTAACTTCACATCCAGTTACTTATTCGATTATTTTCGTTTTTGTGAATAACGAACCGGGAATAAGTAGCTAACTTCACATCCCGTTACTTATTCGATTATTTTCGTTTTTGTGAATAACGAACCGGGAATAGGTAGGTAACTTCACATCCCGTTACTTATTCGACTATTTTCGTTATTCTGAATAACGAACCGGGAATAAGTAGCTAACTTCACATCCCGTTACTTATTCGATTATTTTCGTTTTTGTGAATAACGAACCGAGAATAAGTAGCCAAATTCACGTCCAGTTACTTATTCGATTATTTTCGTTTTTGTGAATAACGAACCGGGAATAAGTAGCTAACTTCACATCCCGTTACTTATTCGATTATTTTCGTTATTCTGAATAACGAACCGGGAATAAGTAGCTAACTTCACATCCCGTTACTTATTCAATTATTTTCGTTAATTTGAATAACGAACCGGGAATAAGTAGCTAACTTCACATCCAGTTACTTATTCGATTATTTTCGTTTTTGTGAATAACGAACCGGGAATAGGTAGCTAACTTCACATCCCGTTACTTATTCGACTATTTTCGTTATTCTGAATAACGAACCGGGAATAGGTAGCTAACTTTACATCCCGTTACTTTTTCAATTATTTTCATTATTTTGAATAAGGAACCGGGAATAAGTAGCTAATTTCACATCCCGTTACTTATTCAATTATTTTCATTATTTTGAATAAGGAACCGGGAATAAGTAACTAACTTCACATCCAGTTACTTATTCGATTATTTTCGTTTTTGTGAATAACGAACCGGGAATAGGTAGCTAACTTCACATCCCGTTACTTATTCGACTATTTTCGTTATTCTGAATAAGGAACCGGGAATAAGTAGCTAACTTCACATCCAGTTACTTATTCGATTATTTTCGTTTTTGTGAATAACGAACCGGGAATAAGTAGCTAACTTCACATCCCGTTACTTATTCGATATTTTCGTTTTTGTGAATAACGAACCGGGAATAAGTAGCTAACTTCACATCCCGTTACTTATTCGATATTTTCGTTTTGTGAATAAGGAACCGGGAATAAGTAGCTAACTTCACATCCCGTTACTTATTCGATTATTTTCATTATTCTGAATAACGAACCGGGAATAAGTAGCTAACTTCACATCCCGTTACTTATTCAATTATTTTCATTATTTTGAATAAGGAACCGGGAATAAGTAGCTAACTTCACATCCAGTTACTTATTCGATTATTTTCGTTTTTGTGAATAACGAACCGGGAATAGGTAGCTAACTTCACATCCCGTTACTTATTCGACTATTTTCGTTATTCTGAAAAACGAACCGGGAATAAGTAGCTAACTTCACATCCCGTTACTTATTCGATTATTTTCGTTTTTGTGAATAACGAACCGGGAATAAGTAGCTAACATCACATCCAGTTACTTATTCGATTATTTTCGCTTTTGTGAATAACGAACCGGGAATAAGTAGCTAACTTCACATCCAGTTACTTATTCGATTATTTTCGTTATTCTGAATAACGAACCGGGAATAAGTAGCTAACTTCACATCTCGTTACTTATTCAATTATTTTCATTATTTTGAATAAGGAACCGGGAATAAGTAGCTAACTTCACATCCAGTTACTTATTCGATTATTTTCGTTTTTGTGAATAACGAACCGGGAATAAGTAGCTAACTTCACATCCCGTTACTTATTCGATATTTTCTTTTTTGTGAATAAGGAACCGGGAATAAGAAGCTAACTTCACATCCCGTTACTTATTCGATTATTTTCGTTTTTGTGAATAACGAACCGGGAATAAGTAGTTAACTTCACGTCCCGTTACTTATTCGATTATTTTCATTATTCTGAATAAGGAACCGGGAATAAGTAGCTAATTTCACATCCCGTTACTTATTCAATTATTTTCATTATTTTGAATAAGGAACCGGGAATAAGTAGCTAACTTCACATCCAGTTACTTATTCGATTATTTTCGTTTTTGTGAATAACGAACCGGGAATAGGTAGCTAACTTCACATCCCGTTACTTATTCGATTATTTTCGTTTTTGTGAATAAGGAACCGGGAATAAGTAGCTAACTTCACATCCCGTTACTTATTCGATTATTTTCATTATTCTGAATAACGAACCGGGAATAAGTAGCTAACTTCACATCCCGTTACTTATTCAATTATTTTCATTATTTTGAATAAGGAACCGGGAATAAGTAGCTAATTTCACATCCCGTTACTTATTCAATTATTTTCATTATTTTGAATAAGGAACCGGGAATAAGTAACTAACTTCACATCCAGTTACTTATTCGATTATTTTCGTTTTTGTGAATAACGAACCGGGAATAGGTAGCTAACTTCACATCCCGTTACTTATTCGATTATTTTCGTTTTTGTGAATAAGGAACCGGGAATAAGTAGCTAACTTCACATCCCGTTACTTATTCGATTATTTTCATTATTCTGAATAACGAACCGGGAATAAGTAGCTAACTTCACATCCCGTTACTTATTCGATATTTTCGTTTTTGTGAATAACGAACCGGGAATAAGTAGCTAACTTCACATCCCGTTACTTATTCGATTATTTTCGTTTTTGTGAATAAGGAACCGGGAATAAGTAGCTAACTTCACATCCCGTTACTTATTCGATTATTTTCATTATTCTGAATAACGAACCGGGAATAAGTAGCTAACTTCACATCCCGTTACTTATTCAATTATTTTCATTATTTTGAATAAGGAACCGGGAATAAGTAGCTAACTTCACATCCAGTTACTTATTCGATTATTTTCGTTTTTGTGAATAACGAACCGGGAATAGGTAGCTAACTTCACATCCCGTTACTTATTCGACTATTTTCGTTATTCTGAAAAACGAACCGGGAATAAGTAGCTAACTTCACATCCCGTTACTTATTCGATTATTTTCGTTTTTGTGAATAACGAACCGGGAATAAGTAGCTAACTTCACATCCCGTTACTTATTCGATATTTTCTTTTTTGTGAATAAGGAACCGGGAATAAGAAGCTAACTTCACATCCCGTTACTTATTCGATTATTTTCGTTTTTGTGAATAACGAACCGGGAATAAGTAGCTAACTTCACGTCCCGTTACTTATTCGATTATTTTCATTATTCTGAATAAGGAACCGGGAATAAGTAGCTAATTTCACATCCCGTTACTTATTCAATTATTTTCATTATTTTGAATAAGGAACCGGGAATAAGTAGCTAACTTCACATCCAGTTACTTATTCGATTATTTTCGTTTTTGTGAATAACGAACCGGGAATAGGTAGCTAACTTCACATCCCGTTACTTATTCGACTATTTTCGTTATTCTGAATAACGAACCGGGAATAAGTAGCTAACTTCACATCCCGTTACTTATTCGATTATTTTCGTTGTTCTGAATAACGAACCGGGAATAAGTAGCTAACTTCACGTCCAGTTACATATTCAATTATTTTCGTTAATTTTAATAACGAACCGGGAATAAGTAGCTAACTTCACATCCCGTTACTTATTCGATTATTTTCGCTTTTGTGAATAACGAACCGGGAATAAGTAGGTAACTTCACATCCCGTTACTTATTCGATTATTTTCGTTATTCTGAATAAGGAACCGGGAATAAGTAGCTAACTTCACATCCCGTTACTTATTCAATTATTTTCGTTAATTTGAATAACGATCCGGGAATAAGTGGCTAACTTCACATCCAGTTACTTATTCGATTATTTTCGTTTTTGTGAATAACGAACCGGGAATAAGTAGCTAACTTCACATCCCGTTACTTATTCGATTATTTTCGTTATTCACAAAAACGAAAAATAATTGAATAAGTAACGGGGTGTGAAGTTAGCTACTTATTCCCGGTTCGTTATTCAGAATAACGAAAATAATCGAATAAGTAACGGGATGTGAAGTTAGCTACTTATTCCCGGTTCGTTATTGACAAAAACGAACATAATCGAATAAGTAACTGGACGTGAAGTTAGCTACTTATTCCCGGTTCCTTATTCACAAAAACGAAAATATCGAATAAGTAACGGGATGTGAAGTTAGCTACTTATTCCCGGTTCGTTATTCAAAATAATGAAAATAATTGAATAAGTAACGGGATGTGAAGTTAGCTGCTTATTCCCGGTTCGTTATTCACAAAAACGAAAATAATCGAATATGTAACGGGACGTGAAGTTAGCTACTTATTCCCTGTTCGTTATTCAGAATAACGAAAATAATTGAATTAGTAACGGGATGTGAAGTTAGCTACTTATTCCCGGTTCGTTATTCACAAAAACGAACATAATCGAATAAGTAACTGGATGTGAAGTTAGCTACTTATTCCCGGTTCGTTATTCAAAATAATGAAAATAATCGAATAAGTAACGGGATGTGAAGTTAGCTACTTATTCCCGGTTCGTTATTCAGAATAATGAAAATAATCGAATAAGTAACGGGACGTGCAGTTAGCTACTTATTCCCGGTTCGTTATTCAGAATAACGAAAATAATCGAATAAGTAACGGGATGTGAAGTTAGCTACTTATTTCCGGTTCGTTATTCACAAAAACGAAAATAATTGAATAAGTAACGGGATGTGAAGTTAGCTACTTATTCCCGCTTCGTTATTCAGAATAACGAAAATAATCGAATTAGTAACGGGATGTGAAGTTACCTACTTATTCCCGGTTCGTTATTCACAAAAACGAACATAATCGAATAAGTAACTGGATGTGAAGTTAGCTACTTATTCCCGGTTCGTTATTCAAAATAACGAAAATAATTGAATAAGTAACTGGATGTGAAGTTAGCTACTTATTCCCGGTTCGTTATTCGGAACAACGAAAATAATCGAATAAGTAACGGGATGTGAAGTTAGCTACTTATTCCCTTTTCCTTATTCAAAATAACGAAAAATAATCGAATAAGTAACGGGATGTGAAGTTAGCTACTTATTCCCGGTTCGTTATTCACAAAAACGAAAATAATCGAATAAGTAACTGGATGTGAAGTCAGCTACTTATTCCCGGTTCGTTATTCACAAAAACGAAAATAATCGAATAAGTAACTGGATGTGAAGTTAGCTACTTATTCCCGGTTCCTTATTCACAAAAACGAAAATATCGAATAAGTAACGGGATGTGAAGTTAGCTACTTATTCCCGGTTCGTTATTCAAAATAACAAAAATAATCGAATAAGTAACGGGATGTGAAGTTAGCTGCTTATTCCCGGTTCGTTATTCAGAATAACGAAAATAGTCGAATAAGTAACGGGATGTGAAGTTAGCTACCTATTCCCGGTTCGTTATTCACAAAAACGAAAATAATCGAATAAGTAACTGGATGTGAAGTTAGCTACTTATTCCCGGTTCCTTATTCAAAATAATGAAAATAATTGAATAAGTAACGGGATGTGAAGTTAGCTACTTATTCCCGGTTCGTTATTCAGAATAATGAAAATAATCGAATAAGTAACGGGACGTGCAGTTAGCTACTTATTCCCTGTTCGTTATTCAGAATAACGAAAATAATCGAATAAGTAACGGGATGTGAAGTTAGCTACTTATTCCCGATTCGTTATTCACAAAAACGAAAAATAATTGAATAAGTAACGGGATGTGAAGTTAGCTACTTATTCCCGGTTCGTTATTCACAAAAACGAATATAATCGAATAAGTAACGGGATGTGAAGTTAGCTACTTATTCCCGGTTCCTTATTCACAAAAACGAAAATAATTGAATAAGTAACGGGATGTGAAGTTAGCTACTTATTTCCGGTTCGTTATTCACAAAAACGAAAATAATCGAATAAGTAACGGGATGTGAAGTTAGCTACTTATTCCCGGTTCGTTATTCACAAAAAACGAATATAATCGAATAAGTAACTGGACTTGAAGTTAGCTACTTATTCCCGGTTCGTTATTCGGAACAACGAAAATAATCGAATAAGTAACGGGATGTGAAGTTAGCTACTTATTCCCGGTTCGTTATTCAGAATAACGAAAATAATCGAATAAGTAACGGGATGTGAAGTTAGCTAATTATTCCCGGTTCGTTATTCACAAAAACGAACATAATCGAATAAGTAACTGGACGTGAAGTTAGCTACTTATTCCCGGTTCGTTATTCAAAATAACGAAAATAATTGAATAAGTAACGGGATGTGAAGTTAGCTACTTATTCCAGTTCGTTATTCACAAAAACGAAAATAATCGAATAAGTAACTGGGTGTGAAGTTAGCTACTTATTCCCGGTTCGTTATTCACAAAAACGAAAATAATCGAATAAGTAACTGGACGTGAAGTTAGCTACTTATTCCCGGTTCCTTATTCACAAAAACGAAAATATCGAATAAGTAACGGGATGTGAAGTTAGCTACTTATTCCCGGTTCGTTATTCACAATAACGAAAATAATCGAATAAGTAACGGGATGTGAAGTTAGCTGCTTATTCCCGGTTCGTTATTCAGAATAACGAAAATAATCGAATAAGTAACGGGATGTGAAGTTAGCTACCTATTCCCGGTTCGTTATTCACTAAAACGAAAATAATCGAATAAGTAACTGGATGTGAAGTTAGCTACTTATACCCGGTTCCTTATTCAAAATAATGAAAATAATTGAATAAGTAACGGATGTGAAGTTAGCTACTTATTCCCGGTTCGTTATTCAGAATAATGAAAATAATCGAATAAGTAACTGGACGTGAAGTTAGCTACTTATTCCCTATTCGTTATTCAGAATAACGAAAATAATCGAATAAGTAACGGGATGTGAAGTTAGCTACTTATTCCCGGTTCGTTATTCACAAAAACGAAAAATAATTGAATAAGTAACGGGATGTGAAGTTAGCTACTTATTCCCGGTTCGTTATTCACAAAAACGAAAACAATCGAATAAGTAACGGGATGTGAAATTAGCTACTTATTCCCGGTTCCTTATTCACAAAAACGAAAATAATTGAATAAGTAACGGGATGTGAAGTTAGCTACTTATTTCCGGTTCGTTATTCAGAACAACGAAAATAATCGAATAAGTAACGGGATGTGAAGTTAGCTACTTATTCCCGGTTCGTTATTCACAAAAAAACGAACATAATCGAATAAGTAACTGGACTTGAAGTTAGCTACTTATTCCCGGTTCGTTAATCGGAACAACGAAAATAATCGAATAAGTAACGGGATGTGAAGTTAGCTACTTATTCCCGGTTCGTAATTCAGAATAACGAAAATAATCGAATAAGTAACGGGATGTGAAGTTAGCTACTTATTCCCGGTTCGTTATTCACAAAAACGAACATAATCGAATAAGTAACTGGACGTGAAGTTAGCTACTTATTCCCGGTTCGTTATTCAAAATAACGAAAATAATTGAATAAGTAACGGGATGTGAAGTTAGCTACTTATTCCAGTTCGTTATTCACAAAAACGAAAATAATCGAATAAGTAACTGGGTGTGAAGTTAGCTACTTATTCCCGGTTCGTTATTCACAAAAACGAAAATAATCGAATAAGTAACTGGACGTGAAGTTAGCTACTTATTCCCGGTTCCTTATTCACAAAAACGAAAATATCGAATAAGTAACGGGATGTGAAGTTAGCTACTTATTCCCGGTTCGTTATTCACAATAACGAAAATAATCGAATAAGTAACGGGATGTGAAGTTAGCTGCTTATTCCCGGTTCGTTATTCAGAATAACGAAAATAATCGAATAAGTAACGGGATGTGAAGTTAGCTACCTATTCCCGGTTCGTTATTCACAAAAACGAAAATAATCGAATAAGTAACTGGATGTGAAGTTAGCTACTTATACCCGGTTCCTTATTCAAAATAATGAAAATAATTGAATAAGTAACGGGATGTGAAGTTAGCTACTTATTCCCGGTTCGTTATTCAGAATAATGAAAATAATCGAATAAGTAACTGGACGTGAAGTTAGCTACTTATTCCCTATTCGTTATTCAGAATAACGAAAATAATCGAATAAGTAACGGGATGTGAAGTTAGCTACTTATTCCCGGTTCGTTATTCACAAAAACGAAAAATAATTGAATAAGTAACGGGATGTGAAGTTAGCTACTTATTCCCGGTTCGTTATTCACAAAAACGAAAATAATCGATTAAGTAACGGGATGTGAAGTTAGCTACTTATTCCCGGTTCCTTATTCACAAAAACGAAAATAATTGAATAAGTAACGGGATGTGAAGTTAGCTACTTATTCCCGGTTCGTTATTCAGAATAACGAAAATAATCGAATAAGTAACGGGATGTGAAGTTAGCTACTTATTCCCGGTTCGTTATTCACAAAAAACGAACATAATCGAATAAGTAACTGGACTTGAAGTTAGCTACTTATTCCCGGTTCGTTATTCGGAACAACGAAAATAATCGAATAAGTAACGGGATGTGAAGTTAGCTACCTATTCCCGGTTCGTTATTCACAAAAACGAAAATAATCGAATAAGTAACTGGATGTGAAGTTAGCTACTTATTCCCGGTTCCTTATTCAAAATAATGAAAATAATTGAATAAGTAACGGGATGTGAAGTTAGCTACTTATTCCCGGTTCGTTATTCAGAATAATGAAAATAATCGAATAAGTACCGGGACGTGAAGTTAGCAACTTATTCCCGGTTCGTTATTCACAAAACGAAAATAATCGAATAAGTAACGGGATATGAAGTTAGCTACTTATTCCCGGTTCCTTATTCACAAAAACGAAAATATCGAATAAGTAACGGGATGTGAAGTTAGCTACTTATTCCCGGTTCCTTATTCAAAATAATGAAAATAATTGAATAAGTAACGGGATGTGAAGTTAGCTACATATTCCCGGTTCGTTATTCAGAATAACGAAAATAATCGAATAAGTAACGGGATGTGAAGTTAGCTACTTATTCCCGGTTCGTTATTCACAAAAACGAAAATTAATTGTATAAGTAACGGGATGTGAAGTTAGCTACTTATTCCCGGTTCGTTATTCACAAAAACGAAAATAATCGAATAAGTAACTGGATGTGAAGTTAGCTACTTATTCCCGGTTCGTTATTCACAAAAACGAAAATAATTGAATAAGTAACGGGATGTGAAGTTAGCTACTTATTCCCGGTTCGTTATTCAGAATAACGAAAATAATCGAATAAGTAACGGGATGTGAAGTTAGCTACTTATTCCCGGTTCGTTATTCACAAAAACGAACATAATCGAATAAGTAACTGGATGTGAAGTTAGCTACTTATTCCCGGTTCGTTATTCAAAATAACGAAAATAATTGAATAAGTAACGGGATGTGAAGTTAGCTACTTATTCCCGGTTCGTTATTCTGAAGAACGAAAATAATCGAATAAGTAACGGGATGTGAAGTTAGCTACTTATTCCCGGTTCCTTATTCAAAATAACGAAAAATAATTGAATAAGTAACGGGATGTGAAGTTAGCTACTTATTCCCGGTTCGTTATTCACAAAAACGAAAATAATCGAATAAGTAACTGGATGTGAAGTTAGCTACTTATTCCCGGTTCGTTATTCACAAAAACGAAAATAATCGAATAAGTAACTGGACGTGAAGTTAGCTACTTATTCCCGGTTCCTTATTCACAAAAACGAAAATATCGAATAAGTAACGGGATGTGAAGTTAGCTACTTATTCCCGGTTCGTTATTCAAAATAACGAAAATAATCGAATAAGTAACGGGATGTGAAGTTAGCTGCTTATTCCCGGTTCGTTATTCAGAATAACGAAAATAGTCGAATAAGTAACGGGATGTGAAGTTAGCTACCTATTCCCGGTTCGTTATTCACAAAAACGAAAATAATCGAATAAGTAACAGGATGTGAAGTTAGCTACTTATTCCCGGTTCCTTATTCAAAATAATGAAAATAATTGAATAAGTAACGGGATGTGAAGTTAGCTACTTATTCCCGGTTCGTTATTCAGAATAATGAAAATAATCGAATAAGTAACTGGACGTGAAGTTAGCTACTTATTCCCTGTTCGTTATTCAGAATAACGAAAATAATCGAATAAGTAACGGGATGTGAAGTTAGCTACTTATTCCCGGTTCGTTATTCACAAAAACGAAAAATAATTGAATAAGTAACGGGATGTGAAGTTAGCTACTTATTCCCGGTTCGTTATTCACAAAAACGAAAATAATCGAATAAGTAACGGGATGTGAAGTTAGCTACTTATTCCCGGTTCCTTATTCACAAAAACGAAAATAATTGAATAAGTAACGGGATGTGAAGTTAGCTACTTATTCCCGGTTCGTTATTCAGAATAACGAAAATAATCGAATAAGTAACGGGATGTGAAGTTAGCTACTTATTCCCGGTTCGTTATTCACAAAAAACGAACATAATCGAATAAGTAACTGGACTTGAAGTTAGCTACTTATTCCCGGTTCGTTATTCGGAACAACGAAAATAATCGAATAAGTAACGGGATGTGAAGTTAGCTACTTATTCCCGGTTCGTTATTCAGAATAACGAAAATAATCGAATAAGTAACGGGACGTGAAGTTAGCTACTTATTCCCGGTTCGTTATTCACAAAAACGAACATAATCGAATAAGTAACTGGACGTGAAGTTAGCTACTTATTCCCGGTTCGTTATTCAAAATAACGAAAATAATTGAATAAGTAACGGGATGTGAAGTTAGCTACTTATTCCCGGTTCGTTATTCGGAACAACGAAAATAATCGAATAAGTAACGGGATGTGAAGTTAGCTACTTATTCCCGGTTCGTTATTCAAAATAACGAAAAATAATTGAATAAGTAACGGGATGTGAAGTTAGCTACTTATTCCCGGTTCGTTATTCACAAAAACGAAAATAATCGAATAAGTAACTGGATGTGAAGTTAGCTACTTATTCCCGGTTCCTTATTCACAAAAACGAAAATAATCGAATATGTAACTGGACGTGAAGTTAGCTACTTATTCCCGGTTCCTTATTCAGAATAACGAAAATATCGAATAAGTAACGGGATGTGAAGTTAGCTACTTATTCCCGGTTCGTTATTCAAAATAACGAAAATAATCGAATAAGTAACGGGATGTGAAGTTAGCTGCTTATTCCCGGTTCGTTATTCAGAATAACGAAAATAGTCGAATAAGTAACGGGATGTGAAGTTAGCTACCTATTCCCGGTTCGTTATTCACAAAAACGAAAATAATCGAATAAGTAACTGGATGTGAAGTTAGCTACTTATTCCCGGTTCCTTATTCAAAATAATGAAAATTATTGAATAAGTAACGGGATGTGAAGTTAGCTACTTATTCCCGGTTCGTTATTCAGAATAATGAAAATAATCGAATAAGTAACGGGATGTGAAGTTAGCTACTTATTCCCGGTTCGTTATTCACAAAAACGAAAATAATCGAATAAGTAACGGGATGTGAAGTTAGCTACTTATTCCCGGTTCCTTATTCACAAAAACGAAAATATCGAATAAGTAACGGGATGTGAAGTTAGCTACTTATTCCCGGTTCGTTATTCAAAATAATGAAAATAATTGAATAAGTAACGGGATGTGAAGTTAGCTACTTATTCCCGGTTCGTTGTTCAGAATAACGAAAATAATCGAATAAGTAACGGGATGTGAAGTTAGCTACTTTTTCCCGGTTCGTTATTCACAAAAACGAAAATAATCGAATAAGTAACTGGATGTGAAGTTAGCTACTTATTCCCGGTTCCTTATTCAAAATAACGAAAATAATTGAATAAGTAACGGGATGTGAAGTTAGCTACTTATTCCCGGTTCGTTATTCAGAATAACGAATATAATTGAATAAGTAACTGGGTGTGAAGTTAGCTACTTATTCCCGGTTCGTTATTCACAAAAACGAAAACAGTCGAATAAGTAACGGGGTGTGAAGTTAGCTACTTGTTTGCTATTGGACATTCACAATCCATTGAATGTCGAACTGGGAACAAGGAACAAGTAGCCAACTTCACGGACATCCTATTAGGGACAGTTTCGAAACTTTAACGCAACACGAATAAATATTAATACATTATGGACATATAGAGGAGCTTACATGAGTGTTCATTGCAAATTGTTTTTATGAAACGAGTTTACTGTAACACATTTAATTTGACACGAGCTTTAGCGAGTGTCATATTCATTATAGTAAACGAGTTTGAGATGTGAGATTCTTTTTATCAAATAAGCCTTAAAATTGTCATTGAAAATAAAACAGGCTACAGCTGGCGGCTGTTTCGGCCATTGCTTACAAACAGCATAGTAATACAGCGGACGACGTGCACGGAGCGCTGCTATTGGTTAACGCTTAAATGAGCGCAACAATTGGTAAACAATTGCTAACTTGCATACAAATGCACTAGTGCATTTCCGCGATTTACGGCACCATACAAGGCAGATTATGTGATGTATATTGGTGTATGACACCGGGATCTTTGACATCAAACATATGAAAACTTTGTCTTCTTGAGCATTTATTCGATCGGTTTTCTTGCATTAAACTTCTTTTCAGCATATAAGCAACTTAATAATTTATATATATATAGGTATTTTTAAAATGCATTGCAAGTAGAGACTTTCGTTTTTAAATATCAATCTACATAATGCTAAAGTAATATTGTGCTGGAAGATGTCATTTTAAGTTTGTAACACTGAAACATTGGTTATGCAGTAGAACCTGTCTTAAGCGGCCATCAAAAAGAGATCTAGTTCGGGGGGTTGTAAGGCAGGTGGTAGCTAATGGCAAGTAAAAAAATAATGCAGAAGAAATCTAGATGCAACCACCTGCTTTTTAAGACTCCTAATTTCAATAAATGAGTGGTCGCTTGGGTCAGGTTCTACAGTATGTTAGTCATTGTGTTTCCCTCGCTTTAACCCTTTCCCTCATATTTAAACGAGTTTTGACGCCTTTCCTAACACTTTTCTTCGGCCCATTTCTTGTCTATAATCATTATTATTTCTGAGAGAGACAGACAGGCAGATAGACAGACAGACAGAGAGATACAGAGACAGAGAGACAGGGAGAGATAGACAAAGACATACATACAGAAAGAGAGAGACAGACAGAAAGAAAGACAGACAGAGTCATCTGCTGTATATCAACGTAAAAATGGGGTTTACCTGATTAATATCCATTTTAAAAAAATACATCAGAAATATGAATTAGATGAATGAAAATTGTTTACAACGGCGTATGCATACATGAACTCATGAAGCTAGATAAATATGTAGAACCAGACCATCTAACAGGACAGACAGTGAATAGACGGGTTTAACAGGAGCTGTCAGATCTTGGTCTGCTCTTTTTCAAAAGGCGGCTTTATTAGGATACATGTTTTCACCAACTGCTATTGTTCGCTTTGCTTGTTGAGATTAAGCCATCATTTCTAACGGGAGTGCATCTTGATGATCTTGACGTAACACAATGTTAGTTATTTCCCCTTAATGTCTCTTAACTGTTATATTCTATTTCAAAGTTACTAAAGTGGATCAAAAGTTGTAGAAACTGACTATACCATTTGTACTTTAGAGAAGTTCGAAATCAGTTATTTCCCTTCGTGAAAGATCGGCACATTTCGTAGACCGGGTTTGATTGGTTAGGAAGCAGATATTCCCACATTATTAATACGCAGCCAGGTTCAGTCAGTGAAATGAACTTGAGCTATGAGTTTATAGCTTAGTGTGAAGTACAAGAGAGAACAACATAGCTGGGACTAACTTTCTGTTAATTGGAATTTTTTCATAACGTTACTTGCCACGGTAAGTTGTTTTAGTTTCATATATATATATATATATATATATGTCGTTAGCGTAAGACACAAGTCTGCGAAATACTTTTATGATATAGAATTGCTTAATTAATACAGTAAACCCACTCATAAGAAGTCTAATTCTAATATTTCTTAATTTATAAAACATGCTTAATACAGGACAGAAATGATACAAACAACTCATATGGGATCGTACTGTATCATTTTGCCTTGCTTTAAGCAACCACCTGATTTACAGTCTTCTGTGTTTATAAATTATGTGGTCGCTTTAGCGAGCTTTATCTGTATCTGTGTTCAACGCAGGGCAAATATACATGTACAACAAAATATGGACTAGTTAATGTCCCGATTTAGTTGTTGTTCTATTCGCTCATTGTTACATAAAGAAAATCTGCATCAATAGAAAAGGTACACTCCGAAAAACGTATCTACTTTTAGAGATTGTTTCTATTTTGTGGAAAAAACAACAAGGAAACAATTTAATACATACGTATATTAATTACTACATGTATGATATTTACTGATAAGTAATTATCTTGAAAGATCAGACGTTTCTGTAAAGTTATATACGAGTACATAAATGCAATCGAATTTGGAACCAGTTTGGTAAGCCAATATGTAATGTAGATAATGATCAGAGTTTAGCCTCGGGAGCCGTTTGATATGGGTCTACACTGTTTACCAGTGACTGAGTGTCTGTCCGAATGCTAAGACTTTAAACACGATGTTGAAAGGAAGGCTAAACCTACCCTGCGCTCAGTTAATATTAACTAAACCTACCCTGCGCTCAGTTAATATAAACTAAACATACCCTGCGCTCAGTTAATATTAACTAAACCTGCCCTGCGCTCAGTTAATATTAACTCAGAACTACAGATAAAGGTGCGTACCCAAATATTAAAATCGTCATTTCCCAACCAAACCCTGTACTGTGATCACTCTTTAGAATCGTCTCGAAGAGTAGTCACAGTAAAGGGTTCGGTTGAAAAAATAAAGGAGTTATTCTTGAAAATGTTTAAATGTACGCATCTTATCTGGACCTCTGTAATCGGACTTAAAATTTGCGAACTGTTGCATAAATTTACCCGACGCACCCAAGTTGTAACGTCTGATTGAAACGATCTGACCATGATATGTTTCGTGGGTGTTTACAAAACAGAGCGCACTATCGTCAACTGTCTGGTTGTAACCGGTTATTTCTAGTAGGACCTTTGTAGTTTATACATACTGTCTGTTTATGACGTACATTCTACAACAGGACCTTCTTAAACCCATCAAAAATGGTCTAACTATGGGTCTGTAAGGCAAGTTGTAGCTTAATGCAGGTCAAAACCAATACAGAGATCTTCTATAGGAGCTTTATGCATTACTCCCTTTTTAAGACTCATGTGTTCAATAAATCCTTTCCCTGTTTTCATGTTAAGTCCTATTAAATTTCAACTGAATATTCATGGAGAAAATTGTTATAATGAAATATGGAATGTGTAGAAAATTAATATAGAAGGTATAGAACCTAAAGAAACAGGTCTATCAATTTCCATACGCAAACAGAGCAGACACTAATCAGACGGCTCCAATAGGAGACGTCTGATCTGGGTCTACTCCGTAGGCAAATGCGTGAAAACACGAAAACAGTATGAAAACTGGACCAGGGGATCTAACAGTTAGGAACCTATATTTGGCCAATCATTTAACCAGTTCCTTCATATAAGATCATAACTGTTAGATCATGGAGTTAGAGCAGACGACAAGGCGTTGGTCGCGGTAAATAGGTCTTGCTACTTCGCCTGATATGATTGGTTGAGACCGTATCGTCATACTTCGGAGATAGTCAATATTGCACGTACAGTAAAACCTCTCTATAACGGCCACTAAATTACAACAAGTATTTTGTGTTAAAGGCAGGTGGCTGCTTAAAGCAACTTGAAAGTAAAACAGAACGGTTCTATAGGAGCCACTTGCCACATTGCAAAAGGGACTACATGTATCAACATTTATTACGACCCTTCCCTTTTGTTTGGTTAATCAATAGTTTCACGATGTTTACTAACAGATTTTCCTTTTACCTACTGCGTTAATTGAAATGTAATAAAATAAGGAATGAATTAACCCTTTACCCCATGCATATTTATTAAGAAATAATTAATATATAGATATCAATTAACTGTATAATCAGATTTATATTGTGTCATAAGCAAACAGAGCAGACCCTGTTCAGACGTCTGGTCTGTGTCTACTCTGTTTGCAAAGGTGAAAGAGGCGTATCTATGGAGTAAAGCATTAATTTCTGGAGTAAAGGATTAATGAATGTGGGAAACGAGAAACTGGGCTCAGCAGATAAAGAGGCTGATAACCACTGTTAACTCATTACCTCACAACCTGTTTTAAGATCCAACCTCTTTAATAGCATTTTACGCCATTTGAGAAAATGCTCTATTTATCACAATGGTTTCAAAAAGTGACTTTTCAAAGTCGTCAAAAGGCACCAATATGAGAAAATGGGTTAATTGCGAACCATTTGGTATCCTTGGTTGTAAAAAAGTTACGGCGGCTGTAGAAATTATATAACTTTTCGCTTAAAAGTTCTACGGCCTGTAACAATTAGAAATACGCCGTTCGGCGGCCATGCGGGTGCCGTAGAGCAAATGTGACTTGATTTTTCGTTAGCCAGTCTTCATTCTTCGCCACACCGACTGAGTAATTATGTGTAAACTTATTGAACCATTTCAATGCGGGAACTGCCATTTGCAAACGGGGTAAACCTAGATCAGGGGTCTCCTAGAGGAGGCCTCTGTTCGGGTTCTGCACTGCTTTTAAAACTCCTCTCACAGATGCTTCCCCTTCATACTGAATGAAATATGTCTCTAAACAGTGATGGGCTATTCCACTTTAACCTTCCCACTATGTATATTCTAAATGTCAATACCTACTGAATATTCATGGACAAAATAGTTATATTATAATGAAATGTCGGGAAAGTGGGATACTGTAGACATTTTAGAAAGTAAACAAACAGATCCACCAAACTCCATTAGCAAACAGAGTAGATCCTGATCAGACGGCTCCTATAGGAGGCATCTGATCTGGATCTAATATGTTTGTTAATGCGTAAAACACATTTATATGAGGGAAAGGGTTAAAAATAAATTATTCAAAGTGTCAAGGACATTACGTAGGCTACCATATACCATCAAACAATGTCACTATGTCCTCGCCGTGGGGAAGTCGTGAAGACTTTTTGTTAACAGTTTGGATCTAGTTCTGTTGAACTTACTGGCCAAATTCAGAATCCGAACCGTTTGATCCACTGTTCCAATTTTTATAAAGGTGGGATATGAGAATTAGAGCAGACGACAGTTGTTAAACGGGGATAATGACGTCATGATACACAGCTTTATCTGATTGGTCATTATCGCCACACCACTGTCACGAATATTACATGTATCGTGTATCCAGTTTCATTCATAAAACAAGTTGTTGAGTTCAAATGAGTTGAGGAGAGTTTGTTCTGAGTGTTATGGCTTGTACTTGGCGCTTTACCTGATAGATACATATTTGCAAACATAGTAGATCTAGATCAGACTTTTTCAGGGATTATCTAATAGATGTACATGTATTTCTTCAATGTCTGCCATGGCATATACCATGTTCAACCTTAACTAATTGATATTCATGATGTCATCATTTCTTACATGTATATCCATCAAGTAAATAATTAAATTACTCATAGTGACTGAATTACAATAACCATTTGATTAAAGATCGACCACAGACTTAAACCAGACCGTAGTCTCATTAATGACCCCGTAAGACAGCATGCTAATTTTGTGACAGGTGCCGTCTGCCGGGATATCGTTAAAACCGAAAGTAGCTCGATATCACCATTTAGAGTACACAGATGTGAACTAAACCAGACCGGTACATTTGTATACGGTTTGTAAACATCATGTCCGCTCTGGGTTGGGTCTACTTTACTCTTTAACGCTTTAAATATAATCTATGGATATTCATGCAAGAAATAGAATCGATTAGATCTACGCTTCGAACAAATGTAGCCTAAACCATCCAATTCCTTCATTCTTTGTGGCGGTTGATAGGCTTGTACATAACATTTTCACCACCTAAGTCGCCGGAAAGATTTATCAGATTTATATAACTCCATAAGAAAACACGAGAATATCACGTATAAGAACTGTTTTGAGCTGTCTCATATCGGTCTGCACTATTTGCCTTTATACTTGAGTGACTACAATGCACTTATCTTTAGAATGATTAAGCTTATTAAAATTCATAGCGGATAGATTCACGTTTAAATACTCAGCAGGAAAATTGTTGCTTGACTCCACTGGCACTAGACGAAAATTTAAAAGACTATAGTTCTATATATAATTTCCATCCTAAATATAGTCTTTATATAGTGCCTGTATTATAGACAGAATTACGTGTGTATTCGTCAGTTTCTATCTCGTACATGTAGTCTTTTTCGATCTAGTGTCGGTGATTCACTCTGTCCTCGCTCGATGCTGTGGTGAATTCATGCATTTACAAACAATTTAGATCCAGTTCTGTGTAAGTCGCTGGCCAAGTTCAGAATCCGGACTGTTTGATCATCTGATCTTTTATAGTGATATGGTAGAGAAATGGGATCAGAGAATTACAGCAGCACCAGAGTGTTTAGCAAGGCAAATACGTCAGCATACTTTGCTGGTTCTATAACATAATATAATAATAATAATAATAATGACGCGATTGAATGAGGGAACACATTTGGTAATAATTAAGCTTCCTTGAGGCCTTCAAAACATGTTTACAATAAACAACAGAATCCAGTCACAAGACATTTACAACCGGTGCAAACCCAGATCAGCTGTTGCATTGAATATACAGCAGAGAGAGAGAGAGAGAGAGAGAGAGAGAGAGAGAGAGAGAGAGAGAGAGAGAGAGAGAGAGAGAGAGAGAGAGAGAGAGAGAGAGAGAAGACGTCAGGTTTTAATATAACACCGATAATTCGAAATATGTTTCATTTAACCTTTTTATCGTGTTTTCACCATTTCTTTAATAAATGATAATGGCATGAATTGATCACTTCATGACTATTCATTTACTTTTTTATAAGGTAAAACCTTAAGATGGCATGGTTGGCTGAGAGAAAACTATATGATCAGAGATATATAATTTCACAATCAAACATAGCACTCCCTGATCAGGCGGGTCCTACAGTCTTATCTGGGTCTACTCTGTTTTTAAAGGCGTGAAAAGGTGTTTGTATGAAGGAAAGGGTTAACTGACGTCAGCTGTTGTCGAATGCATTTAACATTTCCTTCATATAAACGCCTTTTCACGCATTTGCAAACGGAGAAGACCCAGATCAAACGGCTCCTAGAGGGTCTGCACTGTTTACTAATTGAATTTTGTAGCCGTTCCTTTAGTTTTTAAAATGTCCTTGTATGACTATTTTGTGCATGAATATTCAGTAGGGTCGAAATTTTGACTAAATATACATGTAGAACAGGGAAAGGGGTAATGACGTGCTCGCTGTATATAATACCAAAATAGCTTGACGAGCGAATTATTTGGACTATATTTGACTGATCGCCTGATTTGATTGGTTGTGGTATACTGGTTTCTCAAGGTACACGCGTGTGACATTCGGTGCGACTGTCATTCATAAAGTGCGCCAGTTCAGTAGTGGATTCCAGTAAAACAACATCTACCAGTGTGTGTTTTTAGGAAATACCAGCTCACGGTGTAGGTTGATATTAAATTTGTTTTTTAATATCTTATTCCTTCAATGTTAACCCTTTTTAGAGGTACATTTGTAAATAGAGTAGATCGAGATCAGACGAATCCTGTAAGGGTCATCTGACCAGGATTTACTTAATATGGAATTATTTAAATAAATATATTTATATAAGACATTTATTTAGATCAGATCATGAATATTAATTAGATTATGTTTCATAATGACAAATGATCACAGGAATATTTGGCCATAGTAGAAATTGTAGAATCAAATCTATATTATATAATAAGCAAACAAAGCAGACCCTGATCAGATGGCTCATACCGGAGTCGTCTGATCTGGGTCTACTCTGTTTGCAAAGGCACAGAAAGGCGTACGTGTGGGGTATAGGGTGGAACATATCTACAACTAGACATCTTTCTAATGTTCATAATAGAGAAAGAGTGAACGGTACAAACACATGTCAAGTTTAATTGCATCATTTGTCTCGTTGCTTTTTGTAGTTTTTTATGTACACGTGCACCGCGTGGCGACTTAATCGCACTTGTTACCTTTTATCATGCGGAGTAACATTCAGTTACCAGGGTAAAACTATCCCTCTAAACCGGAATTTAAATAAAGAACAATTTAGATTGTTTAGGCAGGTGGCTGCTTGGTGTAGAGTGAAAGTCACTCAGAAAGCTCCTCTAGGAGCTTTCTGCGGGACTTTCAACCTGCATTAAGCTACCACGTGTCTGAAAGCCCGGCACTGGTACTAGATCTATATAATTTGAACCTCCGGTTTAGAGGGGTTTTACTGTATTTCAGTTCTACTCATCATTGTATCTTGCATTTTTTCTTCATAACCAGGGTGTCAAACAGTTTGGATCCTAATGAGAGACCAACTACTCGGCATCTCATCTGGATCCAATCTAACGGTAATGATCATCATTAATTATGGATTCGCTCGAACGTTTATCGTCTTGCAGCCATAACCCTCTACTCCACATATACTCATGTCTACTCCTTTGCAAATAGAGTAGACCCAGATCAGACGGCTCCTGATCAGAGTCTGCTCTGTTTGCTTATGGAATTATAAAGAACTGATTCTACAGTGTCTGCTTGGGGAAATAGTTCATGTGTTATTATGCCATTTTAACAATTAGTGAAACTAATATCCATGATGTTGTCATGTTTATACGAATATTCTTGGGAGTAAATTTTGTACATGCTGACCTAGTCCAAATAATTTGACATCACGCAAGCTTATTTTTCATTCAAAATATCCTGTTATCATTCTTCATTTTGTTTTTCATCATTCATATTCATATTTATCTTTCGCTGCTTGCTCCTATGGTGCAGTGCTCTTTTTATCACAATGGTTTCAAAAAGTGACTTTTACAGATTTTAAAAGGAGTCAGTAGTAGGGAATGGGGTAATTCACGCAAGCTTGATCTCCGATAGATACGATAACGTAGCTCTATTCCTAAACTGGACGCTAGTCATTATCAGTCTTACAGCTACGATATCGCATCTAGATCTCCGACAGTACTCATAGCTTCGTGTCTTGTTTGTGATTTTAAGATGAGAAATATTTTATAGTAGCTTTCATTTGTATATCACAATTCATGTGTTTAGTTATCCTTTTTCCTGTTGAGGAGTAATGTCATGATGGATATTTATTTACTGAATTGTTATAATGGCATATATGCACACGTGTCGTCTCATTTGAGGCTACTATGTTTGCAAAGGTGTGAAGAAAAGACGTTTACATAAAGTTAAGAATTAACATGTAATTTGAAATATGATAGATCTCCCAAATAGATGAAATAAAGAGCGTCAGTCGAGCCGAGTAAAGCTTATGCCATCATTCTGTACTTGATGATCCCGGTATTTGACTCAATATCTTACTGAATCGGATAATGTCGACATGTGTCTGTATTTTGTGTCGCCTGCTTTGTGTCGTCTGCTTATGTATTTTGTGTCGTCTGCTGTATGTTTTTTGTGTCGTTTGCTGTCGTCTTACCGGTATTTTGTCGTCTGTATCTTGTGTCGTCTGCTGTAACATGACTTCTGTCTCTGTGTTATTATTTGTAGAATACAGCTGTAGTATGTCATAAGAACAGATCCAGGTGTGGCGGCTCCTACAAGAGCCACATGGTCTGGATCTACTCTGTGTTCTGTTTGCAAAGACTTTAAACTTATGCATATAGAGCTATAAGGTAAATAGGCTAGTTAAGACAGACGAAAGCTTATTGCAGAGTGCAGGACATACAGCCCAAAGGAGCTTTCAGCATCACTTCCATCCTGTATTCAGCAACCACCGGCCTAAAACATATCTAAACGATTATTTTCTTAAATTTCGATTTAGGGGGATTTGACTGTATTAACCAATAACCGTTTATGCACTTGCATTGTTTAAAGACTTCAAATTGACCTTTTAACGTCTTTTTGCAACCCAGTGCCACACGAGTATTACCATGAAGTGTTTATGGTCAGATAACCAGACCAGAGGGCTCTTTTAGGAGTCGTCTGATCAAGGTCTACTTTATCCACTTTTGACATACTATAGAATTGATTATACAGCTTCTGCATTGATAAAACGTTTTTTCGTGCAGTCGCCATTATAAGAATCATTTAACCCTGTACTCCAAAAATACGCCTTTCTACGCCTTTGCAAACAGAGTAGACCCAGATCAGACGGCATATATAATTCTACAGTTTTTGACTGAGCCAAAAAGTCACAAGTCTTTATAGAAATATAATGATATGATGTCATATTTTTACATGGATATTCATGGAGTAAGGTTTTACTGTACGAATATTCCCGAAATCAAGAATTCCTGTATGAAAGTGCATTAAGTAAAGAGTTCAGAGAAGTCCAAATGTAAATTATTTCAAAATGAGGGGAAGGGGGCTTACAACCTTTGCAAACAGGGTAGACCCTAATCAGACGACTTTCGTAGAAGCCGTCTGATTAGGCGATGCTCTTTTGCTATAAATTCTGAAATTGCCAAAATGCCCTGTGTTTATGTGTAATTGTAAATATGACCATTATTCTAATGACGAAGTCATTCTATCTTATATGACTATTTTATTCATCTGTTTATCTAGGCACAATTTTATGATCACTCTTATACACAGTTTTTTATCCGGATGGAATTCATATTTTTATGCAACACTGAAACCATTTATCGTAATATGATTTTAGAAAATGAAAGCTGACGCAGAAAATGATAATGTGTCGATTGATAAAGAAGTTGCCTGACTCGTGACTCGGACTGTTTAGCCCTTATCGTACTGGGACCCAGATCTGGGACCCTTTTAATGACTTCCGATCCAATGACGTTTTTGAGAATATATTCATCGAAATTCATGTCAAACATTTTGGATCCAGATGAGTTCCCGAGTCACTCGGATTCTCATCTGGATCCAAACTGTTTGTAAGTATCATTGAAGTCGCCATTAGCATGCAACGGGGTCGATGGAAATTTAGGGCGATTGGTCAGTACGGGAGAGTAATCGTCATATGATTATTATTGATAACTGTTGTGGGATACAGACTACAGCAGAGCCTGTCCTTAGCGACCATAAAATGAGGTATAATTATGGACACATAAGGCAGGTGGTAGCTTAATGCAGTGTAAAAATAATACAGAAAGCTCCTGTAGGAGCTTTCTGCATTACTTTCCCCCTGCATTAAGCAACAATATAATATCTAATTAAGGATTTACTGTAATTATCTAAAGATGGGTTTACTATTTTTTATTTTAATTACATGTATTATCATTATGGGTAATGAGGGTATTCCCCGTGATCTCATGTGGGTGTAGCTCGTGTAAAGTGGACATAACCAAACCATATCGAGCTAGATCAGTGGACACCATCTGTAACGCGGTAATTTATCAGTATCTAAACTGTTGGACTACCTGTATGTGCTTTTGAATTAGATATTTATGCGTGTGCGTTATGAATTGAAGCAGGCGATATTTGTTTGAATGGGTTGTTTTAACAGGTAAACAGGACGTGATAAAAAGTTGTCATAACGAGCAACGAGAGAAGGAGAGCTGTGGTTTAACGTATTGCCCGATAGGGACACCTTTTGACACATTTGCAAACAAAGTAGACCTAGGTGAGACAGAGTCGTCTGATCAGGGTCTGCTCTGTTTGCTTGTCGTATTATATAGATCTGAGTCTTCATTTTCTGACATAGCCAAAACATCATATGTTCATATGCCACATGAATGTGAATACTCGTTAGTTCGTACTTTTTATAAGGCAAATATTTAATAGGGAAATGTTGGCTTACACGAAACCTGTAGGATCAAATCTATATAGTTTCGTAAGCGAACAGAGACTGAGTACTCTGATCATACGACTTTTTGCAAGGGCGTCAAAAGTCGTTTATATGAAAGAAAGTGTTTGAGATTAGATCAACTCAAAAATATAATCATATTTGTAACTTGTGATTGTGAAATGTCATTTTATTTTCAGTGAGCAAAAATGAGATATACTCTGGTTCTAATCCTGTGGCTTGCTGTCCCCATCAAATCTGCGTTAAACTCTTCGGGGCTGAGTTTAACTCCCGATGAGAAGAAATGTTGGGACGACTTTGAAATTTTTAAAAACTCAACTGGAAAATGCAAAACTTGCAAACCTTGTGGCGCCGGCAAAGGTCGAAACTTTACCCAAATCGTGAGTAACCGCTTTATTTAGCCAGAGGTCCAGATAAGATGCGTAACTTAAAACATATTCAAAATAAACTTCTTTATTCCCCACCAAACCCTACGCTGTGACCACTCTTTAGGATAGTATCGATGAGACGATTCTAAAGAGTGGTCATAACATATATAGGGTTTAGTGGAGAAATGACGAATTTAGTATTGTAACGCACTTTAATCTGTTGCTCTTTTTACCACTACTTATTCTTCTCATTTCTTTCTTTCTTTTCTTTCATTCTTTCTTTATTTCTCTTTTCCTATTGTTCTTCCTTCCGGGTCCCTCCTCTCTTCTATTTTTTCTTTATTTTTACGTCTGTCCTTCTTTTTCGTTCTCGTTTTGTTCTTTCTTCCTCTCTTCCTGTTGTTCTTACTTTCTTTGTCTCTTATTTTTCTCTATGTCGTATTATTTCTTTCTTTATCTTTTTCTTTTTTGTTCTTTCTTTCCTCTTCTCTTTATCACATCATTCTCATTATCCGACTTCCTCGTTTTTCAATTACATATAATTCACACATTGAATAATATCTGTCTCTGTTATTGTTTTTTTCTGATTTTTTTCTTTTGTTTTCTTTTTCATCATTTTCATCTTCTTTCATCCTTTCTGTCTTTAAATCCTTTTAGTACTCTCTGTACCCTTTCTTCTTTATAGTTATCTGATTTTCTTGTCCTTTCTAAACGTTTAACCATTTACTCCGTTAAATATTCGTGTAAGAAATAATGACACCATGAAATATACATGTAGGAAGACTATTTTTGTATGGGCATAACACGGCAATCAGTGGCCATGACAGAAACTGCACTATCATGTCTCGTATGTTATTTCATAAGCAAAAAGAGCAGAATCTGAACGAACAACTCCTACAGGATCTACTCTGTTTGCAAGTGCTTGAAAAGCTCTTATATGAGAGAAGGAGTTTACATATATTATTGCCAGTATTTGTACAACATATATAGTGATCATATATTAGTGAGGAGGGCTACAGATAAAGGTGCGTACACATACATGTATACTATTTGAAATCGCCATTTCTCCGCAAAACCCAATGTTGTGACTACTCTTTGGAATCTTCTCGAAGATGAGACGATTCTAAAGAGTGGTCACACAATAGAGTTTGGTGGAGAAATAAAGAAGCTATTCTTGAAAATATTTTAATTTACTCATCTTATCTGGACAAAATGAAAAGAAGAGTTAGCATCATAATTATTGTCAATAGGCTGCATGGACCAAAGCAGCATTACGGTTCTTCCCTTTTTATTGGTTACACAAACTTTTCAGCAGGTTCCTTACAAAGAAGTTGCGATATTTTTTATCTTACTGAATTAGGCTAATGTTTAACCCTTTCCTTTATGGATATGTATGCAGAGCTACAGATAAAGGTGCGTACCCAAATACTAAAATCGTCATTTCTGCAACAAACCCTATAGTGAGACCGCTCTTTAGAATCGCCTCAAGGTAAAATCTGATCGAAGAGACGATTCTAAATAGGGTTTGGTGGAGAAATAAAGGATCTATTCTTGAAAATGTTTAAATTTACGCATCTTATCTGTACCTCTGTTTATGTAAGAAATCATGGCATCGTTATCGTTTTTCTACTGCATGTAATAGATACAGTACGAGTCTTACTACCAAAGCGTTTTCTTATAACCATTATCAGGACAGTTTGTTCGCATGACCGAAGACGTGTCCGAGGCGTAGCAACTGTCCTGATAACGGTTGTAAGAAGACACTTTGGTAGTAAGACGAGTACATGTATCTTACTTGTACGACAGTACGTTGTAGACTTTTAATTTTGATTAAAAATGAATATTTCACAAATGAGTACAAAATGTTTTCCCCTTGGTTCACCCAATTCAAATCCTAGGTAGATAGGTTTTAACCACAAGAATCACGTGCGTACAAAAGTGTCCACTTACAACCGTTATCAGGACACTTTTTCAATAGCTTTGCTGGGGGTCTGTCGTACAAATATATAATGTTACATACAGCTAAAGTTGGCAGAAACTGTAGAATCATATCATTTCCTGAAGCAAACATAGCAGATACTGATCAGACGGCTTCTATAGGAGCCACCTGATCTGGTTCTACTCTGTTTGCAAAAGCGTGAAAAACACATTTGAATGAAGAACAGTTTTCATAAAACGGAATACGTGTTTTAGGAAGTATTTACTTGATAGTGATAAATAGGAATTAAAGAAAGAGTCCAGGGATCTCAGTGCTGATAACTATAGTCAAACAACTAGGTCTGACGGGTCACGGGTTCGCCGAGTCCATTCTTAAGGGAGATCAGCATTTCGGATATCCACGTGCCATTTATAAAAAAAAATGTTTAGTTATAGGTATAAACAATAAGCGCATTAGTTATCGGACATATAGCGTAGTGGATAAGTTGTAGGGCCATAAAGAAGTATATGATCGGCGAACATTTTATTAGGCGCAGGTTCGAGTCTCGCATCAACCTAAAACATTTTTTTTGCTACAAATATTAAGGAAAGTCCCCTTAACAGCATTAGTTTAGTTGTGCGTTAATAAGCCACTTGTACAAGACATTTGCTAAAACCTATATAGATATTCATATTTCAGCATCGATTTATTATTGAAAATATGGCTAATAGGACTCGAACTCAAACAAAGACACCCTTCCCTAACATTGACGAACATGTGCATAAATGGCCATTACAATTATACAATATGACATAAAATAATACTCTACTATTCATTCAAATTTTTTAAAAAAGTTTAAGGTCGTCACGGGATTCGAACCCACGCTCAATAAAAAAAAACTACTCTCGTAATGTCTTCTGCGTACCTAGACTTTACCCACTGCGCTAAACTGCTGACAACAGTTCCGCCTTCAGCTTTATCTTATATACTAAACTCATCTGTTTAAAAAAAATAGTCCGAGAACATGCGGAATGCTGCTCTCCCTAAAAAATGGACTCGGCTGACCTTTGACACGTCAGACCTAGTTGTTTGACTATACAATAAACTCTTTCGCTGCCAAATTTTGTCGTCTGCAAATTAATTCACCTACTGCTACACTTTTATTTATGTTTATTTTTCGTATGTTTTATTCCCCCAAACCAGTCACAGTAACAAACAGTTTGGATCATGATGAGACGCCGAGGACGCCGAGTCCCTCGACGCCTCATCTGGATTCAAACTGTTTGCAAAGGTATCTACAGATGCGACATTGGCAGCTAGAGATAAAAGGTTCATCGAATCGGAAATAGTCAAAATAGCAACAGGTCCAGACGACATTACTCGCGTGAGTCTCTTCACACGGAACAAAGTTTTGTTACATTTGCAAACAGTTTGGATCCCGACCAGATGAACACCAGGAAACAAACGTTTGATAAAGTGATCATGCTTTGGAAAAAACAGCGTCTGAAGCAGACGACACTTTTTTTTTACAGATGACAGTCACGGCACATTTTCATTATGATAACATGGTTTTTTTTATTTTGTCACGGCAGTCCCTGTATCATTGTTCAACGCTGTACGTGGGGTCTAAACCTATCCCCCTCTTCAACTAAAAATAGCCATGACGAAATGTTCAGATATTAGCCTCAACACGCGACATTCTGTTACCTTTGCATCCATAATTATAAGACACACATCACAGTACTATGATCTGTTTTAAACGGTTATTTATTTATTTAACACAGTAGTCTTTAAAAGCAGGTGGTTCCTTAATGCAGGGTAAAAGTGACAAAGAAAGTTCCTAGAGGAGCTTTCTGTATCACTTTTATCCGGCATTAAGCTTCCACCTGTTTCAGAATTACAGGTTAAGACTTCGTTTCATTGGCGCTTAAGATGGGTTCTACTGTCAGTAACTTCTTTCAATTAAGGATTGGCTGTATAAAATTGTGATACACATATCATGCATATTTTAACAAATTTCACCCTTTACCTGATTGAGACATCTTTTGCTGACAGAATAGACCCAGATCAGACGGTTCCTGAAGTAGCCGTCTGATCAGGGTCTGATCTGTTTGCCTATGGGTTTTCATGTAGATCTAATGTACATTTTCAACCAATATACATTTATGAAAAAAAGGCAGTTGATTAATACTCGTGACGTAATTACATGTATATTTCTTACACGAATATTCATTAGATAAAAAGGATTGGCTGTATAAAAATGTGACACATGTATCAGGCATATTTTAACACAAACTTCACCCTTTCCCTGATAGAGATATCTTTTGACGTTTTTGCAAACAGAGTAGATCCAGATTAGACGGTTTAGTTCCTGAAAGAGCCGTCTGATTAGGGTCTGCTCTGTTTGCCTATGGGTTTTATGTAGATCTGATACTACAGTTTCAACTAAAGATGAAAGGTCCTGTGTTCTTAGACATTTATGAAAAAGGTCAGATGATTAATATTTGTGACGTCATTATATTTCTTACATGAATAATCATTAGATAAAAAGATAACCCTTTATCTGATAGAAATGCCTTTTCACGCATTTGTAAACAGAGCGGAGTCCTATGGCCAGAGTCTACTATGTTTGCTTATGGAATAATATGTATACAATTCGATTTTTACAGGTTCATGTAGATCTACCATTCTAAAAATCAGCTAATAAATATCCATGATAAAAATTATTCCCTACATGGACATTTATTACGTAAACGGTTCACCCATTCGCAGCCACGTGTCGCCGTCTGCAAAATTTGCCTAAAGTTTCATTTATTCATCTAGAAAAGAAATAAATCACAGTTCCGATTAGACGCCAAGTGAACCGAGGTCTCATCATGATCCAAACTGTTTGCATAGGTAATCAGAGTAATCTCTGAATTCGCTGTCGGCAATGAAATGGTTAAACACAAACACACAGATGTTTGTCGTGTGCTTCCCCCTACCCGCCCATCTGGTAACCCCCCCCCCCCCCCCCCCCCTCGCCACCACCACCCCCTGCAACCTCACAGAAAGGCATTAGTCATAATAATCTCAAACATATAACAATATTGTCAAAATACCATAACACAACATTTTAAAGTGAACTGAATTTCTTTCACATCAATGTACGTGTAATATATTAATATTGATATTGGTAGCAGATGGGCAGATAGTGGGGAGCACACGACAAACACC
Organism: Azorinus chamasolen; assembly: GCA_963576725.1. Classification (NCBI taxonomy): domain Eukaryota; kingdom Metazoa; phylum Mollusca; class Bivalvia; order Cardiida; family Solecurtidae; genus Azorinus; species Azorinus chamasolen. Next base: position 58,956,642 of record OY755242.1, read on the forward strand.
TGTGGTTAAACACTGCAAGAAGAAGAGTCCTTTGCTTATATAACATACAAAGACAAAAGTAACCGATCCCATAAATACCTCTGGACTGTTTATACGCGGTTGACTCTTTACTCTTTCACTGCCGCACCTACCTATGCAAACAGTTTCGATCCAGATGAGACGCCGAGTAACTCAGCGACTCATCTGATAGGATGTTTGTTACTGTGGCGCTGTTTTTGAAAGAAAACGGGGGGAACTTAATAAGCGTTGTAGCAGACGACATATTTGGAAGCGAAATAGTTAATGGCAAACTGTTGTGTGAGTACGATCTGACTCACAGATGGAGAACTTGAATAGAAGGAGAAAACATATGAGTGTGTGCTGAGTTCTTGACGCAGACGACTAATATAGCAGATGATAAATATGGCAAATATAGCAGAAGACAAAAAATATAGCAAACTTCGTTTTTTACCTCTACTGGTAAAAGATAACTGAAAAGAGTGTTGACAACATGAACTGTAAATAGATTTGTTTCGCTGTCAGTATCAATCATGCGTTAATTGGCAATTCATAAGAAAGAGATACATATCTTTACTTTCTAAAATGGTTATACTGCCCCACCTTCCATATTTCATTATAACTATTTTGTACATGAATATTCAGTAGGTGTCGAAATAGAACAGGGAAAGGGTTAGCCCATGTGAGAAATAATAATATCATGAATATTAAAACGTTACTTCATGAATATTCATGTAAGAAATAATGGCACCATGGCTATTAATTTGATTATTTTTTATAAAGGCACACGAGCACAGGATTGCTTAACCATGGCAGAAACAGCAGAATCATATCAATATTTATATTAAGGCAAACAGAGCAGACCCTGATCAGACGGCTCCTTCAGGAGCCGTCTGATCTTGGTCTACCCTGTTTGCAAAGGCATAGAAAGGCGTATATATAATTATATAGTTTAATGGCACTATGAACAAGGGTAGTTTTGTATGACAGAACTGCAGAATCAGGTATATATGATTTCATTGGCAATCAGAGCAGACCCTGATCAGGCGACTCCCTCAAGAGTCGTCTGATGTTGGTTAGCAAAGGCGTAAACAAGCGTACTTAAGGAGTTAATGGTAAATCTTATCACAGTTATATTGGGGATTCACCTGTCAGAGTCTTTCGCCGCCATTAGTGAATCCGTGATCAGTAACTGTTTTGCAATCAGTTTGGATCCAGATGAAATACCGAGTAACTCGGCGTCTCAACAGGATCTAAACTGTTTGAAACACTGATCCTGATTTTGTAAATAAATTGAAGTAAACTCCACTTTGAAACCTGAAGCTGACGATAATTTTATAGCAGACGAAGTTTATTGGGCGGCGACAGGGTTGTGTGTTGGGGATTGGCTACACTGCTTTGAATACGGGATATAAATGCACTGTCTGCACTTTTTGTCATTCAGAATGTTCTAGCAGGTTTAACCCTTTCTTGTTGAGTGGACTCTATAATTAAACACTAATGGACTACTCCACTCTGATGATTAAGGGTTTTCCATTAACGTGTCTTGTTCACTTATTTTCAAAGGCAGACAGTCAAACAGTTTGGATCCTGGTGAGATGTCGGGTTACTCGGCGTCTGGATTTGCAAAGGTTTCCATGAAATGGCTCGTGCAGTACTAAAGTTTAGTGTTAGTCTTGATTACATGTGTAATACTTGGGTCTTCTTTTCTTCTAATTCACAACTGTCGTGTTAAGAGGTAAACCATTTAATTTTGAATATGACAAACTCTTTGTCTTAAACAAGACGTCGAGTTACCAGTATGCTGATATTTTGAACCACCCATCCCCACTCCCGCCCTACCCACTGTGTTCTTACTTTTGAACCAAGGATTAGTACAGCTGTTTCATTAACCTATTCCATTGTAGGCCTTTAAATAAAAATCTACCGAAAGGGGGCATTTACTAGAGAAAAGGAAAACGTTAGAATTGTGTAGTTTTGGAACCATTGTGATAAATAGAGCATTTGCTCCTATGGAGCAAATGCTCTATATATCACAATGGTCCATAAGAGTAAATGCTGTATTTATAACAATGGTTCCAAAGGGTGACGTTTACAGCGGCGTATTTATGGAGGAAAGGGTTAAAACATGAAACTTCACCAGTTTTTAACACTTTACTCCATAAATACACCTTTCTACGCCTTTGCAAACAGAGGAGACCCAGCTGTAGGAGCCGCCTGATCAGGGTACGCTTTATTTGCTTATCAATAACATGGAGCCGTTGACAGTAACTGTCTGATTTGGTTATTTTCTGTTTGCAAATGCTTTAAAAGGGCGTATTTATGGAGTAAATGGTTAATATACTTTGCAGCAACGGGTTACCAGAGATTCGAACGGAGACATGCGCTGCCCGCCGTGCACGAGATGTCCACCAGGGTTCTACAACAATCCCGAACGCAAGGGGGTCAAGTGTGAGGCATGCACCAAACAATGTGACGGTCTCAACAGACACGTGCAGCAGGAGTGTACGAACTTCCATGAGATCATGTGCGGGGCTTGCTTACCGGGGTAAGCAGGTATCTTTTACCTTTTGTATGCCATGAAAACGTTGATGATACTCTTTTCAGATGTCCAGATAATATGCGTAAATTAAAATATTTCAAATTTCTCCTCCAAACCCTATGTTGTGACCACTCTTTAAAATCATCTCTTCAAGACGATTCTAATGAGTGATCACAACATAGGGGTTGGTGGTGAAATGATGATTTTAGTATATGTCTGAGCACGCATGTTTATCTTTTGCTGTCTTAGTATGTACACATATAGGATGCTAGTTGCTTAACCCTTTACTCCATAAATACGCATTTTAATGCCTTTGCAAACAGAGTAGACCCAGGTCAGATGGCTCCGATTGGAGCCGTCTTATCATGATATGCTCTGTGTGCTTATGAATTAATATGCATGTATGTATCACTCAACTGTTTCTATTTTGGCAAAAATTAATATGCTGGTACATGTATATCATAATAAAATTCAGCTTATCAATAATATCCACGATGTCATCGTTTCTTACATAAATATGCATAGATTAAAGGGTATACTCTTCTCTGTTTTCAAAGGCGTGGTAAAATTGCATTTATATCAGGATAAGAGATAACATTCTTTACTCTTTTCTTGCTGAAGATTCTGTAAGAAATAATAATCTCATGAATATTTATTAGTTAAGGATTCATCTTATTTTTCAGCTTCTATGAGCAATACCACAATATCGATTATCCGTGTTTTAAAAGAAAAGTGACCCCGGATCCACAAAACCAACATACTCCAAGTGTCGCACCCGAGTTTGACCGGCGAAAAAACATCACCGGTACGTTAGCTACAGTCAGTTGAAAAGTAAACATGGTAGATTAATTCAGAATAAATAAAAAGTAGAAAGCTCGCACATTAAACTGACTGTCTGTCATATCACTTGACCTCAAAGAAACACATTTGGCGCTTCTGTAGGAGTCATCTGATCTGGTTCTACTTTGTTCATGAAGACATGAAGAGACAGTTGTATCATGATGAGAGAGAGAGAGAGAGAGATTGAGGAGAAGAGATTTAGAGAGAGTGAGAGAGGGGGCGAGATGAAACGATATGCGCTAGAGAGAATAAAGAAAAATGCGAATTTCTTTGAGAGATGAAAACTTCACGATCTTGACTCATACATTTCAGGGCCTGATGCACACAGAGGAGGATTGGTATCAATAGGGGAACGTACAGATGACACTAAAGTCATTATTACTATTGCTGGTTCTGCAGTAATAATGATTGTAATATGTTTCTCTGGAATGTGTATTTATTACATTAGACGCCCCTCCACTACAAGAGGTTTGTGATTTTCTACATCTTTAATCCTTTACTCCATGAATATTTATGTGAGAAATAATGACATCATGAATATCAATTAGATATTTTTAAATGGCACATAGACACAAGGCGTTTTTGCGAGCAGAAACTTTAGAATCACATCTATATTATTTGGTAAGCAAACATAGCAGATAGTGATCAGACCGCTCCTATAAGAGCTGCCTGATCTGGATCTACCCTGTTTGCAAAGGCGTCAAAATGTGTTATTATGGGGTATAATTTGTACAACAAGAGAGCTACTGGGATAGTGCAAATATAGTCAGTAACCATTAGCTTGCTAGGTAAATTCTTTTGCACATTTGTTTAATCCACTACATTTTCAACAAATTTAAGTTATATAATCAGTATCTCTACAGGATTGAAATCTGGGTGTCAAACATTTTTTGATGCCGAGTAACTCGGCATCTCATATGGATCCTGACTGTTTGCAATGGTAATCATTCATTATTAATTATCTAAACCTTTAGCCTGCTGAGCAAATTATTTTCACAGAATTTTTCACCCACGCCGAGTACTCGGTGTCTCATTTGGATCCCAACTGTTTGCATAGGCAATCACTCATCCACCCATAGCAGGCTAAAGGTTAAAATCTATAGGAATGCACTTTACACTCTGCAAACAGAGTAGACTCATACAGATTAGTCTCCTGAATGAGTGATCTGATCAGGATCTATACTGTTTGCTTATTGATTCTATGGTTTCTGCTAAAATCAAACTGCCCCGTGTTCATGTGTCATTATGAAAGCTTTCTAATTAATATTCATAATATCATACGTTCTCACATGAAATCTTCATGATATTATACTTTCTTAAATGAACCTTAAATAAGCTTAATATATTATTTCCTCATAAACACTTGACCTGTTACGGAAAAACAATTAATAGGAATGTTTCTAGTTAGTTCTCGACAAACTTCCTTCAAGGTTCAAATATAATCCCGCTTTAAGTGACCTTATATTGATTGGATACAGGAATCTAAAAAGTAGTGTTGCTTAATGCAGGGCAAAAGTAATGCAGACAGCTGTTATAGGAGCTTTCTGCATTACGTATGATCTGCATTAAGCTACCATCTGCCTTACAGGCTCACAATTACTCTAAAGACCATAACTACAGTGCATGGATTACATTTCGAATAAAAAAACTTTGAAAATCGTCATAATTATCAGAAGCAACTGGCCCAATAACACTTTTTTCCATTAATATTAATGAAAGAAATGATGACAGCATGGATATTAATTAGATTATTTTTTAGAATGGTATATTAACACAGGAAAGTCTTGCCAAAGCAGGATTTGTAGAAACAAATATATATTATACAAAAAGCAAACATAGCAGACCCTGGTCGAAAACTGGTGGTCCAATTTGAATGGTATTTGGTAAGAATAGCCCTCTTGTTACCATATTCAGAATAAATTATGACTAGTACTATGCATTTTGAACAAATTGAATAATCGTCAGTTGAAAAATTAAAACTACTATGTCCCTCTTATCTTCATTATCTAGAAATGGCTGTGACTAGTACATCGCCATCTAGTGCTATATTTCAAAGGTGAGCGATATAGGGCCACCTGGGCACCATGGCCCTCTTGTTATACAATAGCCCAATTCGTTTATAGTAAAACTGGACTGATACTTGCATGAACATACGTTAGTAGATAAAAGGATATTAAAATAGAATTTATAAGAATATTTGAAAACTGCGTGATGGAAGCTTCTTTTATACAATCCGAACCAAACAAATACAGTAAAATACACTCTAAAACGTCCACCAAAAAGGGTATAAAATCTTGGCTTTAAAGGAGGATGAAAGTGATACAGAAAACCCCAGCGAGAGCTTTCTCTGTCACTTTACATGAAAACGCATTCTTTTAAAGACACGTGTGTTTGTTCACAATGCGGTCCAGTAAAACACCTCTAAACCAGACATTCAATTTAGTATAAATGTTGGTCATGTAGACAGGTGGCAGCTTAATGCAGGGTGAAAGTTATGCAGAAAGCTCCTCTAGGAGCTTTCTGCATGACTCTCACCCTGCATTAGCAGTCACCTGCCTAAAAGTATTTATTTTTTCTCTTGTTAATTCCGGTTTAGAGGGGTTCTACTGTAGTTTGGAAGGAAGCTTTCATCTGAAAACACAGCTTTCTCTCAGAAACTCGAAATGCATTTGTTTAACCCTCTTTCTGTTAAAAGATTATGTACTGAAAACAAGGAGAAGAACTCGATAAGCTTTTTGCTTTTGTTCTAATCCTATAGTGTTACTTTGTGGTTATCATGTATAATGTATACCTTTTCTCCGAATAAAATATGTTTAAACTAAACTAAGATATCTATGATGTTTGTTTCAGTTTACTCATTAGATTCGACTGGCCTCGAAAATAGGAATCTCACAAATGATTATGATCTCGAAACTGACAGCAGTGTTGTTGAGAGCGATCAGGCCACCAGAATTGCAAACTACACCCGCCAGACGTCAGATGACGGGAAAACGGGAAAGAGATCTCGCAGGACAAGGCGGGTATCCAGTGGAAATTATTCGTTGGTACGAGCTGAACTAGGGAGGTCACTTGATACATGTGGACAAAGTAGGCAGCTTTATCATTTGGTTAATTCTTATCCTGTTGACAAAAAATAATGTCTGCTCAAATTTGGATCTATTTCACTTTTGACTATGTCTGGTTCGAATAGGGTTTTGAAAAACTGTTGTCCGAGTAACTCGGCGTCTCTTCAGGAACTATGTTGTTTATAAGTGTAAGTCAAGTCACGGATATCTGGGCAGGGGTTAATACTTTACTCCATGTATATTCATGTAAGAAATAATGACATCATGAACATTAATAAGATCAGTTTTTATGATGCAATAGATAAGACACACGGAGTTGGATCTCTGTTTATTAGACTGTTTAAGCCAAGTTGCAGATAGGATCTCTTCAGGAAGTAAGCTGTTTATTAGACTGTTTAAGCCAAGTTGCGGGTAGGATCTCTTCAGGAAATAAGCTGTTTTTTAGACTGTTAAAGCCAAGTTGCGGGTAGGATCTCTTCAGGAAGTAAGCTGTTTATTAGACTTAGTAGGATCTCTTCAGGAAGTAAGCTGTTTATTAGACTGTTTAAGCCAAGTTGCGGGTAGGATCTCTTCAGGAAGTAAGCTGTTTATTAGACTAAGCCAAGTTGCGGGGAGGATCTCTTCAGGAAGTAAGCCGTTTATTAGACTGTTAAAGCCAAGTTGCGGGTAGGATCTCTTCAGGAAGTAAGCTGTTTATTAGACTGTTTAAGCCAAATTGCGGGTAGGATCTCTTCAGGAAGTAAGCTGTTTATTAGACTGTTTAAGCCAAGTTGCGGGTAGGATCTCTTCAGGAAGTAAGCTGTTTATTAGACTTAGTAGGATATCTTCAGGAAGTAAGCTGTTTATTAGACTGTTTAAGCCAAGTTGCGGGGAGGATCTCTTCAGGAAGTAAGCTGTTTATTAGACTAAGCCAAGTTGCGGGGAGAATCTCTTCTGGAAGTAATCTGTTTATTAGACTCTTTAAGCCAAGTTGCTGGTAGGATCTCTTCAGGAAGTAAGCTGTTTATTAGACTGTTTAAGCCAAGTTGCGGGTAGGATCTCTTCAGGAAGTAAGCTGTTTATTAGACTAAGCCAAGCTGCGGGTAGGATCTCTTCAGGAAGTAAGCCGTTTATTAGACTGTTTAAGCCAAGTTGCGGGTAGGATCTCTTCAGAAAGTAAGCTGTTTATTAGACTGTTTAAGCCAAGTTGCGGGTAGGATCTCTTCAGGAGGTAAGCTGTTTATTAGACTATTTAAGCCAAGTTGTGGGGAGGATCTCTTCAGGAAGTAAGCTGTTAATTAGACTGTTTAAGCCAGGTTGCGGGTAGGATCTCTTCAGGAAGTAAGCTGTTTATTAGACTGTTTAAGCCAAGTTGCGGTTAGGATCTCTTCAGGAAGTAAGCTGTTTATTAGACAAAGCCAAGTTGCGGGTAGGATCTCTTCAGAAAGTAAGCTGTTTATTAGACTGTTGAAGCCAAGTTGCGGGGAGGATCTCTTCAGGAAGTAAGCTGTTTATTAGACTGTTTAAGCCAAGTTGCGGGTAGGATCTCTTCAGGAAGTAAGCTGTTTATTAGACTAAGCCAAGTTGCGGGTAGGATCTCTTCAGGAAGTAAGCTGTTTATTAGACTCTTTAAGCCAAGTTGCGGGTAGGATCTCTTCAGGAAGTAAGCTGTTTATTAGACTGTTTAAGCAAAGTTGCGGGTAGGATCTCTTCAGAAAGTAAGCAGTTTATTAGACTGTTTAAGCCAAGTTGCGGGTAGGATCTCTTCAGGAAGTAAGCTGTTTATTAGACTAAGCCAAGTTGCGGATAAGATCTCTTCAGGAAGTAAGCTGTTTATTAGACTAAGCCAAGTTGCGTGTAGGATCTCTTCAGGAAGTAAACTGTTTATTAGACTGTTTAAGCCAAGTTGCGGGTAGGATCTCTTCAGGAAGTAAGCTGTTTATTAGACTGTTTAAGCCAAGTTGCGGGTAGGATCTCTTCAGGAAGTAAGCTGTTTGTTAGACTGTTTAAGCAAACTTGCGGGTAGGATCTCTTCAGAAAGTAAGCTGTTTATTAGACTGTTTAAGCCAAGTTGCGGAGAGGATCTCTTCAGGAAGTAAGCTGTTTATTAGACTAAGCCAAGTTGCGGGTAAGATCTCTTCAGAAAGTAAGCTGTTTATTAGACTGTTTAAGCCAAGTTGCGGGGAGGATCTCTTCAGAAAGTAAGCTATTTACTAGACTAAGCCAAGCTGCGGGTAGGATCTCTTCAGGAAGTAAGCTGTTTATTAGACTGTTTAAGCCAAGTTGCGGGTAGGATCTCTTCAGGAAGTAAGCTGTTTATTAGACTAAGCCAAGTTGCGGGTAGGATCTCTTCAGAAAGTAAGCTGTTTATTAGACTGTTTAAGCCAAGTTGCGGGTAGGATCTCTTCAGGAAGTAAGCTGTTTATTAGACTAAGCCAAGCTGCGGGTAGGATCTCTTCAGGAAGTAAGCCGTTTATTAGACTGTTTAAGCCAAGTTGCGGGTAGGATCTCTTCAGGAAGTAAGCTGTTTATTAGACTGTTTAAGCCAAGTTGCGGATAGGATCTCTTCAGGAAGTAAGCTGTTTATTAGACTGTTTAAGCCAAGTTGCGTGTAGGATCTCTTCAGGAAGTAAGCTGTTTATTAGACTAAGCCAAGTTGCGGGTAGGATCTCTTCAGGAAGTAAGCTGTTTATTAGACATTTTAAGCCAAGTTGCGGGTAGGATCTCTTCAGGAAGTAAGCTGTTTATTAGACTGTTTAAGCCAAGTTGCGGGGAGGATCTCTTCAGGAAGTAAGCTGTTTATTAGACTGTTTAAGCCAAGTTGCGGGTAGGATCTCTTCAGGAAGTAAGCTGTTTATTAGACTAAGCCAAGTTGCGGGTAGGATCTCTTCAGGAAGTAAGCTGTTTATTAGACTGTTTAATCCAAGTTGCGGGTAGGATCTCTTCAGGAAATAAGCTGTTTATTAGACTGTTAAAGCCAAGTTGCGGGGAGGATCTCTTCAGGAAGTAAGCTGTTTATTAGACTGTTAAAGCCAAGTTGCGGGGAGTGGGATAGATGTTCATACTTTACTCCATGAATATTCATGAAGGAAATAATGACATCATGGAGCCGTCTGATCTGGGTCTACTCTGTTTGCAAATGCGTGAAAATGCGGTTCTGTGTTGGAAAGGGTTATACGCCCTTTCATGAATTGTCAAACAGAGAAGACTCAAATCATACAAGCGCTTTCAGCATTACTTTAGACATGCATTAAGCTGCGAACATCAGAAATTGTTCAGATTAGAAATCGGATGACGCAAACCTTTTTTATCTCAATTTAGTGTGTATGGTCCATTGAAGTTTGAGATGTCGAGTTTCAGCTGTATTTTTATTCATAAAGTGACCGCTTTAACCCATTCCCTCATGTACTATTTTTAGACCCAACCTCTTTGAATAAATCTACCGAAAAGAAGCATTTACTAGAGAAAAGGAAAATGTTAGAATTGTGAAGTGTTTTAACTATTGTAATAAATAGAGCATCTGCTCCTTTGGAGCAAATGTTCTATTTATCACAATGGTTTCAAGAAGAAACTATTACAGAGACATAGAAACTAGAAAGGAGGAAAGGGTTAACTCTTTCGCTGCTAATGTCGCATTCGTGATTACCTAGGTAAACCGTTTGGATCCAGATGAGATGCTGAGTAACTCGGCGTCTCATCAGGATCCAAACTGTTTGTTACTGTGATTACGTTTTTGAAACAAAAATGAAGAAAATAAAAAAAATGTTGCAGACGACAAAGTCAGTAGACGATAGAATTTGGCAGCGAAAGAGCTAAAGGGGTTTCCTTTTTTTTAATTCCAGGTGCTTTGTCGGGAATAAGTTGGCACCGATACCAAAGAATGGGCAAGAATTGTAAATGTTGCTCCATGCCCTGTGATTGCTACAGGAGTTTAGAAAGTGGTCCTGCACGAATCCTCAACCGCTCAGATTTGGTCTTCAGATCTGTTGCCAATAGAGTTTGCCATGATCCCCAAAACCTGTTTAATGGCCTTGGTATACCGCATTGTGACATTTATCAAATCAACAATGACAGGGACCGAGACCCAGAAAAACTCTCAGAGAGCGAAATGGTTTACAAACTCTTACAAAAGTGGGTGGAGAAAAATCCTGATGAAGCCACGTTAACCAGGCTTTGTACAGAATTGTGCAAGGCAGGTTTTCATTCCATTACAAAAGAAATACTGAGGCAACACACTACCCCGTTCAATGGCCTTATTGAGGCTTAACCATTCCTCTCATATAAAGTTTAAAACGCCCTTTCAAGCATTCTGAAACAGGTAAGACCCAGATCAGATGGCTCCTATAGGAGTCGACTGATGAGAGTCTGCTCTGTTTGCTAATGGAATTTGATAGTTCTGTTAACTTTTCATTACTTTCTAAAGTGGCTACAATTTTCCACCTTCCATATTTCATTATAACTAGTTTGCCTATGAATATTCAGAAGGTATTGAAATCTGGAATATACATAGAACAGGGAAATGGGTTAACAACCCCACCCCTAACCACAGGGGTCTGGACCGCTTCATTGGGGTCTATATGTACTATATAATAACAAGGGTTCCAACTAGCAGAACGGTCATCCGTGTACCACACGTACAAATATGAATGTAACTCTTGCAATTTCAATGATAATTTTGTAATTCTTTCGGCTATTGAAAGCCAATATATTTTACTATCAATTAAATATAATCTTGTCATGGTAACTTACGCGCAATTATCAATCCAACAACGATTTTCTCAAAATTTCACGTGTTTTCTGGGTCATTGACAAACGTTCGTTCACCCCGGTTTCACTATATCACAGCCATAACCTCGCGATTTTCAGTTCAAAAGATGGCGTGGTTCAATAAAATAACCCAATTATATCACCAATCTCCATTTGTTTTGTCCTCTTAATAAATAAGCAACTAGCAACAGCGGTCTTTCCGTCTGTCGTTATGTTTCTATTTCGGATGCTGCCATTTTGCGACAAATTTGAATGGAGCCATTTCATTGGATGAGCGAAGGAAAAGTTGGAAAATCCGTGACGTCACATACAATGGCTCCTTCCTCGACGATTTGAAGCAAACTGACAAACTCGCTAGTTTTACATCATTCTTTTGATGCGGGGGACTAAATAAGTGTAGACGGGTGTTAGAATTGATTCGTTTGTTGACTCACGCCATTTTTTGAACTGCGAATTGCCAGGTTATTGCTGTGATATAGTGAAACCGGAGTGAACGAACGTTTGTCAATGGCCCTAAAAACACGTGAAATTTTGAGAAAATCATTGTTGTATTGATACTTGTTCATAAGATACCGTTATAAGATTATATTTATTTGATAGAAAAATATATTGGCTTTCAATAGCAGAAAGAATTACGAAATTATCATTGAAATTGTACGAGTTACATTCATATTTGTACTCGTGGTATACGGATATCCGTTCTGCTAGTTGGAACCCTTGTTATTATATAGTACATATAGACCCCAATGAAGCGGTCCAGACCCCTGTGCCCCTAACTTCTAGTACATGTGTACTTTGCCGTCAACACTGTACTTGCGAATTTGCGGTAACTTTTGCAAACAGTTTGGATATCACCAGGATCTAAACTGTTTGGCATTCTAGCATCATTTTCATTAAGATTCATTTAGAGTTGAAGCAGAAAACAATATTTGCAGACGAAAATTGCTAAAATAAACCATCCACGTGTAAAGAGTGAAAAAATAACTTGTGATATGCCTGTATGATCTCTACCCAGCCAGTTTGCATATAGTGGTGTATTTTTGCTGATTTCGTTTCTTGCAATGAGTTACCTACGTTTCTGTACCATTTCCCCTCTAATTTCGACCCCAGCCAGTCGGTTCGGGTTCGTTCCAAGCAGGGACAGTATATGTGACTCCACACAAGTCATCACATTTTCAAGTTGACACAGAAAGCTTTCTAGCTGGCTTGATCGGTGCACGAAACTATGCACTTTATGAATAAGCGTATGTGTCATTAAATGCAGGTGGTTGTTTAATGCAGGGCGAAATAAATGCAGAAAACTCATTAACCCTTTTCCTATTGTATATTCTTGTAAGAAATAATGACGTCATGCATATTAATAAGATTATTTTTTATAATGGCGTATGAACACATGATATTTTGGCTCTGGCAAAAACTGTAGAATCGGATCAATATTGTACCATAAGCAAATAGAGCAAACCCTGATCAGACGGTTCCTATAGGAGCCGTCTGATCTGGGTCTACTCTGTTTGCAGATGCGTGAAAATACGCTTACATAAGGGAAGGGGTTAAAAGAGTTTTGTGCATAACTTACGTCCTGCATTAAGCTACCACCCGCTTTTAATACGCAAAATTAGACATACCCTTGGTGATAGCATAATGGGGTTTTCTTTACTATATGTACAAGGACAAAATTAAAACCTCTATAAGCAAAATGGCTGGGTCGTGTATTTATTTACGGTTTTCTCCTTCAGGCTCTAAGGCATGCAGGTCATGCCAGAGGATAAATTATTGTTGTTAGCTCTTCTCACTGCCGAAGTGGTTCTCAGGGATTGATCCAGTGGACGAATGTCTGTGATTACACATACAAACAGTTTGCAGAGCTACAGATAACTTAAGGATGCGTACCCAAATACTAAAAATGTCATTTATCCACCACACCCTATACTGTGACCACTCTTTAGAATCGTTTCGAAGAGACGATTCTAAAGAGTGGTCACAGTATAGAGTTTGGAGGAGATCTTAAAAAAAATATGCACCTTATGTTTGGATCAAGTTATGATGCCGATTGACTCGGTATATCTGTTATATATCAGCTTGTATAAATGTTTTCATGGCTGTCTCTGACTTTTGTATTTTTATACGAAGATATTGTTTGCTGAAAATGCACAAATATTTTTTTGTGGACTATGACACGATATGTTATGTCTACTATATCGAATACCAAAGATGTTCATGCTGTTCTTGCCATTTCGACAATTAAATACAACACTATTGTATCTCATTTTATTCTGTGTGCAGTTACCACAGTGTTGCATTGAACCCAAGATTTGAGTTAGTCTTGGCATGAACGTGTTACATGTATTTAACTTATTTGTGTTGAATAAAGTAACGTTTGTTGAAAGTGTGCGTTTGTTTTATTTGAACATGTACAAAGAGGAGACTATAGTTAACCAATTACTCATTGTTTACGTCTCTTTATACCTTTACAAACACAGTAGACCCAGATGTGTAAGAGGAGCCAGTTTGATCAGGGTCTGCTCTATTTGCTTATGGAAAAATATAGATCTGATGTTATAGTTTCTGCCCTGGTCAGAAATTCAAGTGTTCATATATCATTATAAAAATGTAATTTTATATTAATAATGTCATTAAATCTTACATTAATGTATTTATGAAGTAAATGATTAACTATATTATATCATTATATCGCTGATAACAATATCTCAGGGTTTGAGTCTTTTCCACGCTAACGAATTGTCCCCGAAAATTTGTCGACATCTATACATTCTTTAATAGGATTTTTTTCTCCGTTATTTGAAACGGACTATATTTGAGTGTCAAACAATTTGGATCCTGACGACGTATTCTTGAGATCCAAGGTATTTGACACGCGATCAATAATTTCTCAAAGTTTGAACAAATCAGAAGTAAGCTGCAATTACAACAGATCAGATTTTAGTGATGATAATGTTGGAAACAAAAGGAAAGACATCCAGTAATAAAAATTGAAGCAGACAGCAACTTCTGCACATAGCATGCAGTAAGTGGCGGTGAAAGAGTAAGAAAAAACAAAATATCTTGCTATCAGTTTGTCTTATACATAGCTTTGTTTCTATGTATAGAACTCCAGTCTAACTTCAAAAACGTGTAGACCACCTTAGGAAAGAACGTTGCGCACAAATTCCAGTGGGAACATTAAACCATTACCTCATAGGCTATTTAAGATAATTCAGTCAGTTTTAATTTTGGCTCTGTGAACAAGGGAATGTTTTATCATGACAGAAATTGTAGAATCAAATCTATTTTATTTCAAGAGCAAACAAAGCAAACCCTGATCAAACGACTATTACAAGAGCCATATAATCTGGATCTACTTTGTAAAGGTGTAGGAATGCATGTTAAATAATGCAGTAAAACGGTTACAACCGTGTCTTTGTGATAAGCAGTTTGGATCATGATACAACGCTGATTTACTCAAACTGTTGGCAAAGGTCATTTAAAAATCAGTTGATATTGCTTTGTGAATACAATGTAAACAAGGGAGTTCTACTTTCTTTTCACATTGACTCTTTTGCTGCCAATGACACATCAGTGATTAACTTTTCAAACAGTTTAGATCCAGATGAGACGCCGAATTACGCGTCGTCTCATCAGGATCCAAACTGTTTGGTATTGTGTCTGTTGTGTTTAAAAACATAAACGATAAACGATAAAAAAAATGAAACTGTAGCAGACCACAAAGTTTGCATACGACAAAAACCGATATGTATCTGTGACGTAAACTGATAATGATGTTAGTTATGCTATTTATCTCGTGAGGAAATCATTGCGAAATGAACTAAATATTGTTCATGTAAGAGGCGACATGTGATAACCCTTACTGATAGCAGTTTGGATCCAGATATGACGACGAGTCAATAATTTTTACATGAAAAATATTCAATTTAATATTTAATCACTTCGAAGATGAAGCTTAATAATTTACTGAAATTTTACTGCATTAATATGCATGTTGGAAATATGACATTATGAATATTGAGTAGATTTATTTTTATAATGGCATATGAACGCAGGCAACTTTGGCCATTGCGGAAAATGTAAACCCAGCTCTATATGACTGCAAAAGCTTACAGAAGATCCTGATCACACGGTGTATACAGGAGCCATCTGATCATGATTGCCACTGTTTCCAAAAAACGTTACAAGGCATATCTATAGTAAAGGGTTTAACCCTTTCCTCCATAAATACGCATTTCTATGCCTCTGTAAAAGTCACTTTTTGAAACCATTGTGATAAATAGAGCACGTGCTCCTAGGGAGCACATGCTCTATTTATCACAATGGTTTCAGCACTACAAAATTCTATAATTTTCATTTTTCTCAAGTTAATGTTCCAGTTCGGTAGATTTTTCAAAGAGGCTGGATCTAAAAATAGCCTATGAGGTAATGGGTTAAAAGGGTTGATGTGTATAAAGTAGAACCCCCTTGTAAATTCAGACGGCTGTGATACATAAACAGGTTATCTCTTTCACTGCCAACCTTTTTCGTCTGCAAACTTTGTCGTCTGCTACAACTTTCATTTTTTTGTAAAACAACAGCCACAGTAACACACAGTTTGGATCCTGATGAGACGTCAAATTACTCGGCGTCTCATCTGGATCCAAACTGTTTGCAAAGGGAATCACAGATGAGACATTGGCAGCAAAAGGGATAAAATTAATATTTCAACAGTTCGCAATTTATCTAAAAGGATTTTCTAGATACACTTTTCTAGTTTGAAAATATTTGGCGATTTGCTTAGTTGTTGTTAAGCTACTATTCGATTCCAGTAGCAAAAACATGATTCGTTGAGATACGGGACCCTCCGGTCTGGGTCGCGACTACCTTGCAAATGAGTCAAGTCGTCATTCATTCCATTCGGACCACCTCAGTTATATTCCGAACCATGTTGGACCAGAATTAGTCCAAATTATTTAGACCTTTCGCTTGCTCTTTCATATAAATTATACTTCTCTGCAAGCATCAACTGAAAACTGTAAAATATCACTAATAATGAAGGGAAATGTTGATATTAGCATATGCGGCGGCTTTCTATGAAGGACTAGAAGTTGGCTTGCCTACAAACTCGGTTTTCTAGCATGCAGCAGACGACAACATAACAATATAAATCTGTGTGAAGCTGGCTCAGCAATCAACCATCAACCATCAACATTCGTTTTTATATAAGGAAACCGAATGTTGATCTGGAATGTCGAGCTCGCCCATCAACATTCGTTTTTATATAAGGAAACCGAATGTTGATCTGGAATGTCGAGCTCGCCCATCAACATTCGTTTTTATATAAGGAAATCGAATGTTGATCTAGAATGTCGAGCTCACCCATCAACATTCGTTTTTATATAAGGAAATCGAATGTTGATCTGGAATGTCGAGCTCGCCCATCAACATTCGTTTTTATATAGAGAAACCGAATGTTGATCTGGAATGTCGAGCTCGCCCATCAACATTCGTTTTTATATAGAGAAACCGAATGTTGTGCTGGAATGTCGAGCTCGCCCATCAACATTCGTTTTTATATAAGGAAACCGAATGTTGATCTGGAATGTCGAGCTCGCCCATCAACATTCGTTTTTATATAAGGAAATCGAATGTTGATCTGGAATGTCGAGCTCGCCCATCAACATTCGTTTTTATATAAGGAAATCGAATGTTGATCTAAAATGTCGAGCTCGCCCATCAACATTAGTTTTTATATAAGGAAATCGAATGTTGATCTGGAATGTCGAGCTCGCCCATCAACATTCGTTTTTATATAGAGAAACCGAATGTTGATCTGGAATGTCGAGCTCGCCCATCAACATTCGTTTTTATATAGAGAAACCGAATGTTGAGCTGGAATATCGAGCTCGCCAATCAACATTCGTTTTTATATAAGGAAGTCGAATGTTGATCTGGAATGTCGAGCTCGCCCATCAACATTCGTTTTTATATAAGGAAATCGAATGTTGATCTGGAATGTCGAGCTCGCCCATCAACATTCGGTTTTATATAAGGAAACCGAATGTTGATCTGGAATGTCGAGCTCGCCCATCAACATTCGTTTTTATATAAGGAAACCGAATGTTGATCTGGAATGTCGAGCTCGCCCATCAATATTCGTTTTTATATAGAGAAATCGAATGTTGTTCTGGAATGTCGAGGTCGCCCATCAACATTCGTTTTTATATAGAGAAACCGAATGTTGAGCTGGGATATCGAGCTCGCCCATCAACATTCGTTTTTATATAAGGAAATCGAATGTTGATCTGGGATGTCGAGCTCGCCCATCAACATTCATTTTTATATAAGGAAATCGAATGTTGATCTGGAAAATCGAGCTCGCCCATCAACATTCGTTTTTATATAGAGAAACCGAATGTTGATCTGGAATGTCGAGCTCGCCCATCAACATTCGCTTTTCTATAAGGAAATCGAATGTTGATCTGGAATGTCGAGCTCGCCCATCAACATTCGGTTTTATATAAGGAAACCGAATGTTGATCTGGAATGTCGAGCTCGCCCATCAACATTCGTTTTTATATAAGGAAACCGAATGTTGATCTGGAATGTCGAGCTCGCCCATCAACATTCGTTTTTATATAAGGAAATCGAATGTTGATCTAGAATGTCGAGCTCGCCCATCAACATTCGTTTTTATATAAGGAAATCGAATGTTAATCGGGAATGTCGAGCTCGCCCATCAACATTCGTTTTTATATAGAGAAACCGAATGTTGATCTGGAATATCGAGCTCACCCATCAACATTCGTTTTTATATAGAGAAACCGAATGTTGAGCTGGAATGTCGAGCTCGCCCATCAACATTCGTTTTTATATAAGGAAATCGAATGTTGATCTGGAATGTCGAGCTCGCCCATCAACATTCGTTTTTATATAGAGAAACCGAATGTTGATCTGGAATGTCGAGCTCGCACATCAACATTCGTTTTTATATAGAGAAACCGAATGTTGATCTGGAATGTCGAGCTCGCCCATCAACATTCGCTTTTCTATAAGGAAATCGAATGTTGATCTGGAATGTCGAGCTCACCCATCAACATTCGGTTTTATATAAGGAAACCGAATGTTGATCTGGAATGTCCAGCTCGCCCATCAACATTCGTTTTTATATAAGGAAATCGAATGTTGATCTAGAATGTCGAGCTCGCCCATCAACATTCGTTTTTATAGAAGGAAATCGAATGTTGATCTAGAATGTCGAGCTCGCCCATCAACATTCGTTTTTATATAAGGAAATCGAATGTTGATCTGGAATGTCGAGCTCGCCCATCAACATTCGTTTTTATATAGAGAAACCGAATGTTGATCTGGAATGTCGAGCTCGCCCATCAACATTCGTTTTTATATATAGAAACCGAATGTTGATCTGGAATGTCGAGCTCGCCCATCAACATTCGTTTTTATATAAGGAAATCGAATGTTGATCTGGAATGTCGAGCTCGCCCATCAACATTCGTTTTTATATAGAGAAACCGAATGTTGATCTGGAATGTCGAGCTCGCCCATCAACATTCGTTTTTATATAGAGAAATCGAATGTTGATCTGGAATGTCGAGCTCGCCCATCAACATTCGTTTTTATATAGAGAAACCGAATGTTGAGCTGGGATATCGAGCTCGCCCATCAACATTCCGTTTTATATAAGGAAATCGAATGTTGATCTGGAATGTCGAGCTCGCCCATCAACATTCATTTTTATATAAGGAAATCGAATGTTGATCTGGAATATCGAGCTCGCCCATCAACATTCGTTTTTATATAGAGAAACCGAATGTTGATCTGGAATATCGAGCTCGCCCATCAACATTCGTTTTTATATAGAGAAACCGAATGTTGATCTGGAATGTCGAGCTCGCCCATCAACATTCGTTTTTCTATAAGGAAATCGAATGTTGATCTGGAATGTCGAGCTCGCCCATCAACATTCGTTTTTATATAAGGAAACCGAATGTTGATCTGGAATGTCGAGCTCGCCCATCAACATTCGTTTTTATATAAGGAAATCGAATGTTGATCTAGAATGTCGAGCTCGCCCATCAACATTCGTTTTTATATAAGGAAATCGAATGTTGATCTGGAATGTCGAGCTCGCCCATCAACATTCGTTTTTATATAGAGAAACCGAATGTTGATCTGGAATGTCGAGCTCGCCCATCAACATTCGTTTTTATATAGAGAAACCGAATGTTGATCTGGAATGTCGAGCTCGCCCATCAACATTCGTTTTTATATAAGGAAATCGAATGTTGATCTGGAATGTCGAGCTCGCCCATCAACATTCGTTTTTATATAGAGAAACCGAATGTTGATCTGGAATGTCGAGCTCGCCCATCAACATTCGTTTTTATATAGAGAAATCGAATGTTGATCTGGAATGTCGAGGTCGCCCATCAACATTCGTTTTTATATAGAGAAACCGAATGTTGAGCTGGGATATCGAGCTCGCCCATCAACATTCGGTTTTATATAAGGAAATCGAATGTTGATCTGGGATGTCGAGCTCGCCCATCAACATTCATTTTTATATAAGGAAATCGAATGTTGATCTGGAATATCGAGCTCGCCCATCAACATTCGTTTTTATATAGAGAAACCGAATGTTGATCTGGAATATCGAGCTCGCCCATCAACATTCGTTTTTATATAGAGAAACCGAATGTTGATCTGGAATGTCGAGCTCGCCCATCAACATTCGCTTTTCTATAAGGAAATAGAATGTTGATCTGGAATGTCGAGCTCGCCCATCAACATTCGGTTTTATATAAGGAAACCGAATGTTGATCTGGAATGTCGAGCTCGCCCATCAACATTCGTTTTTATATAAGGAAACCGAATGTTGATCTGGAATGTCGAGCTCGCCCATCAACATTCGTTTTTATATAAGGAAATCGAATGTTGATCTAGAATGTCGAGCTCGCCCATCAACATTCGTTTTTATATAAGGAAATCGAATGTTGATCTGGAATGTCGAGCTCGCCCATCAACATTCGTTTTTATATAGAGAAACCGAATGTTGATCTGGAATGTCGAGCTCGCCCATCAACATTCGTTTTTATATAGAGAAACCGAATGTTGATCTGGAATGTCGAGCTCGCCCATCAACATTCGTTTTTATATAGAGAAACCGAATGTTGATCTGGAATGTCGAGCTCGCCCATCAACATTCGTTTTTATATAAGGAAATCGAATGTTGATCTGGAATGTCGAGCTCGCCCATCAACATTCGTTTTTATATAGAGAAACCGAATGTTGATCTGGAATGTCGAGCTCGCCCATCAACATTCGTTTTTATATAGAGAAACCGAATGTTGATCTGGAATGTCGAGCTCGCCCATCAACATTCGTTTTTATATAAGGAAATCGAATGTTGATCTGGAATGTCGAGCTCGCCCATCAACATTCGGTTTTATATAAGGAAATCGAATGTTGATCTGGAATGTCGAGCTCGCCCATCAACATTCGCTTTTCTATAAGGAAATCGAATGTTGATCTGGAATGTCGAGCTCGCCCATCAACATTCGGTTTTATATAAGGAAACCGAATGTTGATCTGGAATGTCGAGCTCGCCCATCAACATTCGTTTTTATATAAGGAAACCGAATGTTGATCTGGAATGTCGAGCTCGCCCATCAACATTCGTTTTTATAGAAGGAAATCGAATGTTGATCTAGAATGTCGAGCTCGCCCATCAACATTAGTTTTTATATAAGGAAATCGAATGTTGATCTGGAATGTCGAGCTCGCCCATCAACATTCGTTTTTATATATGGAAACCGAATGTTGATCTGGAATGTCGAGCTCGCCCATCAACATTCGTTTTTATATAGAGAAACCGAATGTTGATCTAGAATGTCGAGCTCGCCCATCAACATTCGCTTTTATATAAGGAAATCGAATGTTGATCTGGAATGTCGAGCTCGCCCATCAACATTCGTTTTTATATAGAGAAACCGAATGTTGATCTGGAATGTCGAGCTCGCCCATCAACATTCGTTTTTATATAGAGAAACCGAATGTTGATCTGGAATGTCGAGCTCGCCCATCAACATTCGTTTTTATATAAGGAAATCGAATGTTGATCTGGAATGTCGAGCTCGCCCATCAACATTCGGTTTTATATAAGGAAACCGAATGTTGATCTGGAATGTCGAGCTCGCCCATCAACATTCGCTTTTCTATAAGGAAATCGAATGTTGATCTGGAATGTCGAGCTCGCCCATCAACATTCGGTTTTATATAAGGAAACCGAATGTTGATCTGGAATGTCGAGCTCGCCCATCAACATTCGTTTTTATATAAGGAAACCGAATGTTGATCTGGAATGTCGAACTCGCCCATCAACATTCGTTTTTATATAGAGAAACCGAATATTGATCTGGAATGTCGAGCTCGCCCATCAACATTCGTTTTTATATAAGGAAATCGAATGTTGATCTGGAATGTCGAGCTCGCCCATCAACATTCGGTTTTATATAAGGAAATCGAATGTTGATCTGGAATGTCGTACTCGCCCATCAACATTCGCTTTTCTATAAGGAAATCGAATGTTGATCTGGAATGTCGAGCTCGCCCATCAACATTCGGTTTTATATAAGGAAACCGAATGTTGATCTGGAATGTCGAGCTCGCCCATCAACATTCGTTTTTATATAAGGAAACCGAATGTTGATCTGGAATGTCGAGCTCGCCCATCAACATTCGTTTTTATAGAAGGAAATCGAATGTTGATCTAGAATGTCGAGCTCGCCCATCAACATTCGTTTTTATATAAGGAAATCGAATGTTGATCTGGAATGTCGAGCTCGCCCATCAACATTCGTTTTTATATAGAGAAACCGAATGTTGATCTGGAATGTCGAGCTCGTCCATCAACATTCGTTTTTATATAGAGAAACCGAATGTTGATCTGGAATGTCGAGCTCGCCCATCAACATTCGTTTTTATATAGAGAAACCGAATGTTGATCTGGAATGTCGAGCTCGCCCATAAACATTCGGTTTTATATAAGGAAACCGAATGTTGATCTGGAATGTCGAGCTCGCCCATCAACATTCGTTTTTATATAAGGAAACCGAATGTTGATCTGGAATGTCGAGCTCGCCCATCAACATTCGTTTTTCTATAAGGAAACCGAATGTTGATCTGGGATATCGAGCTCGCCAATCAACATTCGGTTTTATATAGAGAAACCGAATGTTGTGCTGGAATGTCGAGCTCGCCCATCAACATTCGCCATTATATAGGGAAATATTTTTCTCTGAATATACAGGATTATCAGCTTTCATCTTTGGCACACAGCATCATCTGTAGGTCCACTACAAAAAGTTATTAAAATTTTGCCCATGGTGTAAAAATTGGACCCGGCCGAGGGGTTGCCACTTTTCTAAAGGAACATATAGATAAAATGTTGAAAATGTCTCTGACACTGGAAGCTCTTAGCTTTCAAGATTGCAAATTACGTTACCTTGAAGTCCGCTGGGTCAGATAAGGCCCAGCTACATGGGTAGCCAGATTTCTATAGAAAAACATAGTGAAAAACTTGATTTTTCTCCAATGATTGACTTGTGAACGATGCCAGAGTCATCATGGTAATATTGTTGTGCAATGCAAAGTTAGTGTTTGGCCTATTGATTGTTGATAAATTTATGTGAACATGTGCGTCTGGGGTATAGGAATTTTTAAAGACCATACTCAAGTCAAACATATATGTTTGATAGTTAGTCATGATAAGTATTAGTATGTAACTGCTGCCTATTCATTAAAATACATATATTGATTTTAATAACCACAGGCCTTAATTTATATAATCAGATGTGGCATATCTGTGTCCTATGAAATATTTACCTTTTAGTTTTTATCTAGGACGTTTTATTGAAGATAGCCCTTCTTAGAAACCGACTTTCCGTTTTAGGACTATACATGTATCTTGAAAATATGCTTTATAATATATCTTCTATATTACATCTGCATGTGTAAATTTGGCATTTAGTCAATTCTAAAGGTGGTGTCACACTAGAGCGTATGGCAGGAACGTATGCGAACGTATGAGAAAAATGCTCATACGCTCGCATACGCAGATAAACGCTATGGGTAGGTTAGGCATATGTTTGTATAAGCTGCCATATGTCGGTGTATATTCTCATACGCAGAGAACGAAACTAATTTTTGAACATGTTCAAAACAGTTCAGCGTATACGAGCGTATGAAGTATACTAGGTCAGATACGTTTCACAAACGGTGGCATGATGGTGGCCAGTAAATCTATCATATGGATATATATATCCATATATCATATGGATAACGTATCAGTAACGTAATTGTAAAAGTAAAAAGTAAAGTACCTAGTTATAGTCTACTTTCAGTCCGAATGACCGCTCAGCCGACTGTACATTTACTCCCCTGGTCATTGAGTCATTGGCCTACATTGACCGGGATTTGAACCCCGGACCTCCGGACTGATAGTCAAGCGCGTTACCGCTAGACCACCGCCACCTGCAAACTTGTAATGTATGTCTGACGAATGACTAACGTTTTTAACCTATTTATGGCTATCCATACGCTATTCATGCGCTCACGCGAGGTAAGAATACGTTACTCATATGCTAACAGACGCTATTTATACGCTGATATACGCTACATTGACGGTGACATAAGTTGACACATGCTCGTATACGTTTCCCATGCGTTGCCTATACGCCAGATATACGGTACGCATACGCTATTCACGCCATGCTAATACGTTCATCGAAAATAGAGGTGGAAAATTACGGATTCATACGCTCAAAAGTTGTGCGTATGACCATGATTTCATACGCTATGCATACGTTCGTCTCATACGCTATAGTGTGACATGGCCATAATTTAACGTATGTCTGACGAATGACTAACGTGTTTAAACTATTTCTGGTTATCCATACGCTGCTCATGCGCTCACATGCGGTAAGAATATGTTACTCATATGCTCGCATACGCTAGTTATACGCTGATGTACGCTATACTGACGGTGACATAAGTTGACACACGCTCGTATACGATTCTCATGCGCTGCATATACGTCAGATATACGGTACGCATGCGCTGATAGTAGGTTCATCGAAGAAAGTGTTGGAAAATTTCGGGTTCATACGCTCAAAAGTTGTGCGCATGACCAGTTGTTCATACGCTATGTATACGTTCGTCTCATACGCTATAGTGTGACAGGACCATTAAGACAATTCGCAGGTGCCCATAACCAGTACAAATTTGAGAACCATGCATTGAAAATTGTGATTCATTTTTATAACACATGTGATGTTTGATTTTGCAGTTTATAAGGAGTTTAAATATTATAATGGATTAACGAACATGTTTTACAGCTGCTTAAGTTAAATATTAAATTTGAACTCATTATCTTAATGAATATGGCTACGGACCCATTGTATTTGGAAAGTTCCCAATAAAAACGTTTAAACAAATGGGGCATAGTATTGTCATATGTCAGGCATATTCAGTTGTGTTATTCATCCTATATAGCGTCGATGGTAGAATGGGGGAGTTGACATTACAGCTTAGCATTCAGTTTCATTATATAAAAACGAATGTTGATGGGCGAGCTCGACATTCCAGATCAACATTCGGAAAAAAACGAATGTTGATGGGCGAGCTCGACA
Organism: Azorinus chamasolen; assembly: GCA_963576725.1. Classification (NCBI taxonomy): domain Eukaryota; kingdom Metazoa; phylum Mollusca; class Bivalvia; order Cardiida; family Solecurtidae; genus Azorinus; species Azorinus chamasolen. Next base: position 58,981,526 of record OY755242.1, read on the forward strand.
TTCCAGATCAACATTCGGTTTCTCTGTAGAAAAACGAATATTGATGGGCGAGCTCGACTTTCCAGCTCAACATTCGGTTTCCTTATATAAAAACGAATGTTGATGGGCGAGCTCGACATTCCAGATCAACATTCGATTCCCTTATATAAAAACGAATGTTGATGGGCGAGCTCAACATTCCAGCACAACATTCGGTTTCTCTATATAAAAACGAATGTTGATGGGCGAGCTCGACATTCCAGATCAACATTCGATTTCCTTATATAAAAGCGAATGTTGATGGGCGAGCTCGACATTTCAGCACAACATTCGGTTTCTCTATATAAACCCGAATGTTGATGGGCGAGCTGGACATTCCAGCTGAACATTCGGTTTCTCTATATAAAAACGAATGTTGATGGGCGAGCTCGACATTCCAGATCAACATTCGATTTCCTTATATAAAAACGAATGTTGATGGGCGAGCTCAACATTCCAGCACATCATTCGGTTTCTCTATATAAAAACGAATGTTGATGGGCGAGCTCGACATTCCAGCTCAACATTCGGTTTCTCTATATAAAAACGAATGTTGATGGGCGAGCTCGACATTCCAGCTCAACATTCGGTTTCTCTATATAAAAACGAATGTTGATGGCCGAGCTCGACATTCCAGATCAACATTCGATTTCCTTATATAAAAACGAATGTTGATTGGCGAGCTCGACATTCCAGATCAACATTCGATTTCCTTATATAAAAGCGAATGTTGATGGGCGAGCTCAACATTCCAGATCAACATTCGGTTTCCTTATATAAAAACGAATGTTGATGGGCGAGCTCGACATTCCAGATCAACATTCGATTTCCTTATATAAAAACGAATGTTGATGGGCGAGCTCAACATTCCAGCACAACATTCGGTTTCTCTATATAAAAACGAATGTTGATGGGCGAGCTCGACATTCCAGATCAACATTCGATTCCCTTATATAAAAACGAATGTTGATGGGCGAGCTCGACATTCCAGATCAACATTCGATTTCCTTATATAAAAACGAATGTTGATTGGCGAGCTCGACATTCCAGATCAACATTCGATTTCCTTATATAAAAACGAATGTTGATGGGCGAGCTCGACATTCCAGCTCAATATTCGGTTTCTCTATATAAAAACGAATGTTGATGGGCGAGCTCGACATTCCAGATCATCAATCGGTTTCCTTATATAAAAACGAATGTTGATGGGCGAGCTCGACATTCCAGCTCAACATTCGGTTTCTTTATATAAAAACGAATGTTGATGGGCGAGCTCGACATTCCAGATCAACATTCGGTTTCTCTATATAAAAACGAATGTTGATGGGCGAGCTCGACATTCCAGATCAACATTCGATTTCCTTATATAAAAACGAATGTTGATGGGCGAGCTCGACATTCCAGATCAACATTCGATTTCCTTATATAAAAACGAATGTTGATGGGCGAGCTCGACATTCCAGATCAACATTCGATTTCCTTATATAAAAACGAATGTTGATGGGCTAGCTCGACATTCCAGATCAACATTCGATTTCCTTATATAAAAACGAATGTTGATGGGCGAGCTCAACATTCCAGCACAACATTCGGTTTCTCTATATAAAAACGAATGTTGATGGGCGAGCTCGACATTCTAGATCAACATTCGATTCCCTTATATAAAAACGAATGTTGATGGGCGAGCTCGACATTCCAGCTCAACATTCGGTTTCTCTATATAAAAAACGAATGTTGATGGGCGAGCTCGACATTCCAGAACAACATTCGATTTCCTTATATAAAAACGAATGTCGATGGGCGAGCTCGACATTCCAGATCAACATTCGATTTCCTTATATAAAAACGAATGTTGATGGGCGAGCTCGACATTCCAGCTCAATATTCGGTTTCTCTATATAAAAAAGAATGTTGATGGGCGAGCTCGACATTCCAGATCAACATTCGATTTCCTTATATAAAAACGAATGTTGATGGGCGAGCTCGACATTCCAGCTCAACATTCGGTTTCTCTATATAAAAACGAATGTTGATGGGCGAGCTCGACATTCCAGATCAACATTCGATTTCCTTATATAAAAACGAATGTTGATGGGCGAGCTCGACATTCCAGATCAACATTCGATTTCCTTATATAAAAACGAATGTTGATGGGCGAGCTCGACATTCCAGATCAACATTCGATTTCCTTATATAAAAGCGAATGTTGATGGGCGAGCTCGACATTCTAGATCAACATTCGGTTTCCTTATATAAAAACGAATGTTGATGGGCGAGCTCGACATTCCAGATCAACATTCAATTTCCTTATATAAAAAAGAATGTTGATGGGCGAGCTCGACATTCCAGATCAACATTCGATTTCCTTATATAAAAGCGAATGTTGATGGGCGAGCTCGATATTCCAGATCAATATTCGGTTTCCTTATATAAAAACGAATGTTGATGGGCGAGCTCGACATTCCAGATCAACATTCGATTTCCTTATATAAAAGCGAATGTTGATGGGCGAGCTCAACATTCCAGCACAACATTCGGTTTCTCTATATAAAAACGAATGTTGCTTATATAAAAACGAATGTTGATGGGCGAGCTCGACATTCAAGATCAACATTCGTTTTCCTTATATAAAAACGAATGTTGATGGGCGAGCTCGACATTCCAGCTCAACATTCGGCTTCTCTATATAAAAACGAATGTTGATGGGCGAGCCCGACATTCCAGCTCAGCATTCGGTTTCTCTATATAAAACCGAATGTTGATGGGCGAGCTCGACATCCCAGATCAACATTCGGTTTCTCTATATAAAAACGAATGTTGATGGGCGAGCTCGACATTCCAGATCAACATTCGATTTCCTTATATAAAAACGAATGTTGATGGGCGAGCTCGACATTCTAGATCAAGATTCGATTTCCTTATATAAAAACGAATGTTGATGGGCGAGCTCGACATTCTAGATCAACATTCGGTTTCTCTATATAAAAACGAATGTTGATGGGCGAGCTCGACATTCCAGATCAACATTCGATTTCCTTATATAAAAAAGAATGTTGATGGGCGAGCTCGACATTCCAGATCAACATTCGATTTCCTTATATAAAAGCGAATGTTGATGGGCGAGCTCGACATTCCAGATCAACATTCGATTTCCTTATATAAAAGCGAATGTTGATGGGCGAGCTCAACATTCCAGCACAACATTCGGTTTCTCTATATAAAAACGAATGTTGATGGGCGAGCTCGACATTCCAGATCAACATTCGATTCCCTTATATAAAAACGAATGTTGATGGGCGAGCTCGACATTCCAGATCAACATTCGATTTCCTTATAAAAAACGAATGTTGATGGGCGAGCTCGACATTCCAGATCAACATTCGTTTTCCTTATATAAAAACGAATGTTGATGGGCTATCTCGACATTCCAGCTCAACATTCGGTTTCTCTATATAAAAACGAATGTTGATGGGCGAGCCCGACATTCCAGCTCAGCATTCGGTTTCTCTATATAAAACCGAATGTTGATGGGCGAGCTCGACATCCCAGATCAACATTCGATTTCTCTATATAAAAACGAATTTTGATGGGCGAGCTCGACATTCCAGATCAACATTCGATTTCCTTATATAAAAACGAATGTTGATGGGCGAGCTCGACATTCCAGCTCAACATTCGGTTTCTCTATATAAAAACGAATGTTGATGGGCGAGCTCGACATTCCAGATCAACATTCGGTTTCTCTATATAAAAACGAATGTTGATGGGCGAGCTCGACATTCCAGATCAACATTCGATTTCCTTATATAAAAACGAATGTTGATGGGCGAGCTCAACATTCTAGATCAACATTCGATTTCCTTATATAAAAACGAATGTTGATGGGCGAGCTAGACATTCCAGATCAACATTCGATTTCCTTATATAAAAACGAATGTTGATGGGCGAGCTCGACATTCCAGATCAACATTCGGTTTCCTTATATAAAAACGAATGTTGATGGTTGATGGTTGATTGCTGAGCCAGCTTCACACACATAAATCTAGATACGATTTTACAGTTTATTCCTTAACCAAAATGCCTTGTGTTCATATTCCAATATAAAAATGATATAAATAATATACATGTAGATCTACATGGCCCCGTTATTTTTTTACATTAAGTATGCAACAGGGAAGTTAAAGAACCACCTGTTCTTATCGCCTTTCATGTTTGTTCATTTTATGACAGCCATAGACATCAGGCGCTGATTTAGAGGGACGGAGCCGGCGTACGCCCTCCTAAAATTGCCCAAACAAACTTTTTTAGTCTAATTGATTTAGATCTAGATCTACCAAAATCAATAAAACCGGAGGTTTTTTTTAAATTCCTTCACCCAATTAGATCTACGCTCTTTTTCATGTTAGTATATTAAAAACACACTATTTAGTTATGTCATCAAACATAAAAAGCTACGCCCCCCCCCCTTTTTCCCAAAAAAAAAATATACCCCCCCCCCCCCCCACCCCCCCCCCTACTGAAATCCTGGATCCGCACCTGGACATAATCTACTGTATGTCTGATACCTAGAGCTCTGTCACTTTATAGTGATTACACTGTTATAACTCAACCAGTCCTACCACTAATTTACCTCATTGCTGAGAGCTAAGTGAAGATCCCAAGCTCTATGGTATGACCTGGCAGGGGATCTCCCGAAAACATACATGTTCTAGAGAGCAGTTAAGACAAAATATCCCATCTATATTGAATTTTATCTCACGGCGATTTAAAGGTTAAATTTGAGAAAATTATTTTCTCGCAGTGAGAAAAAATAAGGTCGGCTCAAATTTGGAGCCTGTGCAAATTTGACGAAATCTAGATCAACTTCCGTTTCGATCAATTTTTTGAGAAAATATTGACCGAGTGTCAAACAGCTTGGATCGTGATGAGACGACGAGTTACTTCATCTGAGCGTCTTCTCTGAATCCAATCTGAAGACGATTCTGGTCGTGAATCAGGTCGCGAATTTCATCAAGGCGGCTAAGGTCGTGAAATCCAACAGCGGGAAAAGTATCAAGATTCTTAATATATGTGCCAAGGCATTGACTGATGTTTATCCTATAATTAGATATAGTGGTGTGACTCTTGATAAGAACCATCGAGGTAACCTACTTTGAACAGTTTTGTTATTTTAGAAACATACTTTGATAGTTGTCGTCCCTCGTTCTTGTATTTAACTCAAAGTAGACCTACCTGCATTTCTAGGTGAACCAGTTTATTTTTCGCAGTAGGGCATGTTCTGTAAGATTTTTTGTGTGGGATATATTTATCAAACAGGATGATCTAGATCTAGGTCTACACTGATTGTCTTTGTCCTTATTAATGATAAATAGATGCAATGGGTTTAATCCTAACAAAGCTGGATTTTCAAATGGACTATTCCGAAATTCAAACAGGTCAAGCTTAAGTAGCATGGCCAACAGTGCAAACCCTGATGAGAGGACTCCGTTATGAGCCCTCTCATCTGGGTCTACACTATTTACAAACGACAGTAGTGACTCGTGTCCCACACTGTAAGGGATTGTTTTAATCTAAAACGCAACTTTTATCTATTTGTCGAATGTTGATCAGTACACAACAAGCAGGCGCTGATCTGGGAAAATACTGTTTGGAAATATATATACATGTCCTACGGCAATGTATTTTGAAAAGGCAATGTGTATTATTTGTACAGACAATATGACATCAAGTAACGCCTCATGTGCGGGAACCGAGAATATAAGACTTTTGAAAACACTGTAGATTCAGATAAAACATGTCCTAGGAGAGCCCCTTGATCGGGGACTCTGTGCTGTTTGTAATAAAATCATTTGCTTCAGTGATAAATTATGATACAATTCTTGAGCAATTAATAGTCATTAAGGAAGATCCTTTTTCTTATTTATTCCACAGATTAGAGTTTAATAATTTCTATTGTGTGGTCATGTACGCCATGCCTATTTCCTTCCGATCGCCCATATAAAGCAAACGTTGCAGTACATTTATAATTAACCCATTCCCTCATATGCTATTTTTCGATCCAACCACTTTGTTTAAATCTACCGAAAAGGGGCATTAAGTAGAGAAAAGATTTTTTTTTAATTTTGTAGTTTGAAACAATTGTGATAAATAGTGCATTTGCTCCTATAGGAGCAGATGCTCTGTTTATTACAGGTGATTTTACAAAGGCATACAAAGGGCGTATTTAAGGAGTAAATGGTTAAACCCCCACTCCCAAACCGGAAGAACATGTTAGTATCAATGCCGGTCTTAAAGACAAGTGGCAGCTTAATGCAGACTTCTGTTTGATGGCCGCTTAAGACAGACTCTACTTCATGAATCCTTTCTCGCATACACATGCATTTTCTCGTGATTGCAAACAGAGTATACCCAGATCAGACGTATAAAGTTATAAACCAATTAACACAATGGTATACACCCATTTACACCGGTATGCACCTATTAACACTAGTTTACACCATATACACCCATTTACTAAGGCATTTTAAGTTTTTGTGTTGACATTTTACCTGTTGACTATAGGTACATGTATATACATGTATGTATTCTCTATTTAAGTCTCTTTATTGGACAACATCAAATTAAATGCATCAAATTATACACCAGACTATAATCAATATAAACTAAAAGTGCTGCATTTATTTTGAATTCTGACAGACAGCAGGTCACAGACTATCACAATTACTGCCATAGTATGCGTGCTAATATTTACCCTCTAAAATGAGATAAAAATGTGACCTTAATAAATACGGAAATGTTTTGGCAGTTAACCGACTTGAAATCAGAATCGCTTAGTCATGCATTGAAACATCACGCCACAGTTGATAAAGTATCGCGCGATTTTAACGGTTTTCCCCTGTGTGAACGAATACCCATGCCTTTGCAAACATAGTAGACCTATTTAATCATAATAGATCTACATGTACTACCATTGCTAACCACTTCCTGTACACTTCGAATGACTCGACCATCGGATAACTCGAAGTCAAAATAAAGTTCTAAAAAATCTATATCAACTGTATCACTTCGCCAATCTAGAAGTTCTACCGTATAAAAACACAGCCAGTAAGTTGTCATTATTTCTTTCATGAATATTCATGAGGTAACTAGTTGAAATATATTAGTGAACTAATTTAACCCTTGTTCCGCTCACCAAACATGACCAGCATTTGCACACGGCTTGGATACAGATGAGGTCGCAGAGTAACTTGGCGTCTCACTAATGTTATAGCTGTTATGACACTCCAATAGCTTCTCAAAACCATAACTCAATCGGAAGTACAGAAGAACCCCTCTAACACGACCACTTAATGAACAAACAGCGCTGTCTTCATAAGAAGGTGGCTGCTTAATGCAGTACGAAAGTTATGCAGAAAGCTCCTGCAGGAGCTTTCTGCATAAATTTCGTCCTGCATTAAGCTACCACCTGCCTTTGTCACTGTACTGTGAATTATATCCCTTTTGCTGGTCGCCATAGAGGGGTTTTACTGAAGTCAAAATTGAACCAGATCCAAGTTTAAGCAATCTTTGCTTTCTTTACACATATTTAGATTTCCTACTCCAAATGTCGCATACATATCGAGTCACCGGTCACATAATGACTTAGCAATTAATGTAGACCATCCGTGGCAACTGATCTGGGTATACACTGCGTGTACATTTATCGTTTTGATGTGGTCCATATATCTGGCAAGAGCTACTGGCTACTGGCTGCTCTTCCAATACACAGTAAACGAAGCTTTCAGAAATGTGTGTTATGTACATGTATTTCATGAATATTCATGCGAGCATTATTAATGATACCATTTAAAATTCATGACCTCAGAAGCTCTGTCGGACCAGCTGGCAGTGGATTGCACCCGTGTTCCAAAAAAAACGTGTTTTGTGAGCTGTTATGACAAAGCGTCCCATTATTTCGGTCATAGATAGCGGGATAAAAATACATTGTAATGTGCATGACTTCTCATTAGGAGCATTAATTTAGACGTTACAATATCATAAACCTAGCTTGGGAATTTCAGTTGTTTTCATGAGAAACATGCCTTGACCCTCTTTCAAAATATATAGTACCTTACATTTCTAAGTGAACCAGTCAAAACGAATATATTGGGCAAATTTAATTGTTTATCAGTAGGGTAGATTATTGTTTATTTATTTATTTATTTTGTTTTGCGTTTAAACTATTAATCAAACACAATTAGATATCTAAGTCTACATAGTTTACATGTGTCACTTTTAAAGACCACTAAGCGCATATGGGTTGACTTTCATATTTTGTGTCTGTCGACTGAGTGTTCATCCATTATTCCTTATTGACTGAGTGTTCACCCAGTACTCCTTAACCCTTACAATGCGGGAAATGAGTCACTAATGTCCTTTACAAACAGTGCAGACCTATCAGGGTCTGCACTGTTTGTAAAGTTACACTTTTATTTATACAAATTCCTTAATATTTGAAAATTCAGCGTAGTAAGGGTTAGGAAAATCTGTCTAACCCTTTGCAAACAGAGCATATCCTGATCAACCGGCCCTTGTAAGAGCCGTCTAATCAGGGTCTGCTATATTTGCTTATGATATGATTTAGAATATAGATATGATCCTACATTTTCTTCCATGACCAAACATTCCTGTGCCCATGTGCAAATATAACTTAATTAATCTAATCAACAGTTATGGTGTCATTATTTCTTACATGAAGTAAAGGGTTAAATATCGTACAAAATGTTCAGCATGACAAGACAAGATGCCATTGTCTATTTTGAAGTCTAATCTTGGTATACACTGCTGGCCAATACATGTATATACATGTACTCAAGTTACCTTTTCCTCCTGGCTATTTACATTTTGGCACCATTGCAAACAGTGTGTATCTAGATCAGACGGCGCCTGTTGGGATCATCTTATCACGGTTTGTTCTGTTTGCTTAATAAATATACATCTGATTCTACTGTTTCTACCATAGTCAATCATTCCTAATTTCACCGGCCATCACACAATTCAGTTTATTGATACATGTATACATGAAGTTCTGAATGGTGGTATAAATAGAGCAAGGAAGTTGAACTACATGTACTATCAAAACACCTCATTGTCACGTAGTGCACATAAGTAGTTAACCCCTAGCGCGCACTTCCCGACTTGACTCACATTTCAGTTTGCAAACAGCTTGGATCCAGATGAGATGCCGAGTAACCCAAACAGCTTGGATCCAGATGAGAAGCCGAGTAACCCAAACAGCTTGGATCCAGATGAGAAGCCGAGTAACCCGTTTTCTCATCAGACTCGCAGAGGTTAATCGCTTGGTCAGTAGGTTCTCGAAAACTCGAATCGAATGTAGTCAGAGTTGCACCAAACCATGTTTAAATGTTTATCTTTATATAGACATATTTACGTTTCAGTACGACTTGGGAAACAGTTTTTTTGCATTGTTTCGTAGCTAAGGTATCCCGTGATATTACGGATATGATTTAACCCTTATATCGCTAATCGCGACATGACTTGCAATTTGCAAAACGGCTTGGATCCAGGTAACGCTTGTGTTATGCCACCTGGTCAATAGTTCCTTAAAAGTTTTATTGAAACGGAAGTAGTCATAATATCACCAGATCCAAATTAAAGCAGACATATTTTTTCTCTCACTATGATAAGAGTTAGCTGCGCAGAACGTGACAGTCGGCTTCCAATTATAGAAGATTTTTTTCCACGAACCTACCGCTTAGATGTTGACACTTCTCAGAAATTAAATTTCAAGTTTAGTTGGATTTGTTGAACGCCCTGTGCAATGGTTGTTAATTTAGTCATATGCCTTTGAATAACTGTACATGTACTTTGCATCACATGACTGTATATGATACTGCTTAAATACAGGGATATAATCATTTTCTCCCTTAATATTAATGTTTAAAATAGTGAACTCGTGAATATTATTGGTTTAATTTGCTATTATAGCACATTTACACAGGAAGTTTTAGCCACTGCAGAAACTATAAAATCATATCTGTATTACAGTATAAGCAAACAGAGCAGACCCTGATCAGACGGCTCCTATAGGAACTGTCTGGTCTGGGTCTACTCTGTTGGAAAAGACGCAGACAGGCGTATATATGGAGTAAAGGGTTATAGGAACGCTAGGGATGTGAGTAGTGCTGCACTTTTAATTACTACTCATGAACAGACTCAATAAAACAGAGTCTGCAATTTTCTCTTTTTGCATTTCTGCTTTTGCTTTCGATGGATCACCCATTTTCAGAATATTTATAACTATTTAAAATAAATAAACCAAGAACCTTTAGCACTCTGCCGGCGACTTTATGCTAATCTTTGCAAACAGTTATAACCCTGATCAGAGGATCCTTACATTTTGCAAAGGAACAAAAAGGCTACATGTATATAGAATAAAGTGTTAAGTTCTTAAATATTTACCTGAAAGAGACGCCTTTTGGTGCCCTTGCAAACTGTAGACCCAGATCAAACGACGCATGTAAAAACCGTCTAACCAGGGTCTACTGGTTGCTTATCGGGTATTACAGAATTGATTCCATTTCTACCGTATTCAATAATTTCTGCGTTCATATGTCATTATAAAACAAAATTATTTAATTAATATTCATGTTATAATATTTACTACATCATGTACATGGATATTTGTTGAATGAAGGGTCAACCCATGTCTCGATATCTGCGACCCGACTCGTATTTACAAACGGCTTGGATCTAGATCAGGCACCGAGTAACTAAGGGTCAACTCATGTCTCGCTATCTGCGACCCGACTCGTACTTACAAACGGCTTGGATCTAGATCAGGCACCGAGTAACTCAGCGTCTCATCAGGCACCGAGTAATTCGTCGTCTCATCAGGCACCGAGTAACTCAGCGTCTCATCAGGCACCGAGTAACTCAGCGTCTCATCAGGCACCGAGTAACTCAGCGTCTCATCAGGCACCGAGTAACTCAGCGTCTCATCAGGCACCAAGTAACTCAGCGTCTCATCAGGCGCCGAGTAACTCAGCGTCTCATCAGGCACCGAGTAACTAAGCGTCTCATCAGGCACCGAGTAACTCAGCGTCTCATCAGGCGTCGAGTAACTCAGCGTCTCATCAGACACCGAGTAACTCAGCGTCTCATCAGGCGCCAAGTAACTCAGTGTCTCATCAAGCGCCGATTATCTCAGCGTCTCATCAGGCGCCGAGTAACTCAGCGTCTCGTTAGGCACCGAGTAACTCAGCGTCTCATCAGGCGCCGAGTAACTCAGCGTCTCATCAGGCGCCGAGTAACTCAGTGTCTCATCAGGCACTCATCAGGCACCGAGTAACTCAGCGTCTCGTCAGGCACCGAGTAATTCGTCGTCTCATCAGGATCCATGTTGTCTGACACGTGGTCGGTAGTTTCTGAAAGGATTGTGTCACTTGGTCAATAGTTTCTAAAAAGCTTAACCCTTTCCCTCATATAAACGTGTTTTCACGCATTTGCAAACAGAGTAGACCTAGATCAGACGGCTCCTAGAGGAGCCGTCTGATCAGGATCTGTTCTGTTTGCTCATTGAATTGGATAGATCAGTTTCTTTACTTTCTAAAACGGCTGCACTGTTCCACCTTCCATATTTCATTATAACTATTATGTCCATGAATATTCAGTAGGTATTGAAAGGGTTAATCGAAAATATGAAGTAGTCAAATACAACAGATCCACATTTGAGCAGGCATTTTTTTTTTAACCCATTCCCTTATATTTAACCCATCCTCTAATATTTAAACCCATTCCCTTATATTGACGCCTTTGTAAATGTAACTTTTTAAAACCATTGTGATAAATAGAGCATTTGCTCCATAGAAGCAAATAGTCTATTTAACACGGTGGTTTAATAACTACATAATTATAAAAGTTTCCTTTTCTCTTGTAAATCCTCCTTTTCGGTAGATTTATTCAAAGAAATTGGATCTAAAATAGCCTATGAGGGAATGGGTTGATATATATAGAACAGGGAAAGGTTTAAATTTGCTGTCTACTTCCTACGATGTTAATAAATACATCCCATAGATACAATTATCAACACCGTTGTTTTCAGACTAGACCAATATTAGACAGTTTTCTATCCATATGATATTGTAAATATTTCAGCTAGGTAATATTCAGGCATAACATACATTATTTCTTACATGAATATTCATGGAGTAAAATCGGAAATTAACCTCCATTTCCCATTGTTGACTGTTTCTGCCATTTTTACCTGTCAGTCACCGCTCAAACTGAATATGCCAAAATCTTAGCCATGCCGCTGCAAAACGGAATGAAAATTGCCATAAATAATTATTTTACATCTAAAGTTGGCATAATCATTTCTTAAGTTGATCAAAACAATATTATTCAAGTTGTGGTACTTTCCATTTTGAGTCTTGAGTCTGAGTTTCAGACTCAGTGCTTCGTGAATACGGGCCCAGGTGCAAACTACGTCAGAGCTACACAACTCTTTTATAATTACAATTCATGCATGGTTAAATTTTTCATTTTTATTCGTCCTTGTATGTCGCTGTGTGGGTGTGTTTGTTTGTGTTTGTTTACAAGTATACGGTATAATCACTGTCCGTGTATCGTCGTCAGCTTGTTACTTAGTAGTTTCACTATGTATTATCGTCCTTGATAACTCTTTACTTCATATAAACGACTTTTGGTAGAACCAGATCAGATGGCTTTCGTAGGAACCGTTTGATCAGGATATGCTCTATTGTAAACAAATACAGTTTGTGTCAGAGCAAGATATTCAATTGATCATTGTAAATTATAAAAATAAGTTAATGAATATTCATAAAGTGACCAATCACGAGTAAATTTTCTTTTTGAAATGCTTAACAGTAACCGTTGCAGTTTTATACAACTGTTCTCAAATGTTAAGACCGAAATATTGCGATTACGACAGATTTGTGAACAGTTTTATACAACTATAACGGTTAACACAGTTCCAATAATTTATCTGAAGGCAAGCTGTTTGCATAAAGTATCACCTGTTTGACCATTACCTTATAACTCAAGTTATAAGTTTTCAAGTTTCCATACTTCCAAGTTTATTCAAATAAATATGCACGAGTCTTGCTATATATGTAGGCAACATAGCGACAAAAGCACTTAAAAATCATTATGAAACCACATGGACAACAGATCGACGCCTGAAATATTTTTGGAAAATGACGTTCTCAAAAAGAAAATGTAATTGGCACTTTTTCAGATTTGAGGTTTGGATGAATAAAAATATAAGTATATGGCTGCATTCGAACCCTACTGCTGTAAGAAAAACATGTTTATTTCGGTGTACATGTTTGTCTCCATTATCAGGGTCAATATTGACGTGTGTCTGGTTTATTTTTAGCTCAGGGGTTTACCCACTTTTAGCAGCGAAACCGTGATTACTTACGCAAACAGTTTGGATCCAGATGAGACGCCACATAATGCATCGTCTCATCTGGATCAAAACTGTTTGATACTTTGACATTAAATTTGCAAAGAAATGGGAGAAATTTTATTTGAAGAATTGAAGCAGAAGACAATTATTGTTGCATGTAGAAATTAGCATGCAAAAAGTTAAACGTAAACAAACTTTACTTAGATAGGAAATGTCTTCTTATTCAGACTTCGAAACAGTTTTTCTTCAAAGATGTAACTAGAATGCCAAACAGCTTGAATCCTGACGAGACGTACACAAATCATGTACGACACAAAAATATGACGGACTGACAGTCGGACGGCCAAGTGGAAATCCAAATCCCCGTCTTCTAAAAAATATATATATACCCACATGTACAATATTATCTTACATTCTCTTTCGCATTTCGCCTCCTTTTCTGATGTAACTCTCTCTAACTCTTAGCATTACGACATCAGCACATAAACTATTAATACTTTACCTGATGAATATTCATGAATATTTGTTAGCTAAACCTTTATTATGGCATAGACACAGGGGACCTTTTTGTATCGGTAGATCCTATATTCATGATATTATTATCCTTGAAGCAAACAGAGCATACCCTGATCGGACGGCTCCTATAGGCCAAAGGTGCCCGACGCATGCTTGGACTCACCCATTAACCCCCCCCCCACACACACACACACACACACACACAAAATGTGATCGAAGTATGTCAAACTAGCCTAAAACTATCTATTTGAACCTTAAACCACTCTGAAAAACAAGCAAAACACGACCCGGAATTTTTTTTCCTATCGGGTCTATATATGTATTGATATATAGACCCGAAAGGAAATTTTTTCCAGGTCGCGTTATTCTTGTTTTTCGGAGTGGTTTAAGGTTCAAATAGATAGTTTTAGGCTAGTTGAACATACTTCGATTATAATTTTTAAAAAAAAAAAATGGGGGGGGGGGAGGGGGGGGGGTGCATGGGTGAGTCCAAGCATGCGTCGGGCACCTTTGCTATAGGCCATCTTCTTTTGGTATTCTCTGTTTGTCAAGAAGTGAAAGAGAATGGAAGAATGAGAGATGAAGGAAGAGTTTAAATGTTATTCATTTGCAACTAATTAGGTTTTCAGTGATGATCTAGAAAGTGGACAAGGTGGGGTGAAAACAAGATATCCTTTGGACGACTGACAACAGTCGTCTTGAAGATTTTCGTCTGCGATTTTTGTCTTTTGTCGTCTGCTTCATTTTTATTCACATTTATAAAAACTTTTTGCAGAATTATAACGTTCTGAATGTCAAACAGTCTGGATATTGATCAGACGCTAGTTCCTCTAGATCCAAGCTGTTTGCACTGGTTATTCCAAATACGTGTTTTACGGCCGTTCAAAGCTGCCATTTGTACTTAATGTGATATTCTCTGGGAGCTTTCTCCACCTGCCTTGCAGATCAGTACTGAGGCTAATTTGAACGTCCGGTTTAGATGGATGTTATTGTATAACTAAACATTCATCACGACACTATTTTTAATACAACGACACACTCTATGGGAACGAACGTGATCGTTGTAACAAGAGTTGACTGTATTTGCACAACAAGCTGTCCTCGATAACACTTCCTTACGAGTAATGTACTTTGCCAAAATCGTGACATAATATCAATGACAGGTATGCTTGTTTAATCATTGTTTGTCGATGTTTCGAGTTTTTACCTGCTTTAGTACAGTAGAACGTGTCTGTAAACTATATTGGTCTTTAAAAGTTATGTTCAATAGAACCTGTCCTAAGCGGTCATTAATGCGTCTTAAAATCAGGTGGTTGCAGAATATAGGGCAAATATAATGTAGACAGCTCCTATAGGATTTTCTGTATTACTTTTGACCTGCATTAAGATACCTCTTGCATTAGAGACCAATAATTAGACCTCTTTTGATGGTTGCTTAAGATAGGCTCTACTGTATATTACTAAAGTCTTTGAAAGATGATTGATGCTTAATGCAGTGTGAAAGTAATGCCGAAAGAACTCTTATGTGATCGATTTGCATAACTTTCGTCCTGTATAAAGTTACAACTTGCATTATGAACCACATTATACATATATTTGCTGATCGCTTGAGAGGGGGGGGGGTTCACTGTATCTGTCTGAGTCATGCACTGTGATTTAAACATTTCTTTACCTTGAACAGTTGAACTTCGACATCTCGAACTTCATGGGGCCATACAAATTACTTCGAGATAACAGAAGTTTAATAATAAGTTGTAATAAGAATTTCTGACCAGGATCTGCTTCACAAACTAGTTTACATAGGTCAACCAAGAGAAGAATTTTAAAAAAAATAAAAAAATAATAATAATATTACATCAAAATAGTGAAAATACATATTTGGGCACGTGTTTTTAGATAATTAGGTTTGAAAATGTTAACCCTTTCTCTCACATAAACCCCTTTTCATGGTAGACCCAGATCAGACGGCACTTTTTGGAGTCATGTGAATAGTTTTCTCTGTTTGCTTATGAAATGTTAACAGATCTGACTGTATAGTGTATAAAGTCTCTGCCAATATAAAATTGTGTGTGAATATGCATGATGATTATGCTGCTTATATTCAGCTAACAATCATCAACGACGTCATTATTTCTAACATCAATGGGCTAAAGCGGAATGGTAGCCAACGCCCAAGCACGTGATCTTGGCAATAAGCCATCCAGTCCGAACACTATACGACCAAAGATAGACACACGTTAATACCAAAGAGACATACATAACATGTATCATAATAAAAGGCTTTAGCAGTAGATAAAGGTGCGTATTCAAATACTAAAATCGTCATTTCTCCACCTAACCCCCTCTTTGAGACGATTCGAAAGAGTGGGTTTGGTGGAGAAATAAAGGAGCTGTTAATGAAACTATTTTAATTTATGCATCTTATCTGGGCCTCTCTCTCTCTGAGTATGACCCACCTGGGAGTCGAACCTACAACACTCGCTTTGATTTGATTTTAGAATACACAGATGCGAAACAAAGGCAGCGGGATCGAACTGAAAATCTTGAAAAATTATAACAAACCTTGCTGAACTGTACTAAAAACCACAACTGCCGATTAATCACATGTCGCTGCAAGTTTTGAAAGAAGAAATGTCAAGGTCAAGTCAAATTTCAAATCGAAGGTCAAAATCTTAAAACTTAAAAATTGACCTTAACGTTTTACCTGTAAGAGATAGAGACCTCATACGTGACATATATACTCATCTTATACAGCTGCACCTTGAGAGAGGAGTCATGACAAGATCACGGTCAAGTTTCAAGGTCAAATGTCAAATTTCTAAAACATTCAACTCTTGCCATACTTTTTGAACATTTAGATATACAGATTTCATATTTGGAATGCTTACTTTCTATGTGAAGGTGGTGCAAGTCCAGGTCAGGGTCACGCTTCAAGATTATAAGCCGACTATCCTCTTCGGGCCGTTGGGTGAGGGGATGGGATGGTGGAGGCAGAGGTGGTGGTTGAGGTCACGTACATGTTTTACTTATTTATTCCCATTAATCAGTTTCCCTGTATCATCTCCCCTCTCTCCGGGGTGTCCAATTAGCCGAAACGGACGTTTAATCACAAGAACATGCCATTAATTGATAATCAATTACTGACAGTACTGAAGGTTTCGGACATAATATATATTTATTATATTGATTGTTTGCTGTGGATTTTTCTGAAAATCATGTCAGTAGTTTGGAAGACATTTAAAGAATTGTTTTATGTAGAATAAAGCCATCACTCCATTATTTGAAAGTAAGGGTCATACTTCTGCTACTATCTGGTGGACCATAACAGTAATTAGCATGCATCATTCACTTATCCATATATACACGTCCACCAATTTTAGACATGTTCCTTATGATTCTAAATACCCTACAAATAATTGCCAAATATACTGTTGAGTGATATTAACAATATGACAAATTATAAAGTAACAAATATATTTCAACTTAGCATGTCAGGATACAACAGGGAAAATAAAATTAACTAGAATATTGTTTCCAAGACACTTATGCACCCCTCCCCTCCCCCTAACAATAGTGTCTCTATATCAAGCACTTTTGACTATGTGTTATACAGTGAAGAAAATTTCTGAGTCCCATAACTCTGGTAAAATGGTCAGAGCAATAATTACATTCTTTAAGAAAATCTTCGCATCAAGGTTGACAGCTAATCATGGATGAAAATTTGAAGTAAAACCTACCATTGGTATATGGGTGGTTAGACACATAATATTGTTTCACTTTATATTATATAGTGAAGACGTTTTCAAGGTTCCATATCGGGTACACTTTGTCTTAGCAAAACTAAGCCTTTCTATGCTTTTGCAAACAGAAAAGACCCTGAAGTTCATAGAATAGTTTATCCATGCCTATACCTTGTCTTTTTGTGTGATTGCGTTGTATTTGCTTACTTTTTCCTGAGGAGACTGCGAGTGTGAGTCTGTTCAGGGCCAATTTGTAAGTCTGTGCTGCAAACAATACATACCCCGATCAGTTACCACAACTGGCCAGGGTCTTCGCTATTTACAGCATCATACATGTAACAAGTATATCAATAAATGATATAATTAAAAATAAATTATAGTCATATATGCAAATTACAGTTAGTGCTGTAGTAAACACTACAGACCCTGATCAATAACCGGCGTCATAGAAATAAATGATATGAATTAGAAATAAATTACATACATTACTATAAGATACAATAAGACACTATAAGATACTATAAGCCTGACACGTAAATCAATAAATGATGAAATGGATATAAATTAAAAGATAAGAAAGTGCTTTGTCTCAGTTTGTTTGCCTTTTTCCTTCTTTCCTTTTAATGATTTTTTAATAATATAAAGGATACAAAAACCCTTGTTTGCTTTAATAGTAATTGTTAATACTACCATCCAAGCTACTTAAACAATAAAGGTTGGCAAAGTGGGACACCCTGTTTGGATTCAGATCTAATACCAAGTAACTGTCTGACCAAAATCTAAACTGTTTACAACTTGTGACCATTTTTCCTTAGGTCAAAATGCCTAAAATTGATCTTTTAGAAATTCAAATGATGACAACCTGAAGCAGACGATATTACAGATCTCTACAGCTTGCTTGATCCTTACAATACTGAGTGATGTTTCGTTTGCAACAATTGCTGTCTGCTTCAATTCTTCAATAAGCTTTCTTTCATTTTATGCAAAAATATGGTCAAGATGACAAACAGTCTGGATCCTGATGAGACGCAGAATTATGTGGTCTCTCATCTGGATCCAAACTGTTTGCATAGGTAATCACAGTTTCGCCGCTAGCGTGCAAAGAGTTAAGCATATGACCTCTAGAGACTTTAGCATGATGTAACAGTTGCCCTGCACTACTGACCACCAGTGCTGTAACCTTTATACTGTAGGTTCTGATGTGAAGAACAGAAGAAGTCAATTTAACCCTAATTTCCCCATATAAACTTGTTTTCATGCATCTGCAAACAGATCAGACCCAGATAAGACAGCTCGCTCCCATTGGATCAGGATCTGCTCTGTTTGCTAATGGATCCACCTTCCATTATAAATATTTTGTAAGATTCCGGAACCGGATTGTAAGCCAAGCACTGCACATGCGCGTATTCTCTTAGGGGGATTCCCGCTAGGTAGAGCTCGTGCACTAGGGTGTTCCGTGAAAGTTTGAGTCGCAATCCATTTTATAAGGATTTCGGCAAAGCCGAAACCCTAAAAATGAGTTTTAATATACATCTGAGTAACTTATTGCGGGGTTCACCTTTCCATAACCCTTTCAATGCGGAACACGCATGCAAACGGTGTAGACCCAGATCAGAGGACTACATGGGAGGCCTTTACGATTTCTTTACAATAGTATAAGCAGTGTCAATGAGGAGATGCCGAGTTATTCGGTGTCTCCTCTGGATCCAAAGTGTTCGCCAAGTTTATCACAGATGGTAATATGGCGGCGAAAGTCCCATTAATTAGGATCCAAACTATTTGACACACTGTGTATTGCAGACATTTATGTAGACGACGTGTAAAGTGTTTGTGATCACAAGACAGGAATGTGTTCATAAAACCGTTTACCAATTATCTAATGAATAATCATTTTAAAAATAATGACATCATAAATATTTCTTAGATGAATTTGATAATGGTACATGTACATGTATACGAAAACATGTTTGTTTTGGCCATGGCAGAAGCTGTTTAATCGGATATATAATTCCATAAGCAAATAGGGACAGAACACTGATCAGCCTTCTTCATCTTTTATAGGAGCCGTCCAATTTGGGTCTTATCTGTTTGCAAATCACTCAAAAAGCGTCTCTATCATACCAATGTGTAACGTTCGTAGAACGTTGGTTATGCAAATGAAGCTAACCAGATCATTGTATCTTGGGAAGTGGAGGTGTATATATAGCGCAACAAACATCTCGTGATGTGAGCTTAAGCTTTGCACCGACAGGGTTTGTTGTTACTTGGTCACTCGGTGTGCACGTAACAAAAGGTTACGTTTTTGGAGCAAATCTAGGTAAGGTAAGTCATTATTCAAGGTCGATTATCAGGTGGTAACATAACATGACACCACCTTGAAATGTATATTGTGAATTTGAACTGCGCAGTTTGAGTGTGTTAGGTAGTACAATACCGAGTAGAACATCATTATCTAAAGTGACATTACAATGAATAAAAAAGATGTATAAGAGTAGGTGGTTGCTTAATACGAGTAGAACATTATTATCTAAAGTGACATTACATTGAATAAAAAGATGTTTAAGAGTAGGTGGTTGCTTAATACGAGTAGAACATTATTATCTAAAGTGACATTATAATGAATAAAAAGATGTATAAGAGTAGGTGGTTGCTTAATACGAGTAGAACATTATTATCTAAAGTAACATTACAATGAATAAAAAAGATGTATAAGAGTCGATGGTTGCTTAATGCAGAACGGAAGCAATGCAGAAAGCTCCCAGAGCTTTCGTTGTTGTAGACAGTTTTACTGTAAGTGTGGCTTTCCAGAATGCAATTGTCCTTTGCAAAATATGACAAAGAAAATGATTGGCCGCCAAACCAGAATATTGAACAATTGCGAAACCAGATCGATCACCGTATTAAAAGGAAATGCGTCTGGTCAAGATCTACACTATTTGTCGCTCATAAAACTAAAAAAAAACCTTTGATCAAACCTGAGCTAGGGTTTTTATTAGGGGATCTGCTTATTTTGCATATGTTAAGGTCATTCGGTGCCTACCGATTTATAAATAATATAAATAATTCAGGCCTTTTTTCCACTAGAAGGGGAACAATTTGCTACCTGCTTTTATATAGTAAAAATGGCTAATTAGGGGAAACAATCATGCGCAGTTTGCCAATTGGGGAAAGAAAAACCTGAGGTAAACCCATTTTAAGGGGAAAACTGCATGATTTAAAGAAACTCGCGGGTATCTGTTATATAGAGAAAAAAGGCCATGAATATGGCCATGTATACTTCTGTAATTTTGGAATTATTTTGGAATGATCATAGGTCAATAAATATTTTTTCTTCTTCTTCTATCTCGTGATTCTTCTTCCTCTTCTTTTTGTTGTTGTTATTTTTTCTTCTTCTATTTCTTCTCCCTTATTAGGGCCCTGCATTGAAAATGCAGGATCCCTATAGGAATAACACTTTCTGCCCCTCTGTCCGTCCGTCAACAATTTTGATGTGATGCAATAACTCAAACATTTCTTCATATATTGATTTAATATTAAGGGCATATGCTTAGTATAATAAGAGGAAGATGCCTATGTTTTTTGGATTGAATCAATCACTTTGTCTAGAGTTATCTGCCCTTGATTCATCAAAAATGCCATCAACTTTTGTTAACACTTTTCATGTGACTCCATAACTCAAACAGTACTTCACATATTGGTTTCATATTAAGGGCATATGCTTAGCATAATGAGAGGAATATGCCTATTGTTTTTGGATTGAATCTGATATCTATGTCTACAGTTATCTGCACTTGATTCATCAAAAATGCGATCAACTTTTGTCAACACTTTTGATGTGACGCGGTAACTCAAACAGTACGTCACATATTGGTTTCAAATTAAGGGCATATGCTAAGTATCATGAGAGGAAGACACCTATAGCTTTCAGGTTGAATCAGATCATCATGTCTGGAGTTATCTGCACTTGATTTCTCCAAAAATGCCATAAACTTTTGTCAACAATTTTGATGTGACGTGTCGGTGATAACTCAAACAGTATTGCACATGTTTGGTTCATATTAAGGGCATATACTAAGTATTATTTGAGGAAGACACCTATAGTTTTTGTGGGTGATTGAGATTACCATGTCCATAGTTATCTGCCCTTGATTTATCAAAAAATACAATATTCAACAAAAGATTATCTGCAGGGCCCTCTCTGACTGAGCCAGTTTTCTAGTTCCTCCTCTTCTTTCCCATCTTCTTCTTTTCCATTTCTTTCTTCTTTCCTTTTCTCTTTTTTGTTTTTATCATTCTTCTCCCTCTTCTTCATTGTTTTCCTCATATCCTATATGTATATAAGATCATTGCATATAGAGAAGACTCTTATCAAACAGTTCATACAGGAGTCGTCTGATCTGGGTTTACTCTGTTTGCTAAAGTGATAAAAGACGTACTTACTATATAAGACTAAATGGTTAAACACACAGACACAAATCAAACAGGACACAGTCGAACTTGCCTTTAGCAAAATTATATTGATTGGACACAGACTGCTTAATATAGGGCAAAATACTGCAGAAAGCTACTATAGGAGCTTTCTGTAGTACTTTTAACCTGCATTAAACTGCCTATATAATAATAATAATAATGCAGAAAGCTACTATACGAACTTTCTGCATTACTATAGAAGCTTTCTGCATTACTGCATTAAACTGCCTATATACTCATAATTAGACCTATTTTATGGTTACTTTTTTAACACCGTCCCTCCTACTGACGCATTCTGGCGTCTCTGTAAAAGTCACATTTTGAAAACATTGTGATAATTGTGATAAATAAAGCATTTGCTCCTATGGATTGGCGGCTGCCTGGGTCTACACAGCTTGCTTACACTTTTTATGACATGACTCATAAATCTGTCAAAATCTACTGTCGACCTCCTTCGTCTGCAGAAATGTCGTCTGCTACATTTTCCCGGGGATATTTCCTTTCAGACACAGTGTCTGAATATCAAACAATGAGAAATGGTTTAGGGTCTGAATTCATACTATATGCAAAAGTTATCACAAATCTCTCTCTCCCCCATCTCTCTCTATATATATATGTATCTTTCTGTTCGTTCGTCCGTCCGTCCGTCCGAGCGTCCGGCCCTCCCCCTCCCTCCGTTCTTCCACTCGTCCGTCCGTCTGTCTGATCATGGACTGGCCTGTATGTTAATGAAATAATAAATATCTGAGTCAGACAATGCCATAGCAAAACATTCCTGTCATCATTAAAACTCAGCAAATTAACATTCATGATCATTCTCAAGCACCTGATTATCCAGATTCTGAGCTTGCTCAGAATCTGACCAATTATATAATTGAGAATAATCTCAGACCCAGACTCAGAAGTTTTATAACCTTGGGTCTAGGAGTCGTTATTTCTTAGATCGATAATCATTGAGTAGATGGTTAAAAGAAAGTTTAGTACCTTTTATCAGATCGCCGATAAACTAAATACACTGAATGATAAAGAAGGACAAGTATTTTATCAAAACATGACACTGTGTACATACAAGTATACTGCGCTGTCTTTAAAGAGGTATTTAAAGAATTGACGGTTAAGTTTATAAACACTACATTTCCTTTATCTGGAACACGAACAGTTCCGATTTCAGTGTTGCGTGTTCACAAGATACGGAATATGATTGGTTGGACATTGCTTGTTTACTAGATTACTCTTATCAAGCAATACGAATTACGTTATTGAGATTCCTTTGTAGTGTTTTTTAACCCTTCTCTTGCTGAATTTTAAAATACATTTATCCTTCTTTACCCATGCCCTGTTGTATAATTACATATATCTTCACTGTGTACAAGTATTTCGCTGTGCAATCACTGCTGTGGAGTGCACTGGTTGTACAATCAACTTGTAAATAGTACAGTAAAATATCGATTATTCGAACACCAAAATTAATATCATTATCCATTTACAGTAAAATATCGATTATTCGAACACCAAAATTAATATCATTATCCATTTGTAGGACAGTTGGAAGCTTAAGGCCAATTGAATGTCGTACAGAAAGCTCCCCTAGGAGCTTTCTGCATGACTTTTATCCTGCATTAAGCAAAGAACCCCCTGCCTACAAAACCATACATTCTTCATTACGTACATTCGTACTTATCGAGTTTTTCCTGTATTTACGAATAAAGTTGTACAAATATAAACGCTCATAGTAACTTCATGAGTCATTTATAATCATGTTACAAAAGAAGTTAGGGCGGGACTACATAAATAGAAGACAATTCATATGCATTTGTATATAAGAAGAGTGTTCTTACAGAAAAAACGCGATTATTCGAACACTCAAATACGTACCATTATGGATCTTTAACCCTTTCCCTTATATAAATGTGCCAGGGTCTACTCTGTTTGCTATTAGGATTTGATAGATCTGTTTCTTTGCTTTCTAAAATGTCTCCATTGGTCCACCTTGCATATTTCTTTATAACTATTTTGTTAATGAATATTCATTAGGTATTGAAATTTGAAATAAACATAGAACAGGGAAAGGGTTAACACATATGTCAGCTTGATGCAGAATGCAAGTCATACAAAATGCTTCTTTATGAGTTTTCTGCATCACTTTCACCCTGTATTAAACAGCCACCTGTCTGCAAAGACATACATTCTTCATTACTAAAATTTCGTAGTACGAGTTTTTACTGTATTTGCTTTGACAATACGAATTACCGTAGAACCGTTTGGATCAAGATCAGATGCCTCTTACCAAGATCCAAACTGTTTGACACTCTCGGTGTATGTAAAAATTTGGGCTCTATCTATTACAGTTTTAACCCTTTCAATGACAGCATTGTCGTCTGCTAGACACTTTTTCGCCAGCTTCAGGTTTTTAAAAGTGGGCTTACTTCAGTTTCTTCATAAAAAAAGATTGAAAAAAAGTGTCAAACAGTTTAGAATCTGATGAGCCATCTGGTAACTTGGCATCTCATTTTGATCTGTTTGCATTCCATTTTCATGACAGTGAAGGGGCGAAATGCGAAATCGGCTAATAATTGGAGGGTGAAACATTACACAGCAAGCTAAAAGCTAATCAATAGTAAAACATTTCCAGTGCATTGTTTCACTAGACTGTCTGTCTTGTGTTGGTGCCAAGCTGTCTGGAGGTGTTTGTCCATTATTACACTAATATGCATGTAAAAATAATGGCATCATGGATATTAACTGATTCTTTATAATGACAGAAACTGTAGGATCATAGCAATGTTATTTAATAAGCAAACAGAGCAGACCCTTATCAGGCGGAACCTACAGGAGATGTCTGATCTGGTCTACACTGCTTGCAAATGCGTCAAAATTTGTATTTATGGAATAAAGGGTTCATATCCTTTTGAAGCCTTGCTGAATATGACATTCCCCTCTCTCCTCTCTGCATCCCCTCCCTCAACTCCGCACGACCAACTCCACTCTGCATCCCCTCTCTCCATTTCACATCAGCTCTTCCACTCCACATGTCCTGTCTCAATTTCACATCGCCTCTCTCCACTCCTATCCCCTCTCTCCACTGCGCACTCCCTCTCCACTTCACACCCTCTCTCCACAAAGCACCCTATCTCCACTCTGCATCCCCTATCTCAAGTCCATATTCCCTCTCTCCGGTCCGCACCCCTATCGCCACTTCGAATCCCCAAACCTCCACTATTCATCCCCTACCTCCACGCATAATCATCTATCTCCATTCCGTACCATTCCCTCCACTCCGCATCCGAAATCTCCACTTCGCACCCCCTTTCTCCACTCCGCGTTCCCTCTCTACACTAGGCACCCCCTTCTCTATAGCTACTCCGCATCCCTCTCTCAACTCCAATCCCCACTTTCCATTCCATACCCTCTCTCTCCACTAGACATCCCCTCTCTCCACTCCGCATCCTTCTCTCCACCCCGATCCTCTCTCTCTACGCCACATCCCCTCTTTCCACTCCACATGTACTGTCCCCAATACACACCCCTCTCTCTAGACCACATCCACTCTTTCCACTCCACATGTACTGTCCCCAATACACACCCTCTCTCTAGACCACATCCTCTCTCTCCACTCTGCATTCCCTCTCCACTCCGCATCCCCTATATCCATTTCGCATCCCTCCCTCCCCTCAAACAGTATAGACATGACCCAAGTTGTGCACCATAGGGGGCGGTATGATCAGGTCTATATTATGTCAATACAGTATAGAAGTATTCAATAGTGTGCACCATATGGAGGTTTGATCAGGATATACATTATTAGTTATACAGATCATTGGCGGGGTATCTGACTTTTTGTTTCCTGCTGAGGAAATTCATGTTGCCCGAGCCGTTAGGCGAGGGCTACATGTATTTTCCTCAGCAGGGAATGAAAAGTCAGATATCCCGCCAATGATCTGTATAACGATTTTATTATACTGCAAAGTTTAATATTTGTAGCAGTTAATTAGCGTTGTTAATTTAGGCGTCGTTTTGCTTCCCCTCAGGGGCCTCACACTGTAAGGTAAGGGCTTATAATATATGTACAATAGCCAGCTCATTTTGTGGATAGAAAGGGGTCTTCCAAGTGCATTAGTTTCTCAAAAGATTGAAAGAATCAGACGTTAGTAAAACTTCCAGCATATCAGCGGTTAAGCAAACACTATTTTTCAGCATGAGAACAGTTAAACTTTATAGAGTGATTGGCGCTATTCCGACGTCATTTGGATGACGTCAAAGTGACGGTTTTATAATATTCAAAAATGGGCGTTGGAAGGAGCGGCTATACCGCAATTTACAGGTACGTTTACTGTGCATGTGCATAAATAAAATCTGAATCGAATTGGGTGTGGATTGTCTTTGTAAAAGTGGGGATTCAGGGCCTAACCAGTACTTGCACAAGCACATTGACAACATTTTCAGCATCAGAGCAGAATAAGACCTTCGCCACGTATCGGGTTCATTTGCATTGTTATACAACAACTATAACAAAAATGTTTCTCAATGGATAACTTTGTTCAGCCCCAAACTCTTGTTATTTCGTTTGAGAGCGGTTGTTTGGATCGAATCGACGAAGTTAAGCTGGTCGGCCATTTTTATTTTATTGTAGCAATGAAATGAGGCCCTCGACGTGGGAAATTCCATTGTTGCTCATGACTCCGTATATACATCAGAATTTAGAGGGATACACGTCTTTTATACATGGCTAATTGACGAATCAAAATCGAGGATTTTACTTTGCAGTATAATAATATGAGTTACTCCTTAGCCTTTGTAAATGAGTAATCTATTACATCCACAACCGTTGCGTATTTGAAGATTTGCAGCAGTATATCGGTGTTTTATAATTATGTCGCTAATTTAGTTTTACGTTCTTGTTGTAAACCCGGTACTCCGTATACATGTATATGCCTTTCAATGCCGTTGCAAACAGAGCAGATCCAATTCCAGATCAAGATCTGCACTATTTGCTTAAGGAACAATACAAAAACTGATTCTTCACTTCTGTCTGTGTTGGTTTTTTTTGTCATTTTAACACAATATCATAATTTATGATATCATTATTGCTTACATAAATATTCATGGAAGGTTAAAACCGTCAGAGAGTAAAACAGTTTGGATCCTGATGAAATTGGGTCAAAGGACATGGTTGACAGGTGCACTTAGAAAATTAAGCTTGAATGGGTTAACAAAAAGAAAACTTATTTAGAGGTTCCGTAGTTAACACTCTATACCGGTCATAAAAATAACAAAAAAAAAAACCAATCTGAGACATGCCGATTTCAGTGGTTCCAAGGTTTAGAAATTGCCTGAGCGTACTTGGCAATTTGCCATCCCAAAGAGCCATCACAGTTTCGTCATACTAGTGCGCAACTGTAGTTGGTACATGTATTGAACTGTATCTATATGCCAGCCGTGCAATTACTGAAAAAAAACCCAAACCCATTGAACTGTTTGATGAGATTTTCACGTTGTCCAACACAGCTCGCGAACAATGGCGATCAACAATAAGTGCGTGCCTGATATTTGCATATTTCAGTCCCTCACGAATAGCAAAAACAGTGAAGACCCAGATAAGACGGCTTATGTTGGAGCCGTTTGACCGGGGTCATCTCTATTTGCTTACAGAATTGTACAGATTTGATTCTACAGTATGTACCAAATCCACAGCACTCTGTGTTTATCTGCCATTGTATGTATATGTGTTCAGCTGATGAATATGTATGATGTAATTATTTCTTTCATGAATATTCAATAGGTTAAAAGATTAATCATGGAGAGTGTATATACGTACATGTATATGGAATGCTTCTTATTTAGGAACAGCGCGTGGACAAAATACCATCCACCAACCACACCATGAATATTCATTTAAGAAACAATGACAGATGAATGTTAATCCGTCTGGATACGGGAAGATTTTTGCCATTGCAGAAAATGCACATCAGTTCTATTCTGAAACTATTTCATTAACAAACAGATGAGACAGCATCGCAAATTGGTGTAGAAATGGTTTGCCCACTCCATCACATCTCTACAAATGCTCTATTTATCACAATGGTTTCTCAACCCACGTTTCATAAGCCATCGCTATAACCCTTAGACTACGCTGACTGAGAATGTGATTTTAATCAGTTATACATAATTCACTAGCATTCACTGAAATTGGGTCATGGCAGAAAAGAAAGAAATATCCCCGACCAAAACTTTGTTCCCCCGCTGGGAAAAATATATGAATCAAAATAATGAAATAAATAAATACAAATAAAAACTAGTCTCACAGTAAACGATGGTTATTAAAAACACTGGCTTTTATAGAAAGACAGGAACTCAGTAAATCATGGTCAAAATTCAAAGCCGTATAAAGTTGGGCTGCTTTCGCAGCCCAATTACGCAATACACTTCGTATATCTGGAACATAGTAGGTTTCGGTTTTTGCATTGTTGCTTGTTGTTACAGGACTCTTATCGCTATTCTTATCGCTAAATGTTTCAACTCAAATTATTACGAAACTTACTCACACAATACTAGCTCTACTGAATTTTATGGTGATGTGATTTACAAACTTCGTAGAATTATTGGACATACCCACTTTCTCACTTTGTTCATCAAATATATAAAACAATTCATTAAAAAGGGATATGATCCTGTATTATTACAACATACTGCATGTTTGGTTGTGAACCCTTTTACAGTTGGCAATCACGCTGGCCTCTTTGCATGTACGCCGACAAGAAAGGTTTAGTACTCTATGAAGGCGACCTCTTAAATCCAGAAATGGAAGGAGAACGTCGGATATCTGTACTATTTCATTTTTGTCGTACCCTTTATTACTTTTCTACAGTTACTCTGTTTGCAGCTCAATCATTGAGTACACTAGCGATAGGTGGATACAGTATGTTCAATTAAATGTTTTTTTGTTATACATGCACTTTACCACTGTATTTGCTGTCGCGGTTGTTGTAGATTAGTCGGAGAGGGGATACGTTTATTTACACTGTTTGTCTTTTAGGATGGGGATGGAATAAGGGTGAGGTTGGGCGCCCATAAACCGGTTTAAACCCCCGGTGACTTTTGTCACTGACCGTTCCAAGGCGGTACTTCCATCTTCCTCCTATTGTATGTTTGTTTTGTCTTTGTGCGTCTCTTGTTGTTTTTTCTACCCATGTACATTTGCTGTTTCCTTGTGTTGCTGTTCGGGCGAGTGTTTGTTCTGTATGTGGTATTTCCTGCATGACTCATTTTTGTACATTTAGTAATTGTAGAAAATCATTGTTAATCATTGAAAGTCATTGTAAGGTAAAGGATATATAGAGGATATTTGTTATTTTCGGTGGAAGATCCAAATTTATTTGATCGAGAGAACACCAGACGGTATATTTTCACGAGTGGCGAGGGTTATGTTGTATGGCGTCATTTTGTATATTTGACAATAAAACTAAAAGAAAAATGTGTTGGCATTACTGCGCGTCATCTTTACGTCATAAGTCATATAAGCGCGTCATAAGTCCCCCTGTCGAAATAAAGAACCCAAAGCAGATCAAGTTAGTAACGTATTGCACTGCAAACTCATACACTTTCATAAGCAATAGTAATTCAAAAACGGTGGTAAATGTACGTCTTTCTTTGTTGCCATGTCGAAGTACAACAAACTCTTATCGTTACGACGAATATGTGTCTTAAGGTGTCGAAATAAGGGCATTTTACTCTACATATAAACAGAGGTGTCAAACCCAGTATTTTAGCAAATAACGTTTGGGCGTTTCGAGAAAGAAAACACGCTAACATTTGGTTTGTTTATATATAGAATCTATGCTTTTTGTATGAATGAATTGGTGATAACGAATGGTATCTGTAACCCTTTCCCTCATACAGATGACGTCATAACAATTTCAACACGCTTCACAGTAGTCTACGATTTTAAATTAGTATTTTAATTTCTTCGCTTGCTTAGTCCTGATGGTGAATGTATCTGTTCGAGGAACTAATCGATAAATGTGCACAATGAATTTGGAACTGTGATTTGCAGCGGGAATGATGTTATTGACCTTTATTCTGGAAGTATCTGGTTTTCGCGATTAGTTTGGCTGACACTAACAGGAGCTTCCGGTTCTGTGTTTTATAATTATAAGTGTGGAATTCTTTTCGGAAGGATATTTGTCAAGGTACAACAACTTTTTATTAATTGGTGTACAGTATAATTCAATCGTTGACCTTTTGAAATCAGTTTAGATCCAGATTATTTAGTGATGACTTTCTTTAAAAAAAAAAATGACGTCATAAAAGCTAGTATCATGACGTAAAAACCGTCACGCATGACTGAACTCAGTGTAGTCCCGGAGCCATGAGGGCTGTTCAAAATGTACTCAACGAAAATATTACTTGATGACTTGCAGTGTTAATTGTGCGTTATAAGAATGGAACTGGCAAATTTGATTCATAACTTGACAACAAAGAACCAGTACGCGGTTCTCGGTGAATCGGACATGTTGAGTCGTGAAACGTTGCAAAATTCGTCAAGAAACATCAGTGCAAAAGATAGACGGGATTTTATAAACAGTGGCATGGATAACAAACTGTTATACATATTCGATGAGGTTAAATCAATGACACAGAAGCAGGACATTTTAATAAAAGGTATGTGCGTTCTACACGAATCGTTGATCACTGTGTCAGAGAAAGTAGGTCAAGTGGCTAAAGTAACCAATACACAGTCAGACCTCCTCAAAACTCTGTCATACAAGTCCATCGATATGGAGGCCCGTTCAAGAAGAAACAACTTGCTATTCTTTGGTCTGGCGGAAAATCGGGGCGAAAACTGTTTCATGGTGATACGTGACTTTTTGTGCCATGTACTTGACACTGATGGTCACAACATGTACCTAGCAAGAGCGCATCGGCTCGGTCCATATGTTCAAGGTAGAAAACCCAGGCCAATCATCGTTAATTTCCGCGATTACTATGACATTGAGTGTATTATGCGTAATGTATCCATGTTACAAGGTACACCGTTCTCGATAGACAATGACATGCCTAAGGAAATTCAAGTCGCAAGAAAAAGATTGTGGCCACATTACAAAAGGGCAAAGGCAGATAGACAAACCAAAAAGGTGCAGATTGTATATCCGGCGAAATTGTGGGTCGATGGCAAGATAACCCATGACGAAATGCCCGAGTGGTCGAAATATATTAATTCAAACCGCTTACCTCCACTTGATTTCGTAGATCCTGTCGTTGATCCTGATCTGCCTTTTCGTATGGGTGAGATCATTCAGAACACCCCCACCCCGCTACAAGACCTCGACCGCACTGTCGATTTTAACCTTAGTGTCCAAGACATGGCCATCCAGAGCGACAATGGAGGAGAAGGCGAACCGGATGACCATGCAAATGAATCACAAACTGCAGTAAAATCTGTATACGAAACAGGGGAAGGCAACTCGAGTTTATCCGGTGAGAGAATGAAACCACGGGCCGACGTGTCCACACGTTTCAGAGGTCGGGTTCGTGAAACACGTGGGAGCGCTAGGAAAGAACGTCGTAATTCATCAGCGAGACCGCATAGGCATTCAACTGCTAGTGTTTCACGATCGCGTAAGAAAAGCCCAGCCGGTGGGAGCGCCTTGGAAACCCAGAGTATAAATAGTAACGGTGTCAGAGGGGTTATACCGCCAGATAAGAATAGCCAAGAACAAGAGCAGACCAGTGACCGTGTGCACGGCAATAGCTCCAGCTAGGACGCATCGGAGAAGGTGCAATTGAGATGCGCTTTATTAAATGTACAGGGTCTTGTTTCCAGGCGTGTGAATAAGTTAAGTTGTGATGAAATGAAAGTTATTTTTGATAATCATGATATTGTTTTATTAACAGAAACATGGTCAGACCAGTACAATGAGTTAGATGTTAAAAACTTTCAGCATTATGTCCTACATAGAACCGAGTATAAATCTTTTACAAAACGAAACTCCGGTGGTATTATTGTATACCTTAGATCTAAGTATGTAACTGAAAAAACGTTGTTATTTCAGAGCCGTGATGACAATTTGTGCATTAGAATCGATGGACAGTGCTTATCTCTACAAGATGACCTATTAATTGCGTTATGTTATATTGTACCATCTGAGTCCAGTAGACAAGCTTTTATTGATATAAATGCTTTTGATAGGCTGTGTGATTTTTATACGCAAGAGTCTTCGAAAATTGAGACTGAACTGAATTTTGTACTATTTGGAGATATGAATAGCCGCACTGCTGAGTGTGCTGATTATGTTGTTGATGATGTTAATAGACATACTAACTTTTTACCTGATGATTATATGAAGATGTAGAATTAAAGAGGCATTCACAAGACAAAGGTAGAGTCAATACAAATGGGCATTACTTTCTACAATTATGTCAACATCTTGGGCTTAGAATATTAAATGGAAGAGTGGGAAAGGACAAAGGGATAGGGAAATATACATTTGTTGGTAGCCAGGGTAGTTCACTTGTTGATTATGTTGTATGTAGCCAGAATGTTATGCAATATGTTAAGTCCTTTGATGTTTCAGACC
Source organism: Azorinus chamasolen (assembly GCA_963576725.1). Lineage (NCBI taxonomy): Eukaryota > Metazoa > Mollusca > Bivalvia > Cardiida > Solecurtidae > Azorinus > Azorinus chamasolen. The sequence continues at coordinate 59,014,276 of OY755242.1, forward strand.
CAAATATTATGTCTGATCACTGTTTAATATCTTGTTCTTTTGAATTTGATAATATTCCACAGTCTAATAGAGATTATGATGAAGCTGGCGAACGTGACAGTGTTAAACACAAATATGTATGGAAGCCAGAGTTAAGTGACCAATTTGTTGCAAGATTATCAGATCCAGAAATCGAACAGAAATTGAAATCATTACAAGAATCTATATGTAGAGCTAATGACAAACATGATATAGACTGTTGTATTGGTACTCTGGGAAATGTTATAGATGAAGTTGCTTCTCCGTTGTTTAAGCGTAATTTAAGATATGAGGGTTGGTAAAAAAATAATGAGCACGAGGGACAGTCAAAAATGAATGAGCACAATGAAAATCATTGGTATGATGAGGAATGTAAACAGAAGAGAAGTACTTTTACAAGAGCTCTAAATAAATTCCGATTAAACAAGAGCGATGAAAACAGAAAATTGTTAGTTAATGCCAGAACAGATTACAAGTCACATATTAGGAAATGTAAATATGAACACGATAAATTACAAACTGATAAACTTTTGAAAGCCAGAGGTAAAAACGCCAAACTTTATTGGAATATGCTTAAACAGTGCTCAGGAATACGAGACCCAGATGTTCAACTCAATACCTTTGAAACATATTTTAAAGCAGTAAATAACCCAGACAGTCCATTTTTCACACCAGACGAAGACATTACACATTTCATTGAAACATATGAAAGTCACGAACTGGCCGTTTTATTCGAAGATCTGAACGGATGTATTACAAAAGGTGAAGTCAATAAGGCTATTAACCAGCTTAAGTCATATCGAACCGCTGGACCAGACATGTTCATAAACGATTTTTTCAAGGCAGGTAATGAGTTGTTATCACCTGTCTTATTAGACTTATTTAATAAAGCTTTCAACAACGGATATTTCCCTGATGATTGGTCTGAGGGATATGTTATACCGCTACACAAGAAAGGTTCTTTTAATAATGTGGAAAATTATCGGGGTATTACACTTTTAAGTTCACTTGGCAAATTATTTACAAGAATTTTGAACAACAGGTTAAGTGATTGGGCAGAAAATTACGGTATATATATTGAAGCTCAGTGTGGTTTTAGAGCTAAAATGGGTACTGTTGATAATATTTTTGTATTACATGGATTAATCACGCACTTTATTAATCGTAATGAGAAGCTCTACTGCGCATTTATTGATTTTACTAAAGCCTTTGACTATGTAGTGCGTGAAAATCTCTGGTATAAATTAGTTAACATTGGTTTAAGAGGAAAGATATTCAATATTATACGCTCTATGTATGAAAGTGTAAAGTCAAGAGTGAAGTGTCGTAATTTGCTAAGTGATGAATATCAGTGTACCCTTGGTGTTAGGCAGGGAGAGTGTCTTTCTCCTTTTTTGTTTGCTATGTACTTGAATGATATTGAGGATACCTTTACAAGAAATGGAGTAGAAGGTATAGACGTTGATATGTTTAAACTGTTTCTAATACTATATGCTGATGATATAGTCATATTTGCTAATTCTAGTGAGGAATTACAGAAAAGTCTTGACGCTATGCTTGACTATTGTAATAGATGGAAACTTGTGCTTAACACATCCAAAACTAAAATTATGGTTTTTAGGAAAGGGGGCCAAATTCCGGGTAATTTAAATTTTAAGTATGATGGAAATATTATTGACATAGTAAATAAATTTTCTTACTTAGGGATTTCTTTTACACCCGGTGGATCATTTTCGGAAGCGCAAACCACGCTTGCAGGTCAGGCTCTTAAAGCACTTTTTAAAATGAATAAATATTTACACAAGTTTACTTCTATTTCGGTCAAGCACAGAATTGAACTTTTTGACAAATCTTGAATTATGGGTCTGAGGTTTGGGGCTTTCATAGGGGTAACTGTATTGAAAGAATCCATACCCAGTTTGGTAAGAAACTTTTAGGAGTTAAGAAATCGACACAGAATGATTTTATTTATGGCGAACTTGGCAGGAAAAAACTTATATGTGGTAGATACTTTAACATTATTAGATACTGGTTCAAAATACTCAATGCGAGTGATGCCAAATATATTAGAATAGTGTACAATATGTTATTAAGTGATATTGATGAGTACCCTAATAAAAAGAATTGGGTATCTCTTATTCGTGATCTGCTATGCCGGATGGGTTTTAATAATGTCTGGTTAGCCCAGGGTGTAGCTAATCAAAATGTATTTTTAGCAATAGTTAAGGAAAGAATTCATGATATTTTTATTCAAGACTGGGAAAATAGTTTGAATGATTCAAGTAGAGCATGTTTTTATAATAGTTGCCGTAAGTTTGAATTCCAACCGTATCTGTCTATATGTAATATTACTAAGTTTAGAATTGCTCTTACTAAACTTAGAGTATCCTCACACAGGCTCGAAATTGAGATGGGTCGGTGGCATAGACCCAACAAAATACCTAGAAATGAGCGGATATGTAATAATTGTAAAACTATTGAAGATGAATATCATTTTGTTATGGAATGCGAACTGTACAAAGAGTTAAGAAAACTGTATCTCAAGAAATTCTTTTGGCATAGGCCAAATATGCAAAAGTTTGTGCTGTTGATAAACTCTACAAATAATCAAGAAGTGGAAATGTTAGCTATGTTTATTGAAAAGGCGTTTGCTATCAAATCAGCTGCATATGCAATCGTTATTTAACACTACTGGTATGGAAATACTGCGCCAATTGAAATCCAAAGAATCATAAGCACACATATTTCTATTTTATATATATTGAGGTATTCTAAATTTCAAATTTCGTTTGATGTGCGACATCAGAGACTCGGATTTCAATTGGAAACCATAGGTTTTGGACGCCAGATAAGATATTTTATTGGTTCATGGATATGCAAATAACATTCCACATTATCTGTTGATATGTATGAATATGTATATTCAGAGCCACTGAGAAAGTTTGTTAAATGCATGTGAAGTAGTAAGAGAGGTTCTTTGCTGAATTCACTATTTCAAACATGCACTTAGCTCAAATAATATTTCTGCAATTTAATACGAATATTCGTATACATGTACATAAGTTATGATTAAAGAGGCCAATATTGCACATTACGTTTAGACTGACTGTTCAAGCAACTGTTCTTCCGTTATATGATTAATATTGTCATAATAACGCCTTTGATACATGAACAACTGTATATATGGCATGATATATCGTTAGCCTGCGGTTTGTATGGAATGGCCGAAACAGCCGTCAGCTATAGCCGGTTGCATTTTCTATTGCACTTTTAAGGCTTTTGTGATAAAGAATCTTACATTAGTGTTCATTGCATGTTGTTTTCGTGGAGCTCGTTTGTTGTTATGAATGTGACACTCGCTAAAGCTCGTGTCATATTATTATAGTAGGCTCGTTTCGTGGAAGCTGTTTGTGATGGGCACTCATTTAAGATCCTCTATACAGTTAAACTCCAGATTTGCTGCAAATAGGTGTGCTACATTAAGCTTATCTTATCAGAGTTTATTAATATATGAATAAGATTTTACAATGAAAATGATACTTTTCTTTTCTAAGATTTAATAATGACTGATCCGTCAATAATCAACGCAAAACGTGTTAATTATCTATCAAACTACAATTTAAACTATTTCGGTAGTTGATTCATTTCTTAAATTCTCAGTATTGAAAAGCTTTGGCCAAACTCATTATTTAGTTGTTTTAAGTATTATTATTTCATTGTTTGATAGGGTGTCTGAAATCATACTTATGTCTGTAGTAATTCCAAGAGCAATATGCTGAACTAAACCTTTGAATGATTGCATGATTTTATTAATATAATGCCAATCAGTGTATATTTTCATGTAAAAATAATTCATTTGTCTGCGTTTATATATCTTCATTGAAAGGGTTAGTGCAACATATAAGTATCATGATCACTCATATTCTAAGCATTTTTGTTTCACATTAGATTTTAACAAAACCAGCATGGCTGTTCTGGCCCGCTTTGATGTTTACATCAATGCTTTTCTTGTAGTGTAACTCTAGTCACAATATGATGGCAAGCACATTGTAAAGATGCACTTGTCTTATCTCAAACTTTTAGAAGCCATATTAATGTACCCTAGGTTTTAGCAACCTTCTCCGGAAAATAATTACATTACTGATGTTTTTATGTATTGTTATGTCAGTTGTAGTTTTGTCAGTTATAGTTTTGTCAGTTATAGTTTTGAATATATGTTTATTGTGTATACTATGTATACACTTCCTCATGGGCCGATGGCCTTATGGATTTGAATAAAGTATAAAGTATGACCGACTTTTGACTCCTGCAAACAGAGCAGACCCATATCAGACGGCTCCTATAGAAGCCGTTTGACCTGGGTCTACTCCGTTTGATTATGAAACAATGTAGATCTGATTCTAATGTTTCTACCACTTGTTCGTGATGCCATGATAAAATACATCTAGGATCTAGATCTAATTCATATTCTAACATTCTTGATTTTTACATGAATAGATGGGGGAAAGTGTCAACCTTTACCATACTATGAGTGAATCCAAGATTGATTTTGCATGCAGTTTGGATCTAGATCAGACACCGGGTGGTTCAGTGCGGCATCAGTATTCAAGCTGATTGACACCCGAGTGAAGAAAGAATATAAAATGTCTGATCGGGGTCTGCTCTGTTTGCTTATGAAATGGTTAGATCTGACTCTACAGTTTCTGCCATGGCTAAAAGTCCATGTGTTCACATCAGCCATTTTTAACACTATTCTAATTGATTTTCATGACGTCATTATTTCCTATATGAATATTCAATAGGTACAGGGTTAATCGGAGAGCTATCACTGGTCCTTGATTGCCTGTATACAGTTTGTGCACAGTAGCAGATCTCTACAAATAATTATAATTCTGAGTTTAAAATTAATGCAGGACGAAAGTTATAAACAGCAGCCTTCTAATCAGGATCTACCCGTCTAAACTAAATTAAGAATATAGAATGAAGAATATAGAATGAAGAATGAAGAATATAGAATGAAGAATATAGAATGAAGAATATAGAATGAGGCATGTAGAATAAGGCGGCTAGCTTCTGAGATTGCGAATGAAATATAAGATTTTTGAAAAACGGAAAAGACAATTAAAATAGAAGTTTAAATAGATAAATTGTATTTAACAACATCGAAATGAGTATCTAAATTAACAAATAGCACGTAGATAACAGTATTCGCTTAGTAAAATCATAACTATAATGTTGACCCAAATACCACTCCATAATCCATTACGTCATCCAGCAATGATGAAACCGATAAATTACATGTAGTGAAATATCACCACGTGGTTATTGATTCATAAGGGAAGATGATATCCCATTTGCTGAATTAACTAAATGTAGATCTACTATATTACAAGTTAACATACCACTTGCACTATAAATAGACAGATAATTCTGAATTCGCGAAATAATGGACTAAACCGCTGTACATAGCATTTAAATACAGTAGCATCTGTCTTAAGCGGTCGTCAAAAAGGAAGTCTAATTTTGGGTTTCTGATGCAGTTGGTAGCTTTATGCAGGTGAAACGTACTACAGAGAGATCCTATAGAAACTTTCCGTACAGCTTTTGCCCTGTATTAGGCAGCACATATTGTTTAAACCTTTCCTCTATAAATACGTCTTTCTACGCCGAGCTGTAAAAGTCACCTATTGAAACCATTGTGATAAATAGAGCATTTGCTCCTATGGGAGCAAATGCTCTATTTATCACACTGGTTTCAATGCTCCTTTTCGGTAGATTTATTCAGTGGTTGGATCTAAAAATAGCCAATGGGGTAATGGGTTAAGATTCCTATGTTCAATAAATGAGTTACCGCTAGACAGGTTCTCCTGTATATACGTACATATCTTGATCTGAATCCCTTTTTAAAAAATCGTGCAACAGCAACCTTGATAATTCTGTTATTGGTTATCGATTTAACCAGGTCTTTTCCCGACACTTCTTGTGTCACCTGCCGAGAGGTAGTGTGTCACTAAGGCATCACTTTTCCGTCGTCTGCATGCCTGTCTCAAAACTAATCATTATATAGTTTTCATATTTCACACGTGTCTTCCTCTTATTGGGGACCATTGATGTAACTAATGTCCATCACTCTGCATGCAATACTTTTTTAGTTATTCCCCTTTGTTCTGATTTTTGTCACACTTTCTGTTTTGGCTGTCATTTCGAAACTAATAATTATAGAGCTTTCATATTTCACATGTGTCTTCCTCTTATTGTAGACCATTGATGTAACTAGGGTCCATCACTCTACATGCGATTACTTTTTGAGTCATTCCCCCTTTGTTCTGATTTTCATCAAACTTTAATTATTTTTTGGCTGTTAATTCTAAACTAATCATTACAGAGCTTTCAAATTTCACATGTGTCTTCCCCTCATTAAAGAACCATTGATGTAACTAGGGTCCATCACTCTGCATGCAATGCTTTTTGAGTTATTCCCCTTTGTTCTGATTTTCACACTCCAGCATATTAACTGTTTTTGTGTCAGTTGCGAGCAGGTGACACATGTGTTCCTCTGAACACTCTTGTGATTGTATTCCTGTAAATTAAGCCCCGCCAGCCAATTGTTGTGCGGCTGGGATCCTGATCAGACGAGATGCTCATTGGGCTGCGAAAGCAGCCCAAACTAATACGGCTTTGAATTTTGACCATGCGTTTCTGCGGTCCTGTGTTTCTATAAAAGCCAATCTTTTTAATAAATATGGTTTACTGTGAGACAAGTTTTTATTTATATATATTCATTTATTTTATTTATTTTCATTCATATATTTTTCTCAGCATATTTTTGTCGGGGTTATTTCTTTCTTTTCTGCCATGATCCAGTTTCAGTGAAAATGCTAGTGAATTAGGTATAACTGATTGAAATCACATCCCCAATTATAGCCGTCAGCGTGGTCTAAGAGTTATTACGATGGACTAGGAAACGTGAGGTCGTGGGTTCGATCCTCGGTGGAAGCTGAATTATTTGTTTTTCTCTCATGTTTTCTTAGCACCCTTAGTATACGTGCTTTTTGTTTAAAACCATTATAAGTGAAAAGTTAATGAACATTGAGTCGACCTATTGGAATAGTTTCATGTAGACTGTAAGTATGGGAGTTTGTATGCCTTGTGAACATCACTTAATGTGATAATGGTTTCTACGTCAGTGTGTTTCAGCAAATGAATAACATTGATCTGTGACGTAATGTGTATTATTGGTGTCAAACACAGGTATTATGCAGCATGGCTCATTAAAACATTCCCCCGTTTCTGCTACATGTATTAATTCATACATAACAGTCATGTTTTCCCAATGTATCTGTTAACTAAAAGTACTAAACAATATTGCTCCCTCTTTTAAATACAAGTTACGCAGCCATTTTACGCTTGCGTAAAACCTTGCTTGTCTGTGTCTGATACGGGTCCAACTTGCACCAGAACTCCATTTGCACATGTCTGCCTTTTGCTCTAATGTACATGTACGAGGGGTGGTCAAAAAGTTTGCGAAAATCATTATTTTTCGTGCAATATTTATGAAATTTAATTTTATCAAATAAAAATATATCTACCAATATTTAGTAAATTCTGACATCTAATGCAATAACAACAGTCACTACAGTAACGTCACTATCATAAAATACACGACTTGTCGATGCTGAAACTTGTTGAACCTCTATTGCCAACTTAAACGCGATTTGACATCAATAGTATCTCAGACACATTGATGTACGTCCAGCTATAATAACAGGCGTATGATTACCACTGAGGTTTTCCTGTGCAAGGAACAAATTGTATTGTTCCATGAACAGAAGAATAGTACCCGCGACGAACCACCGACCTATCGGACTAAATCAAATGCTCAGCCCGGCCATAACTACACGGCCACTAAGGCTCCATTTCAGATCTGAAAATACCGTAAAACCTCTCACAGTTGCGGAAAGAACTTTTTTAAAGTCCAGTAAAGGAATGCCTTACATCAAAATTATGCCACACACATCTTCACATCATTATAAATGCATATGCAAATTTTGAGGTTCAATGGTGAAGAAATCTAGAAGTAGCACTTGAGAAGTTACGCTCTGGACAAAAAATACTTAAGAAAAGTAACAACGGGGAATTAATCCCTCAAAAATGAATTCAGAGTTACAGTCCTTGTTGACTGCACATCATCTCATCACCCTCTATCCATATATAAAGTTTCACAGTTGTACCTACAATACATGAGAATTTATGCTAAAAATGCTTCTGAAAAGTAACTAAGGGGAATAACTCCCTTAAAATGAATTTAGAGTTATAACCTTTGTAAACTGCACATCCTCTCATCACCCTCTATCCATATATAAAGTTTCACAGTTGTGCCTTCACTACTTGAGAAGTTATGCTCCCGACAAAATATTGCATCTGAAAAGCTACTAAGGGGAATAACTCCCTCAAAAATGAATTTAAAGTTACAATCCTTGTTGACTGCACATCCTCTCATCACCCTCATAATGTGTACCAAGTTTGAAGACAATATCATAAACAGGTTTCAAGAAAATGACATGTCCCAAAAATATGTCCCAATTAAGAGACAAAATATGAAGTTAAAAAGGAGCATAATTCTGTCAAATTGTGTGCAAGAGTTATGAAACATGGAGAAGACTGTCCCCACATAGCACTTATACTATGTATAAAGTTTGAAGGTGATATTAAAAATGGTTTTCAAGAAAAAAGCAAATGCCCCGGAAAAACGCGAGTTACGGACGACGGACGGACGGACAAGGTGAGTCCTATATAGCCCCCACCACAGGTGGTGGGGGTATACCCCCCCCCCCCCCCACACACACACACACACGAAAATTCTGGTTTAGAGGGGTTTTACAGTTAAGTTAGAGAGTCAAAGATGACGTTTGCTTCTGTGAGTAGTTTTATACATAATGTCATCTGTTAAAACATACACCATATGCATGCAGATATATAAATTGATTGATACACAATTCCTCTAGGAGCTTTCTGCATGATTTTCACCATGCATTAAGCAGCCACCTGACTTAAAGTATCTAACTTCTTCTCAACTAGAATTCCGGTTCAGAGAGGTTATTAACCCTTTCCCTCGTAAACACGCCTTTTCACGCCTATGTAGACAGAGTAGAGCCAGGCCAGTCGGTTCCTATACGGGTCTGCTCCGTTTGCTTATGAAGTTATGATAAATCAGACTCTACAGGCTCTCCAAATACCAAACATGCATGTGCATATACATGTATATGCCATTATAAAACAAGAGTGCCAGTGGGCACAATATACGCCCGTCGAGGTTTTGTTCAACATAAACTGGGGTTAACGTATTTGCTAAATTCAAATTCTAAGTCCAATTTTGCGACCAAGTTTCAAGGTTGTAAATAGGCATACTTTAACAAAAAATCTTAACCAAAAATTCTAAATTAAAAAGTGCCATAATTGTGTCTAAATGCTTGAGATGAAGATGAAGCTTCTGATGGTGAACAAATGTTTCAAGTTTAAAAGCTTTATCTGAAAGGATTATGTAAATAAGTGGACTTTAACCAAAACCTTAACCAAACATTCCAAGCTAAAAAGTGTCATAATTATGTCAAAATATTAGACAGAGTTATGTACTCTTGCCTACAAGTGAAGCTTGTGATGGTGAACAAGTGTTCCAAGTTTAAAAGCTTAATCCAAAAGGGTTATGTAAATAAGTGGACTTTAACCAAAACTTTAACCAACATTTCTAAGTTAAAAAGGGGGCATAATTCTGTCAAAATGTTGGACAGAGTTATGTACTCTTGCCTACAGGTACAGCTTGTGATGGTGAACAAGTGTTCCAAGGTTAAAAGCTTTATCTCAAAGGGTTATGTAAATAAATGGACTTTAACAAAGCCTTAACCATAAATTCTAAGTTAAAAAAGGGGAATAATTCTGTCAAAATGCTTGACAGAGTTATGTACTCTTGTCTACAGGTGAAGATTGTGATGGTGAACAAGTGTTCCAAGTTTAAAAGCTTTATCTCAAAGGGTTATGTAAATAAATGGACTTTAACAAAGCCTTAACCAAAAATTCTAAGTTAAAAAGGGCCATAATTCAGTCAAAATGCTTGACAGAGTTATTTACTCTTGCCTACAGGTGAAGGTTGTGACGGTGAACTAGTGTTCGAAGTTTCAAAGCTTTATCACAAAGTGTTATGTAAATAAGTGGACTTGTTCCACATAAATTGAGGTTAACATTTTTGCTTAACGCAAATGCTAAACGCAAATTCTAAGTCCAATTAAGCGACCTTGACCTTGGATAAATGAGCCGGGACTTGGCAGGCTACTGTAGCATGTCTAGATAAACATTTTGGTTAAATTTGGGAAGGATCCACCAAGTGGAACTTGAGTTAGAGATGTTACAGACAGACAGACCGGTTAATATTTTTGCTAAACACAAATTCTAAGTCCAATTGTGTGACCTTGACCTTGGATAAACAAACCGGGATTAGGCAGGCTACTGTAGCATGTCTAGATATACATTGTGGTTAAATTTGAGAAGGACCACCAAGGGGAACTTGAGTTAGAGATGTTACAGACAGCCAGACGGACAGACCGCGCCATTCCATAATACGTCCCGTTTTTTCAAACGGGCGTATAAAAAGCTAATAAACATGCATGATGTCATTTTATCTCACATGATTATCCAACAGGCCATAAACAGAGACAGGCACGGGTATTTGGTCTTGGTGAATAACAGTTGCTGGTATGACTCACAGATCACAATACACAGTAATATCTCGATTATTCGAACAGCCAGATACGTAAAATTGCAATCTTTAAGACAAATGACAGCTTAATGCATTGTGACAGTCATGCGGAAAACTCCTCTGGGAACTTTCTGAATGCCTTTCACAATGCATTAAGCTGTCATCTACCTGAAAGGGTCTGTATTCTTCTATGCTAAATTTTCGAAATATTTATCGAAAGGTTACTGTGTGTGCAGTACTGTGCATGAATACATTGAATAGTCTACCGGACCGGCATGCATCGGTAAATCTGTGTCACCTCTGACGTCAAACAAAATCCCCAACTTTTCTGCTTTCTTCAGTAGAGACCAGACACTGAAATTAGTAGGAACAAGGAAGTATTCTTCTCATTTAAAATATTTGCCGTCAAGATATAGAATGATTGCATGCCAACTGTCCTAGTCATGTTGATACCCGATACATACACCGTACGCGCTTCGCGATGGTCACGTGCACTTCAGTGCCATTTCAAACTACATGTATGTTAACCCTTTCCCTCATACAAACGCTTTTCACGCTTTTGCAAACGCAGTAGACCAAGATAAAACCGCTCCTAAAGGAGTCGTCTGATCAGGATCTGCTCTGTTTATTTATGCAATTATAATAGACTAGACTCTATAGTTTAAACCTGTGCATATATCGAGGGATTGGTGCAAAACTATTCTAACTCCTTCACTTTGTGAATAGTTTTGCACCAAGCCCTCGATTATTTTATTATGTCATTATAAGTTCAACTAATAAAAATTCATTATGCCATTACGTCTTACATTAATATTCAATAGTGAAATGGTTAAGATTTGGATAATAAAATGACATTATGTTAGTGGTCGGGGTAATTTGGGCGGTGTATACTTATAAAGGTTTAAGGTTAATCTTTTGAGCAGCGTTCATGCGTCCAGTGGCGACACAATGATGCAACGCACGGAAGGCTAATACATTAGAACATAACAGAACACAAGTTACACCCTCTTGGCATGTTTGAACTTCTACTGAATATCCATGTCAGAATACTGTATGAATAGTAACTAGCTTAAAATTTTAAATGTTATATGGCCCTGTTAAAATTTATAGAATCCGTAGGAGCAAATGCTCTATTTATCACAATGGTTTAAAAACGACACACTTTTTATGCCCCCGTGATGACAGCCAGGGGCATTATGTTTTGCACCTGTCCGCCCGTCTGTCCGTCCGTGCGTCACGCTTTGCTATAAAGTGTTATATGTCCGTAATTTCTACACTTATACACATGAAATTTCACATACACATCAAACACCATCTGTGCTATCATTTGGCACCCCACCCATGCTGCCCGCAAGCCCAAGGTCAAGGTCAAATGACTTGGAAATTTTACGTGTAGTTGGTTGTCACAGTTTTTTCATCGTCTTATATCTCCCTAACCACTTTAGCTATTCGCATGGAATTGCATATACAGTTATACACATTAAATACCATCTATACTTTCATTGCACACCAGCCCAAGCTACCCGCAAGCCAAATGTCAAGGTCAAATGACTTAGGAATTTCATGTGCAGTTGGTTGTCACAGTTTTTTCTCACTAACCGCTTTAGCTATTGGCATGGAATTGCATATACACATTAAACACCATTCATACGTTCATTACGGACCCAGCCCATGCTGCCCACAAGTCAAAGGTCAAGGTCAAATGAATTTAACGTGCAGCTAGGCAAGCACCACCGACAGGGGGCATCGCTGTGTCGTATTGACACAATTTTCTAGTCTATAGTTAATGCTCCTTTTCGGTATAGGATCAATTCAGAGATTGAGTCTAAAAGATAGTCTAGAGGGAATGAGTTAATCGAGGCTAATGATATCATTTTCCATTTGTTTGTTTACGGTTTATGATGCTTACAGTAGGATCTCGTATTTTCTCGTATTTACTCCATGAATATGCATGTAAGAAATAATGACGTCATGAAAATTAATTGTTATAATAGCACGTGAACACTGGAACGTTTGGCCACGGCAGAACCTGTAGAACTGAATCATATCTATAGTATATCATAAGCAAACAGAGAAGACCCAGGTCAGACGGCTCCTATAGGAGCCGTCTGATCTTGGTCTAGTCCTGTTTACAGATGCGTGAAAATGAGTTTATATTTTAAATGCCTTTCATAAATTAGCTAAGTATCCAAAGCGGGCATACAGAACTATGTATACTGCTCCAATACCTATCCGATCTGGGTCTATACTGTTTGCCTATACTTGTCCATTTTAGAGACACTTTACATAAACTGGTGAACCCTTTACTCTAGATAGACACCTGGCACCTTTGTAAACTGAGTAGACTCAGATCAGACGGCTCCTGTAGGAGTCTCTTTGGTTTGCTAATGAAATAACACAGACCGGTTCCTACAGTTTTTGACATTGTACAAATTGCCTTGTTCATTGTGCCATTATTAAAATTAGATAATTAATATTCATGGAGTAACGAGTTTAACCTTTAGAAAACAAGTTTTATAGGTCAGTAGTATCCGGGTGTATCGTAGTACATGATATATACTGCTAAATATGTACCGCTGATAATCAAGCCAGTAAAACTGAAACCTGAACCCCATTAAGAATATTCTGATGCAATACCGTATTTATTCTAGTTAATGCACAAACGAATTTACAAGATTTCACACTTTCAAGTGCGGGACACGAGTTACTAATATCCTTTGTAAACACTGTAGACCCATATGAGAGGGCTACTGGAGGAGTCATCTCAGCAGGGTCTGCACTGTATGTCATGTTACACTCTTTTCTTTTTAAAAAGTTCCAAAATATTTACTATAAGCTTGACTTGATTGAATTTTGGAATAGTTCATTTGCAAATTCAGCATTGTAAGGGTTAACAACCGACACGTTAGGTAAGTCCTTAGTTCTAAATATAACGTTCCAAGTCACATGGGTCTGGACCGCTTCATGGGGGGTCTATATGTACTATATAGTTTAGTACATATAGACCCCCATGAAGCGGTCCAGACCCCTGTGTTCCAAGTTATACTATAGCACTTTAAGGGCCAGTTCTATAGTGAGCAAATATGTTCAAAACGATAGTTTTATTAATCGGTGGCAATACAGACATACTGAATTAATTCAGTCTATAATCGAACTTCCCTGACATAGCGTGTCTAAGTTTGGTAAAGATTGTTTAAGAAATGTAATGTTGAATGTGAGTAAAGTTTGTACTTTGGACTGTTTCAACCACCCTCAATACTTCCAAAATCAGTTTAGATCCCGATAGCATTGGGCGTCTCATCCGTAACAAAACTGACTACACCAGTTAGATTTAAGAAGCTAACGGCGGCGAAATTAATGCGACTTTAAAGGATATTTTACTTGCATATTCGATTACAGTACCCAAATTAATATCATTAATGGTGTTAAATTTAACCCATAATTTCCTGAGCAAATTGTCACCAACTACAGTCTACCAAAATGTATTCAGGATGTAACACATTTCAGATGAGACAGCGATTTAGTCTGCGCCTCATCTGGATCCAAACTGTTTGCATGGATAATAACTGCAGAAGGCTCAAGTTTTAGACAGGTAGTATTAAATACTATTTTCTGATAGCTAGTGCCAAATCATATCTCGTTACCGTAACAGGGTGAAAGTCATATATATAGCATATAGAAAGCTTCTCTAGCAGCTACCGGGGGGGGGGGGGCATTCTGCACGACACTCATCCTGAATTATGCAGTGTTACCTGCAGTTAAAAGTTCTTATTCGCGAGGTTTTACTGTAGCTCTAAATATATCACGAGTTCATGAATAATGTCTAAAAATAGTAAAACAATAATACAGGTATTCTATCTCGCTGCAAACGTACCTATGTAAACGGTTCGGATCCAGATGAGATCGGCAGAGTAATTCGGCGTCTCATCTGGATCCAGTCTGTTTGTTACTGCGACTTTTTTAAACAAATATGATTTTTTTAGCAGACGACAATGTTTGCAGACGACAACATTTGGCAGTTAAAGAGTCGAAACAATACAATTATAAGGTCATGGTCATCAAGTAACAAACAACCCATTTCAACCATTTCCCCACTGTGAACAAAACAAACTCTGCTCTAATTTGTCTGGTGCAAATTTGACTTCCGATTCGATCTAGCTTTCGGCAAACTATATAGAGTGTCAAATAGCTTTTGGATCGTGATGAAACGCCGAGTTACTCGGCGTCTCATCTGGATCCAAGATGTACACTGGGGGGAAACGTATCCCGGATATTGCTAATAAATGAGCTTTATTTTGACACAACGGAGAGAACAGGATGGCAGCGAGGGTAAGTAAATGCGTATTTTCTCTTAATTAGTTCTTTTTCGGCAATTGATAGGTGGTGCTTTAGATTCATCATACTCATATTATACACGCTATATACATGATTTGGAATCAAACAATGCAAACGATGGGAAAACCCACAAAATGAACGCCGTGCTCGCGAAAGAATGCATAACCATCTCCCAGATTTTTTTATGTTACTGAAAGATGGAATCAAAATATAAAATTCTGAATTGAGCGATCGCTTTGAATATCATTTAACTATGTATACTGAAAATTTCAGTCATATTGGTTCAAGTTTGCCCAAAATATGGCCACAAACGAATAGTCGGTTAGTCACTGTTAGTGTACTGGGGATTGGTAGCTCCAAAGATTTTAGTGTACTGGGTATTGCATGATAGTGTACTGGGTATTGCATTTCATTTGTTCTCTTTTTTCCGTTTTATTGAACGTTGTTAGATATTTCAGATATATTTCTGTCGTGATAAATACTGTTTCTAGTCAATCGCACATTCTAGATAGATATATATGCATCTGTATTGAAATACTCGATGATCACTGACTTATTAAAAGCCATTATCTATAAGTACCTGTTAATAATAGTTTTTGTGTAGCAGTGCCGTAAAATCCAACTCAGCCATCCATCAATCATAATAGTCTTTTTACCTATTTCTTAATAGATCTGTTGTTTACTCTTCAGTTAATTGATATGACATAACATGTAGATCTATGTGTAGCTCTAGTTAACAGGCTCAGTACCATATTGAGTACTGACTGATACAAAACATATTGTAATCAAAGGACGAGCCAATATGTAAATATAATAGTACTGTATAAACATATACATGTAATAGGCTTTTATTAATAGCATAAACATTCAGAAATATTAGATCTATATCACTCAGTTTTTCCAAAAATGCTAATGAACGCTGTTATACATAACAGCGGCTTTAGCCCAGTGGTCAAAATAGTACTGTGACATAAGAAGTGATATAGCTAGGGGCACGTGTTTTTAACGACCCATTCTCAAATAAATTGGTCAATTCACCGAATGAAAACGTTAAATTTCAACTACGTCGTATGTCTGAAAAGTTGTGAATATTGAAATGTTTAATGTATCTTTGACCTTATTCCGAAATAGTTCTAATATTTATTAACAATTAATTATGTAAAATGAGTGGTTAATGTATAAGCTATAGAAATTTATTCCTTGTGTTCACAGTACCCATAACCTGATTTTTAAGTTATACATAGAGCTCGGACAGTTATATAATTCAAAGAATCGGGTTATGTGTATGAACTGAGATTATATAGCATGCATTTATCCATTTCTGATGAAACATTTTGATATTAAGTATGAAAATTAGGAGTTGAACACCACACTCAACTTCATAAAAATATAGTTTCATGAATGTTGTATTTGAACTTTTACACAGTTAAAATTAGTGCAAAACCAAAAAACAATTTGAGGGTCAGGAAACGTTCCCGATGTATTATAAACTCATACATAAGTACACAAAATCGTTAAGACAATTTGTAAGAAAATTTCTCTTTCGAAAGTCACAGTCCCGTAAATTATAGGAATGTGTCCTGTAAATTAGACTGACAAATAATATGATATACATTGCTTTATAAACAGCAGCATTCATCAAAACGAGCATTTAGGAGTATACAAATAGACCGAAAATTTCAAATTCAACTCTGTATGTCGTGTTCAACTCTGTAATTTTACTGTCTGAGTTAAAACATCCCTTTTGACTGAACTATGCACTGACCGCTGACAAATGTATGTAATGAAAATAGTTTGATTCAGTCGAACAATCAATTGTTAACTGTTTGCAAGAGTTACTAATAAAAATAACAAAACTGATTACTACTTGCGTTCACATAACCCAGAACCAGCCATTTGCTGGGGGAAAAGTGTGTCATTGGATTGTCCCGTAAATCATAAAATTATGTTTAAGGACTATTGGTAAAGGACGTGAAGTTGAAAACTTTTTCAGGGACAGTGAACATGCTTCTCCCATTTCCTGTAGGTACCAGGACGCCTGTCTTGCGCATTACATTTTCTTTTTCAATCAATTTCATCTGCTTTAGATGGCCGTAAGTTTGTTATATTTTATAGTACAGTCAAACATTGATAAGTCTATTAACACGATTTCCTACATACTCGTAATTCAAAGTTTCCATTAGAACTAAAACTACACTTAATTGTTCACCTCTTTATTGGCGAGTCTATATTATCTTTTTCAAACAGCTCAAAGTGCGAATAAATTCTCATTTTGAGTCATTTGAAACAGATATATGTTCCTCCCAGCTGCCATTGAATCTATATCTTTCATATTGATGATACATCGCTATATATTTTCAATGACAAGTATACATTTATCAAAGGTTGGCTGTACTTTCTTATTTAAATTATTGCTGCTCTAAATTATCACACTGTCACCAATGTTTTGCTAACTCATGGGCCGAAACTTAAGGTACACATGCTCAAATAATGCACGTTTCAACAGTCCGCTTCAATTAGTGTTTGAGTAATGAGTCACACAACACCTCGAGACGGATAAACACTATCACAACATATGAATAGACAGACATACTGACAGACAGTCGAAAGTAGGGATGGACGAACAAAACAATTCAGCTATTTAATGGGATTCAAACCTGTTGATGTGAATAAAACTATTACTATAATTTACGGGACAAAAGAGATTATATTTACGGGACACTTTGGTGACTGTATGTGTGGCTTTGTAAATGCCTATTTGAAAGGAGACATACTTGACTATATTTGTATGTAGATTGGGCAATAGGAATAAATGCAATGAAGTGAATGTTTGCTCTTTTTGTAGAAGAAATACCAAGTAAACATGTTCGTGACTTAACAAAAATAAAAGTAAATAAAGTAGTGAAAAAAAATCTGAAAAATTCTACAAATAATTGCCATTCATATATTGCCAATCTTGTATTTATTGAATCATTTATTATTTCTGAATAGATTTGTATTATACTGGCATAATTTAAACTTACTTTACGTTTGAAAAATTGTGTAGAAATACTTTGATATTGGCATCCTCATCTACGGGACAATTTAATCTAAGCTACGAGTCCGAACTTTCATGTGGAATATTTAAACAATGCGAAAAGTTATGTTGTTCATACGTCGATAATTCGGTATTCAAATCATAATTATGAAATAATATGTATACAAATTCAAGAAGGCAATCCTGTAAGCTATTTCTGCAAAATGTCAAATAACTCACCGCTTTCTTAGGGAATTGTGTAGACGAATTATGTAGCAGACTGACATCTTCCATGAATTATTTACATGTGACCCAAAAGAACTGTCTTTAAACAAAGCTAATCAATCTGACATTAATGCTTCATTTCTAGATTTGAATCTTTCAATTACAAATGATAAAGTTTCGTCCAAAGTATACGATAAAAGAGAAGATTTTAATTTTAAAATTGTTAATTATCCTTTTCTAGATGGGGATGTGCCACGTTCTACATCTTATGGTGTTTATATTTCTCAACTTATTAGGTTTGCCCGAGCCTGTTCTTTGCTTGAAGATTTTAACAGACGTAATTTAGTTATAACTGATAAACTTCTTAAGCAAGGTTACAGATATCACAAACTTCGGAAAACCTTTTCTAAATTTTATTATCGAAATTTACCTCTCATTAGTAAATATAATTGCAATCTACGGACGTTACTGCGACAAGGCATTTCTCAACCAGAATTTTATGGGGATGTTATCTACAAACTTAGGAAAATTCGGGGTCATATCCATTTTCATGATTTGTTTATAAAACGCATTAAAAAATTTAAAAAGAAAGGTTATGATCCTATTATATTGCAACACACTGCATGTTTGGTTATCGACCCTTTTACAGTCGGTAGCTACGCTTCCCTCTTTGCTTGCGCGATGACAGGCCGAGGGTAGTACTCTATGATGGTATACTCTTAAACTTGGATACAGGAGGAGCTTACCAGACTCATGTATTATTTTTTCCCTGTCGTACCCTTAACGGCTTACCTGCAGGTGCTCTGACTTCAGCAAAGTCATTGAGTACATATTTGACGGATTGTCACAGTTATTATGCTATGTTTTACATGTTGTCCTGTGTTCACCGTCGTCTATGTTGTGGGTAAGTCCAGCGGGGATACCTTTATTTACAATATTTGTAAAGCTAGGGTGACTTTGAGAGAAGTGTGAGGTTAGGACGTCCGTAAACCGGTTTAAACCCCCAGTGGTGTTTTTGCTGCTGACCGTGCCAAGGCGGTACTCTCTTTGTCACCCTTCCTTTTGTTTGCATTGCGTCTTTGTGCTTGTGGTTTGTTCATGTTGTGGAACGTTTGTCCCTGGTTCTTGTGTGTCTTTGGTGTTTTCTGTGTTCATTTCGTGTGTGTGTGTGTGCGTGTGCGTTTGGGTGTGTGGTTGTGTGTGTGTGTGTCATGCTGTCTATCGGTGTTTTGGTGGTGGTTGCGTCTTGCATGTGGCTTTGCCTGCTTGACTTTACTACTTTTCCATTTAAGTATTGAATAAGATGTAATTGAGTGGCATGACACTCGGGAATGTTGGAAGGGGCAACTCAAGAAAGATATTTGTCTCGTAAATTAGGCCTCGTAGATTAGGATTTTTTCTTTTCCGCTGTATTTGATTGGCCAGCAAAATTTTATATGCTTTCTCAAAGTACTTTTCATTAAATTTTGATAAACAATAGGTTATTCAGTACACAAAATTGGCAAAACAAACATAAAAAAAGTTTTTCATGGGGAAACGAATATGCTTATTTGTGATGACTCGTAGATTAGAAAGCTAAATTCCCGAAGTGTAATTTAGAAACTTGGCCTCTGAATTTGTTTCCATAGATGAATTTGGTAAAAATCTTTTTTCATACACATGATATACATTATTAAAGGGTGAATGAATAAGGCATTGCAGAATTATCGTGCAGTATGTGATATTCTATTTACCGTTATAGTTTAGCCTCATAGATTAGGTCAGGTTTGGCGACATTGCATTAGCATGTCAGTGTATTTTAATGTTTGGTTGCTTTAGCGCCGTTTTGTCTTCGTGAAAAACATCCATTAATAATAAATAAATGCAGGGGCTTAAATCGGGAATGATTACATTCTACACTATATTATGGGTACAATGAAAACTAAAAATGTCCATGGCGACATACAAATTCCGCCACCCATGCAGATTTAAAGGCCTGGAAAGCCATTCAGAACAACATTTTATACCATAAAAATGTTTATGAAATAATCCTAATATAATGAAAAATAGAGAAAAACAATGACACGACGTTAATTGCTTTTAATTGGCGAAATATCAGTTGACTTATAACGGCGACATTGATTGTCCATTTTTTTAGAATGGGTCCCCACCAAATAGGCTGCCCTATATCATTGAATGATTCATATAAACTGCATCAACTACAGTACAAGGTAAAGAAATGTCAACTTTTATACCCAACACAGGAACCCGTCTGTATTGTCCTCAAAGATAAGTTCATGCATAACTGAAAAATGCAAACACTGGGGTGTCATGTGTTATGTAAGAAAAATATCTTGCACTCCAGTTTCTTGACACTTCTGACAGAGGCACTGACTAAACAGGGACATGTTACTTAGGTTCACACAAGTTCTTCACAAACCCTTTCTAGAATAACAGACAAGCATTGTATCTATTCTCTGACAACCATGTATATCTACATGATAAACATAAAATGATGAAAGTCCCATGAAAACAGTGCTACTTTATTTTGAGGCAAAATATTTGACACTAATTCTCAGTGGACTTGTAACTTTTGACTACACCATGGGGCATTTGCGGCTAATTGGTGTTCTGACACCAGTTACTTCTACCCAGTTACTGATTTGTATCTGAAAAGGTGTATAAAGGGTATCTGGTGTCTCCCTCCACCAGTAATTAGCTGGACGTCGCAATATGACTGAAAAACTGTTAAAGAGACGTAATATCTGAAACAAATAAACAAACAATTTTTAATGCATTTTTTCATATGAAATAGTTTGAAAATCATTTTCTGTCTCAATATGACACTGTACATAAAGACTATGTATTGCTAGAATATTACAACTAACGTTTTCAGGCTATCCGATCCCTGCTGAATTACATCGATGGATAGGGCATATTTTAACAACGCTTAAATACCTATTATAGGGGTTCATAACTACCCCTTTACCGCAAGCCAGTTAGCACAGTAGGGTTCTAATTGATAGATGCTAAACCCATATCATGCAGCAATATATGTGCATATTTTAATTCAAAAGGTCTTAGAGACAAATGTATTTTAAATCTAACAGCCTGGATCTAGATCAGACGCGGCATTATGCAGCATCTGATTTGGATCCAAAACTGTTTGCAAATAACAGTCAAGACACGACCAGCAGGATAAGGGTTAGTTGCAATTTATCCTTATCCTGCTGGTGGCCACTTGTCTGTTATTTGCAAACAATTTGGATCCAGATCAGAGGTTGCATAGCATAGAGCATCTGATGTATGTACAAATCGTATTTAGATCTAAATATTGTTTTGCAGACGGCAATTTCAAAGCAGACAAAAGTACTGGAGGATATGGGTTAATATGATGCAATAACTATCAAGCATGGTGGGACCCAACCACAATAAACAATCCAATTAACACCCCATCAAGTTTAAACTAGACCTTTAAACACGATTTTATGATGAAAATAGAAGAATATTGCCTGAATAAACTTTTCAGAGGTCTTTTCAAATTATTATGCTGGTGAATAAGCAAAAAAACAACTAAAGTGTAATGTGCAATCCCCAGTACACCAAATTTTGACAATATGCAATACCCAGTACACTGTTTATCAATCCCCAGTACACTAATAGTGACTAACCGACTTTTCGTTTGTGGCCATATTTTGGGCAAACTTGAACCAATATGACTGAAATTTTCAGTATACATAGTTGAATGATATTCAAAGCGATCGCTCAATTCAGAATGTTATATTTTGATTCCATCTTTCAGTAACATAAAAAAATCTGGGAGAGGGTTATGCATTCTTTCGCGAGCACGGCGTTCATTTTGTGATTTTCCCCAACGTTTGCATTGTTTGATTCCAAATCATGTATATAGCGTGTATAATATGAGTATGGTGAATCTAAAGCACCACCTGTCAATTGCCGAAAAAGAACTAATTAAGAGAAAATACGCATTTACTTACCCTTGTTGCACTCCTGTTCTCTCCGTTGCGTCAAAATACAGCTCATTTATTAGCAATATCCGGGATACATCTCCCCCCAGTGTGTATGCAAATGCAAGTCGGTCATGAACAGCTGGGTAAGAGTTAATATATACAAACCGCGTTTCTAACCCTTCGCTTGCTATTCATGTCAATATACCTACCTGTAAATAGTGAAGACCCAGATGAGACAGCTTGGTCTGCACTATTTAAAAGTTGATTGTGCAACCAGTGCAATCCACAGCAGTGATTGGATGTAGTGAAATACGTGTACTCAGTGAAGATATATGTAATTATACAACAGGGCATGGGTAAAGAAGGAGAAATGTATTTTAAAATTCAGCAAAAGAAGGGTTAATACATTTCTGAAATAGCCCTCTGATCAGGGTCTTCACTGTCATCAGACTTCCTCTGGCACCGTTTAGCCTTTCGCACCCAATCAACTCTGTAGTGGGGATGAGTCGCGCGGCCGATTTATTTTTTAGTCTAATAGAGGGTATGACTAAAACACGAAAGGAGGATTTTTTGGCGAAAGGAGGCGAAAGGAGCGAAAGGAGGATTAAAAATTAATATTGGCTATTTATTAGTTATTAATAAGTAAGTTAAATGATATGGACATGTATATTAAATGTATTTGGCACTAATATACTGATTTAAGCCTGAATATATGAACACATCATTAATATATTGATGACATTTACAGGGAAAACGGATTACTTGCTCCTCTCGCCACAGTAAATACCGCGAAAGGAGAATGTAATTGAATGTAGAATTGCGGGTTATATACTTAGTGTTTTTAATTAATATATACACATATTTTAAGTATATTTTGCACTAAAATAATGAAATAAGCCTGAATATATTACCACATACATGTAATTAATATATTGATGACATTTATGGGGGAAACGGGTTACTTGCTCCTTTCGCCAGCTTTAAATCCCGCGAAAGGAGTTCTTGATATAATCGAATGAAGAACTGGATTACTTCATGTAAGTTGGTTTGATAAAGCTCCATCCGCTGAAAATTCATGGTCTACTGTTGACCAGTTATAAATTCCGTTAAAGGAGCTCTTAATATAATTGGATGAAGAATTGTGGATTACTTCAGGTAAGCTGGTTTGAAAAAGCTCCTTTCGTTGAAAATCCTTGGTCTGCAATTGGCGAAAGGAGGCTCCTTTCGCCAGCTGTAAATCCCGAGAAAGGAACTTATATGTAGTGCATGTACATGTATAACTGAATGTAGAACTGTGGGTTACTACTGTGAGTGAAAATGGCTTCTTTTGCTAAAAAGCCATGTTCTACAGTTGGCGAAAGGAGGCTCCTTCGCCAGCTGTAAATCCCGTGAAGGGATCTCTTAATATAATTGGATGAAGAACTGTGGGTTACTACAGGTAAGTTGGTTTGAAAAAGCTCCTTTCGCTAATTTAAATCCTTGGTCTGCAGTTGGCGAAAGGAGGCTACTTTAAATTGGCCAGCTGTAAATCCCGCGAAAGGAGCTCTTAATATAATTGAATGAAGAAATGTGGTTACTACAGGTAAGTTGGTTTGATAAAGCTCCTTTCGCTAAAAATTCTTGGTCTGAAGTTGGCGAAAGGAGGCTCCTTTCGCCAGCTGTAAATCCCGTGAAAGCTCTTAATATAATTGAACGTATAAATGTGGGTTACTACAGGTAAGTTGGTTTGATAAAACTCCTTTCGCTAAAATCCTTAATCTGCAGTTGGCGAAAGGATGCTCCTTTCGCCAGCTATAAATCCCGTAAAAGGAGCTCTTAATACAATTGAATGTAGAATTGTGGGTTACTACAGGTATGTCGTGATGTCCCTATTTCTGATATGAATGTTCTTATAATAAAGGTTTAATTGCCTATACGCATGTAGCATGTTAAAGGTCAATAATGAATCGGGCACTAGAAGTTTCACTGATTGGATAATGACCCATCAAGGATCTTTAATGGATTGTGGCACGTGTACACAATAGCGGTTTTTTAGTTAGCTCCTTTCGCGGGATTTACAGCTGGCGAATGGAGCCTCCTTTCCCCAACTGTACGCCATGGATTTTCAGCGAAAGGAGTTTTATCAAACCAAGTTACCTCAAATAACCCACAGTTCTTCATTCAATTACATTAAGAGCTACTTGCGCAGAATTTACAACTGGCGAAAGGAGCCCCTTTTTCCAACTGTACACCATGGAATTTCAGCCAAAGGAGCTTTATCAAGCCAATTTACCTGAAGAAACCGTAAGTCCTTCATTCAATCATATTAGTGATCCTTTCATTGGATTTACAGCTGGCGAAAGGAGCCTCCTTTTCCAACTTGTAGACCATGAATTTTCAGCGAAAGGAGCTTTATCAAACCAACTTCGATCTACCTTACGTAACCCACAGTTATTCATTCAATTACATTAAAGGCTCCTTTCGCGGGATTACAGCTGGCGAAAGGAGTCTCCTTTCAACAACTGTAGACCATGGACTTTCAGTGAAAGGAGCTGTTCCAAACCTACAGTTCTTCATTTCATAGCTCCTTTCGCGGGATTTTTACATCTGGTGAAAGGGACAGGTAATATGTTTTCCCCGTAAATGTCATCAATATATTAATGATGTGGTAATATATACAGGCTTATTTAATTATTTTAATTCCAAATATACGTAAAATATGTGTATATGTTAATTAAAAACACTACTTATTACATATCATTAGTAACCCACTTAACTAAGAACTCCTTTCGCGGGATTTACAGTGGCGAAAGGAGCAAGTAATCCGTTTTCCCCGTGAATGTCATCAATATATTAATGATGTGGTAATATATGCAGGCTATTTAATTATTTTACTACCAAATATACTTAAAATATGTGTATATATATAAATTTAAAACACTAATTATTACATACTATTAACATTATTACATATTATTAATAACCCATTTAACTAAGAACTCCTTTCGCGGGATTAACAGTAGCGAAAGGAGCAAGTAATCCGTTGTCCTTGTAAATGTTATCAATATATTAATGATATTAATATATTCAGTCTTAAATCATTATATTAGTGCTAAATATATTTAAATTATATGTCCATATCATTTATATGGACTAATAAATAGCCAATATTGATTTTTAATCCTCCTTTCGCCTCCTTTCGCCAAAAAATCCTCCTTTCGTGTTTTAGTCATACCGTCTAATAGATACTAGTTACACTAACCTATACAAAATGTGTACTTATCAACTTTAACGTATACATATCCCTAAGTCTTGCTTTGGCCTATACCGATGATGACGCAAGATTTCGGGTAGAAGATTCTAGATTTCCTAACCCGGATAACCTTGACCTGATTAGACAAACCTGCACGTATATGGTATATAGGCCTACCTATAGTCCCTTTGGGGGAAAATGTCTGCTTAAATTTAGATCTGGTGCAATTTTGATACTTCCAACTCGATCCGGCTTACGACAAACTATTGACCGAATGTCAAACAGCGATGATCCTGATGAGACGCGGAGTTACTCGGCGTCTCATCTTGATCAAAGCTTTTTGAAAAGAATTTAATGCGAGTCAGGTCGCGGATAGCAGAATAAAGGTGAACGATCACAGCTCTCATTTTCTTTGTCGTATTAATAATTTCTTGTTTGAAACCTTTAACACCTTTCCTCATAGGCCATTTCAGATCCAACCTCTATGAATTAAACTACAGAAAAGGAGCATTTACTAGCAAAATGGAAGAAAATAGAATTGTGTAGTTTTGGAGCTATTATGATAAATAGAGCATTTTAGGAGCAAAATGCTCTATTTATCACAATGGTTTCAAAAAGTGAGTTTTACAGAGGCGTGAAAATGCGTCAATATGAAGGAATGGGCTAACACTTTCATAAACGCCTTTTCATGCCTTTGAATACAGGGTAGACCCAGATTAGACTCTCCTGAAAAACATTGATTACTCAGCGTCTCATATGGAGCATAAACACGCATTTCTGGTTTTGCAAACAGACAAGACCATGATCAGACAGCTCCTATAGGAGCCGTCTGATCAGGGTCTGGTCTGTTTGCTTATATAATAAAGATTCTGCCATGGCCAAAAATACTTGTGTCAATGTGCTTGTATAACATTTAATCTAACTATTATTCAGAATGTCATTATTTCTTGCAAGAATATTAATGGAGTAAATTCCAAATACTAAGGTCACATCATCACATGACATATAAATATCCTCAACGAATTAAGAAAATAAATGTATGGATAACTTAAGGATAAATCACATAAGACTAGTCTAAATATATACTTTTATGCACCATGTAAATTTGTAGAACAAACACTAAAAGTTACATAAAGCATAAATCTATTAAATGGTTTCATGATGCACCTTAAAATCAAGGATAACAGTGCATGTACATATAAATGTGAATTCAATAAATATCGAAATAATATCTGTGCTTTACCTGATAGAAAATGTTGGCCACATTTCTTTATGATATTAAACATATACTCAATGTTTCGTTGGAAAACTCAAACAGTTTCTGAGATGTGACTTAGATAAAATATTTTTCACAAAGTACCATAACTCTGGTGTTCCAAGGTTTATGTGAATGGTACTTGAAGGATCCCATTTTCTTATAGTATTAAACATTTACACCAAATTTCGTAGAAAACGGTCTCTGAGATTTGACCCCCGACAGACAAAAGGTTTTGATAAACAAAAGGCCACAACTTTGGTGTTTCATGGTCCAAGGCATAATGCAGTTGCATTTCCTTATGCTACTTAACATTCACACAGATTTTCCTAAAATTCAAAACAGTTTGAGAAACGAATGAATGAATGGAGAGACAAAAAAGTTACATTTTTGGCAAACAAAGGGCCATAACTCTGGTGTTCAAATGATACTTGCAGGGCCGCCTGTCCTTGTGCTACATAACACTTTCACAAGGGTTTCATAGAAACATCTCATAGCTGTTTCGGAGATATGGCTCCTGACGAAAAATTTAAGTCGAAAATGCAACATTTTTCACAAACAAAGGGCAACAACTCTGGTGTTATGCTACCAAACACGTGCACAAATTTTCATACAGAACAAAACTCCAAACATTGAAATGGCTCTGGACAGACAAAAACTTTACATTTTTCCACAAATAAAGGGCCATAAGTTCAGCAGTTAATGTGAGTGATACTTATAACATAACTCGTGGCTTCAGCGTGACGTAACACTATCATTTATTTTTTGATAATCACGGGCATATATTCACTAGTGAATAAAATTCGAACGACCGAATTCTATTCATACGCGCTGTCAAAACAAACAAACTGGCGGACGGTGATCGACCTACCTGTCCACGATTGAGTCACGATAGATGGCAAAGGATTGTTGGCACTTGCGCCTTAATTTCGATAAAATAATACAAATTGTAATCGCTGTCAGGAATCATATACAAAATGTATGCCAAACAAGAGGGCCATGATGGCCCTTAATCGCTCACCTGTTCGTAACAAGATTAATGATTTCAATGACAGATTGCATAATTTGAAAAATCTTGGTAGAAAACCATCAGATGATGCTACATACTAAATATAAAGAGTATAGACCTTAAAGATTTTTCTATGAAAAACTGTTAAGCCCCAGAGCAGGGTCAATTTTGATCCAGGGTTCATAATTTCAAAATCTTGGTAGAGGACTATTAGATAATGCAACATACCAAATATCTACGGTCTATGCCTTACAAGTTCAGAGAAGACTTTTAAAGATTTTTAAGAGAAGATTTTTAAAACCTTTCCTATAAAAAACTGATATGCCCCTGGGCGGGGAAGTTTTCAACCCAGGAGACATAATTTGAACAATCTTGGTAGAAAACTATTAGATAGCGCTACATACCAAATATTAAAGGTCTCTGCCTTACAGTTTTGGAGAAGAAGATTCTTAAAGCTTTTCATACGAAAAACTGATAAGCCCCAGGGCGGGGCCATTTTTGACCCAGGGGTAATAATTTGAATAATCTTGGTAGAAAACCATTAGATGATGCTACATACCAAATATCAAGGGCCTAGACCTTACAGTTCTGGAGGAGAAGATTTTTAAAGATTTTCTTATGAAAAACTGATAAGCCCTTGGGCGGGGCCATTTTTGTCCGGGAGTCATATTTTGATTAATCTTAGTAGAGGACGATTAATTAATGCTACATACCAAATATCAAAGGTCTATACCTTATAATTTTAGAGAAGAATATATTTAAAGATTTTCCTATGAAAAACTGATAAGCCCCGGGGCGGGGCCATTTTTGACCCAGGGGTAATAATTTGAACAATCTTAGTAGAGGACCATTAGATGATGCTACATACCAAATATCAAAGGTCTATGCCTTACAGTTTCAGAGAAGATGATTTCTTCAAGATTTTCCTATGAAAAACTGATAAGCCCTGGGGCGGGGCCATTTTTGTCCTGGGGGTCATAATTTGAACAATCTTAGTAAAGGACCATTAGATGATGCTACATACAAAATATCAAAGGTCTATGCCTTACAGTTTCAGAGAAGAAGATTTTTAAAGATTTTCCTATGAAAAACTGATAAGCCCTGGGGCGGGGCCATTTTTGTCCTGGGGGTCATAATTTGAACAATCTTAGTAGAGGCCCATTACATGATGCTACATACCAAATACCAAAGGTTTATACCTTACATTTTCAGAGAGGAAGATTTTTAAAGATTTTCCTATGAAAAACTGATAAGCCCCGGGGCGGGGCCATTTTTGGCCCAGGGGTAATAATTTGAACAATCTTAGTAGAGGACCATTAGATGATGCTACATACCAAGTATCAAAGGTCTATGCCTTACAGTTTCAGAGAAGATGATTTTGAAAGATTTTCCTATGAAAAACTGATCAGCCCTGGGGCGGGGCCATTTTTGGCCCGGGGGTCATAGTTTGAACAATCTTAGTAGAGGACCATTAGATGATGCTACATACCAAATACCAAAGGTCTATGCCTGACAGTTTCAGAGAAGAAGATTTTTAAAGATTTTCCTATGAAAAACTGATAAGCCCTGGGGCGGGGCCATTTTTGGCCCGGGGGACATAATTTGAACAATCTTTGTAGAGGACCATTACATCATACTACATACCAAATATCAAAGCTCATGGCTTTGTAGTTCCAGAGAAGAAGATGTTTAAGTAAATTGTTGACGCCCGCACGTACGCACGACGCACTACGCACATACGCACGACGACGGACGCCGGACATAGGATCATCCCAATAGCTCACCTTGGCACTTTGTGCCAGGTGAGCTAAAAAGACCTACCAGCTACTCTGACCTATACAATCCATTCTACATTTAAAATGCCTCCTCAACTTTGCATTTTCTTCACCGCATGTCCTTTTGTTTATGCAGATTTCTACTCATAACAAGATGTGTTTGTGAAACACTATGCCCCCTCATATATTTGACCTCTGACCTTGACCTCTGACCTTGACATGTCACCCCTCAAAATGTGCAGCCTCATGAGATACACAAGCATGCCAAATATCAAGTCTCTATCTCTACTGGTCCAAAAGTTATGGCCAATGTTAAAGTCGGCGATTTGACCCATATATTTGACCTCTGACCTTGAAGGATGACGTTGACCTTGACACGTCACCCCTCAAAATGTGCGGCTTCATGAGATACATATGTATGCCAAATATCAAGTCTCTATCTATACTGGCTCAAAAGTTATGACCAATGTTAAAGTTGCTGACAAACAAACAGACAAACAGACAAACAGACAGACAGACAGACAGACAGGGCAAAAACAATATGCCCCCCGACTATCGTCTATGGGGGCATAAAAATATCTCATCAATCAACAACTATAGTCATCTGAATCCAGCACAGTACAAACATATTTCAAATATGCTATACTCACTAACTCAGTTGATCGCGAAAATCTTCCTCCTGTTCCAACACATTTTATGCAGCAGTTCGTACTGAATCTTTTGTCCATTTCAAACATTTTCACTGAACTTGAATCGAGATTTTTTTCTCGGTGGAAATGTCCATGTCAATGTGTATACATACAACACTAATGAAGGGCTTAATATACCAAAACGAAGGCGCATTTCGAATCCCATTGACAGTGAGTGTCGGACGTGTTGGCGACTGTATGTGGGTCTTCGTGTAAATGGCGCGCTTTACATAGACACATGTTGTGTACAATGACGTCATAATGTGACGTGTTTGTAACTATGTATGTCAAAACTGTAACTCAAAATTTATTTTGACGTGTTTCTGTATGTTTTTGTATCATAAACTATCACAGTTAAATTGAATACCAGAGAGGTCTGAATTAGATCCTGGTTGATATGACAGTAAGTAAAAAAAAATTTGGAAAATTTGGACCTACTTTGTCCCAGTTACCTAACGAACCTAATAACACCTTTCATTCATCATTTTCTATATGTACGGAGAATTTATAACAATCCACGTTACTGCTGAAATATTGGCTGCAAATAACATTTGTGTGTGTTATGTTATAAATAGGATCTTGCATTCGTGTTCATGATTATTGGATTTATTAAATTCGTCTTTTTAAAACGATAAAAAAAAACTCGCTAAAGCTCGTTTTTTATCGTTTTAAAAAGACTCATTTAATAAATCCAATAATCAAGAACACTCATGTAAGATCCTCTATTTATAAAATCCATTATGGTACTAAACATTTACACATTGTAATGGAATCCATTACAGAATGTCACCCAAACAAAATGGACAACACTAATTGGTCAGCAAAATAATTAAATTTTGACCAATCACATGCCTTCATATGGTTACCATAGCAATCAACACTTTTAAACAACTGCCATTAAGTACAGAGTACCATATACTACTACATGTACTTAAAAAAAGTTCAGCAAAATCTAATATTTAAATTTTGACCAATCAGGTCACCACTCCATTACCATGGTAACAAACTCTTTCGAAACACCTATGATTGAGTTTTGGGTACCCAAATGCCCCCATCACACAAATTTTAAGTAAAATCGAAAAATATCTAAATTTCAACAATCAGAGACCATCATAAGGTTACCATGGCAACATTTTTACAAACAAATAAGTTGAATGCACATAACCAGCAATGTTTATGTGAAGTTTAAATAGGATCTGACTATTACTTACAGTTTCAGAATATTTTAAAAGATTATCCTATGAAAAACTGATTAGCCCTTGGGCGGGGCCATTTTTGGTCTGGGGTCATAATTTGAACAATCTTTGTAGAGGACCATCAGATCATGCTACATACCAAACATCAAAGGTCTAGACCTTACAGTTTCAGAGAGGAAGATTTTTTTTAAGATTTTCATATGAAAAACTGATAAGTCCTTGGGTGGTGCGATTTTTGGACCGGGGTCATAATTTGAAAATCTTTGTAGAGGACCATTAGATCATACTACATACCAATTTACCAAATATAAAATGTTTAGGCCTTACAGTTTCAGAGAAGAAGATTTTTAAAGATTTTCCTATGAAAAACTGATAAGCCCTTGGACGGGGTCATTTTAGGGCCCGGGGGTCATTATTTGAACAATCTTTGTAGAGAACCATAAGACCATGCTACATGCCAAATATCAAATGTTAAGGCTTTACAGTTTCAGAGAAGAAGATTTTTAAAGAGTTTCCTATAAAAATCTGACAGTGCCCGACCGCATTATCTTGGGTGTGGCCATTTTTGGGCCCGGGGATCACAATAGCTCATCCTGAGCCTTTGGCTCAGGTGAGCTAAAAAGAGGAAGCGAGGACTTGCTGATTTTACAATATTTACTAAGAGCTGCCAGTGACAAAGTATTTAGCTGTTAATGTTTAAGTATGCAGCGACTTATTCGGTGTTTCCGTGTTCAGGCAGTCTGAGCTTTGCCTCTAAAAGAGGGAGTTAATGTAATGACTCGACATATCATTACGGTAGTTAAGAAGAAGTCATTTACTTAATCCTGTATTGAGTGATTAAGATTAGCATTGCCTTTGATGAATAGATGTATACAGATTGAAGTGAATGTTTGAGTGAAAACAGGCTCCGTTGTTTTAAACTGTCCAGGGTGTGAGTGAGAGAAAGAATTTAAAGCGCCCAATTAAATCCTTAAATCTAGATCTACACAGAGCTCAGCGAGAGTGTAACAACATATATGAATTTGTGGACCATATTGAAAATTGGTTGTTACCAAATATGTAATCCACGTAAAATAAAGTCATTATTACTATTATTATTATAATTTTTACAGCTCATAAAAAGATTTATGTCATTGTATATTCTGCTTGGATGATGCATTATTGTAGTCTGTTAGATACATCTTATGTATACATGGAATTGGACAGACAATAGTAATGCACTATTTACTTGTAATAACCAACGGCAGGTTTCCCTCACGATGACAAGATTTATTACTTTCAAGAGACACTGCAACTAGAATGCAGGGACAGATAATTAATTAGTGCAAAATCAAGTGTTTCTTTCGACAGAATTAACCGCATTATTGCTCAACAAGACATCAAAATTTCTATGACGTATGTAACTTTTCAATAACTGCTTGATATATATGTTAAATTATGTTAAATATTATGTCATCGAACTGCAGCCAAAATGGCAACCATAAAGGTCCAAATTTTCATACATTCATTATTAAAGTCTGAAATAGTACATCAAGGACTCTCATGACAACCATCTAATCTAGTATTCTGAGTTTACAGGGGTTCACTAATCATATTTCGGCTAATTCAAATTCGTCAAGAAATTAAAAAAATAAAATCTGAAAAATCGCCGATTGTCCCTGCAAATTGGGCTTAAATGCATCCGTGTTTTATACAAGACCCAAGACTGGTTCTTTATTTTCGGTACTAAGTACTAACTGTCATGTTTAGGTGCCATAAACTGGTGTAACAGTCTAATCAATGTAGTTGAACACTTTAGTAATAATCCATGGAATAGGGCAAGAAAAAACGTAAAATCAACGATTATTTTGTGCAAACCCCCACAGGAAAAACCGTATGACAGAGAAAGACTAGGACTCTGTCATTATTGACCAAGAACTTGAACTTTGAAGACTCTTCATTGTAAAATGAACTACATTGTACATCTTTTAAAAACAGAAGCTCCAGGCTTGTTAACAGGAAAA
The DNA here is from genome assembly GCA_963576725.1 of Azorinus chamasolen. NCBI lineage: Eukaryota > Metazoa > Mollusca > Bivalvia > Cardiida > Solecurtidae > Azorinus > Azorinus chamasolen. The sequence continues at coordinate 59,047,729 of OY755242.1, forward strand.
TCTTTTTCTCGAGAATAAACTAAGGGAGAACAGCCTTGAAACAACGTTCTACAAGTACAATGTTTTTCCAGCCACTTCGGGTTTCAACGAGTATGAGTGAAATTTTTACAGATGAAGTTGGGACCATTTCTGCTGTAGCCAGCGCAACTGCAAACACTAGCTCAATGGAATCTGCTTTTGCATGGACAACAATCACGACCATCCCGGTGTCACCAGCCACCACTATCAGCCCTTTTGAGCACACAAAAGATGGAACTCCTGAGGAAATCCAAACCCATACTCTAGAGGAACAGTTAACAGCCATTGACACAAAAATACAGAAACCATCGACACGTTTTAGCAGAAAAATTAGTAAACTACACCAAATGTTTGCGCAGGCACTGGATAAGATGTCTTTGGTACAACAAAGAATGTGTCACATCACATGTCTTCAATTCTAGCAGAACTAAATAAATTACATGATAATCTTTGAAAAAGGCCCTTAGTGGTCGAAATATTAGATCAGAGCAGTTCAAGTATTTTTATTATACTGCAAAGTAAAATCCTCACTTCTGATTGGTTAACTAGCCGTATACATGAGTCCATGTACCCTGTGAGCTAACAGTGTACATAGAAATTCCCCATGGCAGGTCCCATATATTATGGTCAGAAACGAAAAGACCGACTTCTCGACTCGGTTAAACAATAGCAAAATTCATAATAGACAACTATTGATACGTAAAGAAAAAAATACAGAAATTAACTAAAAAACATCATTGTTTGAAATGACCAATAAAACAGTTTTTAGATGAGTAATTATATCGTACAGCCATCTGTAATAACACGAACGCCGATGAAATACAATACACGCCACTTCGGATACCTTCGGATAGAATTAATGTATTGGGGCGCTTTTAGGGGAATTAGCATGTTTAGTGATTCAACATGCCAAATGGATTTATATAAATTATCCGAACCGTAAAACTTTGCAGTATAATAAATTTGTTATAGTTCTTTCCCAGGGTACATGACGATTTATTCCAGGCTGGTAAAATCATGTAACCCTCGCCTAACGGCTCGGGAAACATGATTTTCCTCAGCCGGGAATAAATCGTCATGTACCCTGGGAAAGAACTGTATAACTAATAATGTATATAAATTAAGCAAAATGGTAGAGAATGAATTGACAGTGACTGCCCCAGAGGAATTCCTGCCAGATTTACACAGACTAAATGTGAGGGCTGCTGAAAATTTCGCAAATAAAACTTAAAGAAGCCACCAACAGCATTCTTAACATCTCCTAGGATTTTTCTATTCATTCTTTCATGAGATGTGCTTTTCATGTTCCTTAATCCAGAATGTGTAGCTTTGCTTATGAGGGGAAATATGAATTGCATTATTGGTTAAATATGTGTTCCATAAGGATTGTCCTTCAATCAGTCTGGAACATATGTTTATATTTGTTTGCTAGGGAACTTAAGTAATTAAGAACTTATAATTTCCAAAATGTAGGGCTTATATGTGTTTTAATAAAAAGAAAAATAGTGTTAAAATAGAATACAGTGTGTAAATTGAGGATTATTACAATTCAGTTTGGAGTTCAAGATGTGTTCTTGGAAATATTAAGAATTTGTGCTTTTCATGTTCCTTAATCCAGGATTTATAGTTTTGTTTATAAGTGGAAATAATTATTGGAATTACTGCATTAAAATAAATATCATATGTGTTCCATAAGGGTTAACATTTAATCAGTCTGCAACATACTTTTAAAGTTGTTTTTTTAGGAAACATTCAGTTATTATAAATTCGTCATTGTAATAATCTCTAGGATTTATAGTCGCTTTTAATATATTATATTAAATTAAAGAATAGTATTTGTATTATTGTTCTCAACATGTGGCAATTGTGAATTATCACTGTTCAGCCAGGAATATAACTTTAATTTAAGCTATATACATGTAGCTTTGCATTCAAATGGGTTACCTAAGTATACTAATAGTAGTTCATATAGTGTAACCTGTGGAAGTAGAAGTGGTAATGATAACCCCACTCAACTTCATATTCTATTTAAAATTCTATTTATTACTGGCTCAATATAAGCGCCACATTTTTTTTGTTTAAATAATCAAATTAATAGTAATTAATGGCATATACATGTAGGTTGAAACAACTCCCTATCACCAATTTCAAAAGGTGTCTCTTTTCAATACACCAAAGATGTGTTTGTGAAACACTATGCCCCCTCGGCCAATTAGACCTTTGACTCTAAAGGATGACCTTGACCTTGACATGTCACCCATCAAAATGTGCAGATTCATGAGATACACATGCATGCCAAATATCAAGTCTCTTATCTCTACTGGTTCAAAATTTATGGTCAATGTTAAAGTCGGTGATTTAACCTAAATATATGACCCCTGACCTTTGAAAGATGACCTTGACATGTCACCCCTCAAAATGTGCGGCTTTATGAGATACATATGCATGCCAAATATCAAGTCTCCATCTGTACTTGCTCAAAAGTTATGACCAATGTTAAAGTTGGTGACAGACAGACACCTGGCAAAAACAATATGCCCCCAAGAACTGATCTGGGGGGCATAAAAATTAAGCAAAAGGCACAATAGGATAATGAATGAATGTTATAGACATAGTGTGAGTAAGAGATATTCCTATACAGTTATCACAGCACTTTCCTTTACAGTTATTGCAGCACGATGAACAATACTGGACATAATTCCTGTGCTGGATATTATTTAGCTTAACGTTACTTAACATCAGACACTTTTTAACACAAATACCAAAGAGCTCTGTAAATTATTTGTTAACACCTGAATATTGTTATTCACAATTTCTTTTTTGATATCAATTATATTCTAGTAGGGTTAGCTAAGAATAAGTGTTATTGATATTTCAATTTCATGTACTTTGTTTGAGAGTGAGATGACTGCTAAACATCCTTGCTTTCCTTGGATTAAAAATTGTAGCTGCAAATGGGGACCATTAATGCTAGGAAGGGGAGTGTTGTGTTTTATAAATAGGGACTTAGGGCTACCTGTACTTTATGTATTTGTATTTGAGAGGCTTTGCTGGTGTATCTGACCAGTGGTCAACCTCTATAATATTGGGAAGTGTTGGTAGTTGTAGTGGCTGCATGAACAAAGAAGCCAGTGAGTTAATGATGCTAAAATCCATATCAGGGATTAGCATGCTAGTGGGAGTGGTATGCAATGCTTCTGCAAGGTTACTGATGCTAAAATCGTAAAAGGAGTTGGCATTAGCATGATAAACCTGTACTAGCATGCTAATAGCAGGCTTGTTTGGCTGGGCCAATATAAAAGTGCAGGGGTTCCTGTGTGTGTAGGTGTGTGTGTGTTTAGGGGGGGGGGGGGGGGGGGGGGGTACGGATGGACAGACAAGAGCAAGGCTATATACCTCCCCCCCTTGTGGGTAGCATAATCAGTGACAGACAGGTAAGAGAAGCACAAGATTAAGATCCCATCATGAATCAAGACACTGGTAAGGCAGAAGACACACTTGTTCACTTCTAAGACTCCTGTAGGAGTGGCATAATCTGTGTTTGCTAAAGAAAATTGAAATTATAATAGATTTGACTCTACAGTTTCTAAAAATACCAAATATTCCTGTGTATATGTATGTATATTCCTGTGTATATGTACCAAATATTCCTGTGTATATGTACCAAATATTCCTGTGTATATTCCTGTGTATATGTACCAAATATTCCTGTGTATATTCCTGTGTATATGTACCAAATATTCCTGTGTATATTCCTGTGTATATCATTATAAAAATTCAGCTGATAAATATTCATGATTCCTGTGTAAAATACGCAAATAATTTTGTCAGGACCCATTAAACATGCGGGTCCTCAGAACTCAATGTAAAAACAAATCGCGAAAAAGCATTCCTTCAAATCCATCACTGTTCACATCATTGGTGAGTCACACAGATTTTAGTCTGGATCATCTAGACATTTATCTGATCTGACTTCGATCATGAGCGACTGATATATTGAGACTAGACCGACCAAAAAAAAACTAAATAACAATCAAAAAGACATTGACAGGTTTTTCTAAGAGTCATTTTTTTTAAGAGTTATTTTTTCAGTCCCAAGGACTCATAATGTCAGATTTCAAAATGAATCACAGGATAACAAATGGTTAATCAGAGGACCAGATAAGATGCGTAACTGATACATTTTCAAGAAAACGTGGGGGTTTTCAGACCACCTAATCAAAGATACAATTCTAAAGAGTGGTCAAAACATAAGGTTTTGTGGTCAAAGGGCGACCTGATTACGTACCGTTATCTATTGCTCTGTTTAACCCTTTCCCTTATGAATATTTATTTGTGAATTGATCAATTCATGAATATTCATCAACTTAATTTTAAAAGGTAACTAGAAAAGTGTGTCTGTAAGACACAGTGATGCCCCCGTGTAGGTGCTTGCCTAGCTGCATGTAAAATTTCCAAGTCATTTGACCTTGACCTTGGGCTTGCGGACAGCATGGGCTGGGTGTGCAATGAAAGTATGGAATGTTTTTAATGTGTACATGTATATGCAATTCCATAGCAATAGCTACAGTGGTTAGGGAGATACAAGACAATGAAAAAACTATGACAAAAAACTGCACATAAATGTGACAACCAACTGCACGTAAAATTTCCAAGTCATTTGACCTCGACTTTGGGCTTGCGGGCAGCATGGGTGGGGTGCCAAATGATAGCACAGATGGTAATTGATGTGTATGTGAAGTTTCATGTGTATAAGTCTAGAAATTACTGACTTATAACACTTGAAAAACTGTGACAACAAACTGCACCTAAAAGCGTGACAGACAGACGGACAGACGGACATGTGCAAAACATAATGCCCCCTGACTATCATCAACGGGGGCATAAAAATGGAAAGAGAATTGTTGGCTTAGACAAAAACTGTAGGATTTCAAAAGCAAACACAGCAAACCCTGATCAGACAGCTCATGTAGGGACCATCTGATCTAGGTCTACTCTGTTGGCAAAGGCATGAAAAGGAAAGGATTAGGTTATTAGGTACATGTATATACAGTGATCCCTCCCTACAACGACACCCTTTGGGATACGAAGATTGTATGTGTTGTTCAGAGGGAGTTGTTATAGGGAGGGAAAATCGAACATAAGAAGATTGTATGCAGATCCCCAGATAAGGTGTATTTCAAGAACTAAAACCGTTATGCCTCAATCAAATCCTATGTTGTGACCACTCATTAGAATCGTCACAAAGTGATGATTCTAAAGAGTGGTCACAACATAGGGTTTGATGGAGGCATAAAGAAAATACAATGGAAAAAAGTTGTGTCTGGAGCCTTGTTGTTTCGGAAACAGTGACATGCGTCGTTGTAAGGAGGGAATCGTTGAGGGGGCCGTTGTAGGGAGGGAACACTGTATTATCCATGAAGAAATCTTTATTAGTACAAAGTCATTTTTGTTTTTGTACTTAAAAGTTACTCCATGTTTGAAAGGTCATTCTCCTGTAGGTCTCCAAATATGTCTGGCTCGAATATATTTCCAAGAATTACTTCCAAAACGTGTCATATTTTAACCCAGTTTTTCATATTAACACCTTTTCACCTGCAAACAGAGTAGACACGATTCAGACAGCTCCTATAGGAGCCATCTGATCAGGGTTTGCTCTGTTTGCTTGTGATATAATATAGATCCGATTTTGCACATTCTGCAACAGTAAAACATTTGTTGTGTCAGTAATGCTGTAAAATAATTCGGCTCATTAACATTACTGATGCCATTATTTCTTACAGGAATATTGAACAGGGAAAGGGTTAATGTCTCTCTCCTGTATGTATCCTCATATGTTTTATTAATGTATTATTCTACTGGAATTACTTTCCACATGTATCACATGCATAATGTTCCTCTCCTGTATTTTCAAGAATAATTCCTTCATTTCTCCACCAAACCCTATCATATATTGTGACCACTTTTTAGAATTATCTTTAGAGACGATTCAAAAGAGTGGTCAAAACGTAGGATTTGGTGGAGAAATAAGGATTTAAGTATTTGAGTATGCACTTTTATCTGTTGTTCTGCCTTTATGTACTACTCTCATGTGTCTTAATAAATGGCCATTTTCATGAAATGATTTCCCACATATATCACACATGTAAGGCCTCTCTCCTGTATGTACCCTCAAGTGTCGGACCAATGAATTTTTCCTGGAGAATGGTTTCGCACAAACATCACAAATGTAAGATCTATCTCCCATATGTAGTCTTAAATGTTTATTTAAATCTCGAGTCATATCAAATAACTTTCCACACACATCACAACTACAAGGCAATTCTCCTGTATGTACCTTCATGTGTGTGACTAAAAGAACATTCTCAATGAATGCCTTTCCACACAAATCACATTTAAAAGGTCTCTCTTCTGTATGAAGCCTATTGTGTCTGACTAAATCATAATTTTCTTTGAATGACTTCCCACACACAACACACTGGTGAGGTCTCTCTCTTGTATGTATCCTCAAATGTCTCACTATATTACTATACTCCTTGAATGACTTACCACACACATCACACTTGTAAGGCCTCTCTCCAGTATGTATCCTTGTATGTCTTACTAAATGGTTATTCTCCTTGAATGATTTCCCACATACATAACAGTTGAAAGGTCTCTCTCCTGTATGTAACTTCATGTGTTTGATTAAATCACCATTCTCATTATATGACTTCCCACATATGTCACACTTAACAGGTCTCTCTCCCGTGTGTAGTCTCGTGTGTCTAACTAGAGTACTTTTCCTGCTGAAAGACTTCTCACACACACCACACTTGTAAGGTCTCTCTCCTGTATGTATCAGCATGTGTGGGGCTAAATTACCACTCATACTAAATGACTTTCCACATATCTTACACTTGCTGTGTCCCTCTCCAGTATGTGACATCATGTGTCTGACTAAATCAAATTTCTAACTAAATGAATTGAATGAATGAATGAATGAAAGACTTTATTTAAAGAGGGTTACCCGGTTAGTCAACAGACTAATCTACCGAAGGGCCCTCTAACACAAGCATTTCATACAAAATATTTTAGAATTCACACACACTTTCACATGTTTTATTAAATAAATGAATATTCTTCTTGAATGATTTCTCACACACATCACACTTGTAAGGTCTCTCCTGTTTATAACCTCATGTGTCCGACTAAAGGACTAATTCTCAAACTGGAAATGTCCAACTATTCACCAAACCACAGGGCTTCTTTCTGGCTGATATAAATTTAAGTCTGTAGATTTATTCATTGATAAAAAAAATTGTTGTCAACCATTTGTTAATTTTCTTGTTATATGTTACTTTGTCCTCCAAACCTTTTTTTGTTGTTGCAAGTTTACACAGTAACTTGTTTCAGAAAACTCTTGATTTACAATGCTGGTAGTCACAACAGCAGGCACCTGAAACAGAAAATAAACTGCATCAGCCTCTATCTAACTTCATATGAAAAGTAACTTCAGTTAGTCCAGTACTATGCAAACAGTGCAGACATTTGATATTCTCCAGATATCTTATATTACATGTATATATATTTATATGTGGGTGTGACCTAATTCTCTGTGTGGTGTGACATGGTGGTGTGTATGTGTGGTGTAGAGTGTGTGCATGTATGTGGTATTGTTATTTTCTCTGTGTGTATGTGTGTGTACTTGCATGCATGCATGCATACATGTACAAATTTCATAGATATAAGCTTCTGTGCTTGAGTTTTTGTGTGGCATCTCCTGTCTGATGTTTATTTTCTATTCTTTGGCGCTGGCCATTTAGTAAACTGATCAAAACCAGAGTTTACCAGTTAAACATACCACTTCTAAATTTGTCATAGAAAAAACAACAACCTGTTAAGATCATTTTCATAATTTCATTGATCATATCTGTTTGAACAAGAGGCACCATATAGGGAGTTTTGGTCTCTAGTTTAAGAAAATTCTATACATATACATGTAGTAGGACAGTAAGATTTTAGACATGATAAGTGTATGTTGTGTAGTGGTAACAGTCTGCAGTTTCCGTCCTGGTCACCTAAGTTTGAACTTCAGCTAAGGAAAATATTGCTCCTTTTTCTTTTATTTATATTGCTTTTGCTCTGTCTGTTGGTTGGTTTGGCCCTAACTTAACATTGGCAATAATTGTGTCGCCTTCGCACATACATACTTCAAACTTCACAGGCCTTCCAGCAGCCACTCACAAAAAAGTAGGAATATTTTTCAGAAAAAAAGTAGAAAATTAAGGAAAAGTAGATTTTTTGCAAAATATGTAATTATTAATGGCTTATAATTTACCTAGAGGAGGCATTCTTAATGCAAAATCCAATCATTCTATGTGCCATATGGACGAATACATTAAGTGAACCAATGCTTTTTTAGCAGTTTCTGTTGCTGAACCATGTCAGGGTTTTCATTGTTTCAGATCAAATGATAGCAAGGGATAGGCCTGGGGTTAAGGGGGTGGGTTGAGTCCACTTGTGGGTCCAGGACAACACCCTGGTAGAGGAACCAGGGGGTCAAATTTTTGTGGTCATCTTCCCTCAGCCTTTATTATGAAAGATGATGCACATCAAGGAGGAACATATTTGCCACACAACAGAAACCAGCCAGTTTGACATCATTTGTTCATTTTGTGCAAATATAACTACCGTAGTACAAAGATCATACTTTAATTTTTTGGGGGGACTTTTTTTTTTCGAAAAAAGTAGGAATAGTAGGAGTTTTTTAGGAAAAAGTAGGAAGCTGTTTAGCATGTATGACTTATTAAGGTCAAGGTCATACATCAAGGTCAAAGGTCATATCAGGCATAGTTTTTCACGAACAAGTCAGTTTATTTTGATACTAGTACTATATAATTATTTGCTTTAATATTCATCATGAAGGTCATGTAATTGTTATCTGTTCAATTCTTTAGTTGAAACATAAATTATTTATCAGTTTCACATGCAATAAATTACACATTACAATGAAATGATAGAAATGAAAAACTATAGTCTTATAGTTTCTTTCCTTAACCCTTTTCCTGTTGAATTTATCCAAGCTAAAATTATTGACATCATGAATATAACAGGAGGGCCATGAGGCCCTGAAGCGCTCACCTGAGATAACCCCTGGGGTGGGGCCATTTTTGACCACAAGAAATCATTTGTACAACCTTGGTAGAGAACCACAAGGCAAAGCAGTATGCCATTAATTAAAGGTCTAAGCCTTATGGTTTCAGAGAAAAATATTTTATATTTTTCCCATGAAAAACTGATAAGCCCTGAGGCAGGGCCAAGTTTCGCCCAGTGGTCAGGGTCGTAAGTTGAATATTATTGGCAGAGGACCACAAGCCACAGCTACATATTTGTAGAGGACCATAAGATCATGTTACATACCAAATATCAATGGTCTAGGCCTTACAGTTTCAGTAGATTTTTAAAGATTTTCCTATGAAAAACTGATAAGCCCTTGGGCGGGGCCATTTTTGGCCCGGGGGTCATAATTTGAACAATATTTGTAGAGGACCATAAGACCATGCTACATACCAAATATCAAAGGTCTAGGCCTTACAGTTTGAGAGAAGAAGATTTTTAAAGATTTTCCTATGAAAAAGTGATAAGCCCTTGGGCGGGGCCATTTTTGGCCCGGGGTCATAATTTGAACAATATTTGTAGAGGACCATAAGATCACGCTACATACCAAATATCAAAGGTCTAGGCCTTACAGTTTGAGAGAAGAAGATTTTTAAAGATTTTCCTATGAAAAACTGATAAACCCATGGGCGGGGCCATTTTTGGCCCGGGGGTCATAATTTGAACAATCTTTGTAGAGGACCATTAGATCATGCTACATACCAAATATCAAAGGTCTAAGCCTTATAGTTTGAGAGAAGAAGATTTTTAAAGATTTTCCTATGACAAGAGGGCCATTGGCCCTATATCGCTCACCTGAGTTACAGTAATATATTGACATTTTTCAGTGGACAACATTTCTAGCAGATGAAAGAAGCTTAGTCCACTGCTTTCACCCTTTCACTGCTGAATAAACTTGAACTGGATTCAGATCTAATACCAAGTGACTGGTTGACCAAGATCTAAACTGTTTACAACTTGTGCCATTTTTGCCTTAGCTCAAAATGCCTAAAACTGGTCTTTGAGAAATTCAAATGACGTCAATAAAGCTATGCAATTATACCTTGATCCAGGTATATAGGCAAATAAAGTGCTAGGCAGTACATAATGCCAGTTTTTGTGTGAAATGACCAATAAAAATATCTTTAAAAATCTTCTAACCCTTTCCCTCATATAAAGCTGTTTTCACGCATTAGCAAACAGAGTAGACCCAGATCAAACGACACCTATGGAATATAGATCTGATTCTACAGTTTTTATCAAAGCAAAAACTTCTCTTCACAAAAATAATGTGTTTTACGCATTAAAAATAAGAGTAGACTAGATTAGACGGCTGCTATAGAAGCTGTCTGATCAGGGTCTGCTCTGTTTGCATTTGACAAGATATAGATTTGATTTTACAGGTTTTATCAAAGCTAAAACTTCTCTTTATGGAAATAATTTTTTACGCATTAGCAAACAGAGTAGTCCCAGATAATTTTTTGTCAAAGCAAACAGGTAAGGGGTTAATAGGTGTTTAGAAATAATTCTAGCTCTAGGTGTGAATATCTGATGATAAGTCAATTAAAAGGGTCATTAGTTTTTTTAACAATTGAAATAGAGAAGAGTTACTAATTTTTTGAGTAACATTAATTATTGATCGACAATAATTTTGATTAACTTAAAGACATTATTTTTTTTAAAAATCAAATTAAAACAAATACAATTAGTAGCAAGGAGAAAAGACATTATTAAACACCTAAATTTCAACTAAATGCAATTAAACAAGAGTTGCATAATAAAATTTGTTAGAATAAATGATCATAATGAAACTATTTTTTTCCAATCACATAAATTAACTGCAGAAACAAACATAACATTGTGCAAAGACCTGTGAAACTAAAATGTTAACGGTTTATTCCAATGTCTCCCACATTTTGGTTGACAAAATTCCAATAAGTCCCACAATCAAGCCAGACAGGTAATTCAATGGAGCATGCATTAGACTATAGTCAGTATCAATTGATTGCTTTATAGGTTGCTTGAACTGGCCTACCTATAGAAAGAGAACAAATATATGCAGAAAACTGATAATTACAGTTAATGACTCAAACAAGATGATGGAAAAAGTTGAGGGTTGAATGTAATTTAAGTATAACATGTAATTAAGTCAGATTGCTTAATTAATAGACACTTAGTATTGTTTGTAATTGTATAAATCACATAAATCACGTAATCAAAGTCATATTAAAATATTGTCTTTGATGCAATCGAAAAAATAAATTCTATTAAAGTCTGTCTGATCTTGGTCTACTCTGGTAAACTTTGCAAATGCGTGAAAACCTGTTTATTGACTGTTTCCAGCAGTTTATATCTTAAAATCCGTCTATTCTTGATGAGATGTTGAGTAATGTTATGAAGGAAAAACATATCTATTAAATTCCGTTAAATTCCATCTGATCTTGGTCTACTGTTTGCAAATGCATGAAAACACGTTTATGTGAAGGAACTTGTTAAATTATGACTGTTTCAAGCAGTTTTGATCCCGATGAGATGCTTTGTGAAAGGTTTCAATACATATGTACACGAAATCCTGAACAGTTTGATGTATTTCACATTGCTAACAGTTTGGCTCCAGATCAGACACTGCATAAGGTGGTGTGTGATTTGGATTCAAACTGTTTGTTATGTATTTAAATTTAAGAAATACCTAATAGTTTCCTTAATATTTAATATTCTAAATATGGTAACTAGCATAATGCCTATTTTTTTCCTAAAATGACAATTTTTTAGTTAATTAAAAGTATTAAAATGAATCTATTGTTGGTATTATCTAATTTAAGAAATACCTATTATTTTCCTAAATATTTAACTCTTTGCACATAATGTGGCGTCTCATGATTCTCATCATAATCATCTTGATTACCTATGCAAACAGTGTGGATCCAGATGATAATGCAGTGTCTCATCAGGATGCAAACAAGGGGGGGGGGGTGGCATATGCATGATCATGTTTTCTTAGCTTAGGATTTCCAATATCTCCCACATCTAATTTGAGAGACATTGGTAACATCTAGCTGTATAGCACTCACACTATGGGGTTAATAGGTCAACATTCCTTTCCAAATCCCTTTAATGTTTCGTCTGCAACAAAAAGTTATTGTCATCTGCTTCAATTCTTAAAATAAACTTACTTTCATTTTTTTTCAAAAATATGGTTAAGATGACAAACAGTTTGGATCCTGATGAGACGCTGCATTATGCAGCCTCTCATCTGGATCCAAACTGTTTGCATAGGTAATCACAGTTTCACCACTAGCGTGCAAAGGGTTAAGAGTCATGCATTGACCTGGAGAGATTTTACTGCCCAGAGCTATAACCCTTTAACTGCAGAAAAGCCTGTTTAACCCTTAATTTCCATCATATAAACTTGTTTTCATGCATCTGCAAACAGAGTAGACCCAGATCAGGTGGCTCCTATAGGATCAGGGTCTGCTGTTTGCAAATGGAATTTGATATATCTGTTTCTATGCCTTCTAAAACAGCTACACTGTTCCACCTTCCACATTTTATTATAAGTAGTTACAAATAGAATCACTATTCTGGAAGTACTAGAATTCCAATGCAGTTATCTCCCTTTGTCCATTATAGCTATGCTGATGGGACAAGGGAAATAACTGTGAGGAATCTTTTTTAACTAGCTTCCTGATGTTAAAGTAATATAAAACCCCAGGGTGAGGCCATTTTTGGCCCAGGGGTCATTATTTGAACATACTTGGTAGTGATACATTAGGTGATGCTTCATACCAAATATCTTAGCTCTAGATTATGTGGTTTCAGAAAAAAAATTGTTAAAGGTTTCCCTATATAAGTCTATGTAAAAACTACAAGCCCCAGGGCAGGGCCATTTTTAGCCCGGGGGTCATCATTTGAACAAACTTGGTAAAGGACCATTAGATGATGCTATATCCCAAATATCAAAGCTCTAGAAATTGTGGTTTCAGAGAAGAAGATTTTTAAAGATTTAAAAAAAAAACCTTTAAAAGTAGTGGGGCGGGGCCATTTTTTGCCCGGGGGTCATGATTTTAACAAACTTGATAGAGGACACCCTAAGGTACATTTCTGTGAAATTTGGTTGAAATCCTCCCAGTGGTTTAGGAGAAGAAGTCATTTGAAATAAAAGTGAACGGACAGACGGACGGACAGACGGACGACGGACGACAGGCGGTCACAATAGCTCACCTTGAGCCTTCGGCTCAGGTGAGCTAAAAAACTGATAAGCCCTTGGGCGGGGCCATTTTTGGCCCGGGGGGTCATAATTTGAAAAACCTTTGTAGAGGACCATAAGATCATGCTACATACCAAATATCAAAGTTCTAGGCCTTACAGTTTCAGTGGAGAAGATTTTTAAAGATTTTCCTATGAAAAACTGACAAGCCCTTGGGCGGGGCCATTTTTGGCCCGGGGGTCATAATTTGAACAATCTTTGTAGAGGACCATAAGATCATGCTACACACCAAATATCACAGGTCTAGGCTTTACAGTTTTAGAGAAGAAGATTTTTAAAGATTTTCCAATATTACCATATATGGAAAAAAAGACCACGCCCTCTGGCGGCCATGTTTTTTGCCGGATCAAAATTCTTTTAACAACTTTTAAAGTCTATCAACTGAGAAACATTTTGGTGAAAACTACATTCAAATCGGACAAGTCATTCTGGAGAAGAAGATCTTTCTAGATATTGTGTACAATTGCCATGGCAACAAGACCGATGGCCCCACCCACTATCTTTTAACAACTTTTAAAGCAGCCACCCACAGTATGTACCTGACCAAGTTTGGTTACAATTGGGCAGTCGGTTTCAGAGAAGAAGTCGTTTGAAATTGTTGGCGGACAGATAGACAGACGGACGGACATGCTAACGGATGGGTAGTTGTGTGACTTTTTCCTTTGATCTTTTCTTGTGTGACTAGTCCCACAAGAAAAACTATTTTTGGCTCTAACTTTGGAAAAGAATGATCTGGAAGCTAACCCTAACCCTATGTCCCACAACTGGCCAGGTTAATGTCACAAGAAATGGCCAGGTTAATGTCACAAGAGATGGCCAGGTTAATGATTTTACTTGTGGGACTAGTTAGAAAAAGTCACACAACTACCCTTTGGTGAGTGCGGACGGACATACGGACAGACGCCGGACACAGGGGTATCACAAAAGCTCACCTTGAGCACTTTGTGCTCTGGTGAGCTAAAAATTAGATTAAATTTGATAATGGTACATATAGACTTTTGGACACTGATATTTTAGCCATGATAGCAAATTTGGTATGTAGCATGATCTATATTATATCGTGATCAGATGGCTCCAACATGAGTAGTCTGATCTGGGGCTACTCTGTTTGCAAATGCATGAAAAGGCATTTACATGCATGTGCAAATACAGTGAATACCTTTTCATGCCTTTGCAAACTGTAGACACAGACCCATTAGCATACATTTACCGAGGTCCAGAGAAGATATGTAAATAACAAGAGATGTTTGTAAAACATGTATACCCCCCAGACCCCCTGACCTTTGATCTAGTGACCTCAACTACAGAGGTCATCTAGTGGTCATGACTAATCACCACAGCAACTTTGAAGATCCTAAGCCAAACCACTGATCATTTATTGATCTGAAAACATTTCACAAGATAAGGTCATGGTGACCTTGACCTTTGACCCAGTGACCTCAAAAACAATAGGGGTCATCTAGTTGTCATGACCAACCACCACAGCAAGTTTGAAGATCCTAAGCCAAACCCTTGAGCAGTTATTGCTCTCAAACCATTTCACCAGTTTAGGTCATGGTAACCTTGACCTTTGACCTAGTGACCTCAAAAACAATAGGGGTCATGACCAACCAGCACAGCAAGTTTGAAGATCCTAAGCCAAACCCTTGAGCAGTTATTGATCGCAAACCATTTCACCAGTTAAGGTCATGGTGACCTTGACCTTTGAACAAGTGACCTAAATACAACAGGTTTATCAAGTTGCCAAGACTATCCACCTACCCAAATTTGAAGATGCTAAGCCAAACCCTTGACCAGCCACAACAGCAAGTTTGAAGATCCTATGCCAAACCCTTGAGCAGTTATTGATCGGAAACCATTTCATCAGTTAAGGTCATGGTGACCTTGACCTTTGAACTAGTGACCTCAAAAACAACAGGGCTTATATAGTTGTCATGATCAACCACCTAAGCAAATTTGAAGATCCCAAGCCAAACCATTGAGCAGTTATTGATCGGAAACTATTTCACCATTTAAGGTCATGGTGACCTTGACCTTTGACCTAGAGACCAAAAAACCATAGGGGTCATCTAGTTGTCATTACCAACCTACACAGCAAGTTTGAAGATTCTCTGCCAAGTCGTTTATTAGTTATCGTTCGGAAACCATCTATCTACCGACTCACCGACCGACATGTGCAAAGCAATATACCCCCATTTTTTCAAAAGGGGGGTATAAAAACATTTTCAAGAATAACCCCTTTATTTCTCCACCATACCTTATGATATGAGATTTTAGTATTTGAGTAATCCCCTTTATCTGTCGCTCTGCATTTACCAATGGCCTCACAAACATATCCCAAATATCAGTTGCATTCTTCTTTTTAGTGTGCATTTAACCCTTTCTCTCATACAAATGGCTTAATGCTTTTGCAAATTCATCTTAACCCTTCTCTTGCTGAATTTTAAAATACATTTCTCCTTCTTTACCCATGCCCTGTTGTATAATTACATATATCTTCACTGTGTACAAGTATTTCGCTGTGCAATCACTGTTGTGGAGTGCACTGGTTGCACAATCAACTTGTAAATAGTGCAGACCCTGATGAGACAGCTCCTGCAGGAGCTGTCTCATCTGGGTCTTCACTATTTACAGGTAGGTATATTGACGTGAACAGCAAGCGAAGGGTTAAACAACAACAAACATCAACAATGTATAACAAGAGTCGCTTGCGGTGCCAATGCTTGTCTGATTCGGTGCTTGTCCACTGCATACGGTTCTCCTCAATAAGATCTACCAACCTATGAAGTTTCATGTTGATACCTCTTACATTTTTTGAATAATCAGCTACATTAAAGTTGTTGCACACTGACGATGACGCCGCCTACGACCCAGTGATCACAATAGCTTGACTTTTTTCTTCGAAAACAGATGAGCTAAAAATGCACACAACAATATCTTATTTTATTATACCTCACGTGGCTTTCCTATTTTCCATATACCTGTCATGAAGCAATTTGTACTATTCCATGCAACATTATCTCGTGCGGGCAACAGTATGCCTAGATCAGTGAGTGCTTATTAAATTGTGTGTGTGACATCATCCGACTAACGACCGACGTCATCTGACACTTGCAATTTGATCAATGTCATTTTGACAGTTGTTTGTCGGGTTATGCAACTATTTCGTACAGTGAAAAGGACTGCGTCAGTACTTAACGTGTAATGAATAGAAGTATGAATTTTAAGCTGTTCCGCGATTTTTAAGCATGGGGTAGGTATAACCTGGTTTCAAACTGTTTATTATTGTCATTTAACTAATCTTTATGCTGATGAAATTGATTGTGCTGTTCGGTATAATAAAACAAGAGTGCCAGTGGGCACAATATACGCCCGTCAAGGTTTTGTTCAACATAAACTGGGGTAAACGTATTTGCTAAATTCAAATTCTAAGTCCAATTTTGCGACCAAGTTTCAAGGTTGTAAATAGGCATACTTTAACAAAAAACCTTAACCAAAAATTCTAAATTAAAAAGTGCCATAATTGTGTCTAAATGCTTGAGATGAAGATGAAGCTTCTGATGGTGAACATATGTTTCAAGTTTAAAAGCTTTATCTGAAAGGATTATGTAAATAAGTGGACTTTAACCAAAACCTTAACCAAAAATTCCAAGCTAAAAAGCGTCATAATTATGTCAAAATGTTAGACAGAGTTATGTACTCTTGCCTACAGGTGAAGCTTGTGATGGTGAACAAGTGTTCCAAGGTTAAAAGCTTTATCTCAAAGGGTTATGTAAATAAATGGACTTTAACAAAGCCCTGACCAAAAATTCTAAGTTAAAAAGGGGAGTGATTCAGTCAAAATGATTGACAGAGTTATGTACTCTTGTCTACAGGTGAAGATTGTGATGGTGAACAAGTGTTCCAAGTTTAAAAGGTTTATCTCAAAGGGTTATGTAAATAAATGGACTTTAACAAAGCCTTAAACAAAAATTCTAAGTTAAAAAGGGGCATAATTCGGTCAAAATGCTTGACAGAGTTATTTTCTCTTGCCTACAGGTGAAGGTTGTGACTATGAACAAATGTTCCAAGTTTAAAAGCTTTATCTCAAAGGGTTATGTAAATAAATGGTCTTTAACAAAGCCTTAACAAAAATTCTAAGTTAAAAAGGGGCATAATTCAGTCAAAATGCTTGACAGAGTTATTTACTCTTGCCTACAGGTGGAGGTTGTGACGGTGAACAAGTGTTCCAAGTTTCAAAGCTTTTTCACAAAGTGTTATGTAAATAAGTGGACTTGTTCCACATAAATTGAGGTTAACATTTTTGCTTAATGCAAATGCTAAACGCAAATTCTAAGTCCAATTAAGCGACATTGACCTTGGATAAACTAGCCGGGACTTGGCAGGCATCTAGACATGTAGCATGTCTAGATAAACATTGTGGTTAAATTTGGGAAGGATCCACCAAGCAGAACTTGAGTTAGAGATGTTACAGACAGACAGACCGGTTAACATTTTTGCTAAACGCAAATTCTAAGTTCAATTGTGTGACCTTGACCTTGGATAAACAAACCGGGACTTGGCAGGCTACAGAAGAATGTCTAGAAAAACATTGTGGTTAAATTTGAGAAGGATCCACCAAGGGGAACTTGAGTTAGAGATGTTACAGACGGACAGACAGACAGACAGCGCCATTCCATAATACGTCCCGTTTTTTCAAACGGGAGTATAATAAATATCACATCCTATGGAGAGCGACAGCACATATTGTCAACCCTCGGAATGGTAATGTACACCTTGGTTAACGCCTCGGTGAACATTACCATCCTTGGGTTGACAATACGTGCTGTCGCTCTCCATAGGATGTGATATTTATACATGTATAATCATCCATGACAGAAAAAAACACTTACAAATAAACAAGAGGGCCATGATGCCCGTGATATCGCTCACTAGACAATCAGAGTTGAAGATTTTCATTTTCTATTGAAAACTGGCCATCCCTGGGGTGGGGCCAATTTTGACACTAGGGGCATAATTTATAAAAAAAATTATAGAGGACCAGTCACCTGAATGTGATGCTTTGATCCAAATATTAAAGTTGAGGATCTTCCAGTTTCAGGAGAAAATTTTCAAAGTTTTCACTAAATGTTTCTATAGAAAACTGGCCACCCTTGGGGTGGGGCCAATTTTTACCCCACAGGCATAATTTATATAACTTTTGTAGAGGACCTGAATATGATGCTATGTGCCAAATATCAAAGCTGAGAATCTTCCAATTTCAGCAGGAGATTTTCAAAGTTTTCACAATATGTTTCTATTGAAAACTGGCCACCCCTGGGGCATGGCTAATTTTGTATGGAGCTGTATTTGGGTCAAAATTATAGTTATGATTTTACTAATTTTATACTGTTTAGTGTTATCTACATACGGTAGTTGTTAATGCTTTATGCTACATGCCTAATTCTAAATTCTTAACTGCAAATCGCTAATTTTATACTGTTATCTACATAGCTAAACGGTACATGTACATACTTCAACTCAAGTTATTGATATTGATTTTTAATCCTTTCCCTGTTGAATATTCATGTAAAAAATAATGATACCATGAATATGTATTAGCTGATTTTTTACAATGATAAATTGACTCAGGGATTTTTTATGCTCCCTAACAGTGGGGCAAATAGTAATTGCATTGTCCATCCTTCTGTCTGTCCTTCCATCCGTCCGTCCCAAATTTTGTGTCCCTTCTTTATTTTTTTTATCTGTGAATGGATTTCAAAATAACCTGGCACAAAATTAATGATCTTCACACAAAGATGATGTGTTGCGTTCAACTCCCTGGTCCATGGGTCAAAGTCATCCTTCAGGGTCAAAGGTCGGGGCAAAAGTGTTTCACAAATACACTGTTGTTTGGTATTGGATATAAACTGCAGAATCAGCACTATAATTCCATAACCAAACAGATTGGACCCTGGTCAGACTGCTTCCATTGGAGACGTCAGATCTGGGTCTACTCTGTTTGCAAG
Organism: Azorinus chamasolen; assembly: GCA_963576725.1. Lineage (NCBI taxonomy): Eukaryota > Metazoa > Mollusca > Bivalvia > Cardiida > Solecurtidae > Azorinus > Azorinus chamasolen. Next base: position 59,067,160 of record OY755242.1, read on the forward strand.
GGCATAAAAAGCGGTTGTATGAGGGGAAGGGATAATACATACATCCACGCAAGCTTATTACATTGGACATAGCCATGCAGTATATACCAAGGTCAGAGAACTCCTAAAGGAGCATTCTGTCCGTCATTCAAAAAGTTCTAGCAGGTGTAAGCCTTTCACACTGCATGGACTCTATAGTTAAATTCTGATGTTCCACTGTGAAAATTCAGACTTAAAAGATTGAAGTTAACCCTTTACCTGAACCAGAAGACTAGTAGAGAAGAATTTAGACACTTTCAGGCAGGTGTCTGCTTAACACAGGGTGAAAGCCATGAAGACTGCTCCTAGAGAAGCTTTCTGCATGACTTTCACCCTGCATTAAGCTGACACCTGTCTCCAAGACCGATATTTATACTGAATCTAACGCCCAGTTTAAACGGGCTTTCACTGTAGATCCTGATTAGAAGGCTGCTGTTTATAACTTTAGTCCTGCATTAATTTTAAACTCAGAATTATTATTATTTGTAGAGATATGCTACAGTGCACAGACTGTACAGGCAATCAAGCACCTGTGATAGCTCTCGATTAACCCTGTACCTAATGATATTCATAGAGGAAATAATGAAGTCATGAAAATCAATTAGAATAGTGCTTAAAATACTGATGTGAACACATGGACTTTTAACCATTGCAGAAACTGTAGAATCGATCTAACCATTTCATAAGCAAACAGAGCAGACATTTAATATTTCTTCTTCACTATACGCAATCGGGATGTTCCAACAGCTTGAATACTAATGCTGCACTGAACCACCAGTGTCTGATCTAGATCCAAACTGCATGCAAAATCAATCTTGGATTCACTCATAGTATGGTAAAGGTCGACACTTTCCCTCATCTATTCATATAACAAGAGCACCGCAAGACGGGGCAATATACGCCCGAAGGCTGTTCTATTTACACAATATGTTGAAAAATAAAGGAGGAGTTAGTTGCACAAGAAATTGCTACCCGAAACTATCAAAGGGCAATAACTCCAGAATGAAAAATGATATGAGAGTTATCTCACTGATATGCACAACTACACATCAGTATCTATCATTCCTGAAAGTTTGAAGAAATTATGTTGAAAAATAAAGGAGGAGTTAGTTGCACAAGAAATTGCTACCCGAAACTATCAAAGGGCAATAACTCCAACTGAGATGCACAACTACACATCAGTATCTATCATTCCTGAAAGTTTGAAGAAATTATGTTGAAAAATAAAGGAGGAGTTAGTTGCACAAGAAATTGCTACCCGAAACTATCAAAGGGCAATAACTCCAGAATGAAAAATGATATGAGAGTTATCTCACTGATATGCACAACTACACATCAGTATCTATCATTCCTGAAAGTTTGAAGAAATTATGTTGAAAAATAAAGGAGGAGTTAGTTGCACAAGAAATTGCTACCCGAAACTATCAAAGGGCAATAACTCCAGGATGAAAAATGATATGAGAGTTATCTCACTGATATGCACAACTACACATCAATATCTATCATTCCTGAAAGTTTGAAGAAATTATGTTGAAAAATAAAGGAGGAGTTAGTTGCACAAGAAATTGCTACCCGAAACTATCAAAGGGCAATAACTCCAGAATGAAAAATGATATGAGAGTTATCTCACTGATATGCACAACTACACATCAGTATCTATCATTCCTGAAAGTTTGAAGAAATTATGTTGAAAAATAAAGGAGGAGTTAGTTGCACAAGAAATTGCTACCCGAAACTATCAAAGGGCAATAACTCCAGAATGAAAAATGATATGAGAGTTATCTCACTGATATGCACAACTACACATCAGTATCTATCATTCCTGAAAGTTTGAAGAAATTATGTTGAAAAATAAAGGAGGAGTTAGTTGCACAAGAAATTGCTAACGGATGGACGGACAGACGGACGGACGGACGACATGCGCCATACCATAATACGTCCCTTCGGGCGTATAAAAAATCATGAATGTAAGAATATGAATTAGACCTAGATGTATTTTATCATGGCATCACGAACAAGGGAAGTGGCAGAAACATTAGAATCAGATCTACATTGTTTCATAACCAGAGTGGACCCAGGTAAAACGGCTCCTATAGGAGCCGTCTGATTTGGGTCTACTCTGTTTGCAAAGGAGTCATAAGTCGTTCATATGAGGGAAAGGGTTACAGACACCATTCATTATCACCAATCCGCATTCATTCATACAAAAAGCGTAGATTCTATATAACCAAACCAAATGTTAGCGTTTAACTTTCTTTCTCGAAACACCGAACTGTTATTTGCTAAAATACTGGATTTGACACCTCTGTTTTGTATGTAGGGTAAATGACCCTTATTTCGACACCTTAAGACACATACTAGTCGTAACGATAATTTGAGTGTGTTGTATTTCGACATGGCAACAAAGAAAGTTGTACATTTACCAACGTTTTTGAATTACTATTGCTTATGAAAGTTTATGAGTTTGCAGTGTGATACGTTACTAACATGATCTGCTTTAGGTTCCTTATTTCGACAGGGGAACCCCAAATTCGACACAAAAAAAACCTTACATGAAACACTTACACTGTTTATCAAATTTGTGAAACGATCAAGAAGTATTCATTTAGAATGATAAAAAGAAAAGCAATCCCGAAAATAAACTTTCTAAAAGAAAAAAACATAATTTTTGTCGCTGCCGTGATTTGAACCGCCAACCATCAATACCAACAAGACGGCCAGAATGGCCCTGACATCGCTCACCAGGCAATCAGAGGAGAAGATTTTCAGTTTTCACTATATGTTTCTATAGAAAACTAGCCACCCCCTGCGGCAAGGCCAATTTTGACCCAAGGGGCATAATTTATACAACTTTTGTAAAGGGCCTGAACATGATGCTATGTGCCAAATATGAAAGCTGAGAACCTTCCAGTTTCAGGAGAATATTTTCACTTTATGTTTCTACTTAGAACTGGCCACCCCAGGGACAGGCCCAATTTTGACAACAGGGGCATAATTTATATAACTCTTGTAGAGAACCTGAACATGATGCCATGTGTCAAATATGAAAGCTGAGAACCTTCCAGTTTCAGAGAAGAATATATTCAAAGTTTTACTATAATATATTTCTATTGAAAACAAGGCACCCCTGGCGCGGGCCAATTTTGACCCCAGGGGCATAATTTATATAACTTTTGTAGAGGACCTGAACATGATGCTATGTGCCAAATTGGCCCAAATATGATAGCTGAGAACCTTCCTGTTTCAGAGGAGAAGATTTTCAAAGTTTCACTATATATGTTTCTATTGAAAACTGGCCACCCCTCGGGCGGGCCAATTTTGACCCCAGGGGCATAATTTATATCACTTTTGAAGAGGACCTAGACATGATGCTATATGCCAAATATGAGAGCTAAGAACCCAGTAGATTCAGAGGAGAAGATTTTCAAAGTTGTCATTATATGTTTCTATTGAAAACTGCCCACCCCTGGAGCGGGCCAATTTTGACCCCAGGGGCATAATTTATATAACTTTTGTACAGGACCTGAACATGATGCTATGTGCCAAATATGAAAGCTGAGAACCTTCCAGTTTCAGAGAAGAATATATTCAAAGTTTTACTATAAATTTCAATAGAAATCAAGACACCCCTGGGGTGGGGCCAATTTTGACCCCAGGGGCATAATTTATATAACTTTTGTACAGGACCTGAACATGATGCTACGTGCCAAATATGAAAGCTGAGAACCCTGTAGATTCAGCGGAGAAGATTTTCAAAGTTTTCACTATATGTTTCTATTGAAAACTGGCCACCTCTGGGGCGGGGCCAATTTTGACCCCAGGGGCATAATTTATATAACTTTTGTAGAGGACCTGAACATGATGCTATGTGCCAAATATGAAAGCTAAGAACCTTCCAGTTTCAGGAGAAGATTTTCAAATGTTTCTATTGAACATGATACTATGAGCTGAATATGAAAGCTGAGAACCCTGTAGATTCAGAGGAGAAGATTTTCAAAGTTGTCCTAGAGGAGCAGTCTAATCTGGGTCTACTCTGTTTGCAAATGTGTGAAAGGGGTTAAAGATCTTATTTTCTATTGTTTGCCAAGGCAGTTAAATTCATTACTTACAAGTATTAAATCAACCCTTTCCTCCATATGCTATTTTAGACCCAATCTCTTTAAATGAATCTACTCAAAAGGAGCATTGACTAGAGTAAAATTTTAGGATTTTGTAGATTGAAACCATTGCTCCTATAGGAGCAAAATGCTCTATTTATCACAATGGTTTCAAAAAGTGGTTATTACAGAGGCATAGAAAGGCGTATTTATGGAGGAGAGGGTTAATATATCTATATTATTCCATAGGCAATCAGGGCAGATCCTGATCAGACATCTCCTACAAGTGCTATCTGATCTGGGTCTACTCTGTTTGCAAATGTGTAAATATACATTTACTATCAAATAAAAGGTTAACCTTTTACTTCACTGACATGCCTTTCAAAGCCTTTGCAAACAGGATAGACCATATCAGGATTGCTCCTGTAGGAGCCGTCTGATCCGGGTCTTGCTCTGTTTGCTTCTGATATAGATAATTATGATTCTACAGTTTCTGCCATAGCCAAAAATCTGTGTCCATGTGCAATCATAACAATTAATCTAATTAATATTCATAATGTCATTATTTCTTACATGAATATTCATGTAGTAAAGGGTTAACTGCCTTTTTGTTTACATTATTTATATCGGTCATGAAACTATTCAATCAGCTGTTCAGATTGTCCTTGTGTGATAAGATTATGATATATTGCACTAGTGTTGAATTTGACAGGATAACTTTAAACTCTTAGCTCAGTAATTAATCTTTGAAACAACTAAGTTACCTGATTAACCCTTTTCTCCATAAATACTCCTTTCTACGCCTCTGTAATATGACCACTTCTTGAAATCATTGAGATAAATAGAGCATTTGCTCCTATAGGAGCAAATGCTCTATTTATCGCAATGGTTTCAAACTACAAAATCCCAAAGTAAATGCTCCTTTTGGGTAGATTCATTCAAAGAGGTTGGGTCTAAAAATAGCCTATGGAGGAAAGGGTTAAATGAGAAAATATCCAAAGGGGAGAGATGATGCATATAACACACTCATGATAAACCCTTTTCTCCCATTAATATTAATTTAGGAATTAATTTCTCTCTGAATATTCATAAACTGATATTACATGTATATAATTACATATTAACCCTTTACTCCAAACTCTACGCCTTTGCAAAGAGAAGAACCAGATCAGACAACGCCTGTAGGAGCAGACTGATCAGGGTCTGCTTTTTTTGCTTTTGATATAATATCAACCTTATTCTCAAGTTTCTGTTAAAATAAAAAGTTATTTTGCTCATAGTGCCATTATAAAAATTTAGTAAATTAATATTCATAATGTCATTATTTCTTACATCAATATTCAAGGAAATTGTTAGTTGTGACAGAAACTTCGGAATCAGATCTATAGTATTCCATAAGCAACCAGAGCACACCCTGATCACACAGCTCCTATAGGAGCTGTCTAATCTGAGTATACTCTTTTTATTTACAAACATGCCAAAAGTCATCTTTATGAGAGAAAGGCTTAAGATATGTGTAAAGTAATACTGAAAATCTGACGGATACACACACCTACAAATGGACTGACCCAAGTACTTACAAGGAAATGCTAGGGGGATGATTATGTTGAGCTGACTGCAAGCAAACCAACTGAAAGGTGTAATCTGTTATAATTCTTTAACCCTTTACTCCATGAATATGTCTTTCTACACCTTTTGAAAACAGAGTAGACCCAGATGAGATGGCTCTTGTTGGAACCGTTTGACCAGGGTCTGCTCTGTTTGCTTATGAAAAATATGATTCTACAGTTTTAGCCAAATGGCCAACAAACTTATGCCATTATGTCATTATAATGTCATTATTTCTTACATGAATATTTAAAGAGTAAAAGGTTAACCCTTTCCCTAAGTGACATTTATGCATGTATTGATTTCTTCATGAATATTCATTAACTTAATTTTAATAAGGTAAAAGTTTAAAATAGTTAACTGTTGGCAAAGACAAAAGCTGTAGGACCTCATCTATATAATTTCATACGCAGACAGAGCAAACTCTGATCAGAGGGCTCCTACAAGAGCATCTGGTTGTACTGATTGAGAAGGCATGAAAACGCGTTTACATGAAGGAAAGGGTTAACTCTTTCTTAATTAAGTCTGTAAAAATTGTCTTCTGCCACAAGTTTCATTAGATTTCTTCTAAAACATTCAGAGAAGAATGTCAAGCAGTTAGTTGATGTCTTAACCATTTTCCATCATATAAACCCCTTTTCACACCTTTGCAAACAGAGTAGACCTAGATCAGATGGCTCCTATAGGAGCTGTCTGATCAGGGTCTGCTCTGTTTGCTTATTAAATTATTATAGATCTGACACTACCGATCATTTGCCATCTGATCTGTGTTTATTCTGTTTGCAAAGGTGTGAAAAAGCATTTGTATGAGGGAAAGGATTATTACTTTCTGCATCAGCCCTTTTCTTCATATAAACACCTTTTTCTGGCCTTTGCAAACAGAGTAGACCCCGATTAGATGGATCCTATGCATCTGGATCTGCTCTGTTTGCTTGTGGCATGAAATAGATCTGAGTCTACAGTTTTTTGCCAAAGCAGAGAGATCTTACATTGTAAAACAGCCAGATAATAAATATACATGATGTCATTATTTCTTACATGAATATATTAAACCGGGAAAGAGATAACCCTTTCAACGCTCAACATTCAAATGGAGCATTCCAAAATTACAGCGGGTCAATCTTACGTGAATATTCAAGGATTTTTTATAGTAAAGTGTAACATGACAAACAGTGCAGACTCTCATCAGGGTCTACACTGTTTGCAAAGGACATTAACCCTTTCCCTCATATAAATGCCTTTTCACGCATTTGCAAAGAGAGTAGACTCAGATCAGACGGCTCCTAGAGGAGCCATCTGATCAGGGTCTGCATTGCATGCTAATGGAATATGATAGATATATTCCTCTACTTTCTAAAATGACTGCAATGCCCAATCTCATATATTTCATTATAACTATTTTGTTCATAAATATACAGTAGGTATTGAAATTTGGAATAAACTTAGAACAGGGAAAGGGTTAAAGACTTGTTTGTCGCACTGACAACCAGCTGTTGTAAAGACCTGCACTAATATTGATTTAAAATTCCAGTGCAGAGTACAATTTAATACCCAGGAAAGACGTACAGCTAACAGCCATTTATAGTAACCCTTTCCTTCATATAAAATGCCTTTTCACGCATCTGCAAACAGAGTAGACCCAGATAAGATGTCTTCCATAGGAACTGTCTGATCAGGACCTGCTCTGTTTGCTTTTGACATGATATAGATCTGATTCTGCAGTTTTTGTCAAAGCTAAAATTTTCCTAGAAAAGTTTATATTATAAAACTTCAGCTAATGCATACTCATAATCAGAGCTACAGATAAATAGTGGATCTTACATGAGTGTTCATTACAAATTGTAAATATGAAACGCGTTTACTATAATAATATGACATAAGCTTTATCGAGTGTCATATTCATAATAGTAAATGAGATTCACGAAAACAATTTGTAATGAATTCTTTTTATCACAAAAGCTTTAAAATGCCATTGAAAATGAAATGTTTTGGGTCATTCATTACAAGCAGCATCGTAATGCAACGGATGACGCATATGGAGCGCCATGATTGGCTAACACTTAAATGAGCGCTACGATTGATGAAAGATTGTTAATTTGAATAAACAAGAGGGCCAGAATGGCCCTGAAGCGCTCACCAGACAATCAGAGGAGTAGATTTTCAAAGTTTTCACTATATGTTTCTATAGAAAACTAGCCTGCCCGGAGGCGGGGCTAATTTTGACTGAAGAGGCACAATTTATATAACTTTTGTAGAGGACCTGAGCATGATGTTATGTGCCAAATATGAAAGTTGAGAACCTTCCAGCTTCAGACAAGAAGATTTTCAAAGTTTTCACTATGTTTCTATTGAAAACTGGCTACCCCTGGGGCGGAGCCAATTTTGACTTCAGGGGTATAATTTATATAACTTTTGTAGAGGACCTGAACATGATGATATGTGCCAAATATGAAAGCTGAGAGCCTAGTTCCAGTTTCAGACGAGAAGATTTTCAAAGTTTTCACTATATGTTTCTGTTTAAAACTGGCTACCCCTGGGGTGGGGCCAGATTTGACCCCAGGGGCATAATTTATATAACTTTTGTAGAGGACCTACAGATGATGCTATGTACCAAATATGAAAGCTGAGAACCCTGTAGATTCAGAGGAGAAGATTTTTAAAGTTTAAATTGGTGACGCCCGACGACGGACGACGACGGACATCAGGCGATCACAAAAGAAGTTTAAATAAATTGTATTTAACAACATCGAAATGAAATGAGATTTATATCTAAATAAACATCTAATATCTAGATAACAGTATTAACTTAGTAAAATCATAACTATAATTTTGACCCAAATACCGCTCCATACTTTTGACCCTGGGGACATAATTTTCTATAACTTTTGTAGATGACCTGAACAAGATGCTATTTGTCAAATATGAACGCTGAGATTCTTCCAGTTTCAGACAAGATTTTCAAAATGTTCAGTTTCTATTGAAAACTGGCCACCCTTGGGGTGCTGCCAATTTTTGACCCCAGGGGTATAATTTATATAACTTTTGTAGAGGACCTGAAGATGATGCTATCTATGTGCCAAATATGAAAGCTGAGAACCTAGCTTCCAGTTTCAGAGGAGATATTTTCAAAGTTTTCGCTATATGTTTCTATTGAAATTGGCCACCCCTGGGGTGGGGCCAGTTTTGACCCCCAGGGGCATAATTTATTTAACTTTTGTAGAGCACCTGACCATGATGTTATGTGCCAAATATGAAAGCTGAGAGCCCTGTAGAATCAGAGGAGATTTTTAAAGGTTCAAATTGTTGACCACGCATGACCACAGGTGTTCGGCGCGTGCTACCTCCCCGTACCCCCTTCTAGTCCCCCAACCCCTCTCTACAACCCTACAGCCCAAAACATGAATAAAAGACATTACAACATGCATACATATGGTCAAATCATCATAATATAGCCTCTCGGTGTAAAAATATATCATAGGAAGGTAGACATGAAAACCCAAAGGAAGTCACCACCGTACTTGCTCTAGAGCCTGCAACTTGGCTAAATCTTGATCAATCTTAACAATTTATGGCTCTTTTTTTGTGGGAAAGATGCCTCTATTGAAATAATAACCAACAATAACCAATGCCCTTCTAATACAATAACTATGTCTCTTTAAACATCAAACACGAGTTGGTCGGACAAGATCTGATAGATGCGAGAACACCATTTGACAAGAGGAAAACTGCGTAAATTCCTTATAGACCCAAGATTTATCTATCCATATCAACAAAATACGTTAAAATATTAAACTTATCAAGTTTACAGTATGTATATCGATGTTTTTATTCCATGACAGACAAATTTCTGCCAAATTGTGCACGATCTATTACATCCAGATCAATGTCAGCCAGGCGCTTGTTGCTTCATGCGGTATTCAGCGCCTGCGATGATACAGATCAACCGTTACCATTGTTGTTAAATGCACACGAGTTCAAAATTATGGCAATTTCATGACTTTTAGACAGCGAGGCACAAATTCATGATGGTGAGTGCATAATTATACCAACATGTGTTGATATGGATAGATAGAGGGCTTTTTCTCTCTTAATTGGGAAGGGGCCTTAGTCTGCCGATTTTGGGAAGAATTATCGCTAAAATTGCTGATTTGGGAAACAAAAAAGCTGGTGTAAGTTTGGATTTTTGGGAAAACTGCGTGATTTTAAAGAAATTTTCAATTGGGAAGGGGTCTTTTATAGGCCTCTGTTATAGAAGGTGAAAAACCCCTGAGATAAATCTTGGGTCTATAAGGAATTTACGCAGTTTTCCTCTTGTCAAATAGTGCTCTCGCATCTATCAGATCTTGTCCGACCAACTCGTGTTTGATGTTTAAATAGACGGTCCCGGGTCAACTCGGCCTCGGGTAAACTCGGCCCCTGAGTCAAGACGGCCTCGGGTCAAGTCGGCCGGGTCAACTCGGCCTGGGTCAAGTCGGCCCGAACATATTATTTCAGAATTATTTTTATGGTATATTTTTTTTTATTTTGAATTACTTTAATATTTTGTTTCCTAGAGATACCAGATACTACAGATACCAATGAACGTATAAGGAAACTTCTGAGTAATAGATAAGGATGCGTACCATGATCAGTTTCATTCTCAGAACAAAGCAACATTAATAAACAACAATAATCAGAAAAAAGAAGCACTTTATAGATGCACGATACAAATACAATGCCAAAAACGATACCCACATATGGTGATATCTTTGCAAACAGTTTGGATCCCGATGAAATTCCTAGTAACTCGGTCTCACAAGTGGATCAAAAATAACATTTTCACTCCCATAAATTGTACTTAATTACAGACAATCAATGAAACAGATTAGCCATTAAATATACTTTATATCACTTCAAAAGTATTGATGCCGCTCATTTTCACACCTATTTGTTTTGACTTATCAGTTTGATCTAATTAACCTGGTTACTAAATGTCAACTGTTTTATTCGTTAATCTCATGCAACATACTTATCACATTTGTCCTCGTCCGCTAAATTTAATGGGTTATTACTGTTAAAAAGATGTGCAAACTTTGTCTGAATTCTTCAAGGAGCCCACCGATCAGGATCTTCAATTTTTGCTGCAGTTTATAAACTTTAATTGACGGTCGGGAAAAGGCCGAGTTGACCCGACTGAGACGGGCCGAGTTGACCCACCCCAAAACAGGCCGAGTTGACCCAGGCCGAGTTGACCCGAGGCCGACTTGACCCGGATTCAAAGAGACATATTTATTGAATTGGAAGGGCATTGGAAACTGTGGTTATTGTTTGTTATTATTTCAATAGAGGCATCTTTTCCATGAAAAAGAGCCATAAATTGTTAAAATTGATCCAGTTTCAGCCAAGTTACAGGCTCTAGAGCAAGTACGATGGTGTTTTCCACTGGGTTTTCATGTCTACCTTCCTATGATATATTTTGACACCGAGAGGCGTTTGTCAGAAACTGATTGTTAAGCTATATTATGATGATTTGACCATATGTATGCATGTTGTAATGTCTTTTATTCATTTTTTGGGTTGTAGAGAGGGATTGGGGTGGGGTGGGGGTAGAGGGGGTGGGAGGTAGCACGCGCCGAACACCTGTGCGCACGACGACCGTCGACGGACATCAGGCGATCACAAAAGTTCAGCCTGAGCTCTTTGTGAGACAGGGTTGTCATTTTGACCCGAATTTTCCAATGAAGAGCGGGCCTAAAATGAACATTTTATTACACTGTGTAGACGTTTCCAGTTCCCAGATGCTTCTACAAAACATCGATGGTTGTTTTACAGCGTGTCTCTGTCCACAATCTCGCATGGCACGTGTTTCTTTAACAGAAACGCTCAAAAATTCATTTCCTCCGCCATATTCCTTTGAATGGTTCCTATTTTGAAACGAGTACCATTAGCCGCCGAGTACGAAAGAAAGGGACAACTCGGCCTCCGGTTAACTCGGACTGTGATTTCAATTCAGTTCAAAATTGAAAAAAAAAAGAAAGAAAAAAAGTTGTATAATAATAAATAGATCTATATAATGAAATATAACATGCACCTGTCTCTTTTCAATGTTTTACTCTAATGAGATGCCTTTTTTGCACATTTGCAAAACAGAGAAAACCCAGAGGAGCTGTCTGATCAGGGACTGCTGTATTGCTTATGGAATACAGTAGAACCTGTCTTGAGCGACCATCATAAAGATGTCTAATTATGGGTCTTTAAGAAAGGTGGTGGGTAAATACAGATCAAAAGTAAAGCAAAAATGTCGTAAATTAGCTTTTTGGATTACTTTTGCCCTGTATTAATTAACCTTTTCCCTGTTCTTTATTTCCAAATTCTGATACCTATTGAACCAGACCTGGGGTAATTAAAATTGTAATTAATTACAATTAATTACATGTTTTCAATGTAATTGATGCAATGTGTAATTGAGGGATGTTTTAATTACATGTAATTGTAATGTAAATAATTAGTCAAAAAATAGGTGTAATGAACAATTACTTTTCAATTACTTTTGTTATTTATACTATAAAGCACAGCCATTCAGTGATTTTAATAGATTTAATTTTTTAAACATTGAATCCATATACAGAAAGTGACTAAATAACAAAATGTTATTTCAGTGTATTATATATTGTTTAATATACAAAGAAATTGAAATAACATATTACATGTATATTCAATTAAATGAGATCCCATATTCTGCAAATTATTACCCTGCTGCAGAATCTTATAACTAGACCCCACTGAATAGTTAAACACATCTCATGAAAATGGTAAAATTGTAATATTCATTCTTCAATTGCAAACAAGGCAGACATTATAGTCAAACAACTAGGTCTGACGGGTCACGGGTTCGCCGAGTCCATTTTTAAGGGAGATCAGCATTTCGGATATCCACGTGCCATTTATAAAAGAAAATGTTCAGTTATAGGTATAAAGAATAAGCGCATTAGTTATCGGAAATATAGCGTAGTGGATAAGTCGTAGGACCATAAAGAAGTATATGATCGGCGAACATAAACCTAAAATATTTTTTTTCCTAAAAATAATAAGGAAAGTCCCCTTAAGAGCATTAGTTTTGTTGTGCAATAAGAATCCACTTGTACAAGACATTTGCTAAAACTTATATTGATATTCATATTTTAGCATCTATTCATTATTGAAAATATGGCTAATATAGGACTCGAACTCAAACAAAGGTACCCTTCCCTTACATAGGCAAACATATGCATAAATGGGCCATTACATTTATACAATATGACATAAAATAATACTCTACTATTCATTCAAAATTAAAAAAGTATAAGGTCGACACGGGATTCGAACCCACGCTCAGTAAAAAACTACTCTCGTAATGTCTTCTGCATACCTAGACTTTACCCACTGCGCTAAACTACTGACAATAATTCCGCCTTCAATTTTATCTTATATACTAAACTCGTCTGTTTAAAAAATGGTCCGAGAACAGGCGGAATGCTGATCTCCCTAAAAAATGGACTCGGCTGACCTTTGACACGTCAGACCTAGTTGTTTGACTATACCAGTGTGTATTCTGCATTGCTAACGTACCCTGATGTGACAGCTCATATAGAAGGTGACAGCTCATATAGAAGGCACCTCATCTCAGTCTACATTGTTTTTTTTAAATTTACTCTGTCATATAGCATATCAAAATTTTAATTAATCGGTTTTTGTATTTTATGGGGATGTGTTGTAGTTTTTTACTAAGAACAAAACCTAGAGTTATATTTCAAACAGTGCAGACCCTGTTCAAAGGGCTCCTATAATAGCACTTTGATCTGGGTATACATGTACTTTGTTTCCTAGTGTCATCAGTGCAATATAAAAAGTCTATTGTGTTGGAAGAGTTATATATAAAGTTTGGCAGATTACAAGTATCCAGAATGATAATTAAATACAGCCAACAGCACTGACACCTTTACTGTTACCTGTGATAATTATGCTATTGACAATAGACAGTGTCACACCTGACTGACCACAAAAAGCAAAATGCAGTTTACCCATTAGTGACCATAAATTGTATAACCCCCATGATATAACCCTTTGCCTGCTGACAAACGGCACATGCTAAAATCTATATCTGCCCTGCTCCTTTGTTACAACTGTTTCATTTTTTATTAAAAGATGAGGAAAATTGTATACAAATGGCTGCATCACATTAAATCTGGACGAATACCCAAGATAAAGAATAAACTTGGTTTCTCACCCAGATCCAAACTGAAAATGATTATTATTGACCTTACCAGGTAATGAATTTAAATTCTCTATATCAACCACTGTTTTTCTTCCAGTCTTGATATTTACTGGTACGGTAGATCTGCAGTATTCCAGATTATGTACGAAAACTTGGAATAAGTGTAGACTCTGGTCAAACCATCTGTGTATAACATGTTTATGACAGCTTTCTGATGAAGATTTATTATTTTGTATATTGGTACAGATATGAACCTGCTTATAAAATAATATAAATATGATTCTAGTGTCTGCCATGGTCTAACTTTGCATGTTAATGTGCCATTTAATATAAACAAGAGGGCCAGAATGGCCCTGAAGCGCTCACCAGACAATCAGAGGAGAAGATTTTCAAAGTTTTCACTATATGTTTCTATAGAAAATTAGCTGGCCCTGGGGTGGGCCCAATTTTGACCAAAAGGGCACAATTTATATAACTTTTGTAGAGGACCTGAACATGATGCTATGTGCCAAATATGAAAGCTGAGAACCTTATAGATTCAGAGAAGATTTTCAAAGTTTACAGTATAATTATGCTTCTATTGAAAACTGGCTACCCCTGGGGCGGGGCCAATTTTGACCCCAGGGATATAATTTATATAATTTTTGAAGAGGACCTGAACATGATGCTATGTGCCAAATATGGAAGCTGAGAACCTTCTAGCTTCAGACGAGAAGATTTTCAATTTTCACAATACGTTTCTAGAAAATTACGTTTCTATTGAAAACTGTCCATCCCTGGGGCTGGGCCAATTTTGACCCCAGGGGCATAATTTATATAACCTTTATTAGAGGACCTGATCATGATGCTATGTGCCAACTATGAAGGCTATGAACCTTCCAGTTTCAGAGGAGAAGATATTCAAAGTTTTACTATATATTTCTATAGAAAACAAGGCACCCATGGGGCGGGGCCAATTTTGACCCCAGGGGCATAATTTATATAACTTTTGTAGAGGACCTGAACATGATGCTATGTGCCAAATATGAAAGCTAAGAACCTTCCAGTTTCAGGAGAAGATTTTCAAAGTTTTCACTATATGTTTCTATTGAAACTGACCACCCCTGGGGCGGGGCCATTTTTGACACCAGGGGCATAATTTATATAACTTTCGTAATTTACTGACAGTAAAGGACCTGAACATGATGCTATGTGCCAAATATGAAAGCTGAGCACCTTCAAGGTTCAGAGGAGGAGATTTTCAAAGTTTTCACTATATGTTTCTATTGAAACTGACCACCCCTGGGGCGGGGCCAATTTTGACCCCAGGGGCATAATTTACAAGACTTTTGTAGAGGACCTGAACATGATGTTATGTGCCAAATATGAAAGCTGAGAACCTTCCAGTTTCAGAGGAGAAGATTTTAGAAGATTTCACTATATGTTTCTATTTTAAAACTGACCACCCTTGGGACGGGGACAATTTTGATCCCAGCGGCATAATTTATATAACTTTTGTAAAGGACCTGAAGATGATGCTATGTGCCAAATATGAAAGCTGAGGACCCTCTAGTTTCAGAGGAGAAGATTTTCAAAGTTTTCCCTATATGCTTCTATTGAAAACTGACCACCTCTGGGGCGGGGCCAATTTTGACCCCAGGGGCATAATTTATATAACTTTTGTAATTTAATGACAGTAAAGGATCTGAACATGATGCTGTGTGCCAAATATGAAAGCTGAGAACCTTCCAGTTTCAGAGGAGAAGATTTTAGAAGATTTCACTATATGTTTCTATTTTAAAACTGACCACCCTTGGGACGGGGACAATTTTGATCCCAGCGGCATAATTTATATAACTTTTGTAAAGGACCTGAAGATGATGCTATGTGCCAAATATGAAAGCTGAGGACCCTCTAGTTTCAGAGGAGAAGATTTTCAAAGTTTTCCCTATATGCTTCTATTGAAAACTGACCACCTCTGGGGCGGGGCCAATTTTGACCCCAGGGGCATAATTTATATAACTTTTGTAATTTACTGACAGTAAAGGATCTGAACATGATGCTGTGTGCCAAATATGAAAGCTGAGAACCTTCCAGTTTCAGAGGAGAAGATTTTCAAACTTTTACTATATATTTCTAGAGAAAAAAAGGCACCCCTGGGGCGAGGCCAATTTTGACCCCAGGGGCATAATTTATATAACTTTTGTAGAGGACCTACAGATGATGCTATGTGCCAAAGATGGAAGCTGAGAACCCTGTAGATTCAGAGGAGAAGATTTTTAAAGGTTCAAATTATTGATGCGGGACGACGCACGACAACGGACATCAGGCAATCACAAAAGCTCACCCTGAGCACTTTGTGCTCTGGTGAGCTAAAAAGACAATGACATGCTAAATATCAAATTTTTGTTCCACATTGATGGTCATAAATTTGGACAATAATCAAAAGTTTCATTCATAAGCATACAACCCTCAAATGCCACTGTAATCTAAGGAATACAATTTGATCTGTGGTTAGACCCACCTTTACCTGTTGTTGGCTAAATTACTTCCTTTTAAAAACAGTATGGATCTTAATTAAATAGTTACAAAATCACTTGTGCTTCTGTAAAGAGGCAAACAAAATGATGACTGATTTTATTTTTTTAATAAAAATAATGCAAAACATTTTTAAACATTTCACATTTATCGAAGAATTAAACATTTGCATCAATCACAGGGTTAAACTCTGAACCAAAATTTACATGCTGCAGTAAGTCAAAAGAGGAATTTCAGGGCACATATACAAAATGAAAATGTGACATTCTTTAACAGAAGACCTTGCCAAACTAACAATCCCAACACTAAAAGCCATCAAATAGGTACATGTTGATCCAAGTACTAACTGGTTACATGTATAGAGTTGGGGGGATAAGGTGCATACTGATCAGATAGATAGTAGGTTCAAAAGCTCTTATTTCTCAGCCAAACCCCGGGTATCTTGTTACAACTCATCAGAATCATCCCAGAAAGGCAATTCTAAAGAGATTTTGATGGAGAAATATAAACAAGAGGGTCATGATGGAGTCCTTCTAGCTAAGGGGAACCTTTATAGTGTAAAAGTCTATTTTAAAGTATAACCAACAAGGCAGGGCCAATTTTAACCTCAGAACTATGATATTAACAAATATCAATAAGGTATACTAAGTAAATCTATACACCAAATATCTAAGCTCTGTGACATGTAGTTTTTGACAAGAAGATTTTTAAAGTTTTCCCCATGCCTAACCTAAGTGAACCTAGCATTCTGCTATTGTACAGAAAACAGAACAACAGTCAGCTAGAGAAAACTGGCCACCCCTGGGACTGGGGACGGGGCCAATTTTGACTCCAGGGACATAATTTAAATAACTTTTGTAGAGTACCTATAGGTGATGCTATGTGCCAAAGATGAAAGCTGAGAACCCTGTAGATTCAGAGGAGAAGACTTTTAAAGGTTCATATTGTTGACGACTCACGACGCACACCACACAACAAACGCCGACAGACGACGGACATCAGGCAATCACAAAAGCTCACCCTGAGCACTTTGTGCTCTGGTGAGCTAAAAAGTGATCTAATTTATGATGTCAGGGGTTTCACATGATTATTCATGGAAGAAAAGGTTAAGAAAGTTATTGGAAAGACATGCATTGCACTTGCATTCATTACACAATGCTGAATTTTCAAAAGGACAATTCCAAAACTCAAACAGGTCAAACTTATGGTGAATATTTAGGGATTTTTCTAAAGAAAAGAGCAGCAGTGCAGGCCCCGATGGGAGGGCTCCTCTAGGAGCCTTCTCATCTGGGTCTACACTGTTTGCAAGGTTGAGCAGATATTATCTAATTTTTTCTTAACCCTTTCCTTCATATAAACATGTTTTCTTCACACATCTGCAAACAGAGAAGACCTATAGGAGCCGTCTGATCAGGGTCTGCTCTGTTTGCTTATGATATTAATATAGAAATGATTATGCAGTTTATGCCATGGCCAAAACTTCCTTTCCCTCATAAATATTTACACAAGAATTCATGAATATTCATTAACTGATTTTTTATTAATGCCAATAAACAAATGCATTTTTATTGAGGTAGATATTGTAGAATCAGATCTTTATTGTGTTATAATCTTATATGCAAACAGAGCAGACTTTGATCAGACGGTTCCTTCATATAAATGCCTTTATGTGCCTTTGCAAACAGTAGACCCAGACAAGACGGCTCCTGCAATTCTTTGAGCAACTTTTGACTATCCAAAGAACATCCAGACCAAGTCTTACAACTTTTTATCCAGTGGTTTCAGAAAACGTTGTTTGATGTTTGAATATAAAGTTGACAGACCTATGGTCAGAAGGAAGGTGCCAGATTGAAAGTGGTCACAATAACTCACTTAATATATTTTCTGTTGCATATTCATGTAAGAAATAATGAGTTAATGACATCATGAATATTTATTTTATGTAACAGCATATGTAACAAGGAATTTTGGTACTGGTACAAACTGTGGAGTCTGATTTATTATAATTCCATAAGCAAATAGAGCCGACCTTTATCAGATGGCTCCAACAGGAGCCATCTGATCTGTGTCTACTCTGTTTGCAAATGTGGGAAAAGATGTTTATATGAAGGAAAGGGTTAAGCTTAATAGAGTAGCTCTAGATCAGACAATATCTGTAAGAGCTGCCTGATCAGGGTCTGCTCTGTTTGCTAAAGGAATGATATAGATTGGATTCAGGGTGTCATTATTTCTTTCATGAATATTTTAAGGAGTAAATGGTTAAAAATGTTTAAAACCAAGGGAGCTAATAAGAAGTTACATTAGTTCTGTGCCAATTCCTGGAAATGCTCAATTCATTATGAACATCAGGAACATAGTTTAAAAATCTAATAAAGTGAAGAACTTATAACCCTTTCCTCAATGAATATTCAAATAGGAAAAACTAATATGAATATTGATAATCAGACTGATTGTAAGAAACAGCACATGGACACAGGAAGTATTGGCTACGACTTAAACTGTAGAATCATATCTGTATTATGCCATAAGCAAACAGAGCAGACCCTGATCAGATGGCTCCTATACTGTGTTTGCAAAGGCGTAGAAAGGCATATTTATGGAGGAAAAGATTAATATTCTCTTCTGAAAATATTTAAATAAAACAAAGAAAGCATTTAAAGTACACATGTTTCCAGCCTTAACGAATAATTCACAAATAAAATGTTCTCAACATGAAAATGATTAGCCTCATTTCAACATTAACCCTTTACTCCATGAATATTTATGTAAGAAATAATGATATCATGAATATAAATTAGATTAATTTTTATAATGGCACCTGAACTTAGGAACGTTTGGCCATGGCAGAAACTGAGGAATCAGCTCTATGTAATACTACAAGACTGTATATGCAAACAGAACAGAACCTGATTAGATGGTCCCTATAGGAGCCATCTGATCTGGGTCTACACTGTTTGTAAAGGCATATTTCTGGAGTAGAGGGTTAATTCTTCACAGAATTACTAAATATGGCAATTTCTTGCAATAAATACTGTCTGAATAGGAATTATATTCTGGTCAAACATCAATCTCCTCAATCATGACATTGTTGGATCCATGATGTTTAAGGGAAGAAGGAAACACACCGACATCTAAGCGCAAACCCTTTACTCTATGAATATTCATGCAAGAAATAATGACTATGAAATATTAATTAAATGATTTATATAGTTGCTTATGAATAAAGAAAATTTTGGTTATGTATGAGCCATATGATCAAGGTCTGCTCTGTTTGCTTATGAAATAATATAGATCTGATTCTACAGATATAGATTGGATTCAAAATGCCATTATTTCTTTCATGAATAATCATCAGGTAAAGGGTTAAATAAAGATTACTAAAGCTTTATACTAAACCCATAAAACATGACTAGGCATTTGTATTCTCATATATTCTTAACCCTTTACTCCGTAGAGATACGTTTTGGACCCTTTGCAAACAGAGCAGACCCTGTTGGAGCCATCTGATCAGGGCCTGCTCTGTAAACTTTTGACATATTATAACATATATATCAGTCAGATTCTACATTTTCTGCCTTGATAAAAATCCTTTGTTTAGTAGCCATAATTAATATTCAATTAAAATAATGAATATTGATGTAGTGCTGAATTTTTGTACTCCATTAATGTGCCTTTCTATGCCTTTGTAAACAGAGCAGACCTAAATGTATGAGCCATCTGATCAGGGTATGGTCTGTTTGCTGATGATATTATATAGATATGATTCTACAGCTTCTGTTATGGCCAAAATTGTCTGTGTCCATGTTCTATTATAACAATTAATCTCTATTGATGACGTCATTATTTCTTACATGAATATTCATGGAGTAAAGAGTTAAAATGTCAGTGTCCATTCCTAGTTCAATATCTCTCAAATGCCGTAAATTTCATTCACGCCTCACATTCCTTCCAAAAAATACAGGCGGGCCTGAACGCTTTCTTTTCCGTATTTGGTAACTAGAGCTTTAACTTCACCTTTGGAAAGTTCCTCATCACAAGACGCTGTCCACGGCTGGGTACCTGAAATTCAAACAAGGAATTTACCCTTTCCTCCATGAGTATTAATCTTAATTTATTACTGCATGAATACTCATGGACTGATTTTTCATAGTTACACATTAAAAAGAAAACTTGGCTGTGACAGAAACTTCAGAATCAGATCTGTATTATTCCATAAGCAAACAGAGCAGACCCTGATCAGACAGCTTCTACAGGAGTCTCTTGATCTACTTTGTTTGCAAAGGCACTAGAAGTCATTTTTATGAGGGAAAGGGTTAACCCTTTCCCTCATATAAACATGTTTTCATGCATTTGCAAACAGAGTAGACTCAAGATCAGACGGCTCCTAGAGGAGCCGTCTGATCAGGGTCTACTCTTTGCTAATAGAATTAGATGGATCTGCCTCTTTGCTTTTTAAATTGTCTATAATGTTCCACTTTCTGTATTTCTTTATAACTATTTTGTTAATAAATATGCAGCAGGTATTGAAATTTGGCCTAAATACAGAACAGGGAAAGGGTTAAGAATGCGTTTAGGACTGGGGCAAAGTTTGAACAATCTTGATTATGGACCATGAGCACATACTACAATTCATCAAGTACATGTATGAAGAATCTAGGCCTTTTTAATCTAGATAATTTGTTGAAAGGTTTTCCTATATATTTCAGTGTAAACAAGACCAAGCATTGCAAGGCAAGACATAGTCCCAGACAGCAACCCCAAAACAAATTTAATGAGACTGCCTTCCATTTTGCTCTTTGTACATATAAAGTTTCACCTCAAAAGCATCAAAAGGACGGTCAGAAGGAAACTAGAAAGGCGTGGTAAAGTGTTCATATCCATCATGTCATTATTTGTTACAAGAAGATTCATGAAGTAAAGGGTTAATGCAAGACAAAAAAAAATGCTTATGACCAGAGAACTGCTTTCTGCAGTACTCAGGTCAAGCGGCCATCTGATCAGGGTCTGCTGTTTAATTATGGAATTTTATAGATCTCATTCTACAGTTTATGAAATGGTCAATAATTCTCTTGTTTATGCTTACTAACACTGTCTTAAGCCGTATTCAATTTTCTTAACTAAAAGCAATGAAATTGATGATTCTGAGAATCTTACCAGTAAAATCTGGTCCGAATTTGATCCATTCAACAGCAACATTGACATCCCCACTGAAACCATACAATATCTCCTTCACATAGCTAGGCTCTATACTAAAGTCCTCTGCAATAGCCTGAAAATCATATCCAATGGAAATATCTTAGATAACACCTGTTTTATTACGTACAATGATAGTGTTCAACAATACTACTTAATTTTAAAAAAAAATCTGTTGAGGCATGGCAGAATAAAGCTGTGGACAATATTTCATTTGTTAGAATTAGAACAAGAGGGCCCTGATAATCATAGGTGAAAATTCAGATGGTGCTAAAAAATACTGAAAAAAATTAAAATAAGTTCTGTTGAGGTATGATAGTAAAGCTCAGGACTAAATTTCATATATTAAAATTATGGAAAGGGAGATAATTCAATAATGAAATGACGAATCAAAACTGCAATCGCAGGTGCACAACTTCAGATAGTGACCAACAATACTGCTTAATTTAAAAATGTTCCATTGAAGGATGGCAGAGTTAAGCTCCGGACAAAATATTGTCTATTAAAATAAGAAAAGGGAGATAAATCAATAACGGAATGACGAATCAAAACTGCAATCGCAGGTGCACAACTTCAGATGGTGATCAACAATACTGCATAATTTAAAAATGTTCCGTTGAAGGATGGCAATGTAAAGCTTCCGGTCAAAATTCTGTCTACAGACGGACGGAGTGATTCCAGTATACCCCGCTTCATTTCGTTGTGGGGGGTATAACTACGTTTTTTTGTGTTAGTGAGATCAAAAGTCAAGGTCAAGGTTAAAATTTATTACTGATGAAAATGACTTTTATGACAAACAGTGTAGACCCTGATCAAAGAGTTCTTTCAGGAACCCTCTGATCTGGGTCTACACTGTTTGCAAGATCTTGTATACATGTACTCGGTTCCAGTACATGAAGGGTTAAACACCATTTAACCCTTTCCCTCATATAAACGTGTTTTCACAAATTTGCAAACAGAGTAGACCCAGATCAGATGGCTCCAAGAGGAGCCGTCTGATCAGGGTCTGCTCTGTTTGCTGAAAGAATTTGATAGATATGTTCCTTTACTTTCTAAAATGTCTACAATATTCCACCTTCCATATTTCTTTCTATTTTGTTAATGAATATTCAGTAGGTATTGAAATTTGGCCTTAATACAGAACAGGGAAAGGGTTAAATAAATTTTAAGACTAGTTTCAACCCTTTCCTTCACATTAATGCACTTTCACACAGCGTAGACCCAGATCAGACAGCTCCTAAAGGGTCTGCTCTGTTTGCTGATGGAATAAGATAGATCTGTTTCTTTACTTTCTAAAAAGACTACAATTATCTACCATCCACATTTTCATTATAACTATTTTGGCCATGAATATTCAGTAAGTATTGAAATTTGGAATAAATGTAGAACAGGGAAAGGGTTAAGAGGTCATTATAGAGATGTTTTGCTGCGTCTAATAACAACAGCTGTTTATAAGCTTACCTTGCATGTTGCAATTATTTTCTTCTCCTCTGCACTGTCCACTTCATTTTGGGAGGACTCTAATCCTACAAAACATTAAGTGTTACAGTAAAACCTCACCAACCAAAACACTCTAAGTAACCGATATGGTCTGTAACCCTTTACTACATATAAATGCCTTTTCATGTCTTTGCAAACAGAGCAGACCCAAATCAGATGGTTCCTGTAAGAGCTATCTTACCAAGGTCTACTCTGTTTGCATATGAAATAATATAGATAAGATTCTACAATTTCTGCCATGGTAAAACATTCTCTTGTTCATACAAAATCAACTAATTAATATTCATATACACATAGTTTTTTATTTCTTACTAAATATTCAGGACCATCATCCCAACAGCTCACCTTGGCATTTTGTGCTAAGTGAGCTAAAAATAATGTAACTAATTTATTAATGATGTCATTATTTCTTGCACAAAGAGATAAAAAACAAGAGCTGTCTACAGACAGCGCGCTCCACTTTCTTTAGTGCTGGATAGTGTAGTGGAAGTCTAAGTCAGAAAGGGGAGATAACAACAGCAAAATTAATTTTAGGGTTACCTACCCTTGTGAAATGGGTCCCCCTTGTAATAGTTAATATGTATACCAAAGATGAACCAAATATCTTGGACAGTTTCTGAGACATGGACCTGAACATAAAACTTAACCAACAATGAAAAGTGTAAGTCGAAAAAGGGGCATAACTATGGTAAAATTAATTTTAGGGTTACCTACCCATGTGAAATGGGTTCCCCTTGTGACAGTTAATATGTATACCAAAGATGAACCAAATATCTTTGACAGTTTCTGAGACATGGACCTGAACATAAAACTTAACCAACAATGAAAATTCTAAGTCGAAAAAGGGGCATAACTATGACAAAATTAATTTTAGAGTTACCTACCCTTGTGAAATGGGTTCCCCTTGTGATAGTAAACATACATACCAAATATGAACCAAATATCTTTGATGGTTTCTGAGAAAAGGACCTTAACAAAAAGGTTAACCAACGCCGACGCCGACGCCGACGAGAGGGTCATGACAATACCTCCACTTTTTGAAAAAGTGGAGCTAAAAAAGTTTTCTAAAAATTAATCATTGATGTTTATTTCATTGAAAAATGTAACAGAGGTGTCTAACAGTCTGGGTCCAGACAAGACACATTGTAATAGCAGAGGGTCAGATAAGATGCATAAATTAAAACATTTTCAAGAATAACTATTTTTTCTCCACCAACCCTATGTTGTGACCACTCTTTAGAATCGTCTCGGAGAGACGATTCTAAAGAGTGGTCACAACATAGGGTTTGGTGGAGAAATGACGATTTTAGTATTTAGTGATCTCAAGACTCATGCAAAAAGTCTTATAAACTCGGGACCACAAGTTTTTCCCAAAAATAGTAGTTACAACAGTTTAACACCAAAGCGTTGCAGACGCTGCAGTATTTCTTTCCAGGGGAACAATAATTTGAAAATCAAATTTCTGATATTTGGCATAAAATAGCAGGTCTAGAAGGGAAAGGATTATATCTAACTCTCTTTCTAGTTAGTGATTCAGTTGCAGCTGACATTTCAGCCGTTTCCAGCTATGCTTATCGAAGTTATAGGTGTGATTACCTAATCACTTGCATAAGGTCATCTGACGTGCACTTCTTTATTCATTGAGTATCCTCTGGCAGAATAATTTCATTCATATTATGGTCACATGGTTTCGCCTTCAGCCTAATATTTATATATTCGTGTGCACTACTTACAGTTACACATGCCTATATTTTATGGACTTTCTTACACATACTAAACCAAAGCTAACGCTACGAAGCCTTTTATGTCAGAAATAATATACATTGATTGTTTCCGGATGTCATGTTTATAAATGTCTTTTGAATCTATCGAATGCACATCAATAACTTGTACTAGACTGCCATGCGGAATGGCGGATGTCAGGTCGGCTAGAGTAGAACGTGGCCAACGCAAAAATACACAGGGTCTATAACTTTGTATTCATTTATTTACGCAAAGAATACAATAATTGCTAAAGAAAGTAAGCTGTGAGTTTCACCTTGTGCCTTTTTCTTACTCTGTGCAGGAGAGACATTCTTGTCAGTACCCTTACTAGCACTCTCTTCTTCCTCTGACAATGGCAGGTTACGGAGGGCTGAAGTTACAAAGCAACTATTGTAACACTACCATAACCATTTCCTCCATAAAAAGCCTTTATAAACCTGTACAAACAGAGTAGACTCAGATCAAATGGCTCCTGTAGGAGCCGTCTGATCAGTGTCTGCTCTGTTTGCTTGTAAAATAATACAGGTATGATTCTACTGTTTCTGCAGGTATGTAATATACAGGTATGAGTCTACTGTGTTCAAGCCCCATTATAAAAATTAATCTTATTAATATTCATGATGTCATTATTTCTTAAATGAATATTCATGGATTAAAGAGTTAAAACAAAGACTAATGCTGGGTCTTAAACCCTTTCTCTGTTGAATAAGCATCAGTAAGTGTACTGTGCTCACTAAACCCTTTACTTCAAGTTCATACAAATGCTTTTTCATAACTTTGCAAACTGAGGAGGCCAGTAGCTGTCTGAACACAGTCTACTATGTTTGTTTATAAAATTATAATAGATCTGACTATTTCTACCCATACGAAAAAAAAAGAAAAAATTGTTTACAAATGCCATAAAAACAAGATGCCCCCAATATGACCTTGACCTTGATAAGTCATCCCTAAAAATGATTGCCTCCATAAGTAATTAAGATGCACATACATGCCAAGTTTGAAGTATGTATGTGCAATGGCAACAAAATGATCGCCAACGTTAAAGTTGGTGACAAACAGTTGGAACAGACAAACCAACAGACACTTTTACCTCTGAATTTGGAAATTTTCAATCAAAACTGGAGAAAAAACAACTTTTTGCCATTTGGAACACAGCCCAGTAACGACTATAAAATTACTTGAAAAAAACACCTGAAGGTTAACCCTTTCCCTCATATGAACGCTTTTTCCCGCATTTGCAAACAGGGTAATTCCAGATGAGACAGCTCATACAGATGTCTAATTAGGGTCTGCTCTGTTTGCTTATGGTATAATATACCGTAGATCTGATTCTAGTGTCTGTCTGAGCCAAAACATCACGTGTACATATGCCGTCAGAAAATTTCAGCTTATAAATATTCATGATGTCATTATTCCTTTCACGAATATTAAACAGGGAAAGGGTTAAACTGACATGTGTACCTCTGGTAGTTGATCTAGTTGTTCGCTTTCCACTGTTTACTTCTGGATCTCTGGTTGTGTCCGGCTTACTGCTGTCTGTTACATCTAAATCTCTGGTTGTGTCTGGCTTACTGCTGTCTGTTACATCTAAATTTGTCTTTCCATCATTTTCCTGCTCTTTGTTTCCAATCCTTTTGATATGTGTCCTTTTATCACTTGATTGCACACCTTTCTGTGATGATGTGTCGGTTTCTTTTTTATTCTGACTGGACAGGTAGTTGCTCAGCATGTCATCAAAACTATCTCCAGATAACAAATCACAAGACACAGAATTGTCAGCTCTGGACTCCTGGGAATTATCACTGATTTCATTGGTGTTTTTCTCAACTTCACTTGAATTTTCACTACATTTTTGTACAACATTTCCAGCTTTAGAAGGTGATGCTGCTTTGTGTACAGGACTGTCAGAGTTTTGTAACAGTGTCCGCCTTTTATTTGAATCTTTAGGACTGTCAAGAATTGTATCTTCCCTATTTCTTTTCCTAGTGCTTGACTCATTTAAGCTCAGAGGTCTGTCTAAGTCTGAATTAAAGTCGTAGGTGTTCATATTAGCAGTTTGACTTAACCTACCATCATCTAGCTCCACTATACCCTTCCCTGGGAATAAACTTGTATCCTTGTTTGATCTATCATCTATTGCATCATCTACATCGCTAACCTCACTTCCTGGTTTTCTCTTCAACCCAGTACCCTGTTTTACACCTCTGGCAGCATTTTCCACATTGTCCCTTGCAGACTTGTTCCTCTCTTTCCTCTTTCCAGTGGTCATTTCCAAGGGTTTTTTCCTGGGTACATGAAACAATGCATCAAATGCTGAAACACAAAACAAACAACTTATATTAAAAGTTATTGTAATAGAGTCAAAGCTGTCACTATGTTGAATGCACTGCTTATCAACGTGTCAATGCGCCCGACTTAAATTCTTTACTCTATGAATATTTGTGTAAAAAATATGGTCTCATGAATATTAATTATATGAACTTTTATAATGGCAAATGAACACATGAAAATATTTGGCCATGATAGAAAGTGTACAATCAGATCTATATAATTCAAAAGGCAAACAGATAGAAACTAGAAATGTGTCCATAGGACACTGATGCCCCCACTTCAGATTTTTTTGTCCCAGAGAGTAAGAGCCATAATCATGTATGCAACGACTGAAGTGATTTATGCCATTTTTGCAAATAAAGGGTTGCTACTCCTAAATTTCGGTGTGGATTGGACAAATACTTTCCATGAAAGAGTCTGGACAAGATATTTTTAAAGTCATTTTTGCAAATAAAAGGCCGCAACTCCTGGACAACTGAAGCGATTTACATGGGTATCGAACTTGACCAAGATATTATGGCCACAAACATGTGTGTAAAGTTTGGTGCGGTTTTGACAAATACTTTCCATGAAAGAGCCCGGACAAATTCTTCTAGATGTGAGTACGGACGGACGTATGGACAAGAGCAACCCCATATGCCACCACTTTATGGGGGCATTACAAACAATTTGCTATTAGAGGTTATCATTGCAGGTATAAACGATCAATTTGGTAGAATCGTCTCACTTATACTGCCGATGTCTGGCAGCAAAATCAACTTTATAGGGGCTGTCAATGTGACCTTTACATCATTGATCTCTGACTTTGCCATAAAAGCTGGTGAGTATTATCACCAGAACTAGCTTTTCCTAATATGTTGCCTTCAAAAATCAGGTGAGTACTAAACAAGGATGCACATTATACTTGACAAAAGATGGCTGTTGAAAATGCAGACTAGAGCCACTGCATTCAGTCTGTGGCTTTTGTATTGAGCGTGTACGGAAATCTGACCTAGGTCTAACCCCTTTACTCTATGAATATTCATGTCAGAAATAATGACATCATGAATAATAACTAGATTATTTATTGTAGTTTTGGCCATGGCATAAAATGTGGATTCATATCATAAGCAAATAGAGACTCTGATCAGAAATCTCCTACATGAGCTGTTGGCAAAGGCATAGAAAGGTGTATTTATAGAGTAAAGGGTTAACTCTTTACTCCATAGAAATGTCTTTTGGCATCTTTGAAAACTGTGTAGAACAAGACCAGACAGCTCCAGTAACATCTGGGTCTACTGTTTGCAGTGGAAATAAAAAGCGTATTTAAGGAATAAAGGGTTAAGAATAGCTCCTTTATTTCCCTACCAAACCCTATGACTTAACAGTATTACAGAGGTCCAGATAAGGTGTGTATATTAAAACATTTTCAAGAATAACTTCTTTATTTCTCCACCAAACCCAAACCCTGTTTTGTGACAACTCTTTAGAATGGTCTCTATGGGGCGGTTCTAAAGAGTAATCACAACATAGGATTTGGTGGAGAAATGACAATTTTGATATCTGAGTATGCCCCTTTATGTGTTGCTCTGGTATCAATTTAAATCGAGCACTTGAATACATGGCAGGGGTGTAAAATTCCACTCGCCCACTCGCCAATGCGAGTAGGTTTTGGAGTCGGTCGAGTGCTTTAAAACATATGCTCGACCTTTAGGGCGAGTGGATTTTTTGATCTGACATTTTCCCAATTGATAACCTTGAGTAAAATACCTTAAATTGCAAATTAAAACGGCTGAAAAGTCTCTGCAAATGTCAGGTTGAAGACACAATTTCCACTCTGTCTCACACTTAATAATATCTACAAAGAATTCAGAGGCATTCCGATTTACACGCACCTGTTACCTAGCGAGACATATTCGACCCAAGTAGAAATGTTTCGCTCAAAGGAAGTTTATTTGTGTTAAATATTTCGAGTGGTGGTTCAAATACTCAGTCTTGTTATGAAATTAAAATATGCATAGCAGTTTAATAACGTTTTTCAGTACAATAATCGGTTTAACTGAAAAAATCTTGATTTAAACCTTCGACGATTTCGTACCTAATTTAAACGAGTAAAAATATTAGAGGCCGAAAAAAACGGAAGCACCGTAAGATTTACCCGCAATATGTCAAAATGTCCAAACAAACAAGCTTTCATTCGTTCTCCGGTGGGGAAGAATGGGTTGCAGGTGATGACAAAAGGGAAAAGAAAGAGAAAAGAAAGAAAGAACCACAGAAACAGTATGATAAAGTACGAGATCAAGAAAAATGGTCCAATGAGTTTGAATGGGCGAAAGGGACTATGGTGGTTTCGTCAAACTACCGGTTCGTCAAACTGTATGAAAAAAATGTTTCGTCAAACTGGCAATTGTATAGTATAATAGAGGAGGGTGTATTAATTACAGTAATTAGGTCCATACCTGAAAGCAATTGATGTGTTTATGCCACGTTTTGATAACTGTTTGGTCGAAAATAGTTTGGAATCCAACCATTTGCTGAACATTTCACTGATTTAATAGATCATACAAGGTTGTACTGATCCTGCATGACTTAGTGATTTGAAGTTTAAACAGGCTTGTTTTTGGCAATAAAAGTATATGCTTTTAATTTTTATCTTCATTCATAATCAACTATATATGATATAGATCACACCGGCTTTTAAAGAGTACATGTATGAAAAATCAAGGGCGAGTGAAAGTTGCATAAGGGCGAGTGGATTTCAGTGGTCACTAGTCCTGCAGGGCGAGTAGCTTTTGAAATTTTTTTACACCCCTGCATGGGAACGATGCCCTAGAGACAACAAATATTTGTATCTAGTTTAAAAAAAAATTGTTTTAAAATGCGACAAGACTTACAGAATTCCGGATCTTTCTCTGTTTGTACATAACCTTTCAGTTTTGACATCCAGCTCTGGTCAATGTCATACTTGTATTTATCCAGATTTGGCAGAATCACCTTGCGATATCGAGCACTCATGGACTCTGAAGAGTGATTAGTGATCTGAAATAGACAGCACTTGCACCTAAATAAATCCTTTACTCTGAATTCTCATGTAAGAAATAATTTATTATCTGAAATTAAATAATGGTATACAAACACAAGATTTATTGACCATGCAGAAACTGTAGAATTGGATCTCTACTATTCCATGATCAGACAGCTCATACAGGAGCCGTCTGATCTCAGTCTACTACTCTACAAAAGTTTCAAAAGGTGTCTATATCATGTAATGTAGAAGATAGAAACAAGGTCCAAAATACTGTTACAAAGTTAGGTTTCCTGTCTATTTCTGGCAAACTGGTGGAACATTGTAACCGTTTTAGAAAGTATAGAGTTCAATCAAATTCCATTAGCAGAGTAGACCCTAATCAAACAGTTCCTATAGGAGCTGTCTGATCTGGGTATACTCTGTTTGAAGATGCATGAAAACACGTTTATAGAGTGAAAGGGTTAATAGAAGTCAATAGTATCACAATTTATAACTGATCGCTCTGACAGGACACCTTTGATCTGGGCCTACAGTGTTTTAAATGTCTTTTATACTCACTTTGAAGGGCTAATTCATTTATTTAACCCCTTGACCTTTTCATGACCCAAATCACATTTTATCTTCTTAACCCTTTCCCTCATATGAAAGTGATTTCACGCATTTGCAAACTGAGTAGACCCAGATCAGATGGCTCCTATAAGAGCTTTCTAATCAGGGTCTGCTCTGTTTGTTAATGGAATTTGATAGATTGGTTTCTTTACTTTCTAAAATGGCTACAATGTTCAACCTTCCATATGCCATTATAACTATTTTGTCCATGAATATTCAGTAGGTATTGAAATTTGGACTAAACATAGAAAAGAAAAGGGAAAGGGTTAAAAAAGACAAACAAGAGGGCCAGAATGGCCCTGACATCGCTCACCAGACAATCAGAGGAGAAGATTTTCAAAGTTTTCACAATATGTTTCTATTGAAAACTTAATACCCCAGGGGCGGTGCCAATTTTGACCCCAGGGACACAATTTATATAACTTTTGTAGAGGACCTGAACATGATGCTGAAAGAATGTAGTGAAAGAATGGATAGAGCATAGACCACTGGAACTTGGTATTAATTCTTTGGATGCTAGAGGTGGATTCTCCCACCACTAATGACCTATGCAAACAGTTTGGATCCAGATCAGGCCCCTGATAATGTGGGGCCTGATCTGATATCCAAATTGTTTGTAAATGAGACTGAACTTCTGAAAAACTTAGAAAGAAAGTGTGTAGTGGGATTCTCCCACCACTAATGACCTATGCAAACAGTTTGGATCCAGATCAGGCCCCACATAATGTGGGGCCTGATCTGATATGCTCTATATTGATATCTGGTAGCTTAATGCAGGGCATAGGTATGAAAAAAAGCTTATTGTTCTTAAAGTTCTGCATATTGAGAATTATCCACAGTTTTCTCAATCTTAAATGAGTGTGTGTTATTTGTCTAAACACAATTTCTACTCTACTGATCAGGCTAAGGGTGATTATATAAGAACTCACACTGACTGGTCTCAGCACTGCAGGCTGATATATTAAGGAGAAACCTTTAGACTGTAGTTTCTGATGTGAAGAAGTCTATACACACAGGGCAGGGCCAATTTTAACCCCAGAACTATGATACTTATAAAACTCATAAAGTTATGCTAAGTAAATCTATACACAAAATATCTAAGCTCTGGGACATGTAGTTTCTGACAAGAATATTTTTAAAGTTTTTCATATGCATAACTAGTGATCCTATGGGCTGTTTAAGCAGTCAGCTACAAAAAACTGGCAATCCCTGGGGTGGGACCAATTTTGACC
The DNA here is from genome assembly GCA_963576725.1 of Azorinus chamasolen. Taxonomy (NCBI): domain Eukaryota; kingdom Metazoa; phylum Mollusca; class Bivalvia; order Cardiida; family Solecurtidae; genus Azorinus; species Azorinus chamasolen. Next base: position 59,099,269 of record OY755242.1, read on the forward strand.
CTAGGGGCATAATTTATAAAACTTTTGTAGAAGCCCTGAAGTTGAAGCTATGTGCCAAATATGAAAGCTGAGGACCTTCTAGTTTTAGAGGAGATGATGTTCAAAGTTTTCACTATATGTTACTATTGAAAACTGAAAACCCCTGGGGCAGGGCCAATTTTGACCCCAGGGGTATAATTTATATAACTTTTGTAGAGGGCCTACAGATGATGCTATGTGCCAAAGATGAAAGCTGAGACCCCTGTAGATTCAGAGGAGAAGAACTTGGTTCAAATTGTTGACGACGAACGACGCACGACGGACATCAGGCGATCACAAAAGCTCACCCTGAGCACTTTGTGCTCTGGTGAGCTAAAAATTCATAAGAGGTTAAAGGTTATGTGACTACTAAAGAGACGGTTCACTGTTACCTGCAACATCTCCATGTCCTTCCACACCCTTTTCCCTGTCGCTTCATGGTACCTGCGCTCTTCTATGAGGTATGTTATCATTTCAAGGTCCTCCTCTTTGGTAAACTTAGTTCTCCTGGCATAGAAAGCAATACAATTCAGTAAGTTTCAACCCAGAGCAACAGACAAAGGGTTAAGATAAAGAACCTGTCAATCCTTTTCTTTATGAATATCTATGATAGCCTTTATATAATTATACCTTTATCGATATTAACCCTTCGCTTGCTACTCACGTCAATATACCTACCAGTAAATAGTGAAGACCCAGATGAGACAGCTCCTGCAGGAGCTGTCTCATCAGGGTCTGCACTATTTACAAGTTTACTATTTACCAGTGCACTCCACAGCAGTGATTGCACAGTGAAATACGTGTACATGTATACAGTGAAGATATATGTAATTATACAACAGGGCATGGGTAAAGAAGGAGAAATGTATTTTAAAATTCAGCAAGCGAAGGGTTAACAAGATTATTTTCATTCAATACATGTATATATTTACGTATATTCAGCAATGTATACAGTCACTTTACTGTACTTTTTACACTATATGTTCATGCTATTATCATTTGATTACGGCAGAACCTGTGTTAACCCTTTCCCTCATATAAACATGTTTTCATGCATTTGCAAACAGAGTAGACCCAGATCAGACGACTCCTATAGTGACCAATCTTTAGAATCTTCTCAACAAAACAATTCTGAAAAGTAATCGCAACATAGGTTTGGTGGAGAAAAAGATAATTTTGGGCATAAATACTTTCTCTGTTGAATATTCATGTAAGAACTTCTAATGTATCAAGGTGGTGTAAATAACTACATGCTAATAATAACATAATGAATATTTATTAGCAGAATTTTTATAATGGCATATGTACACAAGAGTTTGTGGTATTGGTAGTAACTGTACAGTTAGATCTATTACAATTTCATAAGCAAACAGTGCAGATCCTGATCAGATGGCTCCTACAGACACCATCTGATTTGGGTCTACTCTGTTTGAAAAGGTCTTTATATGGAGGAAAGGCTTAATAAGTTTGCAGCCTGTATAAAAATTATGTCTCAAGTTGACAGAAGAAAACAGCATTTACACATTGTATGCTTTGTCTGCTTACAAGATCATGACAGGTCTAACTGTACAGTTTCTACCAATTAAACGAAATATTCATGTGCACAATCTAAGCCATTATAAAAGTAATTCAGCTGAAACAAATGTGACAACTTAATTCAGGTTGAAAGTAATACTGAAAGCTTCTATAGGGGCTTTCAGCATTACTTTAGACTTGCATTAAGCTACGAACTTGAGAAGCTGTCCAGATTTGAAATCAGATGACGCAAACTTCTGTTATCTCGAAGTAATTTGTATGGTCCCTTGAAGTTGGAGATATTGAAGTTGAAATGTAATTCTGATTCTACAGATTCTACTATGACCGAAAATTCTTGTATTCATATGCAATTATAGAAATCTAATTGATATCTAACCCTTACCTTCATAAATACGCCTTTCAATGCCTCTGTAAAAGTCACCTTTTGAAACCATTGGTGATAAATAGACCATTTGCTTCATAGGAGCAAATGCTCTATTTATCACAATGGTTTCAAAACTACACAATGCTAACATTTTCCTTCTGTCTTGTAAATGCTCCTCTTCAGTACTTCTATTCAAAGAGGTTGGGTCTAAAATTAGCCTATGGGGGAGTGGGTTAAGTGAAGTGTTCAGATTAAAGTGTTGTTATATTTTCTGGTCCTTCGGATCATTAGTTATGATGTTTTTATTTTTGAAAATTGAATACTGCTTAAGCCGATGCTAGGGTGTGTGAGTAGAGTTACACTTTAATTACTACTCATGAACAGACTCAATAAAACCGAGTCTGAAATTTTCTCTGGTTGCATTTCTACATTTGCTTTCGAAGGATTAATCATTTTCAGAATTCAGTAACAGAAATTCAGTAAAATGTTTGTGCAAAAGTTTTCCAATTTATACCCTTTGCATTCCTTGGTTGATGTTTTAATGATGACACTGGCATGTTCGAGGCTGTCATTGGAATCACAAGAGAGAAATGACCTCTCAGCATCTGCTCCTACTACTATGCCTGGTGTAACCCTGAAATAAAACCAAATACAGCTCCTTTATTTCTTTCAGAGAGACGATTCAAAGGAAATAAAACCAGAGGACAAGATAAGATGCTTACATTAACAGTAAACTCTTTACTCCATAAATAGTTAAATACGCCTTTCTATGCCTTTGCGAACAGAGTAGACCCAGATCAGATGGCTCCTATAGGAGCCATCTGATGTAGCAGCCATCTGTTTGCTTATGATATAATATACTAATATAGATATGATTCTACAGTTTGTCATGACAAAAATATCCTGTGCCCATGTGCTATTATAACAAGTTAATCTAATTAAAATTCCTGACATCATTATTTCTTTCATGAACATTCATGGAGGAAAGGGTGAAAACATTTTCTAGAATAGCTCTTTTATTTCTCCACCAATTCCTATGTTGAGATCAATCTTTGAAATCATCTCGGGAAGTTGATTCTAAACAGTGGTCACAACATAGGACTTTATGGAGAAATGAAGATTTTAGTACTGAATACATATGTTTATCTATTGCTCTGAAAAAGCTCTACATGTAGATTATGACTGCTGGTCTGTCCAACCATCTGCATCATAACTTTGAGCACTTCTGCACAAAAACATTACCATCACTATATTCAAGAGTTACAAACCACTCTTATACAAGCAAAATATACAACTCCAATATAGAGCCCTGCTGACTAATCATATACACATTTCTCGGTATTCTCTACCATTTTCAGGCAGTCAGATACAAAATCAAATTTTAATTACATGTAAATCCTTTACTGGATGATTTGTTTATTTCACATTTACATCATTTTAACAGTATTTCAGTCATATCACGACATACAGGTGGAAGAAGGCCCTAGATGGCACTGTGACACTGAATTAGGTCATATAGCACTGATGAATGATGAGATGACATAATGAGGGATGATTTCAGGAAGATGATTTCGGCTAATCTCATTCACTGCAAGGCAGCGCATGAGATCAATACCACGGCCCTGCCTTCCTTTTAGTTCTTAGCAGAGGGGATAATCTCCGTCAAATAAACAAAAACAGCCCCTGTGACAATTAAGCCCCAAAACCACTGCAAGGTATGAAGGTCTCTGGGGGTCTACTTTGTATACAAAGGCATGAAAAAGTGTCTACATGTATATGATTGTGAGGGAAAAGGTTAACCCTTTAATCCATGAGTATTCATGCAAGAAATAATTCACAGGTATGTAATAACCCTTTCCTTCATATAAACATGTTTTCACACATTTACAAACAGCGTAGACCCAGATCAGACGGCTCCTATAGAAGCCATATGGCTCCTATAGAAGACATCAGATCAGGGTCTGCTTGGTATGGTAATGGAATCTGAAAGATCTGTTTAATTTCTAAAATGGCCACAAGGTTCTACCTTCCAGATTTCGTTTATTTTTCGATGAAAATTTAGTAACTGTACCATAGGTATTGAAATTTGGAAAAAAAACTTAGAACAGGGATGTATTAATTAGCTGAATGTTTATAATGGCACCATGAACAAGGGAATTTTTACCATAGCCGAAACTGCAGAAATAAATCTATATTATTTCATAAACAAACAGAGCAGACCCTGATCAAACAGCTCCTACAGGTTCTGTCTGATCTGGGTCTACTCTACAAAGGTGTCAACAAAAGTCACTATGGAGTAAAGGGTAATTTAACCCTTTCTCTCATATAAATACATTTTCATGCATTTGCAAACAAACAGATCTAGATCAGATGGCTCCTATAGTTTGCTTTTGACATATTATATAGATCTGATTCTGCAGTCTGTGTCAAAGCAAACACATTCCTTAAAAACATTATATTATAAAAATTCAGCTAATAAATATTCAAGATGTTGTTATTTCTTACATGAATATTTAACAGGGAAAGGGTTCAGTACCTCCATCTTTTGCAAGCCACACATAAATGGCAAGCACAATGACATTTTGCTATTGACAAGCTTACTTGTATGACTCGGTATCCAGAAGTTGTCCTTGCTTGATGCAGTCTTGCACAAAGTCTGTGGAAACATAGCCTTCCCTGGAGACAAAACTGCCTTTCTCTGCCAGTCTGTAATCAAATAAGTCACACCATGAGAAGAGGGAACCTCAGTGATTTGTGATCATCATAGATCAGGAGTCGGGACTAATGATTGCAAAATCAGAAAAATCTACACTGTCATATTCAACAAACCTCTGCAGTTGCTAATGAAATTACCCATATTCAGACACAAAACCTCCCCTCTCCTTTTGTTTGCAAAGCATTAATAAATCTTTTGGTGGCAAATATTTTTTGTCTGCAAACATTTAACACTTTCCTCCATGAATATTTAGGTAAGAAATACCGGTAGTGACATCATTAATATTAACGAGATTAATTTGTTTTAATAGCACATTGACGCAGGAACTTTTGGCCATGCCTGAAACTGTGGAATCATATCTACCAGTATATTATATCAAAAGCAAACAGAACAGGCCCTGATCAAACGACGCCTATAGGATCTGGGTCTACTCTGTTGCAAAGGCATAGAAAGGCGTATTTATGGAGTAAGGGGTTAAGTTTCTGAGTAACCTTCCTTCAATTTCTGTTGACCCTTTCCATGTTGAATATTCATGTTAGAAATAATGACATAATGAATATTTATCAGCAGGATTTATATAATGGCATATGTACACATGATTTGGTATTGGTAGAGACTGTTGATATTATGGGTTTATGTATGTATTTCGCAAGCACAGTTCCTACCCTGTATGCAAAGGCGTGAAAAGGTATCAGTAATCTATATCAAGTTAAGGGTTGATAGTCATGATCTGTTGATAACTTATTCCTTTCCTTCATATAAACACTTATTCACACCATTGCAAACAGAATATATCTCATTGAGAGTCGTCTGATCGGGGTCTGCTCTGTTTGCTTGTGACATACTTCTTCCCTTTAAGTACAGTGACAGCTTTTGTCAAAATAAAAAAATCCCTTTGATGTATGGTTTTAAAATTACTTTGATTAATGTACTTACTTATAACATGTCGCTGTGACTTTGGACGTAATCTTTCCACCCTCATGCTACAAAAAAACCAAAAACTGTTGCATAAATAGCAAAAAGTGTGCATGTTGAATGATGTTCTTTCTTGTCCCTCCAAAGCTTTAAAGTGATAGTCTCCTCTTGCAACACATTTTAAAAATGCCCAAATGATACATATATCAATTGTTTACATACTGAAACAAGACGGCCAGAATGGCACTGAAGCGCTCACCAGACAATCAGAGGAGAAGATTTTCAAAGTTTTCACTATACAGGTAAACCTCTGAAAACTGAACCTCTGAAAACCGAAAATCTCTAAAAACCGAACAAATATTTTGGTCCCAAATTTTTCCTTATATATTCTATATAGAAAAGCTCTCTGAAAACCGAACTCTCTGAATTCTGAATACCGAACACATATTCCGGAACAGAAACCTATATTTCCATTGTAAATCACCTCTGAAAACCGAACATACCCTGAGGGCCAATTATGGGTGCTGGCTTGTTGATAGTTTGACTATGGAATTTTGGGACACCTACTGTGTTTGACAGCTGCCTGTGTTTGTGTACTGAAGGTGTGAAAACCACAACAGGGGTATAGGCTAATACTGTAGCTGATGTTGCTTTTGGAAATCATAAGAAAACTTTAATTAGGCATGATTTTTCACACCTCTTTATTGAAATTAAGGGAAGATGATCTCAACATGCAAATTTTGTTTTCATAAACACGATGCCTACATACTTAAATGTTCATGCTACATATTACCAGCGCTTCAATTGACTGATATAACTTCATTATCAGGTGAGAAAATTAAGTTTAGAGTAATTCTGCATGAACAAGCCTTTTGATTATGAAAAATAATAAAAGATAATAAAATCAATCAGGCAATGAATCTGACCGATGCTCCAATGTCATTCATATGCGACAAAGTATAAATTAGATAAAACAATATTACAATATGATTATTTTCTTATTACTGAATACTCTCATCTATAGTAGAAACTGATGTGTGTATCTTATTCTGATAAGATCAAAAGAAGTGAACAATATTACAGAAGATCACATTCATTACCTTCAGGTTTCACATTAAGAAAAATCTCTGAAAACCGAACACCTCTGAAAACCGAACATTTTGTCCGGTCCGAAGGTGTTCGGTTTTCAGAGGTTTACCTGTATATGTTTTTGTTGAAAACTGGCTACCCCTGGGATGGGGCCAATTTTGACCCCAGGGCCATAATTTATACAACTTTTGTAGAGGACCTGAACATGATGCTATGTGCAAACAATGAAAGCTGAGAACCACCCAGTTTCAGAGAAGAAGATATTCAAAGATTTCGTTATTTGTTTCTATTGAAAACTGCCCACCTCTGGGGTGGGGTTAATTTTGACCCCAGGGCCATAATTTATACAACTTTTGTACAGGACCTGAACAAGATGCTCTGTACCAAATATGAAAGCTGAGAGCCTTCCAGTTTTAGAGAAGAAGATTTTCAAAGATTTCACTATTTTTTTTCTATTGAAAACTGCCCAACCCCTGGGGCGGGGCCAATTTTGACCCCAGGGCCATAATTTATATAACTTTTGTAGAGGATCTGAACATGATGCTCTGTGCCAAATATAAAAGCTGAGAGCCTTCCAGTTTCAGAGGAGAAGATTTTCAAAGATTTCAGTATTTGTTTCTATTGAAAACTGCCCAACCCCTGGGGCGGGGCTAATTTTGACCCCAGGGTGATAATTTATAAAACTTTTGTAGAGGACCTGAACAAGATGCTATGTGCCAATTATGAAAGCTGAGAGCCTTCCAGTTTCAGAGAAGAAGATTTTCAAAGATTTCACTATTTGTTTCTATTGAAAACCTACCACCCCTGGGGTGGGGCCAATTTTGATATGTAAAAGGGGAATTACTCCAAAAATGTTGATGCTAGAGTTATGGACCTTGTGCATGACACTAGTCCTCATCATGCTTCTTCAATGTGTGAAGTTATAATGAATTTGGCATAACTTTGTAGGAGATATGGCCCCGACAAGAAGCGTGACAGACGGCCGGCCGGACAGACGGAATCGAGCAAACCTATAGTCCCCCAACCGGTAACCGGTGGGGGATTAATAAATTAATCTATACTTATGTCCAAAATTTCAGATATTTTCATTACATCTTCATGAGTTCATATTAGTATTCATATCTTATCTTAAGATTGATGTACTTTTAACCCTTCCCCTGTTCTATGTTTATTCAAAATTTCAATACCTAGTGAATATTCATGGACAAAATAGTTATAATGAAATATGGAAAGTGGGACAGTATAGCCATTTTCGAAAGTAAAGAAACATATTTCAAATTCCATTGACAAACAGATCAGACCCTGATCAGACAGCTGCTACAGGAGCCGTCTGATTTGGTCTGTTCTGTTTGCAAATGCATGAAAAGTCATTTATATGAGGGAAATGCTTAGTAAACATATTATAAGTACATGTATATTGTATACAAAATAAAAATAATTTAATGCAATTTGCACTATATTATATCATAAGCAAATACAGCAGATTGATCAGATGGCTACTACATGAGCCATCTGATCTGGGTCTACTCTGTTTGCAAAGGTGTAGAAATGCATATTTATGGAGTAAAGGGTTAATTGTTCTATTTACAGGTCAGATCTAATTTGCAACTGCCATTATCCAGAAGGGAGGCAATCCAGTTGTAATCAAAAAGTGTGAAAGGGAGATGTATGCTTAAATAGATGCAATAGAACACTTGAATTTGTATTAAGCTAAACTTCACAGCAGATACAGTTATGGGATATATATTGATAGCTGGAAGCTTAATGCAGGGCATAGATATGGGAAAAAGCTTTAAGAGCTTTCTACATTTTGAGTATTATCCACAAATTTTCTCAATCTAAAATGAGTGTGTGTAATTTGTCTAAACACAATTTCTACTCTACTGATCAGGCTAAGGGTGATTACCAATACACTCTGGCCAGCAGTCCTATCAGCTCTGAATATTAGGAAAACTTTAACCTGTAGAACCTTTAGACTGTAGATGTGAAAAAGTATACATACACAGGGCAGGGCCAATTTTAACCTCAGAACTATGATATTAACAAAACTCATAAAGGTATGCTAAGTTAATCTATACAACAAATATCTAAGCTCTGGGACATGTAGTTTTGACAAGAAGAGTTTCAAAGTTTTTCCTATGCATATATAGACTAGTGATCCCATGGGCTGTTTATGCAAACTGTCAATCCCTGGGGTGGCGCCAATTTTGACCCTAGGGGCATAATTTATATATCTTTTGTAGAAGACCTGAAGTTGAAGCTATGTGCCAAATATGAAAGCTGAGAACCTTCTAGTTTGAGAGGAGAAGAATTTCAAAGTTTTCACAATATGTTTCTATTGAAAACTGAAAACCCCTGGGGCAGGGCCAAGTTTGACCCCAGGGGCATAATTTATATAACTTTTGTAGAGGACCTACAGATGATGCTATGTACCAAAGATGAAAGTTGAGAATCCTGTAGATTCAGAGGAGAAGATTTTTAAAGGTTGAAATTGTTGACGCCCGACGACGGACATCAGGCGATCACAAAAGCTCACCCTGAGCACAAAAGTGCTCTGGTGAGTTAAAAAGACATGTCACACCTTCTTGCTAATACATGTACTATAAGGTTTACGCTGGTTACATAAATACAACAGGGAAAGGGTTAAATGGTCCAGTGCGAAATAATCGACGTTCTTTGGTAGTGGGAGAGATGATGAGAGGAGGGATTAAAGAGAAAACCATGAAAAGAAAAGAGTAGCAAACATGGAATAAAGCTCCATCTATGCAAGTCCACATATGTGTACCCACATATGTGTATCTAATTTGTGATATCGTTCTACTTTCGATTTAATGACTCAGTCAGATCAAAGTTATTTAAACTTGACAGCATAACAGTGTTTGCCTAAAAATGTAGGACAAGTAACTTTTCTAGAGGACAAGTGTTGCGTTTATTTTGTGGTTCGGTGTTACTGTATGTACACAAGATATGTTGCATTGAAAAAACTGTAGTCAGCTCTATTATAATTTCATAAGCAAATACAACAGACCCTGATCATACCCCTGATCATCATGCAATAAATGTGGTGTTAATTGAACATTTAACCCCCTTACCAGACTGGATTCGGACTTTAATATTGAAACAGCTAGTGACTATCGCAACGTTGTATCTTGATTTACTAACATACCAAACTAATTTCCATTAATTATACACAAAAACTATTCCTTTTTTTTTTTTTTTTTTCCACTGTGTTTTCATCACATAAAGCCTTTCACTCCATTAACCGGTAATCGGAAATCCATTCACTTACGAAACAAAAGTAATCGGCTGTTGAAAATACCGAGTCCCAGTCTGAGCAGTCAGCAAGCAACAAGCACTTGCTATATAGGAAATCAAGTGTTCAACGGACTGAGAGGTTCGAATGTCAATTGTACATAACAACTGTTTGAAATGTGAGTCTGCCAGAATTTCAGCTCCAAATAAATCATTATTTCTCCTCCAAAAAGCTACTCGTCCTGTTGGACGTGGGCTTCCAAATTTTTACTCGTCCTACACCACTTTCCACTTGTAATTACGAGCAATTGAATGAAATTTTCGAGGCCTGTGCAGCACTATTTTATGTTTGCCATAGTTAACAACATTCACGTATAATACGATCTTGAGTGACTTGGGAATGGCATACAGTTACCCACCAGCTTTCAAAAGCTACTCGCCCTGCAGGACTAGTGACCACTGAAATCCACTCGCCCTTATGCAACTTTCACTTGCCCTTGATTTTTCATACATATGTACTCTTTAAAAACCGGTGTGATCTATATCATATGAAGTTGATTATGAACGGAGATAAAAATTGAAAGTATATATTTTTATTGCAAAAAAATAAGCCTATTTAAACTTCAAATCACTAAGTCATGCAGGATCAATGCAACTTTGTATGATCTATTAAATCAGTGAACTGTTTGACGAAACCACCATACTCCCTTTAGCCCATTCAAACTCATTGAACCATTTTTCTTGAAATCGTACTTTATCATACTATTTCTGTGGTTCTTTCTTTCTTTTTCCTTTTTGTCATCATCTCCAACCAATGCTTCCCCGCCGGAGAATGAATGAAAGCTTGTTTGTTTAGACATTTTGACATATTGCGAGTAAATCTGACAGTGCTTCCGTTTTTTTCAGCCTCAAAATTTTTACTCGTTTTAATTAGGTACGAAACTTCGGAAAGCGTCGAAGGTTTAAATCAAGAATTTTTCACAGTTTAACAGATTATTGTACTGAAAAACGTTATAAAGCTATTATGTATATTTTAATTTCATAACACGATTGAGTATTTGAACGACCACTTGATATATTTAACTCAAATAAACTTCCTTTGGGCGAAACATTTCTACTTGGGCCGAATATGTCTGGCTAGGTAACAGGTGCGCTTAAATCTGAATGCCTCTAAATTCTTTGTAGATATTATCAAGTGTGAGACAGAGTGGAAATTCTGTCTTCAATTTGACATTTGCAAAGACTTTTCAAGCATTTTATTTTGCAATTTAAGGTATTTTATTCAAGGTTATCAATTGGGAAAATGTCAGATCCAAAACTCCACTCGCCCTTTAGGGCGAGCATATGTTTCAAAGCACTCGACCGACTCCAAAACCTACTCGCCAATGCGAGTGGGCGAGTGGAATTTTACACCCCTGCCCACTCTCAGCATCAACAATTAGCAATTATTGGAATATGGAAATTTAGTAGAACCTTGCACAATATTGAAATAAATCTATCTATCTACCCCTCTAATGCAACCACTTAATGAATAAACATGGGTGTCTTTATATCAGGTGGTTGCTGAATGCAGGGCAAAAGTAATGTAAAAAGCTCCCACTTTTGTCCTGCATTAAGCTACCACCTGCATCTAGCAAGGGCGTTGTGCCCATTACGCACAATACGCATAAAAATATTCTTTTGCTTATCTACATGTATTTTGATGGTGTTCATGGTGCGTCATAATCAGGGGTGAGAATGGCCATTGGTGAAAAAAGTGGAAAATTGGCAGGAGTCAAGGGGGCCGCCTAGGCCCCTTGCGGGACATGGGCAGCGCCCATGTGGGGGGCTCAGGGGGGCAAAGCCCCCCGAAGCAAAATGAAATATAGCTTTCCTAAGCACTTCAGGAGCCTTCCCCTGCATTTTCACTTGGGTCTGTCATTCATGTGTTTTTTTACAATTATACTTAAGTTGCATGTCATACACGATGAGCTGTGTTTCAAACAAACCAGTTGTAGAACATGTCCATACAATTTACATTCAGTTTATTATTGGATCCATTCAACATTGCCAGATTAATTTCTTGTCAAACACAAGCAATTAAAACTCACACGTTTTAAAAATGAAATCAAATGGAACTCTGTGATCACAGATAAAGATACAAAATTTGATTTAAAGTTGGCATGGTATTGTAACAGTTAACTTTCTAGACAAAATTCACCAAAGTTCACATTACAGTCACAATTTCTAGACAAAGTTCACATTCAAACTCTGATTCTGATTACTTTTTTATGTCAATAAACCATCTTCTAATTCATTAAACTGGTTTATTAAAAACAAAATATAACTTTTCTGAATCGATACATCTTGACCAGTTCCTTTAACATTACCTATGAATAGCTATTGACAGACAACTTTCTGGTGAATACTTGACATTACAGGTTTTTACCTGTGACTGGAAATCCGCTGTTTCAATAACTGGACATGTTTAAAGCTTTTCAGAAGGTTCTTATATGCTACGCAGTCGCGTTTGCCGTAATTCATTTGTTTGGAACAAAGTTTACACAAGGTTCCCTCGTCCGAAGTTTACTTTCAGTTTCAAGAAATCGTCGCAAATTATCACATTTCTTGTCTCTGTACCAAATGTCAACGTAATTTCTTTCTCTAGCCATCTTGGGTAGAACCTGTTTTCCACACTTTTATCGTAATCTCTGCCTATGCTTCTCATTTCTGTCTTAAATTCAGATTAATTGACAGTACAGATACAGAATTTCATATCACGGACGCCATCTTGGAAATGTTGAACGAACACTGCATAATACGAGCGTTTTGATTGGCTGTAATACAAGAGTCTCGTTATTCGATTAGCTGAACCGAAATATCGCTGTTAACGTGATATAAACGTTGTTAACGCGGATTTACTTGGAATAGTGTAAGAATATATCGGCAAATAATAATTTCCTGAATTATTTGCCATAACCCCCCCCCCCCCCCCCCCCCCAACCAATTTCTCAACGGATTTACATCGATCTCAAAAACGGCCCTGAGAGAAACGAAATCCGCGGAATCGCGGAAAATTCTCACCCCTGCATAATAGAAAAGCTTTAATAGTCATATTTATGCCATCATAAACCAATAATTGTCGTGTGAACAGTCTCATCATACTGTAAATTTACGTCATCAACTTGCAAACGTCATCAAACAGCAATGCTTTGACAGCATATTTTACTCATTATAATATTGAAGTTCCTACACAGCGATTTTTTTCCCTATATAACTGGTACCGTAAAACGGACCCTGTCACCGTTTGAAACGGACCTTCACAATTTACAAGCAGGGTCCGTCGGACCTATTCACAAAGCTGTTGAATTATTTCACAATCGGCCTTTTACTTTGTACTTACACTGATTTTTTACCAATATTTACATCGCTATATTCCCCTTTGCAAAGTTTTGTATCTCAAACGGTTTCTCGGGAAAAATCCAAGGTATTCGAATTTCGTATCACTTTTCTTTGCACGTCTCGGACGCTTTTACAAGAATATGAATAAAACGTATGCGTCTCGGTCCTCAAATTTATATTCGGCCGAAAATTCTTTCAAACGGTGATTCAATTGGTAAAAATGTGCATTTAACCACCTATCCAAATTTTCACAATTTTTGTAAAAACACTGATACTTTTTTCACAATTTTTGACAACATCACGCTAATTTTTCACAATTCAAGAGGTACCGGACCCATTCACAATCCCAGGAAAAAAACCGGTTAATCGGAGCTCTGTCACACAATCATTCAAACACCGTAAAATGCGACTGCATATATATGATGAAAGAGCAATGAGGACCATTTGTTATCATCAATATATGCACATAATAATGACCTGGGTGCTAATAATTGATAAATCCCATCGATCCTATCTTATCTTCAAAAAACTTTTGTGTAATTAAACGAAAGAGATGGGATAAACTGGCCGAGATGGACAGGACCGACTTGACCCAAGGCCGAGTTGTCCCGGATTCTGGGGATGCTTGATAAACAAGAAACGTATACTTGTTTTCAATTCCAAAGGGCCTTTTCTTTAACTGAACAAACCTCTATTGTTGGTCTCAGATCTTGCCTCTCTCTACAAGGTCGCATGAAAAATGTGATGTTTTTGAAAATAAGTATTTTAGAATCGCTTATCTTCGAATTTATTTCCTCCGCCATTTCCTTGTGAATGGTTCCTTCATGAGATGGGTACCATCCCGCCTCCGCTGCTTGATTCGGGTCCTTCCGACAAAGTCCGGTAAGTTGATGTGAAACGAGTACCATTCCTTCGCCTCCAATGTATGAAGAGGCCAGTGTTTATAATTTGACAGATATGTATATTTTTTTCATTTTACAATCATGTGCGGCCATTTGATAATTATACTCACCACTGTCTAGACTGAAAATGGATGGTAGGCAACATGGACACGATATGGTTGATTTTGGTAGAGGTAAGGCTTTATAAATCAGTAACATATTTTCACTTTCAGATTCAGCATCTTTGCCAGAGCCTGGTAGAGGCTATTTGTACGATGTCCGATTTGTACGGTGTTAATTCAGGAGTGGACGTTATGGATGATGGTCAATTTAACATACACAAAATCGCAGCTGAATGAATGAATGAGAAACTATTTAGTTATGTAATTGAATTGAAGCAACATATTCCAAAAGATGAAATGTTTAGCAAGAGTCTGGTCTTATGAATGTTTTTGTCATTCTCATACATGTGATAATTTTTTCGAGGCAAAGAGGGAGATTAGCTTTTCAAATGAGGGAGATTGGGTGTCAAAGAGGGAGATTTATGCGGATGGTTATTTGATGGTATAATAGGCCAGGTACCTATATTTATATTACATAAATATCTGCAAGAAAAGAACAAACCCCCCCCCTCCCACACACACACACACACACACACACACACACACACACACACACACACACCTGGTTTGAAAGGAGGAGGTATGATAAAAGCACTTTTATGCGCGACAAACCATCTTAATTACTAGGGCATTTTTTTGCCTATCTAGCAAATTACATCTGTGTAATTTAGTTTGTATTAATTCTATTTTATATCCTATTCCTTATTCTATTCTGCATTATTCTCTGTTCTACATCCATCAACATCTACTCTATTTCCCATTCCTTTCTATTCCATTCCATCCCATTCTCTTATCTATTCTAATTCCTTTGTGTTTCATTCCATTCTATTCCATAATCTATTCTGTGCTCATATAATCTATTCTAATTACTATTCATTTCTATTCTATTTTTTTTGTGTGTTTGCTATTATCTATTTCCATATACTCTCTTCTAATTACCATTTCTTGCTATTCCATTCCATTCTGGCCAATGGATAGACTTGTGTTTATTATTTTTACTGGCCAATTGATAGACATGTGTTTATTATTATTATTTTTACTATCATTATTTACATTATTCTCATTCTTATATTATTATTGACATTATTGGTTTTATTATTTTAATTCATTTTTGTAATGAAATATATCCAGAAATTTATATTCTGAAATAAACATAATACATTTGTCACTTTCTGTCCGAAATATGGTACTATCCAAACACTAGTACACTATCTTTGCATTTTGTAGTTTCATTTTTGGTTTGAAAAGTGCTTCCTATCTCACCAAATTTTGTGTATTTGACATCCATACATTCTATACTCAGTACAAACACAATTTCTTTTGAATATGTTACCAAATGTCCGTGGAAAACAATGTTTGTGTTTGCCTCTATGAAATGACACATTTCACCGTTCGAAAAATCCGTGGTTTGAGGCAACCAATTTTTTTTATTTTATTTTTTCTGATAAAAGCACTTTTTCATTACAGTTATGCCATGTGGACATCTATTAATAAACTTAGAACCTAAATTAATTTAATAAAGTAACTATCTAGACGTTTAGTCTCAGAAAATAAGATCGTCTTCAACAGAAATTTAGTAGAACCTGACCGTGAAGAAAAAAGAATGTAATGACGACAGTGTAATACACCAGAGACATATATGCATACACAAATGTTTATGTTACGGAATACACACATGCCAAGGTAAATAACACACCATGCTGAGTTTGCTGACCATTTAATCCCTTTTACTTGGGCCACAATTACACAGCATGGTATTTAGGGCATGCTGCGGTGGTCTTTGATAAGGGGCAACATGGCGACGTACTACAAAAGGGACACGGCGCTGTGCCTGCCATGATAAACAGGGCAGTAAATAAGTCAACAACAATGGTTCTTTGAGGCGTCTGGCTAGCGCTTATTGACAAAAAATGCTAGAAAATGGGGTGGGAAAAAAATAAAAATCATTTTTATTCAGAAATCGGGAGATTTCGCCTCCCGGCCGGGACTTGCGGGAGTTGGGCTCAAATCCGGTAGTCTCCCGCAGAATCCGGTAGTTATCACATGTATGCATTCTAATTGGCATACATTGGACTTGTGTTTGTGTTGAGTGCAGATAAGATGTGTAAATTAAACAATTTCAAGAATTCCTCTTCGAGATGATTTGAGTTGGTCACAACATAAGGTTTGGTGGAGAAATGGTGTTTTTAGTATTTGAGTATGCACCTCTTCCTGTTGCTCTGTTGATTTAGTGTTTCATAAACTTTCATATGTATGCATTGTGTTGAGTGTTTCATATGTACCAATTGTGTTGACAGCTATTTCAACCCAATATAAACTTAATGAATACTCATGTATGGAATAATGACATCATAAATACTTTTTATCTAAATTTTTATGATGTCAATCTGACTGAACACATGCCTTTTTATTTTTTTAAAACCCTTTCCCTGCTCTACATTATTCAATCCAAATTTCAGTACCTACTGCAGTACTGCCTACAGAACATTCATGGACAAAGTTATAATGAAATATGGAAGGTGGAACATTGTAGCCATTTTAGAAACTAAAGAAACATATTTATCAAATTCCATTAGAAAACAAAGCAGACTCTTGTCAGACAGTTCCTACAGGAGCCATCTGGGTCTTCTCTGTTTGCAAATGCATTAAATATGTATGAAGGAAAGAGTTAACCATGGCAGGAACTATAGATTCAGAACTTTATTATTTCATAACCAAACTAAAGCAGACCCTGGTCAGACAGCTCCTATAGGAATAATCTGATCTGGGTCTACTTCAAGTTCATTTGCAAAGGTATCAAAAGACATTTATATCAATGCCAAGTGTAGGGTTAACCTTTCCCTGTTTACTATTCATACATGTAAGAAAAAATGACATTCATGCACATCTATTAGAGCTCTCATTTTTGTAATGGAATATGCACACAGGATTTATTGGTATTGGTAGAAGCTGTACAGTCAGATCAATAATAACAAGCAAACAGAGCAGACCCTGATCAGATGGATCCAACAGGAGCAGTCTGATCTGTGGTCAACTCTTTATAGAAAGTTTATACTTTTCAATTTCTCACACAAAATATAAAACTAACCTTGGGAGCTTTCATAGTGAGAAGATCAGTTGGCTGACGGAGTCCATAGTAGTTAGTACATGGATGAAGTTATGAAATTATAACAGTATAAACTTTCTATAATGTCTACTAGACTCTACTACCACACAGTTCAACTTCCGTCAGAATTTATGGGTCAACTCTGTTTGCAAAGACATGAAAATGCATTTGTATGATGTAAAGGGTTAATTACCTGTGCCTCTTAGATTTCTTATCTACAGCACAATATAAAATGTCAGATGTATAGGGCTGTTAGTATTTTCTACAGGATCGGGGAAAGGGCATGATCTTTTATCTGGAAATAGGGCCATTTTGCAGATTTTAGGTCTAATTGAAATCATGTGTGTTTATATATATTCAGAAAGTAACTTTTAAAGTTATTATCTCACTCCTCAACCATTGATTTGCCAAATTATATAACATGTACATCACTATAAAGAGATTTACATAGGCAGAAATAAACTATTCAGTATTGTAAGTTTATGTAACATTGAGGCTTTTAGGTAATATATATATAGGCACTTTAAACTCTCCTTGCCAGGGAGCTAGCTCTTTAGCGATGTGCCTTTTCCCACATATAAACACCTTTTCACATGTTTGCTTATAACATGATATAGATCCGATTCTACAGTTTTTGTTAAAGGGACAAACTTGTTTGAAATTTTTATGTTATAAAAATCCAGCTAATAAATATTCACAATGTCATTATTTTTTTCTTACACAAATACGTATTCACTATTGAGCAGGGAATATTTATACAAAAATTGGAATAAGTTTTATCACAGCATATCGAGGGTTTGGTGCAAAACAATTGTAACTCCTTTACAAGGCTATGGCAGAAGCCGTAGAATCACATCTACATGTATTTAACCCTTTCCCTGTTCTATATTTAGACCAATTTTCAGTACCTACTGAATATTCATTAACAAAATAGTTATAAAGAATTATGGAAGGTTGAACATTGTAGACATTTTAGAAAGCAAAGAAACAGATCTATCAAATTCTAATAGCAAACAGAGTAGACCCTGGGTCTACTCTGTTTGCAGACGCGTGAAAACACGTTTACATGAGGGAAAGGGATAAATCCTTAAGGAAACAGCAGACCCTGATCAGACGTCTCCTGAAGGAGCCATCTTATCTGCAGAGCTCCAGATAAGATGCGTAAATTTAAACACTTTCTATCTTCAAGAATAACTCCTTTATTTTTCCTCTTCGAGATAATTCTAAAGAGTGGTCACAGTATAGGGTTTGGTGATGAAATGACGACTTTAGCATTCATATTTCGGTATGCACCCTTATCTGTAGCTGTGTAATCTGGATCTACTTTGTTTGCAAAGGAATGAAAAGACATTTCTAATCTATGAGAGAAAGGGGTAAATAATAGCTACGTGTATACTTCAACGCTAATAGCTAATGGTAATGCATTGAAAGCAAGTATTGGTATATAATATCTAACACTGTAAACCTTTTACTCCATGAAATAATGACATGATGAATAACAATTAGATTGTATTTTATAATGTCACACAAACTCAGGAATGTTTGGCTACAGCAAAAGTTAGCTACTAGAATCATATCTAGATTCTAGATTCAATAGCAAACTAAGCAGACCCTGATCAGACGGCTCCTACAGAGGCTGCTGATCTGAGCCTACTCTGTTTGCAAAGGCCTAGAAAGGCGTAAAAGGTTAAGATAACCAATTTAAACATTTGGTATTAATCCATTACCAGATAGAAATGCCTGTTCACATCTTGACCCAGGGTCTGCTCTGTTGGCATGTACATGTATATGCAATCATATGCATGCAGATCTGATTAGATACAATTTCTGTCATGGCCAAAAATTCATAGGTTTATACACAATTATAACAATTTAGCTAATAAATATGTATGATGTAATTATTTCTAACTTAACCCTTTCCCACAAATAAAAGCCTTTTCACACATTTGCAAACAGAGTAGACCCAGACCAGAATGCTCCTAAAAGAACTGTCTGATCAGGGTCTGTTCTGTTTGCTAATGGAATTTGATAGATACGTTTCTTTAGTCTCTAAATGGCTACAATGTTCCACCTTCTATATTTCATTATAACTCTTATATATAAATATAGAACAGGGAAAGGGTTAAATAGGTGAATGGTTAAACATATTCCATTAAATTAATTCTTATATATTCACGACAAATTGTATTATCTTTTACTGACAGCTTTTATAGACAATTATTATGGACCAAAATTGTTGATCAAATTCTGGGCAAATTTTAACTTTATGCATTATCAATAAGCAGATTCATCAATTTGCATGAATTGTTGGCACAATTGGTTATTGAAGACTTTCCACTTACTTTAATTGTTTATTCATGGTCTCAGTAATTGAGTGGGGCTTTTGTTGAAAATAACAGCTTGTAGCCCAATCCCATTTTCCATTGTTTATTGGGAAATAAAGTACTTTTAAAACTGAAAAAAAAATACAATATTATTTGGATTATTGATAAATATCACTAAACACTACAGTAAAACCCCTCTAAAACGAAAGTTAAAATTAGTACGAATGCAGGTCTATGGGACAGGTGGCAGCTTAACCCTTTCCATGTTCTATGTTTATTACAAGTCTCAATACCTATTGAATATTCATGGACAAAATAGTTATAATGAAATACATGTATAGAAGGTGGAACATTGTAGCCATTTTAGAAACTAAAGAAACAGATCTTTAAAATTCATTAGCAAACAGAGCAGAACTTGGTCAGATGATGATGATGGCCACGTCTGATCTGGGTCTACTCTGTTTGCAGATGGATGAAAACACATTTATATGAGGGAAAGGGTCAATGCATGTTGAAAGTCATGCAGAAAGCTCCTAAAGGAGCAGGGTCTGCTCTGTTTGCTTATAATATATAACTGAT
This sequence comes from Azorinus chamasolen, assembly GCA_963576725.1. Classification (NCBI taxonomy): domain Eukaryota; kingdom Metazoa; phylum Mollusca; class Bivalvia; order Cardiida; family Solecurtidae; genus Azorinus; species Azorinus chamasolen. The sequence continues at coordinate 59,119,552 of OY755242.1, forward strand.
TCTACGCTTTCTGCCATGGTTAAATATGCCTGTGTGACTTATGTTGGTAAAGAAATACAGCTAATTAATATGCATGATGTCATTACTTCTTGCATGAATATTCATAGAGTACAGGGTTAATGGTCCATCAAACATCTGCAGGAATGTGACACATATTTCTGCGAACACGCTTGTTTTTTCAAGCGATTTCAGAGCATCAGATAAACATGCATACTCAAGTACTAAATGTCGTCATTTCTCCACCAATCCTATGTTGTGACCACTCTTTTGAATCTTCTCGAAGAGACGATTCTAAAGAGTGGTTACAAGGTAGGATTTGATGGCGAAAAAAAGAAATTATTCTTGAAAATATTTTAATTTATGCATCTTATCTGGACCTCAGGGATTTCAAAGGTGCGCCATGGTAAGCCTGGCAGATTCCAACTGATGGTGCTTAAGTGAGCAATTCAGAGCCATGATTGTCCTCTTATTAATGTCTAGATACTATTATAATTTGTGTTATAATGTCCAGTACAGTACTACATTATTGCCATTAATAAAGTGTTCTGTTCTCAGAGGTCCAGATAAGTGGCGTAAAATAAAACATCAGAACATTTTCAACGATAACTTTTTTTTTTGTCTCCAACAAACCACATGTTAATGTGACCACTCTTTAGAATCGTCTTGAAGTGACGATTCTAAAGAATGGTCACAACGTAAGGTTTGGTGGAGAAATGACTATTTTAGTATTTGAGTACTGAGTACCCACATATATATCTGTTGCTCTGGTTCTTTATCATCAAGAAGAAGCTCCCATTAAGCAACCACTTTACCTTTTAACCCTTGAATTTTCCTCATATAAACATACTTTCAAGCATTTGCAAACAGAGTAGACCCAGATCAGACGGGTCCTATAGGAGCGGCCTGATCAGGGTCTGCTCAGTTTGCTTTTGAAATTATAATAGGTCTGACTCTACAGTTTCTAGCAATATGAATACAATCCTGCTTACAAATGCCATTGCAAAAATAATAATAATGTAATAAATAATGGCATCATGGCTATTGTTTACTTTTATAATTTTATATTGTACACAGGATGTTTCAGCTTTGGCAGAATTGTAGAACTGGAACTATATGATTTGATAAACAAACAAAGCAGACCCTTATCAGATTGCTTCTCCAGGAACCGTCTGTTCTGTAATTACATGTACTTTGTGTGCAAAGGTGTCTCTTTTAGATAAATGGGTTAAAACAGTTGTTAATTGACTGCGACAACTAGTCTGGGTCTACACAGTTTGCAAATCAGAAGACAACATTCTCAAATGTTATACACCTCTCAGTGCCAGTATCTCTGTGAACACAAACTGAGGAAAATCAATAGTCCAACTTCAGCACAAGGTTAGTCCTGTCTAGAGTGATCAATAACTACTGGCACACTGGCTGGGAAAATATACACACAAATTGTATTCCAGCTATTGTCACAGAATCATCAGCAATATCAAATTCACATATTGCGTCAGGTTGCTGTAATTATGAATTTCATCACAAATGGATGTTTAATTTATTTTTTTTCAGAGATATCTGATGATTTATAATGGCTTTTGTTGAAAATTAGTGTTGATTAGTCCAAATATGCTCCTTTCTGATGATCTCTACTGGGGGTTATTAAACTGTTTCAACACTGAATTGTAGGAATGGAATAGTCCGTCACTGTTTAACTACAGAGTCCATTCAGTATAACAGGCTTAATTGTGTAAGTAGATTCGGCATGGCAAACAGTGCAGACTCTGATCAGAGGAGGAGCACTTTGATCTTGGTCTACACTGTTTGCAAATGTCAGTACAGTCGTTTCCCGCATTCAAAGGTTTAATTATCTCATCCTTTCTGCTATTCAAAATTGAAGCAGGGTATGAATGGTGGAGTAATTATATTGGATAAATGCCTATTTTTGCTTAGTAATCATGATCTATATTTAGAAGTGGGCTTTTCCAGCTTGACCATTATCTGTTAATTCTTCACTCCATGAATATTCATGCAAGAAATGATGATAACATCATGAATATTAATAAGATTATTTTTAGTTCTTCTGTAAGTGTTGAAGAAAAGTCGAGCTATTGTGATCACTGGGTCATAGGCATCGTTGTTGTCGGCGTGCAAAAACTTTAATGTAGCTCATTATTCGAAAAGTATACAAGGTTATAATGAACATAAAACTTCATAGGTGGGTAGATCTCATTGAGGAGAGGGCCTTTACATAAGAACTATAACTCTTGATTTCAAAATTTTGGAGTTAGGGCCATTTATTTTTTATACGCCCACCTAATAAAGGTGGTCGTATATTGGCGTGGCCCTGTCCGTCCGTTCGTTCGTTCGTTCGTTCGTTCGTTCGTTCGTCCGTCAACATTTTGTTTGTCCGCAGTTTTCTCGGAAAACTGTTTGACAGATTTAATGAAACTTCACACAAATGTTTAATGTATCAAGATCTGAAGCTGAGTTGATTCTGAGGTTCATTTGATTTTTCGTTTCAGAGTTATGGCCCTTGTCTTTAAAAAAATGCAAATAGTTTGTCCGCTGTTTTCTGGGAAAACTATTTGAGAGATATTAATGAAACTTCACACACATGTTTAATGCATCAAGATCTGAAGCTGATTCGATTCTGAGGTTCATTTGATTTGTGGTTTCGGAGTTATGGCCCTTTTACTTAAAAAATAATGTAAATACATGCAAACAGTTTGTCCGCTGTTTTCTGGGAAAACTATTTGAGAGATATTAATGAAACTTCACACAAATGTTTAATGTATCAAGATCTGAAGCTGAGTTGATTCTGAGGATCATTTGATTTTTCGTTTCAGAGTTATGGCCCTTTTACTTAAAAAATAATGCAAATATATGCAAATAGTTTGTCCGCTGTTTTCTGGGAAAACTATTTGAGAGATATTAATGAAACTTCACACAAATGTTTAATGCATCAAGATCTGAAGCTGAGTCGATTCTGAGGTTCATTTGATTTGCCGTTTCGGAGTTATGGCCCTTGCACTTAAAAGAAATACATGTAATGCAAATCTATGCAAATATATATGAGGATGGCCATAACATTTTCATTTGAAATGATATTTACTTGATTTTTTTTTATATGGTTAAACCTTAATATGAATTTTCATATATATTGCGGGGCTTTTGGTAAGTCATTTTCTTCTAAAGTTATGGTCCTTGAACTTTGTGTGTTTGTTGCTTTGTTTGTCTGTCAGCTTTTAGTTTGTCTCTTGTTTTCTGGGAAAACTATTAAAATGATATAAATGAAACTTAAACGAAATGTTTTAAGCGACAAAATCTGAAGCTGAGTTTATTTTGAGGATCATTCAGTTTGTCTTTACAGAGTTATGGCCGTTGCACTTTTCAAAAATCTGCAAATATGAGGATATTTTTTATTTAACTTTTTTATTTAATAAGATATTCACTTCATTTTTTAGCTCACCAGAGCACAAAGTGCTCAGGGTGAGCTTTTGTGATCACCTGATGTCCGTCGTCCGTCGTCGTCCGTCGTCCCGCGTCAACAATTTGAACCTTTAAAAATCTTCTCCTCTGAATCTACAGGGTTCTCAGCTTTCATCTTTGGTACATAGCATCACCTATAGGTCCTCTACAAAATTTATATAAATAATGCCCCTGGGGCCAAAATTGGCCCCACCCCAGGGGTTGAAAGTTTTCAATAGAAACATATAGTAAAACTTTGAAAATCTTCTTCTCTGAAACCAGAAGGTTCTCAGCTTTCATATTTGGCACATAGCATCATGTTCAGGTCCTCTACAAAAGTTATATAAATTATGACCCTGGGGTCAAAATTGGCCCCGCCCCAGGGACGGGAAGTTTTCAATAGAAACAAATAGTGAAATCTTTGAAAATCTACTCCTCTGAAACTGAAAGGCTCTCATCTTTCAGATTTGGCACAGAGCATCATGTTCAGGTCCTCTACAAAAGTTATATAAATTATGTCCCTGGGGTCAAAATTGGCCCCGCCCCAGGGGTGGCCAGTTTTCAATAGAAACATATAGTGAAATCTTTGAAAATCTTTTCCTCTGAAACTTGAAGGCTCTCAGCTTGCATATTTGGCACAGATCATCATGTTCAGGTCCTCTACAAAAGTTATATAAATTATGGCCCTGGGGTCAAAATTGGCCCCGCCCCAGGGGTGGGCATTTTTCAATAGAAACATATAGTGAAATCTTTGAAAATCTTTTCCTCTGAAACTAGAAGGCGCTCAGCTTTCATATTTGGCACAGAGCATCATGTTCAGGTCCTCTACAAAAGTTATATTAATTTTGACCCTGGGGTCAAAATTGGCCCCGCCCCAGGGGTGGGTAGTTTTCAGAATAGAAACAAATAGTGAAATCTTTGAAAATCTTCTCCTCTGAAACTGAAAGGCTCTCATCTTTCATATTTGGCACAGAGCATCATGTTCAGGTCCTCTACAAAAGTTATATAAATTATGGCCCGGGGGACAAAATGGGCCCGCCCCAGGGGTGGGCTGTTTTCAATGGAAACAAATAGTGAAATCTTTGAAAATCTTCTCCTCTGAAACTGGAAGGCTCTCAGCTTGCATATTTGGCACATAGCATCATGTTTAGGTCCTCTACAAAAGTTTCATGTTTAGGTCCTCTACAAAAGTTATATAAATTATGGCCCTGGGGTTCAAATTGGCCCCGCCCCAGGGGTGGGAAGTTTTCAATAGAAACATATTGTGAAATCTTTGAAAATCTTCTCCTCTGAAATTGGAAGGCGCTCAGCTTTCATATTTGGCACGGAGCATCATGTTCAGGTCCTCTACAAAAGTTATATTAATTATGACCCTGGGGTCATAATTGGCCCCGCCCCAGGGGTGGGTAGTTTTCAGTAGAAACATATAGAGGAAACTTTGAAAATCTTCTCCTCTGAAACTGAAAGGTTCTTAGCTTTCATATTTGGCTCATAGCATCATGTTCAAGTCCTCTACAAAAGTTATATAAATTATGTCCCTGGGGTCAAAATTGGCCCGCCCCTGGGCCGGCTAGTTTTCTATAAAAGCATATAGTGAAAACTTTGAAAATCTTCTCCTCTGATTGTCTGGTGAGCGCTTCAGGGCCATTCTGGCCCTCTTGTTTAGCTCACTAGAGCACTTTTGTGCTCAGGGTGAGCTTTTGTGATCGCTTGATGTCCGTCGTCCGTCGTCGTCCGTCGTCGGGCGTCAACAATTTGAACCTTTAAAAATCTTCTCCTCTGAATCTACAGGGTTCTCAGCTTTCATCTTTGGTACATAGCATCATCTTTAGGTCCTCTACAAAATTTGTATAAATTTTGCCCCTGGGGTCAAAATTGGCCCCGCCCCAGGGGTGCCTTGTTTTCTATTGAAATATATAGTAAAACTTTGAAAATCTTCTCCTCTGAATCTACAGGGTTCTCAGCTTTCATATTTGGCACATAGCATCATGTTCAGGTCCTCTACAAAAGTTATATAAATTATGCCCCTGGGGTCAAAATTGGCCCCGCCCCAGGGGTAGCCAGTTTTGAATAGAAACATATAGTGACAACTTTGAAAATCTTCTCCTCTCAATCTACAGCGTTCTCAGCTTTTATATTTGGCACATAGCATCATGTTCAGGTCCTCTACAAAAGGTATATAAATTATGCCCCTGGGGTCAAAATTGGCCCCGCCCCAGGGGTAGCCAGTTTTGAATAGAAACATATAGTGACAACTTTGAAAATCTTTTCTTCTGAATCTACAGGGTTCTCAGCTGTCATATTTGGCACAGAGCATCATGTTCAGGTCCTCTACAAAAGGTATATAAATTATGCCCCTGGGGACAAAATTGGCCCGCCCCAGGGTCGGCCAGTTTTCAATAGGAATATATAGTGAAAACTTTGAAAATCTTCTCCTCTGAAACTGGAAGGTTCTCAGCTTTCATATTTGGCACATAGCATCATGTTCAGGTCCTCTACAAAAGATATATAAATTATGCCCCTGGGGTCAAAATTGGCCCCGCCCCAGGGGTAGCCAGTTTTCAATAGAAATATATGGTAAAACTTTGAATATATTCTTCTCTGAAACTGAAAGGTTCTCAGCTTTCATATTTGGCACATAGCATCATGTTCAGGTCCTCTATAAAAGTTATATACATTATGCCCCTGGGGTCAAAATTGACCCCGCCCCAGGGGTGGCCAGTTTTCAATAGAAACATATAGTGAAAACTTTGAAAATCTTCTCCTCTAAATCTACAGGGTTCTTAGCTTTCATATTTGGCATATAGGATCATATTCAGGTCCTCTACAAAAGTTATATAAATTATGCCCCAGGGGTCAAAATTGGCCCCGCCCCAGGGGTAGCCATGTCTCAATAGAAACATATAGTGACAACTTTGAAAATCTTCTCCTCAGAAACTGGAAGGTTCTCAGCTTTCATATTTGACACATAACATCATGTTCAGGTCCTCTACAAGAGTTATATAAATTATGCCCCCGGGGTCAAAATTGGCCCCGCCCCAGGGGTAGCCAGTTTGCAATAGAAACATATAGTGTCAAATTTGAAAATATTTTCCTCAGAAACTGGAAGGTTCTCAGCTTTCATATTTGGCACATAGCATTATGTTCAGGTCCTCTTGTTGTATAAATTATGCCCCTTGGATCAAAATTGGCCCGCCCCAGGGGTGGCTAGTTTTCTCTAGAAACATATAGTGAAAACTTTGAACATCTTCTCCTCTGATTGCCTGGTGAGCGATGTCAGGGCCATTCTGGCCCTCTTGTTTTTAAAATAGTATCACCTGAATATGGAAATCAAGTTCTGAAGCACAAATTAGAAAATGTCAACACTTATAAGGCATGTTCAATCAGAGAAAGTTTGCAAGTGGGCGTATTATGTACCGTATGCGGTACTCTTGTTCAAAAATTTTAGCTCAGCTGAGCAAAGCTCACGGTGAGCTTTTGGGAGACTTGAATGTCAGCGTGCGTCATATGTGCATAGTGTGTCGTCAACAATTTGCTTGTGAACACTCTAGTGGTCACAATTTTAGTTCAATCTTCATGAAACTTAGTCAGAATGATTGTCTTGATAAAATCTCAGATGACTTCGAAACTGGGAAATGTGGGGTCAAAAACTAGGTCATGTAGTATGAAAATCTTGTGAACAATTTAGATGTCATATTTTTTGGCCCTATCTTCATGAAACTGTCAGAATGATTGTCCAAATAAAATCTCAGACACATTTGTAAGTGGGTCATGTGAGATCCAAAACTAGGTCACTAGGTCAAATAGAAGAAAAACCTTCTGAACACTCTAGACGTAACATCTTCATGAAACTTTGTCAGAATGATTGCCCTGATAAATCTCGAAAGAGTTTGAAAGTGGGTCATGTGGGGTCAAAAACTAGGTCACCAGGTCAAATAGTAGAAAAACTTTGTGAACAATCTAGAGATCACATTTTCAGTCCAATCTTCATGAAACTTTACCAGAATGATTTTTTTATAAAATCTCGGACAAGTTTGAAAGTGGGTCACATGGGGTCAAAAACTAGGTCACTAGGTCAAAGAGTAGAAAAACCTTGTGAACACTCTAATGTTCACACTTTTTGTACAGTCTTCATGAAAGTTAGTCAGAATGATTGCCTTGATAGAATCTTAGATGAGTTTGAAAAGTGGGTCATGTGGGGTCAAAAACTAGGTCACTAGGTCAAATAGTGTAAAACCTTGTGAACACTCTAGAGGTAATATTTTTTGTCCAATCTTCATGAAACTTTGTCAATATGATTGTCTTGATGAAATCTCAGATGAGTTTGAAAGTGGGTCACATGGAATCAAAAACAAGGTCACTAGGTCAAATGGTAGGAAAACCTTGTAAACGCGCTAGAGGTCACATTTTTAGCCCAGTCTTCATGAAACTAAGTCAGAATGATTGTCCTGATAAAATCTTGGAAAAGTTTGAAACTGGGTTAAATGGGGCCAAAAAGAAGGTCACTAGGTGATATCTTAGAAAAATCTTGTTCGCACTCCAGCGGCCACATTTTTAGCCCAATCTTCCTCAAATTTGTACAAAATATTTTTCATGGTGATATCAAAGTTGAGTTCGATCATGGTCAGGACGGGATAAAAAATTAGGTCACTAGGTCAAGTCTTAGAAAAATCACTCTAGAGTCTAGAGATTATATTTTTAGCCAAATCTTCATTGGTCAGAATCATTGAATGATTGTCTTGATAAAATCAATATTAGAATCTTGTTCTCCTGAGAACCACTGCTCATGATTCACTATCAACAGTGTTCCCTTAGTCAATATTGGCCCCATCCTGGGACTACCCAGCTATAATCTTTAATCTATGGTAATCAGGTGAGCGATTAAGGGCCATCTTGGCCCTCTTGTTGAATTTAGGTGGACAAGCACCAAACCAGACGAGCGTTGGCGCCGCAATCGGCTCTTGTTTTTTAAATGGCATATTAACATATGCCATTTTTGCCAAAGTAGAAACTATAGAATCAGATCTATATTACTCCATCAGCAAACAGAGCAGACCCTGATTCTGTTTGCAAAGGGGTTGTAAGGTGTATATATGGAGGAAAGGGTTAACCCTTTATAAGCAAACAGACCAGACCCTGATCAGTTGGCTCTCACAAGAGCCGTCTTATCTGGGTCTACTCTGTTTGCAAAGATGTAGAAAGGCGTATTTATGGAGGAAAGGGTTAGTCCTTTGCTTGTGGGAAACAAGTGTACTGGAATTTTAAGACCCAGATCAGAATTTTTCTGTAGAACCAACTGATCAGGTACTGCACTGTTTGTCATTTAAAATCTTCTACAAAATTTAATAATTCAATTTTGTCTAATTTGAAAACGAAAGGACTCTATATAGTTAACCCTTTCTTTAATAGAATGCCTATTCACGCTTTTGCATATAGAATAGACCCAGATAGCCCAGCGGCGATGGCGCCCGCGCTCCGGCTCAGTGGATCCGACAGACCACGCCGGGCGATGGCGCGCCGGTCGCAGGGTGCACTTTCTCCGGGCCGAGGGCCACGACCGGCTCTGATGGTCCATACCACTTTGGACATGGTTAAACCATTGATATGGCTGTCCTACAGGAGCCATCTGAACAGGGTCTGCTCTGTTAACCTATAGCATTATAACAGACCTAACTCTACAGTTTCTACTAATATCATATCTTACATACATACATATATGCCATTATAAAATTTCAACGAATAAATATTCTTGATGTCATTGGCTGCAGCTACTCTTATACAGGAATTCAAGATGAACATGATTTACTGCGAGACTAGTTTGCCGGATTTTTCGAGAAAAATCTCGGCTTATAGTTTGGCGAAAACTAGGTGAGCGGCATGCCGTCGTTAGCAAAACTTTAACATTGCTAATAACTTCTGAATTACTTAATCAATATAATTATTTTTCATAAGTATTCATCAGGCAAAGAGTTAAAATTGGTTTTGCTGAAAAAAAATCAATGATATGTACGTTACATAGTAACATGCAAGCAATTCAGTGCATTTCTCTTGTTTAAAATTACAAATGCTATATAGATGATCAATTCTCATGCATTGCATATGACATGATGCATGTGCATACAAATGGTATAATTATGTAAATACATGTAGTTTGAGTACAGAAAAGCAAACTCTAATAATGGCATGACATGTGACAATGTCTGTCAATACCTGAGGGAGGCTGAATAGAAATGTATTTAGTTGTCTACCTCTTTAGATTAGAGCGACAGATAAAGATACGTATTCAAATGCTAAAATCATCCTTTCTCCACCAAACCCCCTTTGAGACAATTCTAAAGAGTGGTCACAACATAGGATTTGGTGGAGAAAAATGACCTCTTTGGATTATCTCATGCTAGTGGCCATGGTGTTAATCAGATAACATTTACAAATAGTTTGGATCCAGATGAGATCCTCAATATCCAAACTGTTTGTCACTCAATAGTTTTGAAAAGAAACTGAAGAAGGAATATTTGAGAACTGCAGCAGACATTCACTGCAGTTGTAGAAGACTGTCAATTCTATTGTATCGTGATCAAGGGACATTTACCATGGCATATCATTTTTATTCCATAAAAAAACAGAGCAGATCCTGATCAGATTGCTCAGGATACTGGCAAAATTTTGGCCATCTTAAAAACTGTAGAACCAGATCTACCGTATATTATTCAATAAGCAATCTGGACAGGTGCTGATCAGATGATCTGGGTCTATTCTGTTTGCAAAGATGTTAAAATGCATATATACATGTATATAATATTGAGTAAAGGACTAACCAAGAATACTGAGGAAAAGCAATTCAAGTTTTTTGAGTGCTAAATGGAATTGCCTTTCTCCCTACACAGAATTGACCATGTAATTTGGTAATAAACAGTTTCCTGTTACGGACAGACTTTGACGGTATATAGCTGTAAATACCAAGTAAATTGTGTTGTTAAGACTACTGTAGTCATTTCTATTTCAATTTGGATGGGAAAAATGACGGAATTATTCTGGGAACACTTTCTGCAGAATTATGGCATCCGCTGTTGTTTGTTCTCGGTTAACCCTTTCCCTGTTCTAAGTTTAGGCCAAATTTAAATACCTACTGAATATTCATTGAAAAAATAGTAATAAAGAAATATGGAAGAGGGATCATTGTAGACATTTTAGAAAGCAAAAAAACAGATCTATGAACTTCCATTAGCAAACAGAGCAGACCCTGATCAGACGGCTCCTCTAGGAGCCATCTGATCTGGGTCTACTCTGTTTGCAAATGCGTGAAAACACGTTTATATGAGGGAAAGAGTTAACCCTTTCCCTGTTGAATATTCATAATGATGCAATGAATATTCGTTAGCTGAATTTTAATAACTATGTATGTACACAGGATTATTTGGTATTTGTAGAAACTGTCAAGTCGGATCTATCATAATTTACAAGCAAACCAAGTAGACTCTAATTCAGACAGTTCCTACAGGAGACGTCTGATCTGGGTCTAGTCAAATTACATGGAGCAATTGCTCTTTTTATCACGATGGTTTTAATAATTGGCTTTTACAGAGGTTTGAAATTAAGGCGTCAGTCTGAGGGAATGGATGAAAGCAAAGTATAACCCATAACAAATAAACGTTTTACTGTATTCAGCTTGCAAACCAGTAGGGAGTGGTGTCTTTAGATGTCTTTTGGTATATACATTGTATATACCGATGTCCAGGTAAGATGCGTAAATTTAAACATTTTCAACAATAGCTCCTTTATTTCTCCTTCAAACCCTATACTGTGACACTCTTTAGAATCGTCTCAAAGAGACAATTCTAAAGAGTGGTCACAGTATAGGGTTTGGTGACGAAATGACGATTTTAGTTTTTGGGTACGCACAATTTTATCTGTAGCTCTGTATATACATTGTTTATAGTTCTACAATACATTGTAACCATGATGTCGGGAATTGGCAAAATAACACAGAATTTTCATTGTGTGGGCTAGCTTTATTTGGAATAACAGCCAGCTGTCTATTACATTATCTCTGCACGTAACTGTAATCCTAGCAAATGATCGCCATAGGGAAGAATGCTTTCTCAGATGTCGAGGTAATTTTAAACTTTTAATTGGAATGTTTGGAATTGAATATCAAACTTCACCACTATTTATTGCTACAAATGAATTTGTAATTTTACCTTAACCCTTTCTCCATGAATATTCATAAAGGAAATAATGACATCATGAGTATTTAAGTCTCCCCTTGTAAAGCTGAATAAGCCAATTAACCCCTTACTCTATAAATATGCCTAAAATGAGTAGACTCAGATAAGACGGCTCTTATAGGATTAACCCTTTACTCCATAAATACGCCTTTCTACGCCTTTGCCAACAGAGTAGCTCAGATCCTATAGGAGCCATCTGATCAGGGTCTGCTCTGTTTGCTTATGATATAATGTAGATATGAGTGCAGTTTCTGCTATGGCTAAACATTCCTGTGTCCATATGCTATTATAACAATCTAATTAATCTTCATGATGTCAATTATTTCTTACATGAATATTCATGGAGTGAAGGTTTAAAGTACAAATCAGGCCAAGTGTACTGTGAGTAAAACTGTACTTGAATGCCTGAAGATACAGCCTTGCTTTAGTGAGTCAAAGCTCTTACCAACCCCAGGGCTGTAAATAAGACGCATACTTATCTATCAGAATCTATAATATGATATGATCTATAATTCATCAGTCAGTCCCTATCTCGCTGCCACTCCAGGCCTTTTTCTGGCAATTTTTAAAACTCAATTATTTGGAAAGCATTCTTGGTCCTTATATAATTTTGCATATTTAGTTTGTTTTTCGAGGGCGTCCACCTTGTTGTCATTGTTGTCATCTGGAAACTTTAACGTTGGCTATTACATGCACTTCTACTATATTCATGCAAATCTTATGAAACTTCTGTCTTCACACATTTGTTCACAAGGGCTACAGCCAAACAGACAAGGGTTGGCATCCGTATGCGATGGTCTTGTTTTTAACATTTTAACATATTCCCGCATAGGCTATTTTTAGATCCAGCCTCTTTGATTAATCTACCAAAAAGGAGCATTTACTAGAGAAAAGCAAATTTTCAGATTTGTGCAGTTTTGAAATCATTGTGATAAATAGAGCATAATGCTCCTGTGGGGCAAATGCTCTATTTATCTCAATGGTTTCACAAAGTGACTTTTTCAGAAGCATCAAAAGGCGTCAATATGCGGGAATGGGTTAATCAAAATTTGGTCTCTATTGGGATTTGTCCCAAAATTGGGAAATATGTTGCCTATTTTGCATTGGGAATGAGTCCCTGTAATGGACCTATGTAGATGCCAGAAAAAGGCTGGTCTCTCCAAGGCAAGATAGATTTTGGCGGGGAAATTAAAAAAAACAAAACAGTTTTACCTTGATTTCCTAATTACACCTTTTATTTACAGCCCTGCTACCTGGTGTTATAGACTTGGAAATAGACAATATGAAGATATTGGACAACCCTTATCTTAATAAACCCAAACTTTTTTATGCCTTTGCAAACAAAGGAGACACGGATCAGAAAGCTCCTGTGGGAACTCTGACTGATCAGAGCCTTTTTTGTTGGCTCACAGAGTGGCAAGGTGAGCCATTGTGATCGCCCTGTGTCCGGCGTACGTTGTCCGTCGTCCACATATTTTTCAAACGGCTTCTCCTCCTAAATCACTGGGAGGATTTCAGCTAAATTTCACAGAAATGTACCTTGACTGGTCCTCTATCAAGTTTGTTCAAATCATGACCCCCGGGCCAAAAATGTCCCTGCCCCATGGCTTATCAGTTGTTTTTCTAAAAATCTTTAAAAATCTTCTTCTCTGAAATCACAAATCATAGAGGTTAGATATTTGGTATGTAGCATCATCTAATTGTCCTCTACCAAGGTTGTTCAAATTATTACCCCCGGGCCAAAATGTCCCTGCCCTGGGGCTTATCAGTTTTACATAGACTTATATACGAAAACATTTAAACATCTTCTTCTCTGAAACCACATACCCTAGAGCTTAGATACATTGTATTTGGTATGAAGCATCACCCAATATACCTCTACCAAGTTTGTTAAAGTATGACTGACCCCTGGGCCAAAAATGGACCCACCTCAGGACTTATCAGTTTGTTTTTTTAAGTCTTTAAAAATCTTCTTCTCTGAAACCACAAACCCTACAGCTTTGCTATTTGGTATGTAGCATCATCTAATGGTCCTCTACCAAGTTTGTTAAAATTATGACCCCTGGGCCAAAACATGCCCGGCCCCAGGGCTTATCAGTTTTACATAGACTTATATAGGAAACCACATACCGTAGGGCTTAGATATTCGATTTGAAGCATCACCTAATAGACCTCTACCAAGTTTGTTAAAATTATTGGTCAAAGAATAAATTTTGATTCCATGCAGAACTCTGGTTGCCATGGCAACCAATGTCCAAAAAGAAATAAAAACTTTAAAAATCTTCTTGTCAAAAACTGTAAGGCCTAGGGCTACCAAATTTGATATGTAGAATCATCTAGTAAATCTCTACATAGATTGTTCAAATTTTGTCCCTGGGGTCAAAATTGGCCCAACCCGGGGTCACAAGTTGGATTATATAGTAAAAACTTTAAAAATCTTCTTGTCCGAAACAGAAAAGCTTAGAGCTGTGATATTTGGTATGTAGCATCATTTGGTGAACCTTTACTAATATCGTTCAAATAATGCCCCTTGGGTCAAAGACGGCCACACCATGGGGGTCACCTGTTTTACATAGGATTATTTATAAAAAAACTTTAAAAATCTTCTTGTCTTAAACTGATAGGCTTGGAGCTTTGATATTTGGTATGAAGCATCATCTGGCAGACCTTTACCGAGATTGTTCAAATTTTGCCCCTGGGGCCAAAATTGTCCCTACCCTGGGGTCACAAGTTGTACATGGAATTACATAGTAAAAACTTTAAAAATCTTCTTGTCCAAAATCAAAAAGCTTAGAGCTGTGATATTTGGTATGTAGCATCATTTGGTGAACCTTTACTAAGATTGTTCAAATTATGTCCCTGGGGGTCGAACACGTTTTACATAGGATTATGTAGTAAAAACTTTAAAAATCTTCTTGTCCGAAACTGAAAGACTCTTAGAGCTGTGATGTTTTGTATGTAGCTTCATCTAGTAAACCTTTACCAAGATTGTTCAAATTAAGCCCCTAGGGTCAAAATAGGCTCTGTCCCGGGGGTCACAAATTTTACTGAAAACTTTAAAAATCTTGTTGTCAAATTCTGTAAGACCTAGAGCTACCAAATTTGGTATGTTACTAAGCATTCATCTGATGGACCTGTACTAAGATTGCTTGAAATTTGCCCCTGGAATCAAACCTGCTCTGCCCAGTACAGGGGGTCAAAAGTTTTACATAGTAAAACCTTAAAAAACCTCTTGTCTGGGATCTTTGATATTTGTTTTGTAGTACTATCTAGTAGATTATTCAAATTTTGCCCCAGGGTAACAGTGAATGACCCTGCACTTTGGGTTGTCAGTTTACATAGAGCTATGTAGTGATATCTTCAAACAACTTCTCTGCAATTAATATGGTCAGAGCTTTGATATAGAAAATATAGCAAACCAGATGAGCGATACAGGGCCATCATACTTATTTATGTTACAGTTCTGATGCTCTTTTGTTATCCCATGCCACAGACGGAGGAGTATAGTTTTTGTGTCGTCTGTGCTACTGTGTGTCCATGCATCCATCTTTCCATCACTCTGTCCACAGTCATATCTCAGAAATCGTTTGGTGTTTTTCTGTGTATTATGTGCATGTTTGTCTTTCCTTCGGTACCAAGTCATATCTTAGAAATGATTTGGAGTTTTTCTATGAAACTTTGTATAAATCTTAAGTACCATAAGGAAATGTGGCCCTGCAATTATCACTCATGTTGACCATGGGACACCAGAGTAATAGCCAGTTGTTTGCCAAAAGCCTAACAAAGTTAATGCTTGCTGTAACCATTGGCAAATGCAGCCCAGCAAGCATTGCTCAGAATGGCCTTTGAACACAGAGTTATGTTCCAAATAATACCACACAAAATATTGCATATAATTATATCAAACCCTCATTTTTGGAAAATTTTAACAATCATTTTCTCACATAACTCCCCTTATCTCCGAGTTAGAACAACGGGTTAAGATTCCCTGATCTGTAACACATGTTAGAACACTTTAGAACATTATATGACGTCATATATGACGTCAAACCATGGAATCCGACGTTTACATATGTCATTAAAACGGCGAAAATACACTGTTTTGGTTATGTGAGAAAAAGAATCTGATGCTCGTTGTCTTTTAAGATCACATGTTCCTAAACTCAACAAGAAAATAATATTAAGCTCGCCACAGGCTCGCTTAATAACATTTTCTAAGGCTCGTTTAGGAACATGTGATCTTAAAAGACAACTCGCGACAGATCCTCTATATCATACTTGCATTTCAATAACTCATTTAAATACTGAAGCCAGCATTTTTGTTTTCCCGGGGATATCAATTCAGCAAATTCTACAGTGTTTAACCCTTTACTCTACAATTTCTACAAAATCAAAAATATCTTGTGTTGATAAACCATTATAAAAACAGCTGATAAAATTTCATGATGTTAGTATTTATTACAATAATATTTATAAAGGAAGGGCCAATATTTAAAAGTTAATATTTATGTAAGAAATAATGAAAGTACAAATATTAACTAGCCACAATCTTAAACAGCATTCTTATAACCCATTCACTCATACTGACACAATTTGATGCCTCTGTTAGTCACTTTTTGAAACCATTTTGAAAAAAATGGATCATTTGCTCCATCGGAGCAAATGATCTGTTTATCACAGTGTTTTCAATACTACACATTTCAATTTTTTTCTTATTTTCTGGTAAATGCTCCTTTTCAGTAGATTTATTCAAAGAGGTTGGATTTAAAAATAGGCTATTTTTAGATGTAATGATCTAAAAATAGCCTATGTGGGAATTGGTTAAAAGGGCATACATTGGGATATGCTCATGATCAAATTCATAAAATTATATTGACCCTCATGTTTCATATGAAGGAAAGATATAATCTTGTGTTGCATTGACATGTTGAAGTCTTACACAATTTCAAAGTCATCAGCACTTTTTAGTGTACTGAAACTTGGGAGTAAGATTTTAGGGAAACATTGGTAGTGTCATGCAGCTGATTTTAAATTGATTAACCAAATACAACACCTCGAGGCCGTCTTTGAGACTGGATTATTATTGGATTTTGAGCTTCTTTTTCGGTGTGTGAAAGTTGCACATGGATAGGAAAAGAGACAGTGTGGATGTATTCTGTTATTCTGGCTATATGGGCTGTTTTATGATAGATATATTTTTCTACGGTGCCTTTATTCTTGGAAGGCTGGCATAGATATAATCTATTTTATTGGAATGTTTAAATATATGTAACCCTTACAGTGTGGGACACAAGTCCCTAATGTCCTTTGCAAACAGTGTAGATCCAGATGAGAGTACTCCTAGAGGAGCCCTCTCATCAGGGTCTACACAGTTTGTCATGTTACAATTTTCTGTAGAAAAAATCCCTAAACATTCACCGTAAGCTTGACCTGTTTGAATATTGGAATAGATTATTTGAAAATTGAGCGCTGTAAGGGTTAACTATTTACATGCTAAGTAACTGTAGTCTGCAAATTGTCGTAAGTTTCAGTCATACGTGTTTTTCAGCGGCTAGCTGTCTATTTTCACTTTTGTTCTAGTTTTCCACCAATGAGAAACTATGTTACATTGTAATTTGCATATGACCTACGAGTATTTAGTAGTAAACGGTATTTTCATTAGTTAATACCTTGACTGGCATACAACCTTTTTATATGCCTCTACACATTGCCAAACTATGTAAAATTCTGATATACAGTCTGCTAACGTGTCGAATTTTCTGGGGTAATCCTTACGATATTGTAGTTATTTCAAAACACTATGTTTTATGATAATTAGCTGCTTCGGCCTCGCAAATTGAATTTAATGCAATAATTAACATAATCACAACACATGTAAGGCATCATGTTACACAGACATGTTCTATAAACTTCTTAGAGTTCAGTCAATACGCCATATAGTACAGAAAATCATTATTTACGCAGATATTTAGCATGGGACCGAAGACTGTCGAAAGTTCTGTTCTTAAAATAGATTTTAAGACCTGGAAATTCCCATAAAATCAAAGTACTGATGTACTGATATTTATCACCTCATGGTAATGGTTGCTGAGCAATATTACCAGTTTGTTGAAACCACTATTAAACTTTCAAACTTTTACTATCATTTTGCTATCAATTAATACAACATTTGATAATAAAGTTTACTTTGACGAACAGAATAGTACTCATTACTATCCCCGACCACAGCACCGATACTCTGGTTGTTGGCCCTCTTTGATATAAAGCTACTTACTGAAGGCTATTGCTACGGCTCTATCACATGGGGCTTGGGATCATAGACGTAGGTTGAAGTTGCTAACTTTATATTGTTTTAAAAATACATGTAGATTCAGTTAATGATGTCATTAATGATGATGCACACAAGTCGATCAAAGCGTTGATCTAGGCTAAATAAATACCATTATTTAAGGAATTACAGACTCTGCACAAACAAAAAACTTTATGCTTTAAAGTGTATTCAATTTCAATACAAATATACGCGCTTTCATGTACGGTACATTTTATAATAGGTAAAATAATGAACTAACTTGAGATAGTTTTAAAACGTTACTTTGACATCGTACATTTTAAAAGTGATTTCCTATAAAAGCAACTTGAACTGTTTCAATAACTGCTTCTTCTACTCCAAGTCATTTTCATTGCATGCTTCTCTGCTAGTATAATAACAAGCAACCCTTCATAGATCTAGTTATCTGTACTAGTAGAATCTCCAAACATTGAAATAAATATTGCAGAGATTGTTTTGTACATTGTGTCAATATTTGAATGCCGCTGAATATCTTTTTAACCCGGCTCATAAACTATTCGATATGCAAATTGACTACTACTTCCGGGCCACATCAAAATAGCCGCCTCCGTTCAAAACGAAAGTAGGAGAAAGAAAACTGGCGTCTCGTAGCAGACTGGAAATAGCCAGCACCGTTTTAACTGCGGTGAGTTGAATGTTTTTCGAATGTGTTTCAGCATAATTCGCGTTTTTGTTGAAAAGTTTAACGAATACAGATCCCCCTTTATACTTCTATGCATCCTGGCGGGAGTCACATCATTTCGCTCTAGCGTATTTTCAAATTCGCGGTCTTGCAGCGACAAGACGGAGCAATATTTAAGGAAAGCACTAGCTGTGCCGCTTAGCATATGGAATTTGGAACATATCAAGACCAAAATAATTGAAATCGGTGTTGAATTGGCTTTGCTGTAAGACTTTGAAAAACATGACTGTTGTATTTTCCGCCGCTGATCTGACGTAGTTAGGTACCTTTCAATACATATATAGACCCGAAAGAAATTTTTTTCCGGGTCGTGTTTTTCTTAGTTTTCGGAGTGGTTTAAGGTTCAAATAGATAGTTTTAGGCTAGTTTACATACTTCGATCACTTTTTTTATGCCCCCATAGACGATAGTCGGGGGGCATATTGTTTTTGCCCTGTCTGTCTGTTTGTCTGTTTGTTTGTCAGCAACTTTAACATTGGTCATAACTTTTGAGCCAGTATAGATAGAGACTTGATATTTGGCATACATATGTATCTCATGAAGCCGCACATTTTGAGGGGTGACGTGTCAAGGTCAAGGTCATCCTTCAAGGTCAGAGGTCAAATATATGGGTCAAATCGCCGACTTTAACATTGGCCATAACTTTTGGACCAGTAGAGATAGAGACTTGATATTTGGCATGCTTGTGTATCTCATGAGGCTGCACATTTTGAGGGGTGACATGTCAAGGTCAAGGTCAGAGGTCAAGGTCAGAGGTCAAATATATGAGGGGGCATAGTGTTTCACAAACACATCTTGTTTTTGGGGTTTTTTTGGGGGGGGGGTCCATTGGTGAGTCCAAGCATGCGTCGGGCACCTTTGGATCAGACGGCTCCTGTAGGAACCATCAGGGTCTGCTCTGTTTGCTTATGACGTGGTATAGATATGATTCTTCTGTTGCTGCTGGCTCATATGCCATTATAAAAAATGGTCTAATTAATATTCATGATGTCATTATTTCTTACATGAATATTCATGGAGTAAAGGGTTAATTTATGCCTCTTATCTGGACGTCTGCTAGTGTTAAATCTGTGATTACTAATACAACCATTTTGGATGCTAATGAGGCACAGTATAATGCACCGTCTCATCAGAATCCAGACTCTTTTACGACTTTGACCATGTATTTGCAAAGAGAGAAATACTGTTTTAACCCTTTCCTCCTTGAATATTCATGTAAGAAATAATTCGTTATAATAGCACATGGCCACAGGAAGTTTTAGCCAATGCAGAAACTGTAGAATCATATCTATATTATATCATAAGCAATTAGAGCAGATCCTAATCAGACAGCTCTTATAGGAGCTGTCTAATCTGCGTCTACTCTATTTGCAAAGGTGTAGAAAGGGTTATTCATGGAGTAAAGGATTAAGAGTTGAAGCAGACGAAATTGTTGCAGACAAAAAATTACTTAGTGTGCAAAGAGTTAACCCTTTCCCTGTTCAATATTCCTGTGGGAAATAAGGACAGTGAATATTTGTTTGCTGAATTTTTATTGTGTAAACTTTTCAAAAACTGAAGAATCTATATCATGTCAAAAGCAAACAGAGCAGACGCTAATCAGACTGCTCATATAGGAGCCATCTGATCAGGGTCTACACTGTTCGCAAATGCGTGAAAAGGCATTTATATGAAGGAATGGGTAAAGCGAGCAAAGAGTTAATAGCGTGAAGAACATGATTAACTGATATGGATTTTTAGATTCTTCATGAAAAGTTATAAAATATTCATGAGTGCAAGAATGTTGCTGTCTGCAGAACAGTTTGCTAAAGGTAGGGCATTTGTCAGACAATATAAACATTAAACTTTGAACTAGGGAGAAGGGAATTGTTGTTTTGTTGTACCAGTTTTGTGTGATCCTCTGCGATTTAATGCCATCATTGTCGTTAATGCAGAGTTGTGTGCATAATGCATTAGATTAACAACAACTGATGTTGTGACACTGATATATTTTATCGGGAGTGCAAAGACAGTACCTTGGGGCAAACGGTTCAATGTATTATTCAGGGCTCACAGTTCATGTAGAGCCATACAGAGAACTGTGCTGTATGATGTGTCTATAGTCCCAGTAGACTCTTATATCGTAGCCAGTGGTGAGGTGATGAGGTAGTAGCAAGCTGGATTACCATTGCATCGTGTAAGATGTATGGAGATATACCACTGGCGCCTGTCACCTCGGCCTGGGAGCAAAGAAGTGAGTATTGATGCTGTGACAGATATTTTTTATTCCTTGCATGTTAACGGTGATATAACATTTAACTTTATACCTCATAGAAGCACCATTCAATGCTTTTGAAAACAGAGTAAACCCAGATTAGATGGCACTCATACGAGCTGTCTGATCTGGGTCTGCTTTGTTGCTAATGGAATAATTATATGGATCTGATTCTACAATTCCTGTCATGAACAAAACTTTCTGTGATAGTATGTCATTATAAAACTCACCATACATGTGTATTTAATATTCATGATGTTATTATCTCAATCAGAGCTACAGATTATAAAGGTGTGTACCCAAATACTAAAATCATCATTTCTCCACCAGTCCCTATACTGTGACCACTCTTTAGAATTGTCTCGGAGAGACGATTCTAAAGAGTGGTCACAGTATAGGGTTTGGTAGAGAAATAAAAGAACTTTTCTTGGAAATGTTGAAATGCACATGTCTTATCTTAACCCATTCCCGCATATTGACGCCTTTTGACTCTTCTGTAAAAGTCACTTTATGATACCATTGTGATAAACAGAACATTTGCTCTACAGGAGCATTTGGAGCAAATGCTCTAATTATCACAATGGTTTCAAAACTACACAACTCTGAAAAAATCCTTTTCTCTAGTTAATGCTCCTTTTTGGTAGATTTAATCAAAGAGGTTAGGTCTAATAATAGCCTTAGTGAGAATGGGTTAACCTCTGAACAATCATGGGGTATAGACTTTACCATCTAGACAACTCACCATTTCAATAAGATCAGAGCTATTTAACACCTACATTGTATTTTTCACAAGAAAAATAATAAAAAAAACAGTAACCAGGACAACTCCGACGTACACAAAGCATGTACAGAGTATACAATCTACCCGAATTACCCCATTATCTGATGGAAACACTTTTTCACACCTTTGCCAACATAGTAGATCCAGACCAGATGGCTTCTGTTTGCTTAATGATATACTATAGATCTGTTTTTACAGTTTCAGCTGAGGCAAAGACTCTTTTGTTCATTACCAAAAAATCAGTCTGATCTTGGTCTACTCTGTTTGCAAAGGCCTAATTATGGAGTAAAGGGTTAATTACTTTTGAAACCATCCAGGTCAAGGTCAGTGTAGCTGGTATCATGAATTTTATGAAAGGTTATGTATACTTGACAGTGTTTAACACTTTCCCTGTTGCATATTCATTTATGGAAATAATGACATCATGAATATTTATTAGATAAGTTTTTGTAATGGCATATGTACACAGGATGATTTGGTATTGGTAAAAACAGTAGAGTCATATAATACAAGCAAACATAGTGACCCTGATCAGATGGCTCCTCCAGGAGCTGTCTGATCTGGGTCTACTCTGTTTGCAAAGGAGTGAAAAAGCATTCATATGATGGGGTTAAGGTGATCAGTGGTTTTCTGCAGATTGTGGCTTTTCACCTCCAAATTTTGTCTTCTTTATCGTCAGCTGTAGATTATCATCAGCTGCAGATTTCATTGTCTAGTTAAAAATCATCAGCTGCAGGTTTCATTGTCTAGTTTAGCTACAGATTTTATTGTCTAGTTTAGCTACAGATTTCATTGTCTAGTTTAGCTACAGATTTTATTGTCTAGTTTAGCTGCAGATTTCATTGTCTAGTTTAGCTGCAGATTTCATTGTCTAGTTTAGCTACAGATTTCATTGTCTAGTTTAGCTGCAGATTTCATTGTCTAGTTTAGCTACAGATTTTATTGTCTAGTTTAGCTACAGATTTCATTGTCTAGTTTAGCTACAGATTTCATTGTCTAGTTTAGCTACAGTTTTCATTGTCTAGTTTAGCTGCAGATTTCATTGTCTAGTTTAGCTGCAGATTTCATTGTCTAGTTTAGCTACAAATTTCATTGTCTAGTTTAGCTACAGATTTCATTGTCTAGTTTAGCTACAGATTTCATTGTCTAGTTTAGCTACAGATTTCATTGTCTAGTTTAGCTACAGATTTCATTGTCTAGTTTAGCTACAGATTTCATTGTCTAGTTTAGCTACAGATTTCATTGTCTAGTTTAGCTACAGATTTCATTGTCTAGTTTTTCAAAAGCATAATCAGAGTGTCAAACAGCTTTGATCCTGATGAGATACTGATCCTGATGAGATACTGATTTACTTGGCATCTCATCTGTTTGCAAAGGTTATTACAAATTTGCTTATGGTAGCGAAAGAGTAATACAGAATAAAATATGATTGATTACCATGACTGGAACTGCAGACATTGAGCGCAAACTTCTTATGCATAGTTACACTACAGTGCAGCCACTTTAATCCTTACAATTTCAAAACTACATGTATTCCAAAATTTAAACAGGTCAAGCTTATGGTGAACATTTAGGTATGTTGCTTAACAAAAGTGTAATGTGACAAACAGTGCAGACCTCTAGGAGCCCTCTCATCAGGGTCTACACTGTTTGCAAAAGACATTGACAGTGACTTGACATTGACAGTGACTTGTGTCCCGCACTGTAGGAGTGTTCAAAGTGGAATAGTCCATCATAAGATGCATACAGTATGAAACGGTAAAACTTGCAAGAGGATTTTAACCCTTTCCTCCATAGGCTATTTTTAGACCCAACCTCTTTGAATGAATCTACCCAAAAGGAGCATTTACTAGAGAAAAGTAAAATTTTAGAATTTTGTAGTTTGAAACCATTGTGATAAATAGAGCATTAAATTTTGCTCCTATAGGAGCAAATGCTCTATTTATCACAATGGTTTCAAGAAGTCACAGGTTATTACAGAGGCGTAGAAAGGCATATTTATGGAGGAAAGAGTTAAATAAAAACCAGCGCAGACACTGATCAAAGGGATCCTTTGATCTGACAGTGAGTCTACACATTTGCAAATGACAGTGCATTATAAGCAAATAGAGCATAGCCTGACCAGACGGCTCTTACTAACTAGACACTAAAGCTCCTACAGGAGCTGTCTGATCTGGGTCTATGCTGACCAGACGGCTCTTACTAGACACTAAAGCTCCTACAGGAGCTGTCTGATCTGGATCTATGCCTGAACAGACGGCTCTTACTAGACACTAAAGCCCCTAGAGGAGCTGTCTGATCTGGGTCTATGCTGTTTGCTGTTATACAGAGCTGTAGATAATAGACAATAGATCTATTCAAATCTCAAATCCCCCCCCCCCCCCCCCCCCTGGCTTGATGTATAATCTTCAAACTTGCTGTTGTGGTTGGTCATGACCACTAGATCACCCCTATTGTTTTTTAGGTCACTAGGTCAAAGGTCAAGGTCACCATGACCTTAACTAATGAAATTGTTTCTGATCAATAACTGATCATGGGTGTGGCTTAGGATCTTCAAAATTGCTGTGGTGATTAGTCATGACCACTAGATGACCCCCTATTGTTTTTGAGGTCACTAGGTCAAAGATAAAAGTCACCATCACCTTAACTGGTGAAATTGTTTCTGATCAATAACTGCTCATGGGTTTGGCTTAGGATCTTTAAACTTGCTCTGGTGATTAGTCATGACCAGTATTGAACACTAGATAACCCCTATTGTTTTTAGGTCACTAGGTCAAAGGTCAGGGGGAAAATTTTTTTCTACAAACATCTCTTGTTTGATTAATATTTATAATAACACATAAACACATTAAGTTTTGGTCATAGCAAAAACTGTAGAATCATAATCTATATTATGTCATAAGTAAACTGAGCAGACCTGGATCAGACGGCTCCTACATGAGCCGTCTGATCTCTATCTACTCTGCTTACAAAGGCGTAGGAAGGTGAATCTATGGAGTAAAGGGATCATTCTATAAGTGAACAGAGCAGACCTTCCAGAGCCGTCTGATCTGGTCTTCTTTGTCTGCAATGACGTTAATAGACATATCTATGAAGTGATTAACCCTTTACTCCATAAATATGCCTTCCAATGCCTTTGCAAACAGAGTAGACCAGGATCAGACAGCTCCTGTAGGAGCCATCTGATATAATATAAATTTGAATCTACAGTTTCTGTCATTGCTAAAAATTCCTTTGTCCATGTGCTGTTATACAAATTAACCTAATTAATACTCATGACATTTAGGGGATAACCGTTGCATATTTGAAGATTTGCAGCAGTATATTGGTGGTTTATATGTCGCAAATTTAGTTTTACATGCGACGCGTTAGCGGAGCATGTAAAACGATTATTTGCGACATATAAACCACCGATATACTGCTGCAAATCTTCAAATACGCAACGGTTATCCCTATTCTAATGAAACCATAGATCCAGATGGTAAAAAACAAACAATACTTTAAGTCCTTTGATATTTTCTCTATGTCGTCATAGCATGACGTCATGAAACACCGCATATCTCCGCATTACGCATATAGAAAATAGTTCTCCCGGAACCTAGCAATTATGCTTATATTTAATATACCAAGAACTGGTGTTTTCGCTTGATACTTTGATTTTCACAAATGAAAACCGTTAAGTCACGGTCCGTTGAATTTCTGACGGTAGATCGCTTTCAAAACTACGAAAGATGAATCAAATTTGACCTCGACATTGCTCGAAATTCCACAATAATTGTGCACATTGACAACGGAATTATTTATTTTTAAATTGTTTGCAATGTGGAACTGGTTGCATATTCAAGATACTTTGGCTGATTGGTGTATTTGATGAGAATGATGATAGGCCAAGTGGACGTGCAACTGGAAATTATCAGGAGCGACACTCTACAGGCATGTTTGGAATTTGCAAAGAGCCCTCGAGTGGTCTTGAGTGGGTGGGGCGAATTCTCATTATGGGACTGTCCTTGAAGAATTGAAGAATACTGCCGCTTCTGATTGTCGGACGAGTCGGCATTATAGCTTCGGACACTGGCTTCATTCTGATGACCGGACTTATTCATTATTTCCCTGGTTTTGACACCAGCATAGGCCAACAGCTAGTGCATGATTGCGGTCTCTCGGACACAGTGACTTGTGTTTTAAAACTTTTGACGAAACAAGCCTCAGCAGAAATTGATTTTATCATTTCGTTCAGCACACGCTCACCAACAGGCCTGGATGTGTATATGATTCTTCATAATCGACTGAACGTTTGGGTTACTGAATGAAATGGTTCGATCACGGGAGCAGTTTTATCAGGTATGTTTTCAGAGATTTACATGACATGTTTCCTGCATGACTCATAAATTGTACGTTTGTCAGAGATCTCAGGTTTTCTATTATATGTATACCACGAAGAGCGAAATTCAAGGTTATGTCAAACCACTTTTCTTTGGAAAGATTTGTGATTTATGACAGAGAGGAAACCTGAGTTTTTTAGTGTTTTCAGATCATTGTCTGTGATCGGTTGGTAATGTTTAAGTGTTGTCAGGTCCTTCTTAAATAGTTTCAGCATGGATATAAAGCTCACAGCTACATGGTTATATACCTTAAATCTTATATTTACAGGGTGCAAGTGCCACAAACACCTCAAAACAGAATAGAGGAAGAGAAACGTTTGTTCAATGACAGTGAATTAGATCAACATGTGAAATAAATGGACTCAGGATCAACTTGTGGGAATTTGCGATAGATATTTGAATAGAATCGCCAGACTCACATTGACTACAACCATAAAATGTGTTGAAAAAAACAACAAGCAAAATGAAAACATTTGACATTTCATTCATCCAGTGTCTTCGTTCATTCAGACCCATTCATTCAATTTTACTATTAATGCGCGTATGAATATTTCGTAGTAAATTTTCTAGTGATTCGGTTTCCGACAGTATATTCATTTTTCCGACAGTATATCGGTGGTTTATATGCTTCAAATTTTGTCACGTGGACCAATCAGAATGCGTGTTACAAAAATGTTGCATTAGAATAATATTTCTTACATGAATATTCATGGAGGAAAGGGTTAAAGGATAATAGTCATAACTTCCTATGTACCTGTATCATATGTAGATAATGATTAGTCCTATACAGAGCAGACCCTGATTAGATGGCTCCTGTATGAGCTGTCTGATCTTGGTCTACTTTGTTTGCAAAGGCGTACTTATGGAGTATAGGGTAAACCATTTTGGCAATTAACTTGAAACAGCCTTTATCAGATACACAGGAGCTGGACATCGCCAGGCTAGAAAATCAGGCAATTTTCCAAAAGAAATATCTGCATATGAGGAAAATGTCTGCACATGAGAAAAGACAAAGTAAGATGTTATCTTTTCACAGATACTGTTTTCTCATAATAAATGCCCCTATTCTAATGCCCCGCCTCCCTTTTCACTTCTGGAAGGGGGAGGGGGGGGGATAACAATGAATAAAACAACTAAAACCTATTTAATAACCATTAAATAAAGAAATACAGGTTTTCTAAATACAGGTTGTAGCTTAATGCATACTGAGAGTAAGGCAGAAAGCTCCCCTATGAGCTTATGAGTTTTCTGCGTTGCTTTCATTCTGCATTAGGCATCCACCTGTGTACAAAATGCAAGAAGCCCCTTTTAGATAATACTGAATTATCAGAAAATTTATCTTTTCTACATTGCATATACATGTATATATCCAGCTAAGGGTCGGAAACTGACTGTCTGTAAAAAGTATTGAAGAATACAGAGAAATTGGCAGTTGTTATTTGCAGTCCATACAAGAAGCAGCAGCGCTGCATTCATTGTTGAATAATTTGCTATTATTGCATTATCATTGTTATGCTGATGGGAACCAAACCCCGTGACGTTTGGCATGTTTTCAGAAATATACGAATGTTTTATGTTATCACACTTGTTTAAGAGCTCCAAGACAGCAATACAGCCATAATTGTTGAGTTTAGCCATTTCCTTCATATAAACATGTTTTCATGCATAAGCAAACAGAGCAGATCCTGATCAGACAACTCCTATAGGAGCCATCTGATCAGGGTCTGCCTGTTTGCTAATGGAGTTTTAAAGAAATGCTTCTTTACTTTCTAAAATGGCTACAATGTTCTGCCTTTCATGGGTGTGGGATATTTGTCACCTTTAGTGATAGTTCTAGGTATTCCAGAAGTTATAATATATAATATCAAAAATATTAAGTAGATGAATTTTTATACCCCCACAAACAAAGTTTGGTTTTTTTTGAGTGGGTTGGGGGGAGTATATAGGAGTCAGCTTGGCGGTCGGTCGTCGGTCTTGACTTTCCAAACTGTTGACTTTTTTGGGTAATTTTGGCTTGAAACATGGGTTTTTGCGATCAAGGCTGCTGTGTTGGGGTATTCCATCACCTTTAGTGATAATTCTAGTTATAGTAGAATATAAATGCAAGAAATTTTTAGCCATGGCTAAAACAAATGTTTGAACCATTTACTCCATGTATATTCCTTTAACCCTTTACTCCATGAATATTCATGTTAGAAATGATGACAGCATAAATATTAATTGGATTAATTGGATGAATGTTTTGCAAAAGTAGAACATAATAGAATCAGATCTATATATTTTTTTTCTATAAGCAAACAGCAGACCCTGATCAGACGGCTCCTATTGGCGTAGAAAGGCGTATAGTAAAGGGTTAAGAAATACTTACATCATGCATATGAATTAGATGAATTTTTACAATGGCACATGAATACATGTACATGCAAACAAAGTAAGTGCCGTCTGATCAGTGTCTACTCTGTTTGCTTTTGAAAATATATAGATTATATAGATTTGAAATTGTATATGCTGATCTTGTTCATATGCTATCATGAGTCAATCATCATCATCAACATCATCATCTTTAGTAATCGCTGAAGTCTTCTAGAGTATAATCGTGATGCATCAAATTTTTGATCAATGGGAATGAAAGCTAAAAATTGATTTATTTACACACTTGTTTAAAAATGGGTTAAAACAGATGTCAAGTCTAGCTAGCTGGCTACATTGTAGTTGGAATGTATTTGTCGATGTCAATGTCTAGCTAGCTAGCTACATTGTAGTTGGAATGTATTTGTCGATGTCAAGTCTAGCTAGCTGGCTAGTGGCTACATTGTAGTTGGAATGTATTTGTCAATGGCATTATTATGGTATTATTATTTCTTGCATGAATATTGATGGAGTAAAGGGCTCCTAGATAATGGCAGAAAATTACCTATCAAGTATGGAAATCAAAAATAACTCAGCTAGGTCAGGTGTTCGAATCAAACTTTTGACCTTTATCACTCTCCTTAAACGTGTTTTCAGGCATTTGCAAGCAGAGTAGACCCAGATCAGATGGCTCCAATAGGAGCAGTCTGATCAGGGTCTGGCCTGCTCTGTTTGTTTGTGGAATTTTAAAGATCTGATTCTTTACTTTCTAAAATGGCGTCAATGTT
Source organism: Azorinus chamasolen (assembly GCA_963576725.1). Lineage (NCBI taxonomy): Eukaryota > Metazoa > Mollusca > Bivalvia > Cardiida > Solecurtidae > Azorinus > Azorinus chamasolen. Next base: position 59,148,815 of record OY755242.1, read on the forward strand.
CCACCTTCCATATTTCAATATAACTATTTTGTTCATTAATAATAATATATATATATATATAAATATTCAGTAGGTGCTTGAATTTGGAATAAACATAGAACAGGAAAAGGGTGAATATCCTATTTAAGCATTCTACTCAGCTTGCATAGTAAAGTGGTATGAGTGTTAACCCTTTACTTTTCTGTTTGTATATGTTACAGGTTTGATTCTCATTGGTGGTTTGCCTTGACAAAAATGTTCTTATTTCATACCTTAACCCTTTACTCCATAAGTACACCTTTCTGCGCAGTTGCAAAAAGAGTAGACCAAGATCAGATAGCTCCTGTAGAAGCCATCTGATCAGGGTCTGCTCTTTTATGATATTTATATGATTCCACAGTTTCTGCTACGGTACAAAATTCCTGTGTTATGACAATTAATCTAATTGATATTGAAGACATCATTATTTCTTATATGAATATTCATGGAGTAAAGGGTTTATTGAATAACTAATGAATATTCACAACAGATAGATGTCCAAGATATGAGATTCATTCTCAAGCATGCAATTGGTCAAATTTTGAGCTGGCTCAAACACTGACTAATCAGATTCTTGAGAATGAACTTCAGCTCAGACTCAGCAGTTTTATATCATAAGCAAACAGAGCAGACCATGATTAAGCAGCTCCTACAGAAACCATCTTATTATACCCCCACAAACGAAGTTTTGGGGGGTGTACTGGAGTCACCCCATCCATTTGTCCGTCTGTCCGTCCGGATTGTCCTGATCATAACTTCCAAAGTATAAAAGCTATTGACTCTAAACTTCATATACAGATAGATCACATTGACCATACATGCAGTGCACAAGGTTCATAACTCTGTCTTCAGTATTTTTGGAGTTATTGCCCTTTGTTATTAATCCCAAACGCATAGCAGAGGGGGGTTATAGGAATGGCCTTCGTCTGTCTGTCCGTCCGTCTGTCTGTCTGTCCGTAACAATTTCGTGTCCGCTCCATATCTCCTATACCCCTTTAAGTTGGTCATGGATGTCTTACCATTAAGCAGAAATTGTAGAATCAGATCTACAGTTTTCCTTATGTTATTTTAACCCTTTCCCTGTTCTGTGTTCATTCCAAATTCCAATACCTACTGAATATTCATAGATAAAATGATTATAAGGAAATATTGAAGATGGAAAATTGTAGCAATTTTAGAAAGTAAAGACACAGATCTTTGAAATTCTATTAGCAAAGAGACTAGACCCTGATCAGACGGCTCCTCTAGGAGCCGTCTGATCTGTGTCTACTCTGTTTGCAAATGCGTGAAAACACGCTTATATGAGGGAAAGGGTTAACCATTAATATGCTGGGTCTATTAGTATATAGGATTTTATAAACACAGTAGACCCAGATCAGTGGTTTTGGCTCCTGAGAGATCTGGGTCTGCTAGTGTTTGTCATTACGATCATTTTCTTCAGTGACAATGTTTTATACAACTTTTTGTTTCATTAATATTCAGAAAGGGAGGAGCCGGTTTTAATTATTCAGCAGATTTAGGCTCAAGTTTTATTGGCCACTTAAGTCTGACAAGGTATCCACTGAGCTAATCATGATTGCAATATGGAATAGAGCAGGATTATAACTTTATAAGGATTTTCATGAATGCCAGGTAAATATTGGTGAACTATTCAGTGCTGTTGGTTTTTAAGCCTTTCCTTCATATAAGCACATTTTAATACATTTGCAATCACAGTAGACCCAGATCAGACTGAGCTCCTGTAGGAGCTGTTTGATCAGGGTTTGCTCTGTTTGTTGGTGGAATTACATGTGTACAGATTTAATTCTACACAGTCAAAAATTCCTTTGTAAATAAAGCTTTAAAATAGTTTAGTTCATTAATATTCATGATGTCATGATTTCTTATATGAATATTCAATTATTCATGGAGTAAGGGTTAAACACTGATGGGCTGTTACACTCTGAAACTTCAACCAGCACTTATAACTTGTCTCAAGCCGTAGCCATTTGCAAATAACTGAAATAGTGTTGGTCGGACGTAAAACCCAACTCACTCACTCACTCACTCACTCTTTAGAATCGTCTTGAAGAGACGACTCTAAAGAGTGGTCACAGCATAGGGTTTGGTGGAGAAATGACGATTTGAGTATGCACCGTTATCTGTAGCTCTGTTCAACATTGAAAGGGTTTAATCGTGTGTGTTGTTTTGTCAGCGGCTCTGTAAAAAGCAATCCTATAGGGTCTTACTGTCTTTGGCATATTGAACAAAGCTTGTTACATAAAAGTCAATACTCTGCCTCGGCTTGACAGTTCATTATAGGTTGATAATCAGTATGCTGGTATACATGTATGTCATAAATACAAAATAATGTGGCAGAGCTGATATATCGAGGGTTCAACGCAATAAGGGCGTAACTACATTTTTGAAAATTTTACAGGAGAGCCAAAAAACCAAACTGTTTTATTCTGTTTTGAAAAACATACAAATGTTCCTTTGTGAAAGCTTTAAAATTAGACATGTTACAGGAAATATGCAACACTGTAAACTAAATCTAAGAAAGAAACAGTATATATTAAAATATTGGACTTACGCCTTTATTGCACTCTTTTGCAAGTGATTCTGGAGAAATGTTATATGCAAGATGGGCGTAAGTGCACTTACGCCTCTATTGCAGGAAGATTTCTATTGAATTTGGTGGAGTTTTGCAATGCAACATGGTAGTAAGTACATTAAAGTAAAACATTTTTGGACTTTAATATGTAACCTTCAATAAAACTTTTAAGATCAGGACTGATAAACCAAAATATTGCAACATCGTATAAAAACATCTGACTTGCGCCCTTATTGCAAGATTTGTTTCAAGTTATTCTGGATATTTTACATGCATGATGGGCATAAATATTCCATAAACTCTTCTACAGTAAGATCACTGATAAGAAGTTTGAGAATTTTGTCATTTGTTATTCAAAATAGTATTATGTACATGTATAACAAAGCACTAGATATTTTTTGATTTTGTCCGCATAATTTATTTAGATAATAAAATGCAGAACTCAATATTCCACCATTACTTTTACAACAATTTGTTCAATCTCATTACAAATTATCTGTTAAATTTTCATAATTAAACCTAACCTATACATTAAATTACTGGTCACTGTAACACAATATAAGTTACATCTCTATATTGGAACAGTGTAATCTGAAACAATTTCACAATAAATGCTGTCACCTAATGCCTCTTTTGCTTCAATTATTTCATAAGGCACATAATAATTATTATTTTTGACAAAATCAGAAAGTACAGCAATAACTGCTGAATTCAAACAGATATAAAAACTACAACTATCACTAAAGGTGATGGAATACTGCCTTGATCCCAAATCAAAAGATTGTGCCACGGATATACAGACCACATAATTATGTATGGGAATTTAATTTACCTGGAAGTTTTAGGCCTCCAACTTCAAACTGAACATCAGACGATAATTTCAAAGATACAGAATCTAATAACAAATAATACACAAACAAAGGTCACCAATATTCTTATGGCAGGTTATTATGAGTATCAAAGCCATTACAAACTACCATTCCACATTCATTATGGCTATACGGGTCAAAGAAGTAAAGTTTGGTGGAATTCTTCAGAATTGCACAAGAGTAACCTGTGTTTGTGATCAGCCAGCATATTCTTGCACTTGATTTTCTCCAATTGAGCATCCTCCATCATAAACACATGACCAGTTTTGCAAGTAGGTGACAATGTGCCATGTAAATAAGTTTCTGGAACTTAGGAGATCCTTCTAAAGCAAAAATGAGAAAATTTCTGACTCAAGTCTTATTGAGTCTGTCATGAGCAGTTATGAAAAGTGCAACACTATTTACGCCCCTTAAGCACTTACTTAAGCAGTATTCAGTTTTCAAAACTAACATCAAAACTAATGATCCTAAAGGAACAGTAAATATAACAACACTGAGAATGAAGTACAGGAAGACTTTTTACAGCCACCACACAAGCACTTAACATCTGCTGTTGTGAAGAACATAATATTATGTTCTGAAAGAAGGAGATCATTCGAAAGCAAAATCAGCAATGCAAAAAGTGAAAATTGCAGACTCTGTTTTATTGAGTCTGTTCAATATGAGCAAAAATGAAAATTGCAACACTACTCACGCCCCCTGGCCTAAGCTTAAGCGATATTCAATTTTCAAAACTAATACCGTAACATCAAAACCGATGATCCCAAAGGACCAGAAAATATAACAACACTGAGGATGAAGTATGAAGCGACTTTTTAATGGCCGCCACACAAGCATTTAACACCTGCTGTTGTGAAGTTCATAAGTTCTAAAAGTAAGAGATTCTTCAAAAGCAAAATCAGCAATGTGAAAAGTGAAAATTGCAGACTCGGTTTTATTGAGTCTGTTCATGAGCAGTTATGAAAAGTGCAACACTACTCATGTCCCTTTAAGCACTGGCTTAAGTGGTATTCAATTTTCAAAACTATTCACAGAAAGTAATGATCCCGAAAGACTTGAAGAAATAACAACATTGAGAATGAAGTATGGGTGACTTTTTACAGTCATCACACAAGCACTTAACACCTGCTGTTGTGAAGTACATATTCAGACATTTTTCTAAAGCCCCGTTCCCACTGTCACGGTGTTGGTCCCGGTAACCCACGGTACTTCTTGGCAAAGAAAAAGTCGGCATTCGGGATGATACGGGACCTTATTTCTTCAAAAATTAATGTACATTCCCATATTCCAGACGTTGCCTCGGTGGACCCCCAATTTAGAAGCAGGATCTTCCTGTTTGACCCCGGACTATCCCGGTTAGTTTCCGGTTTGGCACGGTGTATTTACGGTGTAGGGCCGGTGTTTTCCTGGCTGAACAAGATACAATTCGGTGTGACGCCGGTAGTGCCACGTTGACCGCCAGTATCATCCCGTCATATCCCAGATGTGCGCTGTGACAAGTGGGCGTTACCCAGGTATAAACGGGGGTTGACTGGCAGACAAACTGGCTCACACCTTGCCAGTCCCTAACTCCACCGGTACAAAACGAGACTATACCGTCGTACACCGGAGCTAATGCTAGGGGTTCACCAAAAGTCTGTTGTGGATGAGGTGCTCGCCAACATCCCGGAATACTAGGTATTATCACAGTAAAGCCAGGGTAGAGACCCGGACCTGCACCGGAATATACCGAGGTTGTCCTGGAATTGCCAGGATTAAGCCGGTTTTGGATGTCTTTCCCGGTGACTCTCGGTGACTCCCGGTAGTTTTAAACATTTTAAAACATCCGGTGCTGTCTGCCGGATTAAACCGGATCAATAGCGTTCATCGGGGATCATCCCGCCAGGGATGTACTCCCGGTTTGACACGGTTTCCTCCGGACCACACATCCGGGACATACTGGAGGGCCAATCGGGGACAGTGGGAACGGGGCTTAACATGGCAGGGTATATCCTCTTTTGTCAGGTACTTTTCACAAATATTGAGGTACAGTCTGTCACCTTCACTAAGAATATCGTCAAAGATTTGTTCCATGTTGTTGGTGCTGATATAACTTTTATGTACAGCACATACAGAATTGGCTAAGCAGTGCTTCTGTGTTTCTTTCAAGGAAGAGTGTTCCCGATATAAAACTGATTTGAAGCAACATCGTGATGGCACCTTTCCCAAAAATGTTACAATGAAATTTCTAAAGACATTAAGATTTTTTTTCAAACTAATATTGTTCACATTATTTTCGGTGAACCTTTTCACTTCAACACCAGAATGGAAACCACAATTAAACATGATGAAATAAGTTAAGATTAATGATTTTATAAAACAACTTTCAGTCAAAATAAGAAAATAGACATCCATTATATTTATTATCTTATTATTCGATCAAGCTAGTTTTCTGTTTTTTTGTGTGTTTTTTTTGGTTTGCAGCAACCAGTCATGAAATTTCTGGTAAAAACTAGTCATTCAGTATGTATTTATATAAAATTTATATATATAATTTTTTACTGTATTAAAAGTTTGAATAAGCTTCTGTAATAAGGTACCAAAATAAATCAAAAAGAAAAAAACCAACATACCGGTACCTTTGAGTCTTCTTCAAATCTTCTTCAAAAGTTTGAAGGACATAAAATGTGACAGTGTTATGCTGTCTTGAGTTCATAAATTGTGTCAATATTATAAATATTATAATAATGTCATCAGAATGACCTCACAGAACATTTATTTGTTTACTTACGCCTGTATTGCATGAAAAATAATAAGGCTACCAGACACTGTTTAGCCTGCAATATGGTAGTAAGTCAACTTACTACCATATTGCATGTAAATTTTTTAGCTATCTGAGTTAAGCCCTTATTGCAATATCACAAAAATGATATAAATGTCTAAAATATTTTTTTCCCATTTTCACAGTTTATGCCTAACAGACAAAGAAAGTGAAAAATTAAAAAAAAACATATTTGACAAAATATGTAGTTACGCCCTTATTGCGTTGAACCCTCGATATGTACAGTGTTCTCGCTAGCCTTGGTTTTCACCGAGTCCCAGGGACTCAGTGCCCTTGAAAATCTAGAGTCCCACTGAATCCCAGATGAGTCGCAGTTTTTTCTTAAATCAAACATGCACAATTTTATATTGAAAACACTAGATCAATACATTTTATTTGTTTTAACATATTTCTGTGATCTTTCTGCAAGATTTTCTAAATAACTAGTTGAACTCAAATGAAGCATGTTTTTAGCTCACCTGAGCAAAGTTCATAGTGAGCTTTTGGGAGACTTGAATGTCCGGCGTCTGTCGTGTTTCGTGTGTCGTCAACAATTTGCTTGTTTACACTCTAGTGGTAACAATTTTAATCGAATCTTCATGAAACTTCATCAGAATGATTGTCTTGACAAAATCTTGGACAAGTCAAGTGGGGTTAAAAACTAGGTCACTAGGTCAAATAGGAAAACCTTGTGAACACTCTAGAGGTCACATTTTTAGCCCAATCTTCATGAAACTTGGTCAGAATAATTGTCCTAATAAAATCTCGGACGAGTTTGTGAATGTGGGTCATGTGCGATCAAAAACTAGGTAACTGGGTCAAATAGTAGAAAAACCTTGTGAACACTCTAGAGGTCACAGTTGTGGCCAAATCTTCATGAAACTTGGTCAGAATAATTGTCCTAATAAAATCTCAGAGTTTGAAAGTGGGGTCACATGGAGTCAAAAACGAGGTCACTAGGTCAAACAGTAGAAAAACCTTGTGAACACTCTAGTGGTCACAGTTTTTGTCCAATATTCATGAAACTTGGTCAGGATAATTGTCTTGGTAAATTCTCGAACAAGATCGAAAATTGGGCATGCTTGGATATAAACTAGGTCACTAGGCCAAATAGTAGGAAAACCTTGTGAACACTCTCAAGGTCACATTTTTAGCCAAGTCTTCATGAAAATCTTCATTAAAATTGGGCAGAATGATTGTCTTGATCACGTCTTAAATGATTTTGAAAGTGGGTTATGTGGGGTCAAAAAGTAGGTCACTGGGTAATATCTTACAAAAATCTTGTTTGCACTCCAGCGGCCACATTTTAGCCCAATCTTCCTCAAACTTGCTCAGAATGTTTTTCTTGGTGAGATCAAGGTTGTGTTTGATCATGGGTGGGGTGGGATCAAAAAGTAGTTCACTAGGTCAAATCTTAGAAAAATCTCTAGAGGGCACATTTTTAGCCCAATCTTCATTGGTCAGAATGATTGTCTTGATAAACTCAACATTCCAAATCTTTGAAAATCTTATTCTCCAGAACCACTACTCATGATCCACTATCAACATTGTTCAAATACTGTTCCTTATGTCAATATTGGTCCCACCCAGGGACTACCCGACTATAATCTTAAATCTATGGTAATCAGGTGAGCGATTAAGGGCCATCTTGGCCCTCTTGTTTACTTTTGTGACCATTATTATCATTTGTGAGAATATCTTAAATTGTGGTAGTTTCATCTTCAAAAAGAGGATCGATCAACCACACTTCTTGGAAGTGACGGGTTTGTTTTGGCTTTTTAGGTTGAGACGCCATCATTTCTCAGTGTGCAGACTGTTGCTATACGAGCATGTTTAACCCCGCAGTTAAGCAATAGATAAGGAAATTGCAGGGTCCAAGCTGTGACGCCATGTGATACATGAAAATGTTCAAAAACCCAACTGTACACGTGCCATAAATCTATTAAACTTTATTATTAATGATTTAAATTGATGACAGTGAAACATAATATTAATTATTTCAATTGTTCAAAACCTAAAATACTGACCAGATTACCAGAATAGTAAATATCAGCTTTAAGAACTGACGTTTTCGTGTTGCGTCCCAGGGACTCGACGACCTACGAAATTCCGAGTCCAGGCCGATTTCTTTGCGTAGATAGATATGATTACGGCGTAAACGCGAACACAGATGTATTTTGTAAATACAAGATACTTTAGCAAAGCTGTAGCATGTATATTATAAAAACAAGTGAATCTGTCATGGCAAGTACTTGTATATTGTAAATCTGTCATGGCAGGTATTTGTATATATTGTAAAATCCATCAGAGCTTGTACATGTATATATTTTAAATACAAATGTACAAGAAACTCTGGCAGAGCTGGTACATTTACTAGTATATACATGTAGTAAATTATAAATATAAAAATAATATGTCAGAATAGGTTACTAAGTCAACACTAAGTAAGTTATTTTTTCGTCAACTTTTCCTCAAAACTTCAATGAAAGTGTCAAACCAGAACTTTATGGACCTCAGATGAGAGGCCAATTTACATGAAACATTGTACAATAGCAGTGTACTTTTCATCAGTAATAAGAAAGTACTTAAAAGAAATTTACAGTTTGTTAGATGTATTTAATATTTATCATTAAATTTTATTACTCATGAATCCGGTGAGAAACAATTAACCCCTTCTTTACTCCATAAATACGCCTTTCTACGCCTTTGCAAACAGAGAAGACCCAGATGAGATGGCTCCTATCTGTAGGAGCTTGCTGTATCACTTTTGCCCTGCAGTAAGCGACCACCTGCTATGTAAATCTCCAATGTTAAATGAATGGTCGGTTAAGACAGGTTCTACTGTATTAGATCTTCTATTGCCAATGCTGAATCTCATTATTTGTGCAAATAGTTTGGATCCAGATGAGTAGTTTGACTTATCAAGATCCAAACTGTTTGTTACTGTCAATATGGGAAGAAAATATAACAACCAGAATTGTAGCATACGACAAAGTCTGCAGATGACAATTATTCTGACGGTGAATTAGTTTGTCTGAAACAATAACATTGCTATTTTTCAGATAAGTTAACCTTCTTTCATATACCGGTACATATAAATGTAATTTCATATATTTGCAAACTGAGTAGACCCAGATAAGATGGATCCTATAGGAGCCGTCTGATCAAGGTCTGTCTGCTCTCTGTTTGCTATTAGATTTTGAAGAATAATTATGTTTCTTAATTTCTAAAATGACTACAATGTTCCACCTTCCATATTTTGTTATAACTATTTTGTCCATGAATGTGTTTGTCCATGAATGTTTCAGTAGATATCGAACTTTGGAATAAACACAGAACAGGGAAAGGGTTAAGCTATCCTTCCACAGGTAAAAGTTTTATGAAATTGAATTGTCTCCCTTTGGTTACTGACCCACATATCGGAGATATGATGTATTCTTCTGTGCCTTAACCCTTTACTCCGTAGATTCACCTTTTTACGCCTTTGCAAACAGAGTAGACCAAGATCAGATGGCTCCTGTAGGAGCTGTTTGATCAGGGTCTGCTCTGTTTGCTTGAGATATAATATAGATATGATTCTACACTTTCTGTCTTGGTCAAAAATTCAATGTGCTATTATAAAACTTAAGCTAATCCATGGTGTCATTATTTCTTACAGGAATATTCATGGAGGAAAGGGTTAAAATACTACAAGAGAACCCATGATTACCTCTGCAAACAGTTTGGATCCAGATGAGACACCGAGTGACTTAGAGTCTCATCATGATCCAAACTGTTTGACACTGTGATTAAGTACATGAAATGGAATAGAGTCTTCTCGGAAATCTTAATGAGATGATATTTCAGTGAAAATTTGCTAAACTAGCTAAATATTAAATGCAGAATAACTATTAGCATGTTAGCATCATCTATGTATAGCCAGAGCAAACAAGGCACTCACCACCTGGCTTAGCCCTTACAATGCTGAAATTTCAGGGGCTGGGCAGGACTAAATTTCCTTATATGACTATAGGGAAAACTTTAACTCTTTCCTCCATAAATACGTCTTTCTATGCCTCTGTAAAAGTCACCTGTTGAAACTATTGTGATAAATAGTGGGTCATGTTGGGTCAAAAACTAAGTCACTAGGTCAAACCGTAGAAAAATCTTGTGAACACTCTAGTGGTCACAATTTTTGCCCAATATTCATGAAACTTAGTATGTAGTCAGAATGAATGTATTGATTAAATCTTGGACAAGTTTGAAAGTGGGTGATGTGGGGTCAAAAACTAGGTCACTAGGTCATATAGTAGGAAAACCTTGTGAACACTCTAGAGGTCACAATTTTAGCTGAATCTTCATGAAATCTATCCAGAACCACTGCTCATGATCCACAACCAACATTGTTAAAATATTGTCCCCATCGTAGAGCTATCCAGCTATAATTTAAATCTATAGTAATCAGGTGAGCGATTAAGGGCCATCTTGGCCCTCTTGTTTGATATTGGTAGAAACCTGTCAGTCAGATCTTTTATAATTTCATAAGCAACCAGAGCAGAGACCATGATCAGACAACTCCTATAGGAGCCATCTGTTTTGGATCTACTCTGTTTGCAAATGAGTGGAAAGGTATTTATATGAAGGAAAGGGTTAGTTTAGGCTATTTTTAGAATCAACCTCCTTGAATAAATCTACTGAAAAGAAGCATTTACTAGAATAAAGGAAAATTTTAGAATTACATGGTCTTAATTTGAAACAATTGTTATAAATAGAGCATTTGCTCCTAAGGAGCACATGCTCTATTTATCACAATGGTTTTATCACAATAGTTTCAAAAAATTACTTTTACTGAGGCGTCAAAAGGCATCAATATGAGGGAATGGGTTAACCCTTTCCCTGTTCTATATTTATTCCAATTTTCAATACTTACTGAATATTCATGGACAAAATAGTGCAAGGTGGAACATTGTTGCCATTTTATTAAGTAAAGAAACAGATCTTTCAAAGTCCATTACAAATGCGTGAAAAGACGTTTATATAAAGGAATGGGTTAAGTGATAACTTGAGAGAGAGATTTTACTGTATCCTGTTATTAGCTTGGAGAAAATGGCATGACAGAAGTGGCCTAGTTCCAGTGTTTATTTTGTATGGCTTTATTAGGGCTAATGTTAATTGGACTCAAGCTATATCCTTTTGCTTGCTGGACACAAGTATACGGGCATTTTCAAACAGTGTAGACCCAGATCAGAGGGCTCCTAGAGGAGCCCTCTGATCAGGGTCTGCACTGTTTGTCCTTCAAAAGCGTCTCACAAATTATTGTAACCCTTTCTTACTAAATGGACTGTACCGTAAAACAATCATAGACCATTTCATTTTGGAAATTCAGCCTCCAAGGCACTAATCAATGGTATTGATGTCTGAGGAACCTCCATTAAGCTTGAAGATTATTTCATCTTATCATTCTTGTGATTGGCCCTATAACTGGGTAACAGTATACCGTAAATACAATAGGCAAGCATAGACATTTTTTTATCTTAACCCTTTGAATGCGAGGAAACGATTGCACTGTTATTTGTAACCAGTGTAGACCCAGATCAGAGGGCTCCCAGGGGATTAGTGTTTGTCATTCAAAATCCTCTTGTAAATGTTACCCTTTCATACTGTATGAAGTCAGTACCAGTAAACAGTGATGGATTAATCCTTTCTGAATATTTAGCATTGAATTGACTCCATTGTTAAACAATGATGCCCTATTCCATTTTGAAAATTCAGCCTTCATACTTGGTTAAGATCCGAGAAGAATTTTTTGTTTTCAGGTGAGAAATAGAACATAATTATATCTAGTTTCTCATTTTCTCAAATTATGTTTTTGAAACGGATGCATTTTAGTTGTAATCCAAGGCTGATCAGGACACTAATGTTGTTAGTGAGGCCTTCTGTGTCATGTTCTTTATGGAATTATTCGGTATTAAGTAACTTATACTATCTCATAGTGTAGTAACTTCTATGAATAATTGGATTTGTGATTTCGGGCCCCACCCGAGTAAACAAAGCTGGTTGGCTGTTGGAATTTTATTTTACCAATGAAAATTCAAAGAATATTCACAGCATGTGGCAGGTTCTAGGTGCAAAGAAATCAGTTATGACTAGGGAGAATAATTTAACCCTTTCCCTGTTCAGTTTTCATGTAAGAAATAGTGTCATCATGAATATCTATTAGCTGAATTCTAATGTAATGTGAACTTTTCAAGCAAACTTTGTGCTTTGACAAAAACTAGAATCAGATCTAGATATGATGCATGTCAGAAGCAAACAAAGCAGACCCTGGTCAGATGGCTCCTGTTTACAAGAGCGTCTGCTCTGTTTGTAAAAATGGATGAAAAGGCGTTTATATGAGGGAATGGTTAATCACTAAAGCAGTAAACTGTTCCTTTTTGCATTTTCTCTGTTATTAGATTTATTTATTTTTAGAAGTATTAATCACTACATTAAAGGTTCATGGACTTAACTCTTTACTCCATAAATACGCGTTTCTATGCCTATGCAAACTGTGTAGAGCCTATAGGAGCCACCTGATCAGGTCTGCTCTGTTTGCTTATGAAAATGCTCAGGAGCCCTAAAGGAATCATGTTTTCTGTCTGTCTGTCAGTCCATCAACACTTGATGTAATGTGATAACTCAAACAGTAATTCACATATTGCTTTCATATTAAGGGCATATGCTTAGTATCATCAGAGGAAGACGCCTATAGTTTTTGGGTTGAATAAGATACATGTAACTATGTCTAGAGTTATCTTCCCTTGATTACGGGGCCCTGAGCTCTGACTGAGTCAGTTTTCCAGTTAATATTCATTATGTCATTATTTCTTACATGAATATTCGTGGAGGAAAGAGTTAAACTGCATATTACTGTGACATCATTTTGCTAACTCATTGACTCACCATCGTTTGCTAATAATTCATTATTCATTGTTAGGTCTCAGCTCAATTCACCTGTACATAAATATTTAGTAAAATGTCACACTTTGATGCGGTTCACTAATATTAATGATGTTACGATACCATGTAATAAAGTAAATGAGTTTATATTTAGCTTTTACATAATGTAATATGAAAATATGTATTTTACATTTTCTTTTCCAGTATATGTCAAATTCTAAACCTTTATAGTACTGGAAATGAGTTAACCCTTTCCCTGTTTAGCCCTTTATTCCATAAATACACCAGAGTAGACCCAGATCAGATGGCTCCTACGCAAATTATTTACCAAATGTCACATTAGCAAAAGAAAATACATTTTAACCTTTTACTTTATGTAAACGCCTTTTATCACTTTTACAAACACTGTAGACTCGGATCAGACGACTCATGTAGGAGCCGTCTAATTAATCAGTGTCGGTTCTGTTTGCCGATAGAATTATATAGATTGGGTTATAAATTTATGTCATGGCCAAAATTTCGTGTATTAACCCATTCCCGCATATAGACGCCTTTTGACGCTTCTGTAAAAGCCACTTTGTGAAACCATTGTGATAAATAGAGCATTTGCTCCTATGGAGCAAATGCTCTATTTATCACAATGGTTTCAAGTTTTCAACACTACACAATTCTAAAATTTTCCTTTTTAGTAGTAAATGCTCCTTTTCGGTAGATTTTTTCAAAGAGGTCGGATCTAAAAATAGCGTATACGGGAATGGGTTAATATGCATGTACCATTATAAAGATTCATCTAATCAATATTCATGATGATATATCCGACATGAATATTCATGAGGAAATTGGTTGAATTAAGATCAGATTAATTCATAATACATATTTGGGCAAAATGCACTTAGGTTAATAAGCTTCATTTATATTCATGACATAGATCCAAACTCTTTGGTAGTGCTCTCAGACAGTTCTGTTAACTCTTTGGTAGTGCTCTCAGACAGTTCTGTTAACTCTTTGGTAGTGCTCTCAGACAGTTCCGTTAACTCTTTGGTAGTGCTCTCAGACAGTTCTGTTAAGTCTTTCGTTGCCAAATTTGGTCGTCTGCGAACTTTGTAATATTCCATTTTAATTTTTCTTCATTTTTGTTTCAAGAAACAGTCACAGTAACAAACAGTTTGGATCCTGATGAGATGCGGGTACTCATCTGGATCCAAACTGTTAGCATAAGTAATTATAAATGCGACATTGGCAGCGAAAGGGTTAAGGACATCAAGTGCATCACCTATCGGAGTGCATCACCCATTACTGGCAGATTGAACGATAACCTTATAGGAGTTGTTGACATTGTAAGATTGTCGCATGGCTGACAGACTATTGCGTTCAATATGTGTCTCCAGAGAGGGATTCTTTTATATGTAAATGGAAATTCAAGAAAGGCAGGGAGTGATTTTCTCACATAATGGCCAACTGTTGGAAGCGACCAATGTCAGTTCAGTGAATGTTTGTGATCAGAGATGTTTTTTATGTAGGAATTCATGTGTGCTTAATAAATGATGAACTTAACTGGATTTTTGCAAAAACAGAAAACGTTCTTTTTGAAACTGGTAAAATGTGTTTGATAAATCAAGACAGGCAGAATATCAGTATGCAGAAGCCCAGATAAGATGCATAAAATTGAAGTATTTCCAAGAATAACTCCTTCATTTTCCACCAAACCCTATGCTGTGACCACTTTTGAGAATCGTCTGGAAGAGGCGATTCTAAGGAGTCAGTCACAACATAGGTTTGTTGGAGAACTGATAATTTTAGTATTTGAATACTTACCTTTATTTGTTGCTATTAGTATGGGGTGCATCCTCTTACCCTGAAATTTATGGACTCCCTTGACCGTCAGTTTGTAAAGATGAATTTTGACAGCTTCGTTGGAAGTGAATGGAGTAGCAAATAGCATAGACCCTGTCGGGACAATCTGGTAAAAATATAACTTAGGAATGTTTTTCATCCATAGTTTCTAGTGCCGTCATTAACAAAACTTTACTTAAGTTAGACAATTCATAATTATGTGGTATGCAGATAGCTTGGGCGAAGGCCTTTCACTTGATACAAGGATACATGAAATCAGGTCAAGGTCAAGGTCACTGTTTCCAAAACTTTGCAGTCTTTAACATTGCTATAACTTCTGAACTACAAATGCTAGGCAATTCATGTTTGGTATACAGATGCCTTTGGTAAAAGCCTTTTAGTCGATATAAAGATATTTGAAATTAGGTCAAGGTCACTATTTTGACAAGTTGGCCATCATTGAAAAACCTCAACATTTTGTCTTAACTTCTGAACCACATATGCTAGACAATTCATATTATGGTATGGAGATAGCTTTGGTGAAGGCCTTTCAGTTGATACAAGGACACATGAAATTGGGTCACGGTCAAGGTCACTATTTTGAAAACTTGGCTGTTTTTAACAAATTTTAACATTTTGCTGTAATTTCTGATCCACGAACGCTAGGCAACTCACCTTTGGTATTCAGATAGCTTTGGTAAGGACCTTACAGATGACATAAAGATACCTGAAATCAGATCAAGGTCACTATTTTGAAAACTTGGCTGTCAAAAAATAATTGTTATAACTTCTGAACTGCATATGCTAGACAATTTATATTTGGTATGCAGATAGCTAATGGGCGAAGGTCTTTCAGTTGAAAAATCCGGCCGTAATGTGGTTTCCGCATTTTTGCTTGTTTATAATGACAAAATGAACACAGGAAGTCTTAGCCCTGGCAGAAACTGTAGATTCACATCTATTCTATTTCTTAAGCGAACAGAGCAGACCCTTGGTCTTGGTCTACTCTGTTTGCAAGTGCGTGAAAATGCGTTTATATGAAGGAAAGGATTAAATGGTTCGATTTTCACATAGAAAATTTCGCATAGAAAGGCATTTATATGGAGTACAGGGCTAAGGTAATAAGGGTATGCTTGTGGTTTATGCTCAAGTGAATCATTTGAGCATGCCATAGCTTGATATTTGCTGTACAAAGTTGATAACAAATTTCATTGCTGCTCTTGATTGATTTTCTAAGGCCCTGGGCATTTGCAGGATGAATTGATTAGAATTTTCTATGTATACAAAGGTGGGTGGAATATAAAGAGTCCCAAACATGCATGGCAGGCGCCAGTGACCTGTACAATCAGGCTTTACCATTTTCCTCAAATAAACCCCTTTTCAAGCCTTTGCAAACAGAGCAGGTCCAGATCAAATGGCTCCTATAGGAGCTGTCTGATCAGGGTCTGCTCAAATTATATAGATATGATTCTACAGTTTCTGCCCGCACCAAAATGTCCAGTGTTCATCTGCCATTATACAAATTAATGATGTCATCATTTCTAACATGAGTATTCAGCAGGTGAAGGGTTAGCTCTTTGCTTGTTAGCTGCAGAACCATGATTACCTTGGCAACAAGTTGTTGTCTCATCAGGATCCAAACTGTTTGCTACTTTCAGAGCAACAGATTAAGGTGCGTACTCAAGTACTAAAATTTTCATTTCTTCACAAAACCCTATGTTGTGACCACTTGTTAGAATCGTCTTGAAGAGTTGTGACAACATATGGTTTGGTGGAGAAATAAAGAAGTTGTTCTTGAAAATGTTTAAATTTATGCATCATATCTAGACCTCTAATTTTCAAGGAGAAATGAAAGAAACGTTAACTTTGAGAATTAAGCAGACATTAATGGCAGACTACAATAGCTTAGCATGCAAAGAGTTAACCGTTCCTGTATAAAGAAGACTTTTGGCACCTTTGCAAACAAAGTAGACCCATATCAGATGGCTCCTGTTAGAACTGTCTGATCATGGATTGAGCCGTTGCTTATGGAAGGATCTGATTCTACTATTTGTGACATGACCAAAAATTCATATAAAAATTGATCTAGTAAATATAAGAGCTGCGTATCGCCCCTGGAAAATGTATTGCGATATATCGTGATATTTATCACAATATTTTTAATAGGATTTTCTGTATGCAATTCCTGGTTAAAAATGCAATAATATCTTTATAATGCAATTTAAGAGTTGGTTATTAAACTTGCTACTGTGCTTTCATTAACTTAAATGTGACCTATAACTATGTGATATTAAAGTCAGGTGTTTGCTCTCAGAACTGAGAAGAATAAAAGGAGCTGACTGTATTTCTTTGTTCCTGCTTTAAGCAACTTACTACATATTATTATCACTTGGTTGGTAGGGGATTAAAACTTATTTGTTTAAAATTTGCTGCATAGAAATACTTCTGGATACACTACATGATATATAACACAAGAAATATTGGTTTCTGAAAAAAATATCTTGATATGTATTGTCCCCCGTGAGTATCGCGATATACCGATAATACCTACCAGCTCAAGTTAATATTCATGATGTCGTTATTTCTTTCATGGATATTCATGTGGGAAGGGGTTAAACAGCAACCTACTTTATACATGTAGGTATATGTGTATAGATCTAGTACAAGGCATGCAGACTTGGTAACCCAGTTCATTAAGTAAGAAATCATTATGTCATTAATATTTATTAACTTACTTTTTATAATGGTATGCATTTTCTCACTATTTTGGTTGTGGAACAACAGATCTATATACAGTTGAACTTCGATATCTCAAACGTGGATAACTCGAATTTAAAGTTCAAGATGTCAAAGTTAACTGTAATTCCATAAGCAATTTACAGACCAGACCTTTATCAGATGGCTACTACATGAACCATTTGATCTTGATCTACTTTGTTTTCAAAGGTGTTAAATGGCATGTCTAAAGGGTTAATCCCTTCAGGTTTACCCCATAGCTCCTGTAGGAGCTGTCTGATCTGGATCTGCTTTGTTTGCAGAGGTATTAATTAACATGTTTCTCTTTCTGGTACAGTGTTAGACATTTACTCCATAACTATGCCTTCCTACACCTTTGCAAACAGAGTAGACCCAGATCAGATGACTCCTGTAGGAGCAGTCTGATCAGGGTCTACACTGTTTGCTTATGAAACAATATACATGTAGATATGACAACAGATTCTGCCATGGCCAAAATTTCTTAGAAATTTATAGAAATGAGTCTAATTAATATTCGCGACATTATTATTTCTTACATGAATATTTATGGAGTAATGGCTTAACACTTATATGTGTGGCATATTTATGGGCGGAAATGGGCAATACATTGGTAATTTGCCATGTAATCAATGCAAGAAAATTCCTGAGAATGTCTATTGCAGCATCAGATTATGAGACTTGTGTTGTTGTGATTTTACAGATGACCAGGGCAGGAGAAACTCTAACACAGCCTTTTACTAATTCAAGCTTGTTAAACCCTTCGTTCCATGAATGTTCATGCTAGAAATAATGCATGCATAAATATTAACCCATTCTCTCATATTGATGCCTTTTAACGCCTCTGTAAGTCACTTTTGAAACCATTGGGATAAATAGAGCATTTGCTCAAAAGGAAGTAATGCTGTATTTATCACAATGGCTTCAAAACTACACTATTTTAAAACAATTCTTTTTTATGCCCCCAAAGGCGGGCATATAGTTATCGCATTGTCCGGCCGGCCGGCCGTCTGTCCTTCCATCTGTCCCAAATTTGTGTCCGGTCTGTAACTTATTCATCTATCAGTGGATTTCAATATAACTTGCCACAAATGTTCACCAGACAGAGACGATGTGTCGCGTTCAACTCCCTGGTCAATGGGTCCAAGGTCACAGGGTACAATTTTTGGGGGCATTTGTCACGTAACTGTGACATCTCTTGTTTTCTAGTACATCTCCTTTTTATACGCCCGTCTTCAGCCGAGACGTATTGTGTCGTGGCGCTGTCTGTCAGTCCATCTGTCCATCTGTGAACTTTTGCTTGTCCGCTCTCTAACAGTAACTTCTAATAAATGCAATCCAATCCTTTTCAAATTTTGTCAGCATGTATATTAACATGTCTAAGTCAAGTTTGATAACCAGCAAGAATGCTCCAGACACTCCAGAATTATCTCCCTTTACTTTACGAATTTCCATGAATTTTTGCTTGTCTGCTCTCTAACTCAAACAAATATAATCCAAACAAATGTAATCCAATCATTTTCAGATTTAGTCAGCATGAATATTACCATAATGTCTCAGTCAAGTACAATAGCCAGCAAGATTGTCTCTGACACTCCAGAATTATCTCCCCGTACTTTATGAATTTCGGTGAACTTTTGCTTGTCCACTCTCTAACTCAAACAATCGTAATCCAATCCTTTTCGAATTTGGTCAACATGTTTATTACCATAATGTCACAGTCAGGTTCGATAAATAGCAAGATTGCCCTTAACCATCCACAATTATCTCCCCTTAATTTATGCCACCTGATATGGAGTAATTGCCTTTCAACTTCCAGACTTTTTGACGGGCGTATATTGTGACATTTTGGCACTCTTGTTGGTAGATTTATTCAAAGAGATAGGGTCTATAAATAAATGAAAAGGGAATGGGTTAAATAGCTTTTAACTCTTTATTCCTTAAATACACCTGTCTACGCCTTTCAGCAAACAGAGTAGACCCAGATCAGGCTACTCAGATCCTGTAAGAATCACTTTACCAGGTTTGCTCTGTTTGCTTATGATATAATATTGATATGATTCTACAATTTCTGCCTAGGCCAAAAACACCTGTGAGTGACCATGTGTTATTATACCAATAAGTCTAGTTAATATTCATGATTTCATTATTTTTAGCTCACCTGAGCAAAGCTCAGGGTGAGCTTTTGGGATACTTGAATGTCCGGCTTCAACACTTTGCTTGTGAACACTCTTGTGGTCACAATTGTAGTCCAATCTTCATGAAACTTGGTCAGAATGAATGTCATGATAAAATCTCGGACAAGTTTGAAAGTGGGTCAAGTTGGGTTAAAAACTAGGTCACTAGGTCAAATAGTAGGAAAACCTTGTGAACCCTCTACAGGTCACATTTTTAGCCCAATTTTCATGAAACTTGGTCAGAATGATTGTCTTGATAAAATCTCGGAGGAGTTTGAAAAATGGGTTATGTGGGGTAAAAAACTAGGTCACTAGGTTAAACAGTAGAAAAACATTGTGAACACTCTAGTGGTCACAATTTTAATCCAATCTTCATGAAACTTGGTCAGAATGAATATCTTGATAAAATCTTGGATGAGTTCGAAAGTGGGTCAAGTGGAGTTAAAAACTAGGTCACTAGGTCAAACAGTAGAAAAACCTTGTGAACACTCTAGTGGTCACAATTTTAGTCCAATCTTCATGAAACTTGGCCAGAATGAATGTCTTGATAAAATCTTGGACAAGTTCGAAGGTTGGTCAAGTGGAGTTAAAAACTAGGTCACTAGGTCAAACAGTAGAAAAACCTTGTGAACACTCTAGTGGTCACATTTTTTGGCCAATCTTCATGAAACTTAGTCATAATGATTGTCTTGATAAAATCTCAAACGAGTTTGAAAGTGGGTTATGTGGGGTTAAAAACTAGGTCACTAGGTCAAATAGTAGGAAAACCTTGTGAACACTCTAGAGGTCACATTTATAGCCAAATCTTCATGAAAATTGGTCAGAATGATTGTCCTAATAAAATCTTGGACAAGTTTGAAAGTGGGTTATGTGAGGTCAAAAAGTAGGTCACTGGGTCATATCTTAGAGAAATCTAGTTTACACTACAGTGGCCACATTTTAGCCCAGTCTTCTCAAACTTGCTCAGAGTGTTTGTCTTGGTGATATCAAGGTTGAGTGTGATCATGGGTTGGGTGGGAATAAAAAGTAGGTCACTAGGTTAAATCTTAGAAAAAATACTTTAGAGGGCACATTTTAGCCCAATCTTCATTGGTCAGAATCATTGTCTTGATAAAATCAATAGACTAAATCTTTGAAAATCTTGTTCTGCAGAACCACTGCTCATAATCCACTGCTCATGATCCACTATCAACATTGTTCATATATTACCCCTAAGGTCAATATTGACCCTAACCATGGGCTACCCAGCAAAAATCTTAAATCTATGGTAATCAGGTGAGCGATTAAGGGCCATCTTGGCCCTCTTGTTTACATGAATAAACATGGAGTAGAGGGTAAATAATTAAATATCAAAAAGGGAAACGTTTTGGACCTAGTAAACACTGTAGAGAAGTAGATCTATATTCAAACTCCAGAAGCAAACAAAGCAGACCCAGATCATATAGCTCCTACATAAGTAGTTTGATCTGGGTCTACTCTGCTGCAGCTTTCTGCATATTTTTTGTCCTGCATTAAGCAACCACCTGTCTTTTTAAGACTTTTGTGCTCAATAAATGAATGGTCACTTAAGACAGGTGCTACTCTATATACAATGTACATGTATATTGCTTTGACCCTCTGATAAATGGGCTTCTGCTTTGGACATGCAGCGAGCGCAAAACCCACATGAGTGTTCAGGAACATCAGAGCAACAGATACACATGCATACTCGTATACTAAAATCGTCATTTCTCAACCAAACCCTCTGTTGTGATCGCTCTTTAGAATCATCTAGAAGGGACGATTCTAAAGCGTGGTGACAACATAGGGTTTGGTGGAGAAATAAAGAAGTTATTCTTGAAAATGTCTGAATTTACGCATCTTAATAATATCTGGAGCTCTGGAACATCTTGTAGAATTTGTATTTCTTTTGTTGCTGATTTTTACAACTACAGTGTTACACATGTATCGATGTTTCAGTGTGTCTTTAAATTATTGATGCCATGTGAGCTGTTTCCATGTTGGAGAAATGTTGAGAAATTTCCCAGCAACTGAACCATTAATGCTTTCCAGTTCCTTCATAGATATCAAGCAGCCTTTTAACACCTTTGCAAACAGTGTAGTTCCAGATCTTATCTCTTATAATGGAGTGAAGGGCTAACTTTTTGCATGCAGGTTACTTGAACTACCCTAAGAATTTGAACAAACAAGCTTAACCCTTTCCCTGTTCTATGTTTATTCTTAATTTCAATACCAACTGAATATTCATGGACAAAAAAGTTATAATGATTATGGAAGGTAGAACATTGTAGTCATTTTATAAACTACAGAAACAGATCTATCAGATTTCATTAGCAAACAGAGCAAACCCTGAACAGATGGCTCCTGTTGGAGCCGTCTGATCTTGGTCTACTCTGTTTGCAAAATTAATGCATAAAAAGGCGTTTATATATGAAGGAAAGGGTTAAGCAAATAGTGCAGTTCAAGATCATGGTTTACACTATTTGGAACTATGTCAGACTAATTTAAAGTGACTTATTAGGTCTAGAAAGCCATGGAGAGGGGAGATTGGGTGTCCATTTACTTAATTCTTCAAGCTTGAGTGGTTCGCCATTCTTTACAGACTAGACTTACATCATTCTTGAATCCTACAAGTTGTCACACTACTTCAGAGCAACAGATAAACATACATACTCAGATACTAGATTCGTCATTTCTCCACCAAACCCTATGTTGTGACCACACTTTAGAATCTTCTCTTCGAGACGACTCTAAAGAGTGATCACAACATAGGGTTTGATGGAAAAAAATAAGAAGTTATTCTTGAAAGTGTTTTTATTCACACATCTTATCTGGACCTCTGCTGCTTACTGCCATGATAACCCTTTACCTCATACAACCCTTTACCTCATACAATTAAGAATATAGACCAAGAGCATGATATTGAACAAGTAAATGGTTAACTCATACAGTGTGGAACATGAAACACTCTAAAAGTCTTTTGCAGTGTAAACCCAGATGAGATGACTCCTAGAGGAACCCTCTCATCAGGGTCTGCACATTAGCTGTGAATATTCACAGTAAACTTGACTTTAAACTTGAACTGTTCGATTTTTTTAAAAGTCCATCTGAAAATTCTGCATTGTAAGGGTTAAGGGGAAACCCCCGACCCCCCCCCCCCCCCCCCCCCCCCAAAGTACTGCTGGTCTATAGAGTTACATGTATTAATGCTCATTTTATGCACTCTGCACGATGTATATAAAAATCAATTGACAGTAGTTCTCTTTTTCCTTGATAACAGTATTTTCAGGACCTTTTGCTTGTTTTAGAATGCCTCAGGCTTTTATGAAATGATTGCAATTGTTGATAAAAGTTGTAAATTTTCATGGAGTTGACAGAAAACGCAGTTGTGGTCCGTATTAGGCAGTGATTGATTATTGGTCAAAGATAAGAATCTGATCAAATGCACAGGGACATAAGGCTTCAGGGCATATTGACAGTAAGAACTAAGAAGTACCATTTTGATGCACAACTTAACCGATTCCCTCATATTGACGACTCTGTAAAAGTCACTTTGTTAAACCATTGTGATAAATAGAGCATTTGCTCCTATAGGAGCAAATGCTCTATTTATCACAATGGTTTCAAACAACAAAGTTCTAGTTAATGCTCCTTTTCGGTAGATTTATTCAAAACGGTCGTATCTAAGAATAGCCTATGAGGTAATGGGTTAGCAGTTTACTCAATGAGTGTTTTCATGTCAGAAATATTTCATAGGCAAGCTGAGCACTCTGATGAGATGGCTGTTTAGGGAGTCCTCTAATCACGGTCTACTCTGTTTGCAAAGCTGCATCCATATGGAGTAAATGGTTAAGTGATTGAATACATTTGCATTCTAAGTACTTGTATTATCTATAAAGTGCCTCCTCAAATATTCAAATTTGATATTTCTTTCATTTTTAGCTTGTCTGTTTTTGAAGAAAAAAGTCGAGCTATTGTAATCAGGGGGGATGTAGGCATTGTCGTAGTTGTAGGTATTGGCGTTGTCGTCCAGAGCAGTGTGCAAAATCCTTAATGTAGCTGATTAATCAAAAAGTATTTATATAAGAGGTATCAACATGAAACTTCATAGGTTAGTAGATCTTTTTGAGGAGAAGTGTATGCAGTGAACAAGCACCAAATCAGACGAGCGTTGGCGCCGCTCGCAGCTCTTGTTATGCATAAATATAATCAGATTTTCAACAGTTTGGATCCTGATGACACACAGAGTTACAGTGAAGACCTAGATCACAGGGTTCTTTATGGAAAAGCTGTCTGATATTTGCGCTGTTTGTCATATTGTCACAAATTATTTCTAGCCGAAATTGATCTAAATGGATAAAAAATTAAGTGGCTTTCTCCACAATTAGAATAATCAAGAAAACAATATTATTACATAAAAATAACCCCTTACAACACTCATGCAGATTCAAAAGGGGAAATCTTTTCATAATCTATAAAATATCACAAACAGTGCAGACCCTGATCAGAGGGATTCATCAGGATCCCTCTGATCTGGGTCTATACGGTCTGAAAAGGTTATTTACCTTCACAGGTTGGTTCCCACATTGTAAGGGTTAAACTGTTAGAATCAGTTAACTGACATTTTCCAACAATATAGGTCCAGATCATTTGCAAATAGTGTAGACCCAGATCAGAGGACTCCTAAAGGAGCCCTTTGATGAGGGTCTGCACTGTTTGTTACTCAAAATCCTCTCTCAAAATAATACTTTCATACTGTAAATTCACACTCAAAGAGAACAATGAATATAATAGTGAATTGACAGTAGTAGAATCTATTTTTAGAATCTCTCTCACAGACTCATTGCAGTTAGTACTGTTCTGTGACTATGAAACTCCGATGTTAGTAGATGCAGTATGACTAAACACTGTTCAATTTGTTAGTACTGTATACATGTTAGAGGAACGGTTACATGCAACAAGTAGAAAAATGTGCCAACTGACAACATGTGATAAAGAGAGCAAGGAAACAAGTAGACATTTAGATTATGGCAAGGTTGTATCGAATGGATGAAAAGGAATCCTCGAGAGAATAGCACTGTATATGTACATGTATATGGAAACTGAGCTATTTCAGCAATATCAATATCGTGTGGTTACAGTTTCTGTTTCAAAATGTACAAGATGTGTAATCGTTCAACCCATTACTCCATGGATATTCATGGAAGAAATAATGACATCATAAATCTCCATCAGATGAATTGTTTATAATGGCCGTAAAGACAGGACATTTTTTGCCATGACAGAAACTAGAATTAGATCTATATTATTTCATAAGCAAACAGAGCAGACCCTGATCAGATGGCTCCTATAAGAGCCATCTGATCTGGGTCTACTCTGTTTGCAAGTGCGTGAAAATGCAGTTATGTGAGGGAAAGGGTTAAAGGGTTCGATTTTCACATACTAGTGGAAAATTGTGATGTGAAAACATCTCCAAATAGTTTTGATGCTGAATAACTTGGCATCTCACCAAGACCCCAAACTGTTTGACACTGTGAGAGATTTTCGGAAGTGAAATGTTACAGACAACAGTCACATATAGCATACAAAGAGTTGAATGATAAAAATTGATTATTTGTGCAGTGCTTGTCAATCGTCATGTGATTGGATGTGCAAGGACTGTCACTATGAAGCTACCGTATGTATATATGACAGGGGTACAGTGATGATAATGAGCAATTGTCAAGTCAGCGTGTAAAATGTTACTAAATGACCGCTGGTATGCAGTGACAGTGCCCTGCTGTAAGATTAGATGACATATTGTCGATAACAGCCACACACATGAGATTTCGTATGCCTGAATTGTAGTGGTGGTTGTGGTGGACTGAAGGATTTAGTTGGATTAGATTGTTTGTTTGTTTGTTTGGTGGAGTTTTTCTCTAGTAATGGAGGATGAGTGTAAGAAGGATGCGGAAGCTTTTCTTGGTGGACGTGATGGGACAGACGAGCTTGATGCTCCAGGTGAGTGTCTGTGTGAACTGTCTACTAGGGCATTGTGTGTTCTTTGTACTTTCACTTTCAGGTTTGTGCTCTATATATATGGATACCCTAATTTCCTCTCTCCATCAATTTGTAAATACCTGAATACCTTAACCCTTTACTATATAAATACATGTATACCTTTTTACACCTTAGCAAACAGAGTAGACCCAGATCAGAAGTTATTATAGGAGCCTTATGATCAGGGTCTGCTCTGTTTGTTTATGATTTAATAAGAGTTTCTGCCATGGCCAAAACTTGCTGTGTTTATGTGTCTTTGTAAAACACAAAGCTGAAACTATTTAATGTTCATTATTTCTGACATTAATATTCATGGGTAAAGGATTAAAGAATCAAATAGAAATAAATATGCAACAGTATGGCAGAGCTACAGATAAGGGTGCATACCCAAATACTATTTAAAATTATCATTTTTCCACTAAACCCTATACTGTGACCACTCTTTAGAATCATCTCTTCGAGACATTTCTAAAGAGTCATAGTATAGGGTTTGGTGGAGAAATAAAGGAGCTTTTCTTCAAAATGTTTAAATTTACACATCTTATCTTGACATCTGGTATGGATTTTAAATAGGTCTTATTTTTTTAGCAGGCTAACGAATAATGTGACTGCTGTTGGCAAATAGTTTTGATCAAGATCAGGTGTCAAGTTCCTAAGCATCTGATTAGGATCAAAACTGCTTCTTACTCTGGTAATTATAAGTCAGTAAAATGTTCACAGAATTGAATAGAGCTGATAGAATGACAATTTTCGTAGAAGGATTATTAAGGCTGACTTTCATTTTCTTCACAGTAATATATACATGTATGTCGGTAGTCTAGTCATGGTTAATGACTCCTCAGTATCGTGTGATTATTGAATAGTCTATTATTAACCCTTTCTGCCATGAACATTTATGTAAGATATATAATGATACCATGAATACTAATTACGGTAGATGCATTTTCCTAACAGCATAATTATAAACACAGGAAGTTAATGGATCATAGTAGAATCTGTAGAATCATATCTATATTATGTCATCAGCAAACAAAGCAGACCCTGATCAGTCGACTCCAATAGGAACAGTCTGATCTGGGTCTACACTGTTTGTAAAGGCGTAACCTTTTACTTCATCAATTTATCAGAAATAATGGCACCATGAATATTAATTTGATATACAAATGTACATGTATTTTTACAACAGCCCATGAACACAGGAATTTCTAGCCATACCGGTTACTGTAGAGTCAGATCTATACAAAATGTATTATATTATAAGCAAACAGAGCAGAGCAGGTCCACTGACTGTTTGCAAGGTGTTTAAAGACGAACAGAGGTTCGAGTAATCCGAAATCTGAGCAATTTGTGAAGTTCACAGGTGAAATGCAAGTCATTACTTTCGACCTGCATTAACCCTTTCCCTGTTCTGGGTTTATTCCAAATTTCAATACCTACTGAATATTCATGGACAAATAGTAATAATGAAATATGGAAGGTGGAACATTGTAGCCATTTTAGAAAGTTTTGAACCAGATTTGACAAATTCTAATAGCAAACAGCAGACCCTGATCAGACGGCTCCTCCAGGAGCTGTCTGATTTGGGTCTACTCTGTTTGCAAATGCATGAAATCATGTTTATATGAGGGAAAGGTTTAAGCTGTCACATATGTTCTAGATATATATGCGTAGTGATACATATTAGAACAATTTTGTATTGTAAATTTTGTAAAGACTGAGTTATCCCGAAGTTATCCCGAAGTTTTGAGTTATCCAAGTTCACGATATCAAAGTTCAACTGTATATTCATCTAGTAAGTGGTTAAATAAAATGAATTTTAAAGCTCTGCTTGAAATGTGTGTTATAATTTTATCAAGAAAATGTGGTCAAATTACAATGCAATAAAAAGGAAATGTTTCCTAGTTGATTGAATTGAAGATCAACGACTTCCCCTTCCTGTATGAACACAGGGATTTATCAAAAACATAGTCTAATTCCAGCTTGCCAATCACAAACTACAGTGATGTAGAATGTTTGATGTGCTTACAAGTTACTTTGAATGCTTAATTAAAACATTGTTTTACGGTATAATTCACTAAATGTGACATGTTTAACCCATTACATCATAGGCTATTTTTATGCCCCCACATAGTGGTGGCATATAGGGTTACTCTTGTCCGTACATCTGTCCGTACACACATCTAGAAGAATTTGTCCAGACTCTTTCTTGAAAAAGTATTTGTCCATTAATCCACACCAACCTTTACACACATGTTTGTGGCCATAATATATCTTTGGTCAAGTTCGAGAGCCGTATAAATCGCCTCACTTGTTTAGGAGTTGCGACCCTTTATTTGCAAAAATGACTTTATAAATATCTTGTCTGGACTCTTTCTTGGAAAGTATTTGTCCAATCAACACCAAACTTTACACACATGTTTGTTGCCATTAGGAGTTGTGGCCTTTTATCTGCAAAAATGACTTTAAAATATCTTGTATGGACTCTTTCTTGGAAAGTATTTGTTCAATCCACACCAAACTATACATACATCTGTTTGTGGCCATTATATATCTTGGTCAAGTTTGATAGCCATTTAAATTGCTTCCGTTGTTTAGGAGTTGTGGCCCTTTATTTGCAAAAATGACTTTAAAACTATCTTGTCTGGACCCTTACTTTCTGTGACAAAAAGTCTGAAGTGGGGGCATCAGTGTCCTATGGACACATTTCTAGTTAGACCTGTCTTTAAATAAATCTACCCAAAAGGAGCATTAAATAGCTAAATGGTACTAATTTTAGAATTTTGTAGTGTTGAGGCCATTGTGATAAACAGAGCATTTGCTCCATAGGATACAAAAAAAGAACACTTTTACTGAGGCATCAAAAGGCGTCAATATGAAGGAGGGAGTTAATTTGCAACAGGCTTTCGAATAACAAATTATGCAAAGACCCTTATCAACAGGAGTCTTTTGGTCTTGATTTACTCTGCAAATGATTGGCTAATTTTTCTGACAAAGGTTTAGTAAATTACTCGGCTATTTTAAGAGTAACATTTTTCATGACTGTCCTTTGCAAAAAGTGTAGAACCAGATGAGAGGGCTCATAGAGGAGCCCTCTCATCATGGTCTGCAGTGTTAAACATGTTAAGGGTTTGTTAAAATGTGTCGCTGAATATTCATTGTAAGTATGACCTTTTTGAATGATGGAATAATCCATTAGAAAAGGCTAATAAGTTATTACCAAGAGTTACACCAGCTGTCAGCCAGTTTCCTGCACATCTACTTGCTGATTACTCAACTCTGATATTTACCATCAGGGCATTTAATCCTTTCATCCTTGAATATTCATGTAAGAAATAATGACGTTATGAATATTTATTAGATTAATTTTTTGAAATAGCTCATGGACACAGGAATTTTTGGCCATGGCTGAAACTGTAGAATCATGTCTATATTATATCATCAGCAAACAGAGCAGATCCTGATCAGACGGCTCCTATAGGAGCCGTCTGATCTGGGTCTACTCTGTTTGCAAAGGTTTATGGAGAAAAGGGTTAATAGGCAACACAGTAAGAACCTGTTTAAAGTGACATAAAGCATACTGCAGGTTGAAACTAGGAACTTTGTGTAGTACTTTCATGCTGCATTCAACCTTTACTCCATAAATTATGCCTTTCTACATTTTTGCAAACAAAGTAGACCCAAATCAGATGGCTCCAATCCTTTAAGATCTGTCTAATCAGGGTCTACTCTGTTTGCTAATGATATGATATAGGTCAGATTTTACAGTTTCTGCCATGACCAAAACTTCCCCAGTTCTTGAACTATTATAACAATTAATCTAATTAGTATTCATGAAGTCATTATTTCTTATCGTTACATGAATATTCATGGAGTAAAGGGTTAAGCAGCTGACTACTCTTATAGACAATAGATAGCGTAAAATACTAAATCATGTTTTCTTCACCATACCCTATGGTATGACAACTCTTTAGAATCTGAAGAGATGATTCTATTGAGTGATCACAACATAGGGTTTGATGGAGAAATAAAGGAGCTATTCTTGAAATAGTTTTAATTTACAAATTAAACCTTGGCCTCTGGACCTCCATGTATATTTATTATGTGGTTGTTACAGACATGTTCTACTGTACAATACATCAGATGGTTTTGGAAACAAAATAATTCTTCTGTCATGTAAAGTGTATGTAGTAAGTAACAACTTCCCCAGGTGTAGCTTCCCCACACACGGGGGAGGGGAAGTAAAATAAGACCAGAATCGTGATTGATAGAGTTTGTTCCCCTCATTGCAGCAAGATTTGTTACCCATGGTTTATATTTAAACCTCTACTCCATGAATATTCATGTAACAAATAATGACATCATGAATATTAATTACATTTATTGTTATAATAGCACATAGACACAAGACTGTTTGGCCATGGCAGAAACTGTAGAATCATTTTTATACGCCCACCTAATAAAGGTGGTCGTATATTGTCGTGGCCCTGTCCGTCCGTCCGTTCGTTCGTTCGTTCGTTCGTTCGTTCGTCCGTCAACATTTTGTTTGTCCGCTGTTTTCTGGGAAAACTATTTGACAGATATCAATGAAACTTCACACAAATGTTAAATGCATGAAGATCTGAAGCTGAGTTGATTCTGAGGTTCATTTGATTTTTCATTTCAGAGTTATGGCCCTTGTCCTTAAAAAATATGCAAATAGTTTGTCCGCTGTTTTCTGGGAAAACTATTCGCGAGATATTAATGAAACTTCACACA
Organism: Azorinus chamasolen; assembly: GCA_963576725.1. Classification (NCBI taxonomy): domain Eukaryota; kingdom Metazoa; phylum Mollusca; class Bivalvia; order Cardiida; family Solecurtidae; genus Azorinus; species Azorinus chamasolen. Next base: position 59,179,571 of record OY755242.1, read on the forward strand.
AATGTTAAATGCATCAAGATCTGAAGCTGAGTAGATTCTGAGGTTCATTTGATTTGTCGTTTTGGAGTTATGGCCCTTTTACTTAAAAAAATAATGCAAATAGTTTGTCCACTGTTTTCTGGGAAAATTATTTGACAGATATTAATGAAACTTCACACAAATGTTTAATGCATCAAGATCTGAAGCTGAATCGATTCTGAGGTTCATTTGATTTGTCGTTTCGGAGTTATGGCCCTTTTACTTGAAAAATAATGCAAATACATGCAAATATTTTGTCCGCTGTTTTCTGGGAAAACTGTTTGACAGATATTAATGAAACTTCACACAAATGTTTAATGCATCAAGATCTGAAGCTGAGTTGATTCTGAGGTTCATTTGATTTTTCATTTCAGAGTTATTCCCCTTGTCCTTAAAAAATATGTATATAGTTTGTCCGCTGTTTTCTGGGAAAACTATTTGAGAGATATTTATAAAACTTCACACAAATGTTTAATGCATCAAGATCTGAAGCTGAGTCGATTTTGAGGTTCATTTGATTTGTCATTTTGGAGTTATCACCCTTTTACTTAAAAAATAATGCAAATACATGCAAATAGTTTGTCCGCTGTTTTCTGGGAAAACTATTTGACAGATCTATATTAATGAAACTTCACACAAATGTTTAATGCATCAAGATCTGGAACTGAATTGATTCTGAGGATCATTTGATCTTTCGTTTTAGAGTTATCGCCCTTGTCCTTAAAAAATAATGCAAATCATTTGTCCGCTGTTTTCTGGGAAAACTGTTAGAGAGATATTAATGAAACTTCACAAAAATGTTAAATGCATCAAGATCTGATGCTGAGTCAAGTCTGAGGATCATTTGATTAAATGTTTCGGAGTTATGGCCCTTGCACTTAAAAAAATAATGCAAATCTATGCAAATATGAGGATGGCCATAACTTTTTCATTTGAAATAATATTTGCTTCAATTTTTTTATATGGTTAAACCTTAATTTGAATTTTCACATATATTGCGGGGTTTTTTATATGTCATTTTATTCTAAAGTTATGGTCCTTGAACTTCGTGTGTTCGTTGCTTTGTTAGTCGGTAAATTTTTAGTTTGTCTGTTGATATAAATGAAACTTAACAACTTTACACAAATGTTTTAAGCAACAAAGTTTGAAGCTGAGTTTATTTTTAGGTTCATTCGGTTTGTCTTTACAGAGTTATGGCCGTTGCACTTTACAAAAATCTGCAAAAATGAGGATTAACTGTAACTTTTTTTTATTTAATAAGATATTCACTTCATTTTTTACAAAATAGTATCACCTTAATATGGAAATCAAGATCTGAAGCACAGATTAGAAAATGTCAACACTTATAAGGCATGTTGAATTTGAGAAAGTTTGCAAGTGGGCGTATTATGTACCGTATGCGGTACTCTTGTTATTATAGCATAAGCAAACAGAGCAGACCCTAATCAGACGGCTCCTGCAGGAGCCATCTGATCTGGGTCTAATCTGTTTGCAATGGCGTAGAAAGGCATATTCATGGAGTAAAGGGTTAAAAGGGGTACGGTATTACGTTTTAAAAAGAATTAAATTTGCAAGTTTTCAGCAGCAGTCTGGTCACAGTGATCAAGCCCAGCTGACAGCTGGTAAAACTAGAGGTTTGTTTTTGTCACAAAAACAGATGTCTCCCCCTCCCATCCCCTTTCAAATACACAAGTGTAATGTCTGTAACTCCAAACTTACCAGGGTCTAATTTTAAGTCATCAGGGGCAATAACTCCAACATTATCAGGGGGAGACAATTCAAAAAACCCAGGTACACAACAACACATGCTGGTCAACATTCCTGTGAAGTTTGGCGACTAGCCCTACTGGTTTCAGAGATACATGCAACACAAAGTTTCTCTAATTTAAGTTATCATATCAGAGGCAATAACTCAACAATTATCAGGGGGAGACAATTCAAAATAACCAGGTGCACAATAACTCATGCTGGTCAACATTCCTGTGAAGTTTGGTGACTCTAGCCCTAGTGGTTTTAAAGATATGCATGACAGTTTCTCTAATTTTAAGTAATCATATCAGGGGCAATAACTCCAAAGTTATCAGGGGGAAACAATTCAAAAATCCACTTTGTACAGCAACTCATGCTGGTCAACATTCCTGTGAAGTTTGGTGACTTTAGCCCTAGTGGTTTCAGAGATATGCACGACACTAAGTAAAGTTTGTCTAATTTTAAGTCATCAGGGGCAGTAACTCCAAAGTTAACAGGGGGAGACAATTCAAAAACCCTAAGTGTAAAACAACTCATGCTAGTGAACAATCCTGTGAAGTTTGGTGACTCTAGCCCTACTGGTTTCAGATACCCGCGACACAAAGTTTGTATAAATTTAAGTGTTCATACCATGGGCAATAACTCAACAATTATCAGGGGGAGACAATTAAAATCAAAGTACTGACAGTACTGAAGGTTTCGGACATAATATATATTTATTATATTGATTGTTTGCTGTGGATTTTTATGAAAATCATGTCAGTAGTTTGGAAGACATTTCAAGAATTGTTTTATGAACATGTCACACACAGTGCGATTCCAATAGCTCAACTTGCCACTTTGTGCCAATAGAGCCAAAATTGATGTTTAATGTAGTATAGAGCCATCACTGCATTATTTGAAAGTAAGGGTCATACTTCTGCTACTATCTGGTGGACCATAACAGTAATTAGCAAGCATCATTCACTTATCCATATATACACTTCCACCAATTTTAGACATATTCCTTATGATTCTAAATACCCTACACAATAATTGCCAAATATACTGTGGGGTGATATTAACAATATGACAAATTATAAAGTAACAAATATATTTCAACTTAGCATGGCAGGATACAACAGGGAAAATAAAATTAACTAGAAAATTGTTTCTGATGCACCACTCCCCCTAACAATAGTGTCTCTATATCAAGCACTTTTGACTATGTGTTATACAGTGAAGAAAATTTCAGAGTCCCATAACTCTGGTAAAATGGTCAGAGCAATAATTACATTCTTTAAGAAATTCTTAACATTAAGGTTGACAGCTTATCATGGGTGAAAATTTGAAGTACAACCTCCCATTGGTATATGGGTTGTTAGACACATAATATTGTTTCACTTTATATTATATAGTGAAGACGATTTCAGGGTTCCATATCGGGTACAATTTGTCTGAGCAAAATAAGCCTTTCTGTGTTTTTGCAAACAGAAAAGACCCTTAATAGTTTATCCATGCCTATACCTTGTCTTTTTGTGTGATTGTGTTGTATTTTCTTACTTCTTCCTGAGGAGACTGCGAGTGTGAGTCTGTTCAGGGTCAATTTGTGAGTCTGTGCTGCAAACAAGACATACCCCGATCAGTTACCACAACTGGCCAGGGTCTTTGCTATTTGCAGCATCATACATGTAACAAGTATATCAATAAATGATATAATTAAAAATAAATTATAGTCATACATGCAAATTACAGTTAGTGCTGTAGTAAACACTACAGACCCTGATCAGTAACCGGCGTCATAGAAATAAATGATATGAATTAGAAATAAATTACATACATTACTATAAGATACTATAAGATACTATAAGCCTGACACGTAAATCAATAAATGATGAAATGTATATAAATTAAAAGATAAGAAAGTGCTTTGTCTCATTTTGTTTGCCTTTCTCCTTTTTTTCATTTTAATGATTTTTCAATAATATAAAGGATACAAAAACCCTTGTTTCCTTTTAATAGTAATTGTTAATACTACCATCCAAGCTACTTAAACAATAAAGGCTGGCAAAGTGGGACACCCTGTTTGGATTCAGATCTAATACCAAGTAACTGTCTGACCAAAATCTAAACTGTTTACAACTTGTGACAATTTTGCCTTAGGTAAAAATGCCTAAAACTGATCTTTTAGAAATTCAAATGATGACAAACCTGAAGCAGACGATATTACAGATTTCTACAGCTTGCTTAATCCTTATTATGCTGAGTGATGTTTCGTTTGCAACAATTGACGTCTGCTTCAATTCTTCAATAAACTTTCTTTCATTTTATGCAAAAATATGATCAAGATGACAAACAGTTTGGATCCTGATGAGACGCAGAATTATGTGGCCTCTCATCTGGATCCAAACTGTTTGCATAGGTAATCACAGTTTCGCCGCTAGCGTGCAAAGAGTTAAGCGTATGACCTCTAGAGATTTTAGCATGATGTAACAGTTGCCCTGCACTACTGACCACCAGTGCGCTGTAACCTTTATACTGTAAAGGACGTAAAGAACAGAAGAAGTCTATTTAACCCTTAATTTCCCCATATAAACTTGTTTTCATGCATCTGCAAATAGATTCGACCCAGATCAGACAGCTCGCTCCCATAGATTCAGGGTCTGCTCTGTTTGCTAATGGATCCACCTTCCATATTTCATTATAAATATTTTGTAAGATTCCGGAACCGGATTGTAAGCCAAGCACTGCACATGCGCGTATTCTCTTAGGGGGATTCCCGCTAGGTAGCGCTCGTGCAATAGGGTTTTCCGCCATAGTTTGAGTCGCAATCCATTTTATAAGGATTTCGGCAAAAGCCGAAACCCTAAAAACCAGGTGCACAACAACTCATTCTGGTGAACATTCCTGTGAAGTTTGGTGACTCTAGTACTAGCGGTTTCAGAGATACCGATCGTAGCCTTATACAGATCATAACCCTCTAGATCATAGCCCTATACAGAACTTAGCCCTCTACAGATCATAGCCCAATATAGATCATAGCTCTATATAGATAATAGCCCTCTACATATGAGATCTCTGCAGATCAAAGCTCTCTCCAGATCATAACCCTGTATAAATCATCATAGCTCTCTCCAGATCATAACCCTGTATAAATCATCATAGCTCTCTCCAGATCATAACCCTGTATAAATCATCATAGCACTCTACAGATCATACGTAGCCCTCTATAGATCATTACGCTATACAGATCATAGCACTCTACTGGCCTTATACAGATTATAGCCCTATACATATCATAGCCCTGTACAGATCATAGCCCTGTACAGATCATAAACCTATACAGATCAGACCCTTATACAGATATACAGATCAAAGCCTTATACAGATCATAGCCCTGTACATATCATAGCCCTGTACAGATCATAACCCTATACAGATCAGAGCCCTATACAGATCAAACCCATATACTGATCTTAATTAGCCCTATACAAATCATAGCCCTATACAGATTAGAGGCCTGTACAGATCATAGCCCTATACAGATCATAGCCCTATACCTTATACAGTTCATAAACATGTGTAGTACATATAGCCCTGTATAGTTATAGCTCTATAAAGATCATAGCCCTGTACAGATCATGAGATGATAGCTCTCAACTGGACAGTGTTTGCATTAAGAAAGATGATAGTGTTATGATGTGGTGAAATGGGTTGTGGGGAAGTGGAGGGGCTGCCTTAATTTGGTTCAACTTAATTAGTGAAAAGACTGTTTTTAACTGGTAGTCTTAGCTAAAAACAATGACCAATAATGACAAATTAGGTGTCTGACTGGTATCTCAATAGCAAATACTGGGGTTTTGTTACTCTTCAATGTTTTAGCCTGCTTGGTCATTGATATATATTGTGGTCTGCTTAATTTCGAACTTCACTTTCGTACGCCCTATCAAACAAGCTGAAATCTCTTGAGATTCTGAGTAACTTGGAATCAGGATCCATACTGTCTGCAAAGGTTATCACTGACGGCCAGCATGTAAAGCGTGAACACTTCCCATAAGTCCACAGTGAAGAGCACCTATATACGGAAGTATTGATTGGCCATAATAAGCCCTTTGAATGTGGAGAAACTGGTTAGCTGTCATTTGCAAACTGTGTAGACCCAGATCAGAGGGCTCCCATAGGAGTCCTCTGATCTGGGTCTGCATTGTTTGTTATTCAAAATCCACTGTAAGTATACCCTTTCATACTGAATGGGCTGTATCGTTAAACAACGATCGACCATTCCATTCTGAATAATCCACAATGAAAGTGTTAACACCTTTACCTCTTGCCATTTGAGGGAGAGATTTCTAGGGAGTGGAAAAAAGTCTGCCAGTACTCGTCTGACCAGGAATTGTGACCAGTGTGAGTTACGGTGGATTTAGTGTTTAATCCTACTCCATAAATATGTCTTTTAACACCTTTACCAATGGAGTAGACCCAGATCATTGGCTCTCTAGGAGCTGTCTGGTTACGATCTGCTCTATTTGGTTAAAGAATGATATAGTTTCTGTCAATTTTGGCCAACATTGACTGTGATCTAATTAACATTCATGATGTCATTATTAACATTCATGATGTCATTATTAACATTCATGATGTCATTATTATTAACATTCATGATGTCATTATTTCTTATATGAACATTCATGGAATGAATGGGTTAAATTTAAGTAAAAGCAAGACCAGGGTTCAGAACATTTGGATTCTAATAAAAAGTGTCTGTTATTCCAATCTGGATTCAAATTCCAAACTTTACTACAATTTTGCCATAACCCTTTACTTGGCATAGATTCCTTTTGATGTCTTGTAAACAGAGTACACCCAGACCAGACGGCTCCTGTGGGAGTCATCTGATCAGGGTCTGCTCTGTGTGCCTTTCGAATAACTAAGATTAAATGTTTCTACGATTTCTTCCATACCTAAATATATGTTTTCGTATGCCGTTGTAAAAATTCAACTAATTAATATTCACACAGTGGTGGTGCGGTGGTTTAGAGGTAATGCGCTTGACTACCAATCAGAGGTCCGGAGTACAAGTCCCGGTCCTTCCCGGAAATTTCAGAGATGCTTTTCAGTTTCTCCCACCCACACCAGGTTGCCTCCTCTCCAACCAGGGGTTAAAATGGGTACCTGTGAGGGTCACTAGCTGGTACTGCGGCAGCATAATTGCGCCATATGTTAGCAGTGCTCAAAATTGTAGGCGAATGGTTGAATGACCAGGGGAGTAAATGTACAGTATTCTGACTGAAAGTAGACTATAACTAGGTACTTTACCTTTTTTTTACAGTCATTATTTCTTACATGAATATAAATCAGTTAAAGGTTTAAGCATGGAAGGTTGAAATGAATTAAGGAACAAACAAATCAAAGCAAAACAGAATTTCTTATCTGCATAAACACTCACCACATTAAGCATTTACTCCATAAATATGCCTTACTATGCCTTTGCAACAGAGTAGACCCAGATCAGATGGCTCCAATAGTAGCCATCTGATCAGGGTCTGCTCTGTTTGCTTATGATATAAAACAGATCTGATTCTACAGTTTCTGCCAAGGCCAAAAGCTCATGTGTCCATGTATAATTATAACAAACTAATTGATATTCATCACTCTTTCTCAATAAATAGGATCATAAGCGGACCCATGATGTCAAAATAAAAAGTACTTCAAATAACATTGTAGAAGTTATGGGTGTGTAGCAATAAGACTTTCGGTTAATTATGCAAATTTGTACATACATATCTGTCGTACTTTTCAAGATTTTGTTGATAATATGAGAACACATAAACATGGATTTCTGTCTGAATTAAATATCCGTTATTTATGAACATACACTAATGAATGCCGTTTATCTTGAGAGATGATTGTTTAGTATTTATAAAAGAAGTTTGCAGTTAGTCTATAAGTCCTATATTACTGATGTTTTACAAAGAAAACGTCTAACTTGTTACATATTTGCAAATATTTGAAAGAAAATAAAGAAGAAAGTTTCACAGATCGTTAAATTTCCTGTTCATTTCCAGAACCCACCCTTCGACATTTTACCAGCATCGTAAAGCAAACAGTATTTGCCCTCATTAAATATAATTTCATACACCAGTGATTTTAAGACAAATACCGCACCTCCGTCGGGATGTTTTGGTCCTTATAGTATAATGTTATCACCTTTGAAAACAACACTGACTATAGTAACGGAACTTTAATCGAGTCAGTTTCAACCCAAATGATATAAATTCTTTGACTGTTACCAGATATTGGTCGCGGAATAACTTGAAAGTGTGTATATAGTTAATTTTATACCTTGTCAACATTCAATAACGCTTTGATATTGGCCAGGTATAAAATTTTACTAACGACAGCGTTATATGCCACAAACATTTGGCTATTGTGAACTGTTTTTCGGTATAATTCTTTCATATATAGTGAACATATTCCGAATGTCTATGCAAAACATATAAAAAGAACTCTTATCTCGTAGCAACACTTATAGTCAAAAAGGTGATTTCATTAACAAAGGAATAGTCTATAGTAACGGACATTTCCTGGTAACGGAAATTTATTGTCTTCATTTCTGTACCTTTGCGATGTTTTCAGTAAAGCTCATACTTATAGATTACTTTCCTTTTCAATCACTTGTGTCTTAAAGATATACGCTACAACGATAATAAAACATCTATTGTTGATTTAACCGTAATTAACCCCAGGACATGGTCAAAACAGGTACAGGAACCTTACTACACATATTCATTTTTTTGTAAAACTTTCAAATAAGGTGGTAATTTTAAGTTTGATATCTTCATTCAGTTTGTGCATCCTGCCTGACTTTCCCGTGGGCTCCGGTGGTGGTATTGTACAAAGAATATCTGCTTTCTGTATCCATATTTGATCTGCATAGGTAGGCCATTGGAAAAACTGTTTCTTTTTTTCCATAAAATTTACCTCAACCTCCGACATATCGCTGTCAACAACTTTGCCGACGTACCATGCACGTTGATACACAGCTGCCACATACTCTTCTTCGCTGTATTCTATTTGCGTTTGCGGTTCATTCCGCTCTGTGGCTTCAGAATCTGCACTGTTGAGATTTTCATTATGTTCATCGACTTCCGATGATTTTTTCTCTTGAGTTGCCTGTTCATGTGTTCTAGCCTCATTCCATGACTTACACATTTCCCCTTCCAGACACTCTGAGCAGTAGCAGCTGGTATTTCTAATAAAGACCTTTGAAGTCCCTTTGCCAACAACGGCATGTAACCGCATTGTGCCACTTACAGTCTTAACTTGTCGTTCTGCTACAAGCTTGGCTTTAGCTGCGCATGCGTCTTGAGAAACAAACCGGAATGTTACATTTTTCATATTCGATGATTTCGCCCATTGGTAAAAGTCTCTAGCATCACTGATGATGTGCCTGCCGCTTCTTGACGCCTCGTCAGCCATTCTTTTGCTGGTGCCCCCGAGCCCATCACATGGGCCCTTGCCATGCCCGCTTTCAAAATAATTCCAGCGGGCATGGCAACCATGTATAGTTTCATGATTTGCAATAGCGTCGAACATATACTTATTCCTATACTGACTCGATGGCGAATCACTCCAATAGTGGATAGTATTTAATTGAGGATCGATTTGCTTCAGTTCCGGTATCAGGTCGTCTAGAAAGGTAAGTACAGTCGATGCTTTGTGAGACATTTCGTCCGATATTGTCACAAAACTTTTGTGTTGCAAACATCCGTCTTCTTTCCAATACGCAACCTGTGGATGCAGCGTAACTGATGACTGGTTAAAATATGCACTCTGCACTTCTTCGTGTGATCTACAGGCATAATTTTCAGCGAAGTCTAACTGAAGGATCATGTGATGTGCTGGTAGTTTCTCTTTTAGAGTTTTTAACTGTTCGTACTGCACATGTACGCGTTCAACATGCTCTTGGAAATCCTTCATCTGATTTTCGAAATGAACAATGAATTCACCCTTGGCTAATTTCCTCTCAACTATTCTGGTTACAGTTTTTTTCTTCCCTTTTTCTTCGGTTTCTACTCTTGTCCACTGACTAAATGTTACTTCCTTGGGCAATTTTTCATTTAGAACGGCAGTGCTTGGTTTATCTTTTGACACAATCTCAGGATTTACTGAAGCATCGACATATCTCCGCAGACATTTTACAGTCAGGGCTGCATTTTGGTGTTTGAAACAAAGGCATGAGATCCGCGATGTCATCGACGTTTTATAGATGTAACTAGGCATCATTCTTACCGGGTTGCATACGACTATTGTCTTCGCGCTTCAGAAACTGGATTACATCGTCTTTGTATTTCTCTAGTTTGTTCTGACGTTTGCGTGAATTCAGCTGGTGAAGTTTTGATTCTGTTTTGCCAAGTTGGCGTCTTCCAAGTCCCGTTTTCATAGACAACTGGCGGACACACTTATATTTTTTAGCTATTCTACCGGCTACAATGTTATGTAGCGCCTTCATCTTATGGCGTGGTGTTATTTTCTTTGTTTCCTTGATTTCATTCAAAATTACATTGCCAAGCAGCAGTGATCTCCTCAACTTTGCTTTTTGATCGTTGTTCAACTTAGCATCAGTCAGATCATGCTCCGTTTGTTTGCTTGGTGTCAACTCTTCTTCTCTGGGTTTCATTCTTTCTCTTTTCATACGCTGAAGTGACCTTTGCGTACTTTTTAACTTTGTCTTCAACTTTTCCCTTTCTTGCTCAAGGAGTCTTATTCTAGACTGTGCAGATGAACGGTCTCTTTTCCAACGTTTTGCAGCTGCTTTTCTTCTGCCATCGCTTATGCTACTGAAATCCATTCTCACGAGCAATCTACCCCTTGTCCTTTCATTCTCACTTTCTGGAGCATCGTTCTCACGACTTTTATTACTGCTATGGTCATAGTTCGAACTGTTACTTTCATAACCGCTTGTTATGGCTTCTTTTACAGGTCTTGTGCGCATAGCCTTCTTCCTAGCGTAAAACTCTCTCAGATTTGCCCTATTTCTCTTCCTCCGTACTTCCCGATCTTTCTCGGAGAGTTGGTCTGACGGGACATATGTACGTCTCTTTCTTTCTCTTTCCATTCTGAGGAACGCCTCTTTGTTCTTTTCTTTCATCCGCTCCCTGTATGCACGTTGTATTTCTGCTCGGCTCTTGCCCATTGTGTTGTCCTGAAAGTAAAATTTCCGTTACCAAATTTTAAATTTCCGTTACCACGAAATTACGGCTATATACAGTACTTAGAGTCGAATTTACAGTCATGAATAGTTTATTCTACAATTATTCATTCACAATGCATCATGATTCTGCAAAATAACGTTTCGCAGATACCCATTCTCAGCATTGTTTACCAATTAAAAGAGCATGCACATTCTTGAGAACATAAACTGCAAGTTCTGTGTTGTCTGTTTACTGTAATATAGCTGACCATGTATGTGCTTAACAGTGTTTTTATCCAGTATATTGTTAACGTAATGTAAACAACACAAGATCTGGAAATAAGGGTTATATAAATCGGACAGCATTCAGATAAATGCATCGGTAGGTCAAGTAAAATCTCCGTTACCAACCGGTCACGGAGATTTTGTTAGATTAAAGACGACATATAACCTTAAAGCACGTGGCCCGAGCAACAACGTTTCTTGCACTTAGTAGTTTAAATGTATTTCTTCATTGTTACCACAAAACACTGATTGGTTATGTTTTTAAGTGTGTCTGAGATATGAAATAAATAGGGACTTACCAACCGCAATTTCAGTCTGTATATGTTTCTGTTTTTTCTTGTCCTGTAGAAGTTTCCGTCTGATAGATGCTATGGCGAACAAAACATTTTATGATGACGTCACTTTAGTGACGTATGTGTGACGATTTACAGAGCTGGTATTACGTTTAGCCAATATCGATTTTTTCCATAACGGAAATTTTGTAACGCAGATTTAATCTATTTTAACCTTATGTCGAAAGTGACACATTAATTGGCAGCGATATTGCAAACACTCGTTACTAAGTGGTTTACAACTCTTGAAATTGAAAAGAATCGTTGTCATTTCTTGTGTCTATAGTCTGGAAAATAATTAACAACAGGTAAAAGACAAGTAACGGCAATTTAACATTGTACTTGCTCAAAATACCATACGATTTATTTGAGCCAGAAGATGTTATAAAATGCCCTTATATTTAATAAAAATGGAGTTGAAATGTAACTGCATTATCATAGCATTGATTTTCACGGAGTATATTTGCTTATAAACTTAAACTTGTTGCTCAATTTGCGTAAAGAACATGACAGTTACGCCGATTTCTACAAAAAAATGAAAATGTGGCGACATACCTAAAACTAATTTTAGTTTCTTTGATAGCCTGCATATACCGATAAATTGTTTTTAACTAAATAATTCGGACATTTTGTCGATACCTGGCTGTCAAAAATGACGTAATTATACTAATACATAATAAATACACCAGGATTAGGTACAGTAGACAAAGATGGCGACAGTAACGGCGATTTGAAAATCAAACTTTCGTTTTGATTTAAGACGCTTTTTATTTCGATATGTAACAACACTTGTGTTGTGTTTTATTTAACCTTGCATAGTGCTATTCGACTGCAACTGAAAACGCCAATATTTGAAACTGTTGGAGATCTATACCATGGCGACATGTAATGTTCCTATTTATTGAGAAAGAGTGTCATGATGTCATTATTTCTTACATGAATATCCATGGAGTAAAGGATTAATCCTTAGCGTGCTGAATATTCAAAATGGAATGTCCTGTTAGTGATGCTCAAGAATTTTGAATGACAAACTGCACTGACCCTGACCATAGGGTTCCTGTGGAAAACCTTTGATATGGGTCTCCAATGTTTGCAACTACCAGTATATTAGTTTCCTGCATTCATACTATTGATTTATTCTCACAGTTTAATGATCAAAGTGGAGTTTGCACTCATCTATTATACTCAGTCAAACCCTGGCTTGGTTTTACTCATTAGAATTGCCTTGGACAGATGATTCTAATGCATAGCAGCAAGGTAGAGTTTGCAGAGAAATGTAAATAATATTTTACTCAGATTTGCTGAATCAGAGGTCAAGATACAATGCGTAAATTAACCCTTCGCTTGCTGAATTTTAAAATACATTTCTCCTTCTTTACCCATGCCCTGTTGTATAATTACATATATCTTCACTGTGTACAAGTATTTCGCTGTGCAATCACTGCTGTGGATTGCATTGGTTGCACAATCAACTTGTAAATAGTGCAGACCCTGATGAGACAGCTCCTGCAGGAGCTATCTCATCTGGATCTTCACTATTTACAGGTAGGTATATTGACGCGAATAGCAAGCAAAGGGTTAAACAGTTTTCAAGACTATCTCCTTTATTTCTCCACCAAACTCTATCTTGTGACCACTCTACTGAATTGTTTTGAAACGATTCTAAAGAGTGGTCACAACATTGGATTTTAGGTTGAGAAATGACGATTTTAGTATTTAACCGTTTCCTCCATGAATATTCATGTATGAAATAATGACGTCATTAATATTGATTAGAATATTTGTTACAATGGCACATGGACACGGACATGTTTTACCATGGCAGAAACTGTAGAATCGTATTGGTATTATATCATAAGCAAACAGAGCAGACCCTGATCAGGCGGCTTCTTTAGGAGCCGTCTGATCTGGATCTATTCTGTTTGCAAAGGCATAGAAAGGTGCATTTATGGAGTAAAGGGTTAAATACGCACCTTTATCTATTGGTCTGCTGAATACTCCTTATTATAGTGTACAGCTCCGAGGATAGGAGAGATTCACCTATATACAGTGTACAGCTCCGAGGATAGGAGAGATTCACCTATATACAGTGTACATGTAGCTGCAACAGCTTGTACAATGGCCTTGTAATCAGTTCTTCATAGCCATCAGAGCTCATGCAAACTATAAAGAAAACTTGAAGACGTTTTGTGGTCACAATTACTTACCTCAGGAGACCATCATGTGTGTTTCCAACTTTGGAATACTGACATTTTGAAATCAGAGCTGCTGGATCAATAAGTCGGGATTTATGGCGAGGTCAGGCGATCCATACCTGGTGTATCTGATACCTGTAGGTGGAGGTATGTCTGCTGCAATAAATGATTTATGCAGAATCTAATGGTTAACCAGAGCTACAGATAAAGGTGTGTACCAAAATACTAAAATCATCCTTTCTTCACCAAGAGAGGTCACAGTATAGGGTTTGGTTGATAAATAAAGGAGCTATTGCCAGGGCTCAAGCAAGAGGGTAGTTTGGGAGAAATAGTCTACCTAACCCTGCTGACTCCTCCCTGTTTTGAGCTGAGGGAGAAGTTTTATCATAAAGAACTTATAAGAAGATACAAAATCAGCACCAAACTTCTCCCTCAATGTCACCAAATTTCTCCCTAATGCCCCTATTCCACACAGACCACGAATCACCGCGAATTGACAAATTTTAGGATTCGTAGTAGAATTGTAATCAGTTTGTGCAGTTCTTAACTGATACGTATATATATTCGTAATCAGTTCTTGAGCAGTTGGGAATTCGTGACAAAAGTTTTGAGCTGTTCAAAATTTTGGCCACTAACTCCCGAACCCAAAAGATCGTAGTTAATTCGTAACCAATTCATAGTGCTTTCTTAGGAATCGTAATTGAATCTTCCACCCTCAGCTCCTGCATCAGTTTTAGTGACCGTACTCTAGCTGGTGTCAACCACGGTCTAACCCATCGCCTGTGGGGTTTTATCCTTCTTCTTCAAAGCAGTCTCCTAGCTATCAGCAGCTGGTGCTGACACTTTTTATACCTATACAAATTGTCAGGAATAGTCAAGGATTCATTTTTTTCGTACATGATTCGTATACGCATTCGGCATATTCTAAACTGATTCCTAACTGATTCCTAACGTTTGTTTAGTATTCGTAGTTGATTCTGGTAGATCGTAGTGAATTCTTTAAATATTTGTGCGATTCCAGCCGAATCCTACGAATATTCGTAACACCATCGTACCTGTATCGTAGCTAAATCGTAGAATTGGACCAGAACATTTACAAAATTTCATGAATCATAAAATTTATCAATTCTTGGCGATTCATTGGATTCGTGATCTGTGTGGAATATATAGGGGTATAATGGAGCTCTCCAGCTTGAGCCCTGATTGCTGAAAATGTTCAAATTTACGCACCTTATCTGGGCCTGGTTAATTCCCTGAATGAAGGAAAACAATACAACCAGCATCTGTAAACAGTGTAGACTGAGACAGGAGCTCTAGTGTCAGGATTTAATCCTTTCCCTGTTTGATATTCCGTGAAGAAATTGTGACACTGTTTTTGTGATATCATATATACACAGGTTTAGTTGGTATCAGTAGAAACTGTAGAATGAGATCTATATTATTTTATAAGCAAACGGAGAAGACCCTGATCAGATGGCTATAGGAGCTGTTTGATCTGGGTCTTCTCTGTTTGCAAATGTGTGAAAAGGCATTTACATGAAGGAAAGGGTTAAACAATAAGTACCTGTAGCCTAATTATGAGTTAAGTGCTGTAGCTGAGGACATTTGAGTGGTGGTATGAGTGGCGAGATTAGTAATAGGATGAGTGGCAGGGAAGGGCGAGAACCCAGGAGTCACTATAACTACTAGCCCACAGCAAATTTCAGACTCCGCATAGGATGGAAACGAGAGAGAGAGAAAGAAAGAGAAGGGAGAGCAGCAAAGAGGATAGAAACTCAAAGAGACAGAGAGCTAGATTTTAGAGAGACGGGGATAGAAGTGGGGGGGGGGGGGGGGGGGGTGAGCATGCAGGGAAGAGGATAGAAACTCAAGAGACAGAGAGCTAGATTTGAGGCAGGCAATTTAGAGACCTGGCTGAGGCTCAAAAATCATTGTTTGTAGACCTATTGAAAACTCCTGTTATTTCATCTTCAGTTACAGTGATGTGTTAGTTGTTATCCAATTTACGGGGCGAAGATTTAATTACCCTATCAGTCTGGAGGGTAGTCTCTGAGTAATTAAATTTTCAGTACTTTTTGATGTCAGAATCAAAATAGATATGAATCCTTTGAATGCTTAATGTTCAATGTAGAATGGTCCATCATTGATTAACCCTTTACTCCATGAATATTCATGTAAAAAAATATGACATCATGAATATTCATTAGATTAATTTGCTATTTTATAATAGCACATGGACACAGACAGAAATTTTTGGCCACGGCAGAAACTGTAGAACCATATCTATGTTATATCATAAGCAAACAGAGCAGATCCTATAGGAGCTGTCTGATCTGGGTCTACTCTGTTTGCAAATGTGTAGAAAGGCATATTGTAGAGTAAAGGGTTAACAATAGAGTCCATTTAGAAAATTGCATACATGTATTTTGCGAGAAGATTTTGAATGACAAACAGTGCAGAACCTGATCAGAGGACTCCTCTAGGAACCTTTCATCAGGGTCTACACTGTTTGCAAATGCCAGTACACTTGTTTTCCACATTCAAAAGGTTGATGTAAGCTATGGATGAAGTCTGATTCCTTTGAACATTAAGACAGTTATAGAAAGGTGATTTTTATGCCCCCCAACGGCGGGCATATAGTAATCGCATTGTCCGTCCTTCCGTCTGTCCTTCCATGTGTATGTCTGTCCCGAATTTCGTGTCCCTTCTGTAACTTTTTTATCTGTGATTGGATTTCAAAATAATTTGGCACAAATGTTCACCCATTCATTTACACAAAGACGATGTGTCACATTCAACTCCCTGGTCCATGGGTCAAAGGTCAAGGTCATCCTTCAGTGTCAAAGGTCGGTGCATAAGTGTTTCACAAACACACTCTTGTTTATTGCTGAAAAATAGTGCTTTTTAGCTCAACTTTTCAAAGAATAAAGACATTTCAAAGAATAAACACATTTCAGAGAATAAAGACGAGTTTTCTGCTCACCGGGATGTCAGGATCAGCTTGGTTTGTTAGGAGCTGCATGTTTCTTAGAAACAATGAAAGTGTTTGCCATGAAACATTAGTACACGTATTACATTGTACATGTATAGGGTCATTAGGTAACCCTGTATGACATGTTCCAGAACTCTGAGTTGAATTTTAACAGACTTCTGCCCCATTTTCATCTTTTTTTTTTTTCATGAAGACTGTAGGAGCTATCCATACTTGTTTGGGGTCATCAGAATTCCAATGTGCACTTGCATAAGCTCTTTAGTTAATTTTAAGCCCAACTTCTTTGAAAAAAATCAACTGAAAATGAGCATTTATTAGAAAAAAAGGATTTTTTTTACAATGGTGTAGTTTTTATACGCCCACCTAATAAAGGTGGTCGTATATTGTCGTGGCCCTGTCCGTCCGTCCGTTCGTTCGTTCGTTCGTTCGTTCGTTCGTCCGTCAACATTTTGTTTGTCTGCAGTTTTCTGGGAAAACTATTTGACAGATATTAATGAAACTTCACACAAATGTTAAATGCATCAAGATCTGAAGCTGAGTTGATTCTGAGGTTCATTTGATTTTTCATTTCAGAGTTATGGCCCTTGTCCTTAAAAAATATGCAAATAGTTTGTCCGCTGTTTTCTGGGAAAACTATTTGAGAGATATTAATGAAACTTCACATAAATGTTTAATGCATCAAGATCTGAAGCTGAGTCGATTCTGAGGTTTATTTGATTTGTTGTTTCGGAGTTATGGCCCTTTTACTTAAAAATAATGCAAATACATGCAAATAGTTTGTCCGCTGTTTTCTGGGAAAACTATTTGACAGATATTAATGAAACTTCACACAAATGTTAAATGCATCATGATCTGAAGCTGAGTTGATTCTGAGGTTCATTTGATTTTTCATTTCAGAGTTATGGCCCTTGTCCTTAAAAAATATGCAAATAGTTTGTCCGCTGTTTTCTGGGATAACTATTTGACAGATATTAATGAAACTTCACACAAATGTTTAATGCATCAAGATCTGAAGCTGAGTCGATTCTGAGGTTCATTTGATTTATCGTTTCGGAGTTATGGCCCTTTTACTTAAAAAATATACAAATACATGCAAATAGTTTGTCCGCTGTTTTCTGGGAAAACTATTTGACAGATATTAATGAAACTTCACACAAATGTTAAATGCATCAAGATCTGAAGCTGAGTTGATTCTGAGGTTCATTTGATTTTTCATTCCAGAGTTATGGCCCTTGTCCTTAAAAAATATGCAAATAGTTTGTCCGCTGTTTTCTGGGAAAACTATTTGACAGATATTAATGAAACTTCACACAAATGTTTAATGCATCAAGATCTGAAGCTGAGTTGATTCTGAGGTTCATTTGATTTGTCGTTTCAGAGTTATGGCCCATTTACTTAAAAAATAATGCATTTATACATGCAAATAGTTTGTCCGCTGTTTTCTGGGAAAACTATTTGACAGATATTAATAAAACTTCACACAAATGTTTTAAGCAACAATATTTGAAGCTGAGTTTATTTTGAGGTTCATTCAGTTTGTCTTTACAGAGTTATGGCCCTTGCACTTTACAAAAATTTGCAAAAATGAGGATTAGCTGTAACTTTTTTATTAAATAAGATATTCACTTCATTTTTTTAAAAAATAGTATCACCTTAATATGGAAATCAAGATCTGAAGCACAGATTAGAAAATGTCAACACTTATAAGGCATGTTGAATCAGAGAAAGTTTGCAAGGGGGCGTATTATGTACCGTATGCGGTACTCTTGTTAAGCCATTGTGATAAATAGAGCACTTACAAATGCTCTGTTTATCACAATGGTTTCAAAAGTGACTTTTAAAGATGCACCTACAGGTGTCATTACACTGGGACCAAAATTCACTCGTCCGCTTGTCCTGCATGTAAATTTTTGAGTATTTTGCATTGCCTTCTTTGTCTATATTGCAGGACGAGTGAAAGTTTTAAAAAAATATTGTGCCCTGCATTATGGAGGAATGGTTTATAGATATTTGGATAGCTTGATGCCTCTTCAGCTATGTTGAGATATCTATTACTGGGTTGTGCATGTAGGAATCAACTGTCACTCCTTGTTTGAAAGATGTCTAACAGACTATGTCCCATAGGAAAACATCTGATATATGAGAAGAGTGTATGAAATAGAATGAAGATTTTCCAGAATATCCATTAATTGCCAGGCTGGTAAATATTGATATTGATTTAACATGATTAGAAACTGACCCAGAATTCCTGGGAAAAGTGGTTGTAATATTGTAATATGGACATTGGGGCAGAGCTGTAGTTTTTGTTGTTGGTGGTGGGTTGTTAGCTCACCTGAGCCAAAGGCTCAAGGTGAGCTATTGTGACCGCCTGTCGTCCGTCGTCCGTCTGTCCGTCTGTCCGTCTGTCCGCACTCACCAAAGGGTAGTTGTGTGACTTTTTCTAACTAGTCCCACAAGTAAAATCATTAACCTGGCCATCTCTTGTGACATTAACCTGGCCATTTCTTGTGACATTAACCTGGCCAGTTGTGGGACATAGGGTTAGGGTTAGGGTTAGCTTCCAGATCATTCTTTTCCAAAGTTAGAGCCAAAAATAGTTTTTCTTGTGGGACTAGTCACACAAGAAAAGATCAAAGGAAAAAGTCACACAACTACCCATTTGTTAGCATGTCCGTCCGTCTGTCCGTTCACTTTTATTTCAAATGACTTCTTCTCCTAAACCACTGGGAGGATTTCAACCAAATTTCACAGAAATGTACCTTAGGGTGTCCTCTATCAGTTTTGTTAAAATCATGACCCCCGGGCAAAAAATGGCCCCGCCCCACTACTTTTACAGGGAAACCTTTAAAAATCTTTTTGTCTGAAACCACATAATCTAGAGCTAAGATATTTGGTATGAAGCATCACCTAATATACCACTATCAGGTGTGTTCAAATAATGACCCCTGGGCCAAAAATGGTCTCACCCTGGGGTTTTATGCTACTTAACATCTGAATCTGTAACACTTAAAAGGTAATTTCCTCACAGTTATTTCCCTTGTCCCATCAGCATAGCCATAAGGGACAAAGGGAGATAACTGCATTGGAGTTTTAGTGTCATTCTATTTATATCTATTTATGATAAAATGTTGAAGGTGAATCAGTGTAGCTGTTTTAGAAGGCATAGAAACAGATCTGTCAAATTCCATTAGCAAATAACAGACACTGATCCTACAGGAGCCACCTTATCTGGGTCTACTCTGTTTGCAGATGCATGAAAACAAGTTTATATGAGGGAAATTAAGGGTTAAATGAACAACTCCAGATCCTTCAGTTCAAAGGTTACAGCGCTCGGCAGTAAAATCTCTCCAGGTCAATGCATGACTCTTAACTCTTTGCATGCTAGTGGTGAAACTGTGATTACCTATGCAAACAGTTTGGATCCAGATGAGAGGCCGCATACTGCAGCGTCTCATCAGGATCCAAACTGTTTGTCATCTTAACCATATTTTTGCAATAAAAAGAAAGTAAGTTTAATTTAAGAATTGAAGCAGATGACAATAACTTTTTGTTGCAGACGAAACATTAAAGGCATTTTGACCTATTAGCCCCAGTGTGTAGTGTTAGTGATAGCTAGATGTTACATGGTGTCTTCCAATGTCTCTCAAATTAGATGTGAGAGATATTGGAAAGTAACAATTCAGCCAATCAAGGAAAATGATCACCATCTAGACTTTTGATCTGGGTCCAAACCCAACTGATGTAAGTCATGGTAATGTTTAAGAAAACTGTGAAAACATGATTATGCAATGGCCCAACTGATATAAGTCATGGTAATTCTTAAGAAAACATGATAATGCATTTGCCCCCCTAACAATGATAGGTGTTAAAATTACTACTGCTGCCAAAAAAAGCATCTTAAATATAACATTTTTATATAAAATTTGATGACAACACATTAAAAAGTCCTAAAATGTCTGAATTTTGTATGATATTAATGAAATAACTGAGTAAATATAACTTAATTATAACAATACGACGTAACTCTTCTCAATTTCAATTGTTAAAAATACTAATGACCCGTTTAATTGAATTATCATGAGATATTCACACCTAGATCTAGAATTATTTCTAAACACCTATTAACCCTTAACCTATTTGCTTTGACAAAAATTGATCTGGGACTACTCTTGTTTGCTAATGCTTAAAAAATTGTTATTGCCATAAATAGAAGTTTTAGCTTTGAAAAAAACTGTAAAATCAAATCTATATCTTGTCAAATGTAAACAGCAGACCCTGATCAGACAGCTTCTATAGCAGCCTTCTGATCTAGTCTACTCTTATTTTTAATGTGTAAAACACATTATTTTTCTGAAGAGAAGTTTTTGCTTTGACAAAAACTGTAGAATCCGATCTATATTGTGTCAAAAGAAACAGAGAAGACCCAGATCAGACAGCTTCCGTAGGAGTCGTCTGATCTGAGTCTACTCTGTTTGCTAATGCATGAAAACAGCTTTATATGAGGGAAAGGGTTAAACGATTTTTAAAGATATTCTTATTGGTCATTTCACACAAAAACTGGCATTATGTACTGCCTAGCACTTTATTTGCCTATATACCTGGGTCAAGGTATAATTGCATTAATTGCATAGCTTTATTGAAGTCATTTGAATTTCTCAAAGACCAGTTTTAGGCATTTTGAGCTAAGGCAAAAATGGCACAAGTTGTAAACAGTTTAGATCTTGGTCAACCATTCACTTGGTATTAGTTCTGAATCCAGTTCAAGTTTATTCAGCAGTGAAAGGGTGAAAGCAGTGCACTAAGCTTATTTCATCTGCTAGATTGTTTTCCACTGAAAAATTAACATGTCAATATACATGTATTACTGTAACTCAGGTGAGCGATATAGGGCCAATGGCCCTCTTGTTTTGTTTTGTTTTGTTTTTAGCTCACCAGAGCACTTTTGTGCTCAGGGTGAGCTTTTGTGATCACTTGATGTCCGTCGTCCGTCGTCGTCCGTCGTCCGTCGTGCGTCGTCCGTCGTCGGGCGTCAACAATTTGAACCTTTAAAAATCTTCTCCTCTGAATCTACAGGGTTCTCAGCTTTCATCTTTGGTACATAGCATCATCTTTGGGTCCTCTACAAAAGTTATATAAATTTTGCCCCTGGGGTCAAAATTGGCCCCGCCCCAGGGGTGCCTTGTTTTCTATTGAAATATATAGTAAAACTTTGAAAATCTTCTCCTCTGAATCTACAGGGTTCTCAGCTTTCATATTTGGCACATAGCATCATGTTCAGGTCCTCTACAAAAGTTATATAAATTATGCCCCTGGGGTCAAAATTGGCCCCGCCCCAGGGGTAGCCAGTTTTGAATAGAAACATATAGTGACAACTTTGAAAATCTTCTCCTCTGAATCTACAGGGTTCTCAGCTTTCATATTTAGCACATAGCATCATGTTCAGGTCCTCTACAAAAGTTATATAAATTATGGCCCTGGTGTCAAAATTGGCCCCGCTCCAGGGGTAGCCAGATTTCATTAGAAACATATAGTGACAACTTTGAAAATCTTCTCCTCTGAATCTACAGGGTTCTCAGCTTTCATATTTGGCACATAGCATCATGTTCAGGTCCTCTACAAAAGTTATATAAATTATGGCCCTTGGGTCAAAATTGGCCCCGCCCTAGGGGTAGCCAGATTTGAATAGAAACATATAGTGACAACTTTGAAAATCTTTTCTTCTGAATCTACAGGGTTCTCAGCTTTCATATTTGGCACATAGCATCATGTTCAGGTCCTCTACAAAATTTATATAAATTATGCCCCTGGGGTCAAAATTGGCCCACCCCAGGGGTGGTCAGTTTTCAATAGAAACATATAGTGAAACTTTGAAAATCTTCTCCTCTGAAACTGGAAGGTTCTCAGCTTTCATATTTGGCACATAGCATCATGTTCAGGTCCTCTACAAAAGTTATATACATTATGCCCCTGGGGTTAAAATTGACCCCGCCCCAGGGGTGGCCAGTTTTCAATAGAAACATATAGTGAAAACTTTGAAAATCTTCTCCTCAAAATCTACAGGGTTTTTAGCTTTCATATTTGGCACATAGGATTATGATATTCAGGTCCTCTACAAAAGTTATATGAATTATGCCCCAGGGGTCAAAATTGGCCCCGCCCCAGGGGTAGCCATGTCTCAATAGAAACATATAGTGACAACTTTGAAAATCTTCTCCTCAGAAACTGGAAGGTTCTCAGCTTTCATATTTGACACATAACATCATGTTCAGGTCCTCTACAAGAGTTATATAAATTATTCCCCCGGGGTCAAAATTGGCCCCGCCCCAGGGGTAGCCAGTTCGCAATAGAAACATATAGTGTCAAATTTGAAAATATTTTCCTCAGAAACTGGAAGGTTCTCAGCTTTCATATTTGGCACATAGCATCATGTTCAGGTCCTCTACAAAAGTTGTATAAATTATGCCCCTTGGATCAAAATTGGCCCGCCCCAGAGGTGGCTAGTTTTTTCTAGAAACATATAGTGAAAACTTTGAACATCTTCTCCTCTGACTGCCTGGTGAGCGATGTCAGGGCCATTCTGGCCCTCTTGTTTCAGATCCTACCTCTTTGAATAAATCTACTGATAAGGAGCATTAATTAGAGAAAAGGAAAATTTCAGAATTGTGTAGATTTCAAACCATTGTGATAAATAGAGCATTTGCTCCATAGGAGTAAATTAACTCATATACAAACCACATATAAAGTTACATACCGGTATGCGTCAGATCAGAATCCAAACTGTGTGCTAATTTCGGTCAAGTCGTGCTAAGCAGTGATAGGGTTGTCATCTGTTAGAAATGTTGTCTGCTTATTCAAAGAGGTAAATCTGGGTCTACTCTGTTTGCAAATGCGTGAAAACATGTTTATATGAGGGAAAGGGTTAATTAGAGGAAAGGAAAATTTCAGAATTGTGTAGATTTGAAACCATTGTGATAAATAGTGCATTTACTCCTATGGAGCAAATGCTCTATTTATCACAAAGGCTTTTTTCAGATCCTACATCTTTGAATCAATCTATTAATAAGGAGAATTAATTAGAGACAAGGAAAATTTCAGAATGGTGTAGATTTGAAACCATTGTGATAAATAGAGCATTTACTCCTGTGTAGCAAATGCTCTATTTATCACAATGGTTTAATAAAGTGACTATTACAGAGGCGTAGAAAGGCGTTTTTATGGAGGAAAGAGTATTCTTTTAGCCGGCAGAGCACAACCTGGTCAGACAGCTCCTATAGAAACCATCTGATACGGGTCTGTTCTGTTTGCAAATGCATCAAATCACATTTATATGAAGGAAAGGGTTTTAAAGGTCCAAAAGTTTATTAAAGATCGACTGCTTCCTGGCCCTTTTCAACAGAATTAAGACCAACAGGTATGGCACAGAGTTTGGATCCACAAAGGGTCAAATAACACCCCACAAAACAGGTGTCCAGTTTTGTTTAGAAACATACATGTAGTTAAAACTTTAAAAATCTTTCCCTCTGGTGAGCGATTTCAGGGCCATCATGGCCCTCTTGTTTTGTTGTTGTTGTGTTGTTGTTGTTTTTTATGCCCCCAAAGCTAGGCTTTGGCGGCATATAGTGATCGCACCGTGCGTGTGTGGGTGGGTGTGTGGGTGGGTGGGTGGGTGTGTGTGTGTGGGGGTGTGTGTACCTTTTGTCCGGAGTATATTTCCTTTGTCACATCAGCTACGGATACCAAATTTGGTGTGTGAGTTCATCTTGGGATGGGGGAGTGTCGCGTACCATTTTCATGTCACTGTGACCTTGACCTTGACCTTTGACCTTGATTTTACAAAAAGCTTGTCCGGAGCATATCTCCTTTACCTTACCAGCTACAGATTCCAAATTTGGTGTGTGAGTTCATCTTAGGATGGCGGAGTGTCGCGTACCATTTCCAGGTCACTGTGACCTTGACCTTGACCTTTGACCTCGATTTTAAAAAAAGCTTATGCCTTACCAGCTACAAAAAGCTTGTCCGGAGTATATCTCCTATACCTTACCAGCTAAGGATTCCAAATTTGGTGTGTTACTTCATCTTGGGATGGAGGAGTGTCGCATACCATTTTCAGATCACTGTGACCTTGACCATGACCTTTGACCGATTTTACAAAAAGCTTGTCCGGAGCATATCTCCTTTACCTTACCAGCTACAGATTCCAAATTTGGTGTGTGAGTTCATCTTGGGATGGGGGAGTGTCGCGTACCATTTTCATGTCACTGTGACCTTGACCTTGACCTTTGACCTTGATTTTACAAAAAGCTTGTCTGGAGCATATCTCCTTTACCTTACCAGCTACAGATTCCAAATTTGGTGTGTGAGTTCATCTTAGGATGGCGGAGTGTCGCGTACCATTTCCAGGTCACTGTGACCTTGACCTTGACCTTTGACCTCGATTTTAAAAAAAGCTTATGCCTTACCAGCTACAAAAAGCTTGTCCGGAGTATATCTCCTATACCTTACCAGCTAAGGATTCCAAATTTGGTGTGTGAGTTCATCTTTGGATGGAGGAGTGTCGCGTACCATTTTCAGATCACTGTGACCTTGACCATGACCTTTGACCGATTTTACAAAAAGCTTGTCTGGAGCATATCTCCTTTACCTTACCAGCTACAGATTCCAAATTTGGTGTGTGAGTTCATCTTGGGATGGCGGAATGTCATGTACCATTTCCAGGTCACTATGACCTTAACCTTGACCTTGACCGATTTTACAAAAAGCTTGTCCAGAGCATAATCTCCTATACCTTACCAGATACGGATTCCAAATTTGGTTTGTGAGATCACCTTCAGATGGCGGAGTGTCGCGTACCATTTTCAGGTCACTGTGACCTTGACCTTGACCTTCGACCTCGATTTTACAAAAAAGGTTGTCCAGAGAATATCTCTTATACCTTACCAGCTACGGATTCCAAATTTAATGTGTGAGTTTATCTTGGGATGGCGGAGTGTCGCGTACCATTTTCAGGTCACTGTGACCTTGACCTTTGACCTAGATTTTACACAAAGCTTGTCTGGAGCATTTCTCCTATACCTTACCAGCTACGGAATCCAAATTTGGTTTGTGAGTTCATCTTGGGATGGGGGAGAGTCATGTACCATTTTCAGATCACTGACCTTGACCTTGACCTTTGACCTCAATTTTACAGTCCGGAGCATATCTCCTATATCTTACCAGATACAAAAAGCTTGTCCAGAGCATATCTCCTATACCTTAAACGTTGACAATCAACCCAGGGTCCTTTTTAACGTTGAGAATGACTTAGGGTCCTTTTTAACTAAGTTTTGACGCTTGGCTCTTTTCTTAGCTATCATAATCGTCAAAGGTTCTGTTTCTAATGTTAAGAACTGACTCCTGTGTCATTTTTAACAGCATCAAAATTTCATGTTACACCTGCATTACATTGTATTGTTTTTCCACCAAAATGCATTTCGGTGTCAAACACTTTGGGGGCATTTGTCACCCGTGACGACCCTCTTGTTTGTGTTGTTGTTGTTTTTTTGTTTTTTTTGGGGGGGGGGGGGAGGTGGCGTGAGGGTGGAGGGGGAGAGTTTCAGAGATACTAATTGGTTGGATTGAGAAGTGATTTCTATATATCATGCAGTATGCATCTTATCTACACCCCCTCCCCCTCCCTTACTGAATATTCATGGACAAAATAGTAAGTAAGTAAATAATAAGGTGGAAAATTGTAGCCATTTTAGAAAGTAAAGAAACAGATCTTTCAAAATTCCATAAGCAAACAGAGCAGACCCTGGTCCTATAGGAGCTGTCTGATCTGGGTCATCTCTGTTTGCAAATGCATGAAAACACATTTATATGAAGGAAAGGGTTAAGGTCAAAGGTCATATCAGGGGCATAGTGTTTAACAAACACATCTTGGGCCCATTTCCTGTTCAATATTCATGTAAGAAATAATGATGTCATGAATATGTATTAGATTAATTTTTATAATTGCATATGTACAAAGGATGTTAATCTGGTAATTTCAAAAACAGTGCAGACCTTGATCTCCTGGCTCTTACAGGAGTAGTCTGCTCTTGGTCTTCACTATTTGCAAAGGCATGGAAAAGCATTTGTATGAGGGATAGGGGTTTTAAAAGTAAATCCATTCATTAGTTACAGCAAAAACTTCTTTGTTTGTGGAGACCTAATCAATTTCAGTGTGTTCAATCAAATGATTGATCATGGGTACAGAAATAGGATAAAATTAGAAGGACTGACTGGGCATTTGGGACTTATCGAGTGCCGAGTTTTTAAAAATGGAATGGTAGATCCTTGTTAACCATTTACTTCATGAATATTCATGGAAGAAATAATGACATCATGTATATTATAGATTACAGGAGCTATCTGATCTGGGTCTACTCTATTTGCATAGGCGTAGATAGGACTGTATGTATGGAGTAAATGGTTAATATAGGAAATAATGACATCATAAATATCTGTTAGATGAAAATACATGTGGTACATGAACAAAGAAATTGCTTACCTTGCCAGAAAAAACTGGAATCACATCTACATGTATATAAATCTACAAGCAAACAGAGCAGACTCTGATGAGACAACTCCTACCTGGAGCCGTCTGATCTGAGTGTACTCTATTTGTGTGAGGGAAAGGGTTAAAGCATTGCACCCCCTTGTATTGTTTCCATGAACTGAAGCACTTAAATCTTACCATTGCACCCAAGAGACATTCATTGACACTAGATTTGCCTCGAAGCCTATCAAACAATCATTAGATATGCAACATGGTAACAACAAAGCCATAAATGTCCTATTCTGGATTGCCCAAATCCATTTTCTGTTTCCCGTGTATGTGGGAATTCCTTCAGCGTGTGCCTGTATGAGCTTTAAATGTCTTTTAGCCAATTCCCTCATATAATCGCTTTTTCATGCCTTAGCAAACAGAGTAGACACAGATAAGACACCCCCCACCCCCCACCCCCACCCCCGCCCGGCTTGAGTTTGTTAACCCTTTCCCTCATATAAATGTGTTTTCTTGCATTTGCAAACAGAGAAAACACAGATCAGATCATCAGCTGCAGGTCTTTTCTCTTTGGAAATGCACAAAAAAGATGTTTATATGGGGGAAAGGATTAAACATATGTACAGTATATAATGTTGGTATATAATAATGGCTTATAATGTTGGTATAATTATAATGTTGGTATAACTGTTATACCAACATTATAATTATATGTTAAAAATATGAAATAAAAGAAAATTTCTGCCATGGCTGAGAATCAACTCTTTAACATTTATAAGCAAACAGAGCCAATTATGATCCTTCGGGAGCTGTCTGATCTATTTGCAAGTTGCAAGAATGTGGTATTTATATCAGAACTGGGTTAACTGCGGTTGCATGCTCAATAATTGTGGTATTAACCCTTACAACACTGACTTTTTAAATGGACTATTCCAAATTTCAAACAGGTCAAGCTTATGGTGAATGTTTAGGGATTTTTCTAAGGAAAAGTGTAACATGACAAACAGTGCAGACCCTGATGAGAGGGCTGCTCTAGGAGCCCTCTCATCTGGGTCTACACTGTTTGCAAAGGACATAAGTGACTCATGACCTGCACACTAAGGGTTAATAAAAGAATTGTCTGCTGTAACTCTGACAGATATTTCTGTTATACAACCAGAGTGTCAAATGGCTTGAATCCTGATGAGACACTGAGGTACTGGATATGTAATCTGGATCCAAACTGTTTGCATCAGAAATTACAAACTCGATGCTTCTAGCATACAAAGAGTTGTTGTTGATTTAATTCATTAACACTTTTGGTGCGGGACATGAGCCTAGAATATCCTTTGCAAGCAGTGTAGACCCAGATGAAAGGGCTCCTAGAGAAGCTGTTTGTCATGTTGCATTTTCCTTAAAAAATATCCCTAAATATTCGTGGCTTGATCTTTTTGAATATTGGAATGGTCCATTTGTAAAATCAGTAGTGAAAGGTTTAGACTACAGTAGGTATTTGCATATTTCAGATATTTGCAGACTTTTCTCTGACAAATTTGATATATGCAAATAACAGGAATCTGCTGCATGCAATTGCAAAATGAGATTTACGGCAATTATTTAGTATACCAGTAAGGCACTAACTCATACTTAACCTCATAGATGAAAATACATGTGGTACATGAACAAAGAAATTGCTTACCTTGCCAGAAAAAACTGGAATCACATCTACATGTATATAAATCTACAAGCAAACAGAGCAGACTCTGATGAGACAACTCCTACCTGGAGCCGTCTGATCTGAGTGTACTCTATTTGTGTGAGGGAAAGGGTTAAAGCATTGCACCCCCTTGTATTGTTTCCATGAACTGAAGCACTTAAATCTTACCATTGCACCCAAGAGACATTCATTGACACTAGATTTGCCTCGAAGCCTATCAAACAATCATTAGATATGCAACATGGTAACAACAAAGCCATAAATGTCCTATTCTGGATTGCCCAAATCCATTTTCTGTTTCCCGTGTATGTGGGAATTCCTTCAGCGTGTGCCTGTATGAGCTTTAAATGTCTTTTAGCCAATTCCCTCATATAATCGCTTTTTCATGCCTTAGCAAACAGAGTAGACACAGATAAGACACCCCCCACCCCCCACCCCCACCCCCGCCCGGCTTGAGTTTGTTAACCCTTTCCCTCATATAAATGTGTTTTCTTGCATTTGCAAACAGAGAAAACACAGATCAGATCATCAGCTGCAGGTCTTTTCTCTTTGGAAATGCACAAAAAAGATGTTTATATGGGGGAAAGGATTAAACATATGTACAGTATATAATGTTGGTATATAATAATGGCTTATAATGTTGGTATAATTATAATGTTGGTATAACTGTTATACCAACATTATAATTATATGTTAAAAATATGAAATAAAAGAAAATTTCTGCCATGGCTGAGAATCAACTCTTTAACATTTATAAGCAAACAGAGCCAATTATGATCCTTCGGGAGCTGTCTGATCTATTTGCAAGTTGCAAGAATGTGGTATTTATATCAGAACTGGGTTAACTGCGGTTGCATGCTCAATAATTGTGGTATTAACCCTTACAACACTGACTTTTTAAATGGACTATTCCAAATTTCAAACAGGTCAAGCTTATGGTGAATGTTTAGGGATTTTTCTAAGGAAAAGTGTAACATGACAAACAGTGCAGACCCTGATGAGAGGGCTGCTCTAGGAGCCCTCTCATCTGGGTCTACACTGTTTGCAAAGGACATAAGTGACTCATGACCTGCACACTAAGGGTTAATAAAAGAATTGTCTGCTGTAACTCTGACAGATATTTCTGTTATACAACCAGAGTGTCAAATGGCTTGAATCCTGATGAGACACTGAGGTACTGGATATGTAATCTGGATCCAAACTGTTTGCATCAGAAATTACAAACTCGATGCTTCTAGCATACAAAGAGTTGTTGTTGATTTAATTCATTAACACTTTTGGTGCGGGACATGAGCCTAGAATATCCTTTGCAAGCAGTGTAGACCCAGATGAAAGGGCTCCTAGAGAAGCTGTTTGTCATGTTGCATTTTCCTTAAAAAATATCCCTAAATATTCGTGGCTTGATCTTTTTGAATATTGGAATGGTCCATTTGTAAAATCAGTAGTGAAAGGTTTAGACTACAGTAGGTATTTGCATATTTCAGATATTTGCAGACTTTTCTCTGACAAATTTGATATATGCAAATAACAGGAATCTGCTGCATGCAATTGCAAAATGAGATTTACGGCAATTATTTAGTATACCAGTAAGGCACTAACTCATACTTAACCTCATAGAAATGTCTTTTCACACCTTTGCAAACAAAATTAACCCATATCAAATGGCTCCTATAGGAGTGTCTAATCAGGGTCTACTCTGTTTCTTATGAAATTATATAGATCTGAATTTACATTTTTTGTCAAAGCCAACACTTCTCTATTAAAGTGTGACCTTATAGAAATGAAGGTAATGAATATTCATGAAGGAAAATATTAAACAAACTGACCTGGTACATATTTTGCTGTGGCTTACAGTCTCAACCCGTTACGCTAAGCAAATGGTGTAGTTTTGTGACAATGTCACACTGATTGCTGTTTCAGAATGTATTTCTGATATAAACAGCTCAGTATTAACCCTTTCCCTATGAATATTTTTCACACCTTTGTTGACCCAGATCATATAGCTTCTGAAGAGGCTGTCTGATTAGGGTCTCCTCTGCTTGATTATGAAATGATAATAGATCTGGGTCCATGCTTATAAAGCTTTTAGTTGAGTCTGAGTTTCGTTCTCAAGCTTTTGATTGATCAGATTTGAGTTCTCAAGCTTTTGATTGGTCAGATTTGAGCCAAACAAAAACTTGAGAACGAACTCAGACTCAACTAAAAGTTTTATAAGCATGGACCCTGATTCTGCAATTTCTTACAATACCAATAGGAGCAAATGCCTTATTTTTCAAAATGGTTTCAAAAAGTGACTTTTATATGAGTGTTTAAAGACGTCATTGTGCGGGAATGGGTTAATGGACAAACAGTTTTGATTGGAATCAAGCAGAGATTCTGAAATTGTTGATGTCTCATGATCCCAGCAGGTTCCATTGGACTGACAGTAAAATCTATAAACAGGGAAACAAAAGCAAAGGAGAATATCTGCAGAGGGTATTGCCTGGTAATATTTGCCCATGTGGAAAGATGCTGACATAAACTAGTTCACCCTTTCCCTGTTATATATATTTATTCCAAATTTCAACTGAATATTCATGGACAAATTTTAAAATAGTTATAATGAAATATGGACGGTGGAACACTTTCAGCCCACTTTAGAAAGTAAAGAAACGAATCTATCAAATTCCAATAGCAAACAGCAAACCCTGATCAGACAGCTTTAGGAGGCCTCTGATTGCAAAGGTCTCAAAATGTGTTTATTTGAAGGAAAGGGTTAACCCTTTACTCTGTAGATTCGTATGCAATTTTACGCATTTACAATCGGGGTGAAACTGTAAAATCAGATCTATACCATGTCAAGAGTAGAAACTATAGAATCAGATATATAATTAGTATTCCATAAGCAAACAGACCAGACCCTGATCAGATGACTCCAATAGGAGCCATCTGATCTGGGTCTGCTCTGTTTGCAAATGCATGCAAATGCGTTTATATGATGGAAAGGTTTAAGTGAACTGAGAACCATTAATCTTTTCCCTGTTCAATATTCATGTAAGAAATGAGGTCTCCGGGTCTATTCTAGATGATCTGTGAATGCATGAAGAGACATTTTTATCAAAGAAAGTCTTAACCTTTTAATCCATTATAATAAAATACACCTTGTTATGCCTATGCAAAGAGGGTAGACTCAGATCAGACTGCTCCTGTAGGAGCCGTCTGATCAGGGTTTGCTCTGTTTGCTTATGATACAATATAAATATAATTCTACAGTTCTCCCACGGCCAAAAATTTCTGTGTCCATGACTGTGCTATTATAACAATTATTTTGATCAATGATTCATGATGTAAATATTTCTTACATGAATATTCATGGAGTGAAGGCTTAAAATATGTGACAACATCTTTTTGGTTTTGCTTTTTCAGAGTACCAGCAGATTCACAATGTTGTCGGGTCGGAGACCACAGAAGAGGTGCAGCCCCAGAATGAACGGGTCATCCACATCAACAGCACACAACCAGTCAAATACTGCTCAAACAAGATCTGGTAAGTTTACTCCCTGTCCATGGGCAATCAGAGGCTCAGATAAGAAACTAAAACATTTTCAAAAATAGCTCCTTTAGTTCCCCAGCAAAACCTGTGTTATTACCACTCTTTTGAATTGTATCTTCGAGACAGTTGTGAAGAGTGGTCACAACAGGTTTGATGGAGAAGTTACCATTTTAGTATTTATCTATTGCTCTGAGATCTGCTTGTTAACGCTTTTGCAAACAGTGAAGACTGAGATCACATTGCTCCTACAGATTCTACCATGGCCAAAATTTCCAGTATTCATGAGCTACTGTAAAAACCATGAATATTCATGCAAGAAATAATGATATCATGGATGTTAGTTACATGTAACTGGATTTGGCACTAGGAGTATCTTGACAGAATCTGTAGACTTAGATCTATATTAGTTCATAAGCAATCAGAGCTGACCCTTATCATCTGATCTGGGTGTACATTATTTGCAAAGGTGTATCTGTGGAGTAAATTGTTAATAAATATTCTATTATTCATAAAGTCGTTATTTATAATATCCATAAATAGAGGTCCTGGGACCATATTCACAAAGCGCCGTCGTTATTTATAATATCCATAAATAGAGGTCCTGGGACCATATTCACAAAGCGCCGAGTCTGACGGAAACTTAGACTCAAAACTCTAACTGAATATGCCAAAATCTCAACCATGACTTGGCAAAATGAAATGAAAATTGCCATAAATAATTCTTTTACAGCTTATATTGGCATAGTCATTTCTTAAGTTGATCACAAAAATATTATTCAGGTTGTGGTAGTTTCCATTCTGAGTCTTGAGTGAGTTTCAGACTCAGTGCTTCGTGAATACGTGCCCAGATAAGATGTGCAATTCAAAACATTTCCAATAATAACTTTTCTTTATTTCTCCCCCAAACCCTACGTTGTGACCACTCTTTAGAATCGGCTCGAACAGACGATTTTAAAGAGTGGTCACAACAGAGGTTCTTCGAGGCGATTCTAAAGAGTGGTCACAGCATAGAGTTTGGAGGAGAAAGAATGATTTTAGTATATGAGTACGCATATTTATCTGTTGCTCTGCATAAAGTCATGTCACTATTCATGTAGTACAGGGTTGACCTATATTATTTGTCAACTCTTTCCACAATGAAGGTTAATTTGTGATAAACCCACATCGGATTTCATGAAAGCTTATATTATTGAGTTTCTTAGCTTTTCCCTAATGAGCTCAACCCTCTAAATGCTAGCAGAAAATTCAAGATAACGAGTGCAAACAGTTTGGATCCAGATGAAAAATGGAGTAATTATTCAGTATATTATCAGGATCCAGTAATTATTCAGTATATTATCAGGATCCAGACTGATTAACTCTCTGACAGTATTTTTGTTGAGAAAGGAAAGAAAAAATTAACTCTGCTTAATTTAGCAGACAACAATTACTTAGCATGCAAAGGGTTAATGGATGCAAGCTAGATCCTGGAGTTGATGGAAATTGACAAAATTTACGCTTTTCAACGTGACTTTCTTCCTTTCAATTTCATTAACTCTTAGAATGCTTGCTTGCAGAAAGGTTATGATTACCTATGCATACAAATTAGATCCAGATGAAACGCCATGTAAATTGGCATCTCATCAGGAATTAAATTGTTTTGTCAGTCGCATTGTATTTTTAAGGGAAAACG
Organism: Azorinus chamasolen; assembly: GCA_963576725.1. Lineage (NCBI taxonomy): Eukaryota > Metazoa > Mollusca > Bivalvia > Cardiida > Solecurtidae > Azorinus > Azorinus chamasolen. The sequence continues at coordinate 59,213,742 of OY755242.1, forward strand.
GACAAAAAATGACAATGATGATAAAGCAGACAACGATTTTGACAGATGAAGTTTCTTGCTCTAAAAAAATGTTAACAATTCCTCCTTCAAAGACTGACTCTTTAACCCTTTACTCAATTAATATTCATTTAAGACGATACCATGCATTTTAATTTACTAAATTTCTGTTATGGCAAATGAATACAGGAGTTTTTAACGATGGCAGAAAAACTGTAGAATCCGATCAATATTATTCCATAAGCAAACTCTTACAGGAGCTGTGTGATTGGGTCATTTCACTTTGCAAAGGTGTTAAAAAGCAAATGTATGTATGATTATATTGAGTAAAGGGTTAACCCTTTCCCTCATATAAACATTTTTGATGCCTTTTTAAAATGAGTAGACCCAGATCAGACAACTCCAGTACGAACCGTCTGATCAGGGTCAGCTCTGTTTGCTTATGAAATTATAATAGATCTGACTCTTCAGCTTCTATTAATACCAAAATATTAATGTATACATATGCTAATATAAAAATTCAGCTAATAAATATTCGTGATGTCATTATTCCTAACATGAATATTCCACATGGAAGAGGTTATTTAAGTAGATACTGTGTACCTATAATCCTAATTATTCATTACCCATTCTCCACCCTTCATCAGTTTGTAAAGCTGAATAAGGAAATTTGGCATACCATCAATACTTTAATTGAGACTGACCTACATGTAGTAGCAAATAGTGTAGACCCTGATCAAGGCGATCCTTCAGGAACATTGTCATCTGGATCTGCACTATTTTCCCATGTTTGTCCAAAGACTTACAGTAATTAGGCTAGATCTGATTCTACAGGTGCTGACATGGACAAAAAAATTATGTGTTTATCAACTGCTATGAATATTCATCAGATCAACATTCATGATTGTCATTATTTCTGCCATGAATATTCATGAGGTAAAGGGTTTAAGGATAAATACAGTACTAATGTAAATTTCTATAACAAATGCTGTCTGTTATTCTCTGTCAAACCCAAGGGAATTTCAATGGCTGCTCAGTGCTCAGTAGATAATATACCTTTACTCTACACCTTTGCAAACAGAGTAGACCCAGATCAGATGGCTCCTATAGGAGCCGTCTGATTAGAGTCTGCTGTTTATGTTTCAGAAATAATATAGATATGATTTTACAGTTTTCTCAAAGTTTCCTGTGTCCAAGTGCTCTTAATAACAATTTATCTAATAAATATTCATGATGTAGTTATTTGTTACCTGAATATTCATGGAGTAAAGGATTATCAAAGTCGTCTATATCACAGAAAATCCTATCTTGCTGCCACTCATTAGAATTGCCTTGGAGAGGCCGCAAGAAACAGCAAGATTGAGTGAGCAGCAAGTTGAGTCTGGCAGAGAAATAAGAAAAAAAAAATTCACTTAGATAATCCTAAATATGCCTCATAACCCATTCCTCCATAGGCTATTTTTAGACCTCACCTCTTTGAATGAATCTACCCAAAAGGAGCATTTACTAGAGAAAAGTAAACTTTTAGAATTTTGTAGTTTGAAACCATTATGATAAATAGAGCATTTGCTCCTATAGGAGCAAATGCTCTATTTATCACAATGGTTTGAATGAGTGATTTTTACAGAGGCGTAGAAAGGCGTATTTATGGAGGAAAGGGTTAACTCTTTCCTTGTAGGATTGGTCTGATCAGGGTCTTTTCTGTTTGCTTATCAAATTATAATAGATCTGACGCTACAGTTTCTACCAATACTAAAACGCCCTGTGTTGATGAGCCATTATAAAAATTCAGCTAATAAATATTTAAGATTCTTACATGAATATTTGACAGGGAAAGGGTATCTTGATTTTGCAGCAATATTGGGACAAGATCTATTACAGTATACAGTTTCGTTAATTCGTTTAAAGAATACACTTGTACATTCAGGGCAAAATTTACTGCTCAGAAATATAAACCGTTTACCTCATGAATATTCATATAAGAAATAAGTACATCGTGAGTATTCATTTACGGAATTTTTATAATGGTCTGATCAGAAACTGTAGAATAAGATCTACATGTATATTTTTCCATAAGAAGACAGATCTAGAGCAGATTCTAATCAAATAGCTCCAACAGGAGCTGTATGATCTGGGTCTACTCAGTTGGCAAAAACATGTCAAGGCATGTTAATAATAGTACTGGTATATGTACACAGGATGATTTGGTATTGGTATCTGATCTGTTAATGCCACAAGCAAACAGAGCAGACCCTGATCAGACGGCTCCTATAGGAGCCGTCTGATCAGGGTCTGCTCTGTTTGCAGAGAAACAAAAAGGCGTTTATATGAAGGAAATTGTTAAAAATAAGGTCAGACATATTAACCCAAACATGTCTGAATGCCAATCAAAAACAAATTGAGCTTTACAGACATTGTTCTAGTTATAAGACAGAGGGATGTCAATTTCTAATGTATAACTGAGTGTCTGAAGATGCATCAGACCTAATAGACCATTCTATGGTCTGACCGACTGAATATTTCCATATAATTGATAGCAAAGTCCTTCATGCTAACCCTTATTGAGTTGTGAAGACATAATTTCTGCTATAATTTGAAGTTGTTCAATTCTTGATTAACCATTTGACCAATCTCTCGAGAAACTAGTGACACAAGCTTTTGAGAAACTAGCCAATGTCAGACAGCTTGGATCCTGATGAGATGCCAAGTAGTTCAAGTTGGCGTCTCGTCAGTTTCCAAGCTGTTTGCAAATGCGATATAAGGATAGATGCCAGAATTATTCCTGATAATGCTCAATTCCTTTGACCCTCTCCTTCATATAAATGTGTTTTTATGCTTTTGCAAACAGGGTAGACCGCTAGTTGCTTGTGATATAATATAGGTAAAATTCTACAGTTTCTGACATGACCAAAAATTCCTGTGTCCATGTGCTATTATAGCAATTAATCTAATTAATATTCATATTCATGGTGTTATTATTTCTTAACCCTTTACTCCATAAACAGGCCTTTCTACATGCCTTTCCTATAGGAACCTTCTGATCAGGATCTGCTCTGTTTGCCTGTGATATAATATAGATAAATTTCTAGTTTCTGCCATGACCAAAAATTCCTGTCCCCATGTGCTATTATAACAATAATTTATTAATCTAATTAATATTCATGGTGTCATTATTTTTACTTGAATATTCTTGGAGTAAAGGGCTCCATAAGGAGCTCCATAAAACTGCACAAGAAAAGTATGCTATTGATATTTTGGTCAGACATAAGTAATCCCTTTCTTGAAAGAATATCTTACACCCCGGCAAACGAAGTGTGAGGGCATATAATGGAATCACCCTGTCTGCCAGGTGGTCAGTCAGTCACATGTTTTCTGAGTATCTAACATACATGAGTTATCAGCCCTTGAATTGCGATCAAGGATGCCGTGCGGGGGTAATTATCACCCTTAGTGATTATAAGTTCTAGTATCCTCAGAAGAAGGGTGATTGTAAGATTGAAAAAAATATTTGGCACTCTCTTTGTCTGAGCCCTAAATTTAAGTCTGTTTGTGATTGTTTTATCAAAAATTTTGATTTTTGTTTGTGACTATTTCATTTTATATATTTTCAGCACAGCAAAGTACAACTTTGTTTCCTTTCTACCGAAGTTTCTGTTTGAACAGTTCAGAAGATACGCTAACATATTCTTCCTCTTCATTGCATTGTTACAGGTAAATCTTTAATATTTACCCTATATCACAGTTAACATTTACAGAAAAACTGTTAACATTTTCCGAAAAACTGTTAACATTTACAGAAAAAAAACTTAACATTTACAGAAAAAAAAAGTTAACATTTACAGGTATACTGTCAACATTTACAGAAAAAAACTGTTTAACATTTGTAGATATAGAGGATCTTACATGAGTGTTCTTGATTATTGGATTTATTAAATGAGTCTTTTTGAAACAATAAAAAATGAGCTTTAGCGAGTTTTTTATCGTTTTAAAAAGACGAATTTAATAAATCCAATAATCATGAACACGAATGCAAGATTCTATTTATAACATAACAAACACAAATATTTTTTGCAGCCAATATTTCAGCAGTAACGTGGATAGTTATAAATTCTCCTTACATATAGAAATGATGAATGAAAGGTGTTATTAGGTTCGCTAGGTAACGGGGACAAAGTAGGTCCAAAATTTCCAACTGTTTTTAGCTCACCTGAGCCAAAGGCTCAGGATGAGCTATTGTGACCGCTATTTGTCCGGCGTCCGGCGTCCGGCGTCCGTCCACATTTTCAAACGACATCTCCTCTGAAACTGCTGACCCGATTTTAACCAAATTTTGTCAGAAGCATCATTGGCTAGGGAGAACGAAATGTTGTTCACATTATGACCCCCGGGCCAAAAATGGCCCCGCCCAAGGGCTTATCAGTTTTTCATAGGAAATTTTTAAAAAATCTTCTTCTCTGAAACTGTTAGGCCTAGACCTTTGATATTTAGTATGTAGCATGATCTTATGGTCCTCTACAAAAATTGTTCAAATTATGACCCCCGGGCCAAAAATGGCCCCGCCCCGGGGCTTATCAGTTTTTCATAGGAATTTTTTTAAAAATCTTCTTCTCTGAAACTGTAAGGCCTAGACCTTTGATATTTGGTATATTGCATGATCTAATGGTCCTCTACAAAAATTGTTCAAATTATGACCCCTGGGCCAAAAATGGCCCCGCCCAAGGGCTTATCAGTTTTTCATAGGAAAATCTTTAAAAATCTTCTGCTCTGAAACTGTAAGGCCTAGACCTTTGATATTTAGTATGTAGCATGATCTTATGGTCCTCTACAAAAATTGTTCAAATTATGACCCCCGGGCCAAAAATGGCCCCGCCCCGGGGCTTATCAGTTTTTCATAGGAAATTATTTAAAAATCTTCTTCTCTGAAACTATAAGGCCTAGACCTTTGATATTTGGTATGTTGCATGATCTAATGGTCCTCTACAAAAATTGTTCAAATTATGACCCCCAGGCCAAAAATGGCCCCGCCCATGGGCTTATCAGTTTTTCATAGGAAAATCTTTAAAAATCTTCTTCTCTGAAACTGTTAGGCCTAGACCTTTGATATTTGGCATGTAGCATGATCTAATGGTCCTCTACAAGAATTGTTCAAATTATGACCCCTGGGCTAAAAATGGCCCCGCCCAAGGGCTTATCAGTTTTTCATAGGAAACTCCTTAACATTCTTCTTCTCTGAAACTGTAAGGCCTAGACCTTTGATAGTTGGTATGTAGCATGATCTAATGGTCCTCTACAATTATTGTTCAAATTATGACCACGGGCAATACATGGCCCCGCCCAAGGGCTTATCAGTTTTTCATATGAAAATCTTTAAAAATCTTCTTCTCTGAAACTGTAAGGCCTAGACCTTTGATATTTGGTATGTAGCTTTGGCTTGTGGTCCTCTGCCAAGATTGTTCAACTTACGACCATGACCTCTGGGCGAAACTTGGCCCTGGCTTATCAGTTTTCATGGGAAAACTATATCATTTTTCTCTGAAACCATAAGGCTTAGACCTTTAATTAATGGCATACTGCTTTGCCTTGTGGTTCTTTACCAAGGTTGTACAAATGATGGCCCTGTCCCTAGGGTATCTCAGGTGAGCGCTTCAGGGCCTCATGGCCCTCTTGTTTGACTTACTGTCATATCAACTAGGATCTAATTTAGACCTCTCTGGTACTCAATTTAACTGCGATAGTTATGATACGAAAACCTACAGAAACACGTCAAAATAATTTTTGAGTTACAGTTTCGACATTCCAACACGTCACATTATGACGTCACTGTACACAACATGTATCTGTGTAAAGCGCGCCATTTAAATGAAGACCCACATACAGTTCGCCTACACGTCTGACACTCACTGTCAATGGGATTCAAAATGCGCCTTCGTTTTGGTATATTAAGCCCTTCATCACTCAGTGTTGTATACACATGGACATGGACAGTTCCACCGAGAAACAAAACCCTCGATTCAAATTCAGTGAAAAAGTTTATTGAGATGGACAAAAGATGCGGTACGAACTGCTGCATAAAATGCGTTGGAACAGGAGGAAGGTTTTCGCGATCAGCTGATTTGTAGTATAACATATTTGAAATATGTCTGTGCTGTGCTGGATTCAGATGACTATACCTGTTGAATGACGAGATATTTTTGTGAATAGAAATCTGCATTAACAAAAGGACATGCGGTGAAGCAAATGTAAATTTGTGAAGGCATTTTTATGTAGAATGGATGGTTTTGGTCAGAGAACCTGGTAGGTCTTTTTTGGCATACATTTTGTAGATATTTACTGACATTGAGATATTTACTTTACAGTTTGTATTATTTTATCGAAAATAAGGTGCAAGTTCAAACAGTCCTTTGCCATCTATCGCAAAATCAATGGTTGACATGTAGGTCACCGTCCGCCAGTTTGTTTGTTTTGACAGCGCGTATGAATACAGTTCGGTCGTTCGAATGTTATTCACTAGTGAATATATGCCCGTGAATATCAAAATATATATGATAGTGTTACGTCACGCTGAAGCCACGAGTTATGTTATAAAAACTGTTAACATGATAAACTGTTAACATTTACAGGTAACAGGTAAACTGTTAACATTTACAGATAAACTCATTTTACAGGGAAAAAACTGTTAAAATTTACAGATAAAGTAAAAACTGTTGACATTTTACAGGTAAACTGTTAACATTTACAGATAAACTGCTAACATTTACAGGTAAACTGTCAATATTTACAGATAATCTGTAAATATTTACAGACAAATCCAATTTCTGTTGCCCGGTGCACCTGCAGTTTTGGTTTGGATCCTACAAGTACTACCAGAGATTTTGCCCAAACTTTTTGGCCGGAGAAATTTAGGCAAAATTCCATACCCAGGTCTTACAGCTACTGAAGGAGCTGCATGTTACTCCATAACGCTCATCTAAAGTTACCAAAGTTATCCATGCAGAATCTACTTTTTGAGCTTTGCAAATAGATGAGAGAGAGGACTCAGAGGAGTCACTGTATTTAGGATGAATATAGTCATACAGGAAGAATGAAGCCAGATGCAGATTTTTTATCCTTTTACTCCACCTCCAAAGGTACGCCTTTTAACACATTTGCAAACAGGGAAGACCCAGATGAGACAGCCCCTGTAGGAGCCATCCGATCAGTGTCAGCTCTGTTTGTTTATGGAATAATATAGGTCTAATTTTACTGTGTCTGCCATGGGCAGAATAGCCCATGTTGATCGATGTGCCATTATAAAAATTCTAATGAATATTCATGATGTCATAATTTCTTATATGAATATTCATGGCTTATAGGGTTAAGATGGCTGTAGATAGAGACAACTTTCTATGAATAATTGATCCTGACAGAATGTATCAACCATTAAAAATACAAGGTCTATAATAGAATGATGATGGTTTCTTAACCCTTACATTGCGGGAGTGGAGTATATAAAACCTTTGTAAACAGTGTAGACCCAGATGAAAGGGTCTCCAAAGGGAACCATTTGATCTGGGTCTGCACTGTTTGTCATAAAGTTTGTTTTCGTCATTGACATATTTTGATACAATTATTTATTTAATTAATATTCATAAAGGAAGGAGTCAGTTTTAATTATTCAGCAGGTTAAGGGTTAAACCTTTAAGAGCCTTGTCTGGTTGTGCATGTAGACATTGATGCCTTACCAGTGGATGGATGATAAACCTCATGAAGTATGACTTATGTTCAACATCGTATAATGGAAGAGTCCACTTGGGGAAACAGTACTAAAATAACCGAAAAGATATGTTGAATAACAAACAAAGCAGACCCAGATCAGAGAGCTTTTCCTGGTAGACTAAGTAGTCCTCTGATCTGGGCTTATTGCAATTTCCGTTATCCTAGTTATAGCTTGTCCTGCGTTGAAAGTCTTAATCGTTTTACTGGCTTTTTGTCACATTTTAAAATAATTTCTTCATTTTCTAGTCATTAGATTGCTGCACACATATGCATTTTGTTCTCCATGCTCTTTTCATTTTAGCAATATGTATATTTTCCATTTGTCAGCAAACACTGTATCTTTCTCTTCCTATATATATACATGGATCTTGATTCAGCAATGCTCTAAAGTTTGCTTTCACATCCGATTTACATATTATATTTAATAATTTTTCCCAAACAAATTGTGTAATATTGTATTATTTTTGTTTTTTCATTATGCAAACAGAGCAGACCCTGATCAGACAGCTCCCAACAGGAACTGTCTGATCTGAATCTGCTCTGTTTGCTAACATGTGAGATGGCATCTCTATGAGGAAAGAGTTAACCCATTCCCTCATAGGCTATATTTAGACCCAACCTCTTTGAATATATCTACAGAAAAGGAGCATTTACTAGAGAAAAGAAAAATGTTAGAATTGTGTAGTTTTGAAACCATCCTATGGAGCAAATGCTCTATTTTTCACAATGGTTTCATGAAGTTACTTTTTCAAAGGCGTTGAAAGGCGTATTTATGGAGGAAAGGGTTAAATCAATATCTGAATTGTTCTGTGTTAGTTCTGTTTGTTGTCAGATGTCATTTGCTACAGGCAAATAAAAGGTTATGTTTTGACATGGCTGAACAGAAATATGGAAAATAAATATGGCAAGCTTCCTCTATATTATTGAAACTCTTCCTTTTTAGTCTCAAGATAATCATTTTATCACATCAAAATTTTATGATATCAGTCAGAAATATTTAGCCCTTTCATACTCAGTTCTTACAAAAAGAAGCTAAAAACCAACAATATTATTATGAATAATTATACTGAGACAGACAAAAATAAACACCGAACCAAGCCACTGGCTAAAACTGGAAATCATTCTCAGGGTGAGTTTTTGTGATCGCCTGATGTCCGTTGGCATGCATCGGTCGTCATCAGTCGTCAACAATTTGTCCCTTTAAAAATCTTCTCCTCTGAATCTACAGGGTATTCAGCTTTCATCTTTTGCACATAGCATCATCTGTAGGTCCTCTACAAAAGTTATATAAATTATGTCTCTGAGGTCAAAATTGGCCCTCCCCAGGGGTGCCTTGTTTTCTATAAAAACATATAGTAAAACTTTGAAAATCTTCTCCTTTGAAACAGGAAGGTTCTCAGCTTTCATATTTTGTAAATAGCATCATGATCAGGTCCTCTACAAAAGTTATATAAATTATGCCCCTGGGGTCAGAATTGGCCCTGCCCCAGGGATGGCCAGTTTTCAAAAGAAACATAGTGAAAACTTTGAAAATCTTCTCCTGAAACTGGAAGGTTCTCAGCTGTCATATTTGGCACATAACATCATGTTCAGGTCCTCTACAAATGTTATATAAATTATGTCCCTGGGGTCAGAATTTGCCCTGTCCCAGGGATGGCTAGTTTTCAAAAGAAACATATAGTGAAAACTTTGAAAATCTTTTCCTGAAACTGGAAGGTTCTCAGCTTTCATATTTGGCACATAGTATCATGTTCAGGTCCTCTACAGAAGTCTTACAAATTATGCACCAGGGGTCAAAATTGGCCTCGCCCCAGGGGTGGCCAGTTTTCTATAGAAACATAATAAGTGAAAACTTCGAAATTCTTCTCCTGTTTGTCTGGTGAGCAATATCAGGGCCATCATGGCCCTCTTGTTTTATTTTGCCTTATTAGCAGTAGAGAAACCCAGGCATGACAGACACAGAAAAATGGCAAATAGTGCAGACCCAAATCAAGTGACTGTATACACACCACATTTGGAAGTAGTACAATATCCATACTTGTTTATGAAAAAATATTGTTCATCTTAATTTAACCCACAGGAGCCGTCTGACCTGGTCTACTCTACACACAAAGATGTGTAATAAAGGATGATTTTTTTATACCCTGATATAATTTTCACGAACAATTTCCCCTATGGGTTTGTAAAAGCAGAATAATTCTTAGTCCATTTTGATATTTTACATAAGACTGACATAGTAGTAAATAGTGTAGACCTTGATCAAACTGATCCTTTAGGAGCAATTTGATCTGGGTCTGCACTCTTTGCCAAAGTTAGTCCGTCCGAATAGTTTGAGTAATTCATGTACTATTAAACCATTTTTAGCCGGATTTTCCGTGAAAAATCTCTGCTTAAAGTTTGTCGCGATCCGGGCGGGCGGGAGGCGTTCCGTTGTTTAACAAAACTTTAACTTTGCTTATAACTTCTGACTAACTTAAGCTAGACAATTCATATTTGGTATGCAGATAACTTGGTGTAAAGGCCTTTCACTTGATTTAAGGATACATGAAACCAGGTCAAGGTTAAGGTCACTATTTCCAAAACTGCCGTTTTTAACAAACTTTAACATTGCTATAACTTCTGAACTACAATGCTAGGCAATTCATCTTTGGTATACAGATGACTTTGGTAAAGGCCTTTCAGTTGATATAAAGATATTTGAAATTAGGTCAAGGTCAAGTTCACTATTTTGACAAGTTGGCCATCATTGAAAAACTTCAACATTTTGTCTTAACCTACTGAACCACATTATGCTATACGGTATATGGTGAAAGCCTTTCAGTTGATACAAGGATACATGAAATTGGGTCAAGGTCAAGGTCACTATTTTAAAATTTTGTTTTAACTTCTGAACTTCATTTATATTTGGCATGCAGATAGCTTTGGTGAAGGTCTTTCAGTTGAATGCTGTTTCTGCATTTTTTGCTTGTTCTGTATCTGACTGTCATGTCCGGGTTTCTCTGTATCCACTCCCCTCTCTCTTGGGCGTCCAATTAGCCCATAGTTGGCAGAAATGGACATTAATCAACTTAACTAACCAACTAACTACCTGTTTTTCTATCCACTTGTTTGTCTGCCTGTCACATTTTTGTCTGTCTTCCAGTTGATTTGCAAGCTGGCTGATTTCCTGTTTTTACAGCTCTTCATGTCTCAATGCTGATAGAATTCCTAGTGGAGTATTACTGATTGACTCTTTCTGCACTCTTGGCATACTTGTGTGTATAAATTTGCAAGCAGTTTAAATACTAATTATGATGCCATGTAACATTGCACCTCCTCAGGTACTCAAATCGTGTTTATTACATGAAATGAAAAAACATGCACTTTGAGATATAAAACAGATGGCATTTTGTAGAACACAATACTGGTAGTTACTGTAACCTTTGGTGCAAAGGATGTAGGTCAACTTTCATGGACATTTAAGCTTTAACTCACTGAGCAAACTTAAATGTCAGTAGAAAAGGTCATCTTCTTCAGTTTTCAAAAAATGCAATCCGAAAGTAAGACAGTTTAGACCCTGATGATACACTGAGTTACTATGTGTCTTATCGGCATCCAAACTGCAGATATTGCGACAAATTTGCCTACAGCAGACAAGGTGTGAACTGTTTGATGCAGGAAACGAGTACACTGGCATTTGCAAGCATTGAAAAGGAGTACTCTAAGACTTGTCCTCTCTCAAATTGTTAACCCGTTCCCTCAAGCAAACATATTCCTTCAAATAAATGCCTTTTCACACATTTGCAATCAGAGTAGACCCAGATCAGATGGCTCTGATCAAGGTCTGTTCTGTTTACTTTTGACAAGCTATAGATCTGATTCTACAGTTTTTGTCAATGCATAAAATTCTCTTGAAAATTTTACATTATAAAATTCTGCTAATAAACATTAATGATGTCATTTTTCTTACATCAATATTGAACAGGGAGAGGGTTAACCCTTTCCTCAATAAATACGCCTTTCTAAGTCACCTGTTGAAACCATTGTGATAAATAAATATTATTTTATAAATAAATTATAAAAAAGAGCATTTGCTCCTATAGGAGCAAATGCTCTATTTTATAATTTATCACAATGGTTTCAAACTACAAAATTCTAAAATATGTCTTTTCTCTAGTTAATGCTCCTTTTTATACGCCCACCTAATAAAGGTGGTCGTATATTGTCGTGGCCCTGTCCGTCCGTCCGTCCGTTCGTTCGTTCGTTCGTTCGTTCGTTCGTTCGTTCGTTCGTTCGTTTGTTCGTTCGTTCATTCGTTCGTCCGTCAACATTTTGTTTGTCCGCTGTTTTCTGGGAAAACTATTTGACAGATATTAATGAAACACAAATGTTAAATGCATCAAGATCTGAAGCTGAGTTGATTCTGAGGTTCATTTGATTTTTCATTTCAGAGTTATGGCCCTTGTCCTTAAAAAATATGCAAATAGTTTGTCCGCTGTTTTCTGGGAAAACTATTTGAGAGATATTAATGAAACTTCTCACAAATGTTTAATGCATCAAGATCTGATGCTGAGTCGATTCTGAGGTTCATTTGATTTGTCATTTCGGAGTTATTGCCCTTTTACTTAAAAAATAATACAAATACATGCAAATAGTTTGTCCGCTGTTTTCTGGGAAAACTATTTGAGAGATATTAATAAAACTTCACACAAATGTTTAATGCATCAATATCTGAAGCTGAGTTGATTCCGAGGATCATTTGATTTGTCGTTTCGGAGTTATGGCCCTTGTCCTTAAAAAATAATGCAAATAGTTTGTCCGCTGTTTTCTGGGAAAACTATTTGAGAGATATTAATGGAACTTCACAAAAATGTTTAATGCATCAAGATCTGATGCTGAGTCGATTTTGATGTTTATTTGATTTTTCGTTTCGGAGTTATTGCCCTTTTACTTAAAAAAAATACAAATATATGCAAATAGTTTGTCTGCTGTTTTCTGGCAAAACTGTTTGACAGATATTAATGAAACTTATCCACATGTTTAATGCATCAAGACCTGGGGCTAAGTCGATTCTGAGGATCATTTGATTTGTTGTTTAGGAGTTATGGCCCTTGCACTTAAAAAAATAATGCAAATCTATGCAAATATGAGGATGGCCATAACTTTTTCATTTGAAATGATATTTACTTCAATTTTTTTACTTGGTTAAACCTTAATGTGAATTTTCACATATATTGCGGGGGTTTTGATATGTCATTTTATTCTAAAGTTATGGTCCTTGAACTTCGTGTGTTCGTTGCTTTGTTAGTCGGTCAACTTTTAGTTTGTCTGTTGTTTTCTGGGAAAACTATTAAAATGATATAAATGAAACTTAATACAAATGTTTTAAGCAACAAAATTTGAAGCTGAGTTTATTTTGAGGTTCATTCAGTTTGTCTTTACAGAGTTATGGCCGTTGCACTTTACAAAAACGTGCAAAAATGAGGATTAACTTTTTTATTTAATAAGATATTCCCTTCATTTTTTTAAAAAATAGAATAACCTTAATATGGAAATCAAGATCTGAAGCACAGATTAGAAAATGTCAACACTTATAAGGCATGTTGAATCAGAGAAAGTTTGCAAGTGGGCGTATTATGTACCGTATGCGGTACTCTTGTTGGTAGATTTATTCAAAGTGGTTGGATCTAAAAATAGTCTATGGGGGAATGGGTTAAACTGTAGGCCATTCCACTTTGAATATTCAGCATTCAAAGGATAAAACTTTACCATAGATATTCCTTTTTAATGTCTTGGCAAACATGGTAGACCCAGATCAGATGGATCCTGTAGGAGCCATCTGATCAGATCTGCTCTGTGTTCTTATGAAATATTATAAAACCTGTTTTTAGAACAAATTTGTAGAATAGCATATTTATGGAGTAAAGGGTTAAATAAAGTAGATGACTTAGCTAATATCAAGATTTCAATCTATAAGGACACACATTTTCTTGGAACACTCCTATTTTAATAATAAATATGTCTGTTATATTATAAACTGAGCAAGTTGCTAAGATAAAATTGTCAGTATCTTTATTGAAAAAAATGTGATTTTTTTCTTGCAGCAAATCCCCAACGTATCACCAACAGGACGCTACACAACAGCGGTGCCATTATTGTTCATTCTGACAGTCTCGGCCATCAAAGAGATCATAGAAGATTATGTAAGTGGTTTGCTTTTTGCAGTCATTTAACTGTAATGAATATTTATGTAAGAAAAGATGACATTATGAATATTAATAAGATGTTTTTTAATAATGGCATATGAACACAGGAATTTTTGATCATGACCGAAAATCCAGAATTGGATCTATACCGAATTATGTAAGTAAACAGCAGACCCCAGAGCTACAGATAAAGATGCATACCCAAATACTAAAATCATCATTTCTGCACCAAACCCTATACTGGTACCACTCTTTAGAATCGTCTCTTCGAGACGATTCTAAAGAGTGGTCACAGTATAGGGTTTGGTGGAGAAACAAAGGAGCTCTTCTTGAAAAGTGCAAATTTACGCATCTTATCTGGACGTCGGAGACCCTGAAAGGCGTATTTATGGAGTAAAGGGTTAAGGTTGATATACATGTATAATGAAGGTCACAATATTTAATGCCTTTATCTGATGAAATAATAATGTAATGAATAGTAATTATAAGAATTATGGCATGTGAACATAAACAGAGTAGAATTTAGATCCATACTATTCAGTAAACTAACAGAGTGGTATAAAAGGGTTTATTCAAGATTAAAGGCCATTTTCAGTCGTTTTTCTTTGTTTTGTTTTTTAGAAAAGGCACAAAGCTGATGACATTGTAAACAACAGGAAAGTTACAGGTAATTAATGGAAGATGAATTTAAGAGGTGGTTCATGTATTTTATGGATCTATAAAGAGGTGGGTCATGTACATTGTATTTATGTATCTATAAAGAGGTGGGTCATGTCTATAAAGAAGTAGGTCATGTATTTATATATCTATAAAGAGGTGGGACATGTTTTTATGTACCTATAAAGAAGTGGGTTGTGTATTTATATTTATGTATCTGTAAAGAGGTATATCAGGTATTTATGTATCTATAAAGAGGTGGGTCATGCAGTCATAGTAAAGAGGTGGGTCATGTATTTATGTACCTTATGTATAAAGAAGTAGGTTGTGTATTAAAGAAGTAGGTTGTGTATTTATGTATCTATAAAGAGGTGGTCCATGTTTTTATTATGCCCCCATTGACGATAGTCAGAGGGCATTATGTTTTGCACATGTCTGTCCGTCTGTCCGTGTGTCACGCTTCAGTTGGATGTCACAGTTTTTCAAGTGTTATAAGTCAGTAATTTCTACACTTATACACACGAAACTTCACATACACATCAATTACCATCTGTGCTATCATTTGGCACCCACCCATGCTGCCGGCAAACCCAAGGTCGAGGTCAGATGACTTGGAAATTTTACGTGCAGTTGGTTGTCACATTTACATGCATTTTTTATACCCCCCTTTTAAAAAAATGGGGGTATATTGCTTTGCACATGTCGGTCGGTCGGTCGGTCGGTCGGTAGATCGATGGTTTCCGAACGATAACTAATAAACGACTTGGCCTAGAATCTTCAAACTTGCTGTGGTGGTTGGTCATGACAAGTAGATGACCCGTATTGTTTTGAGGTCAGTAGGTCAAAGGTCAAGGTCACCATGACCTAAAATGGTGAAATAGTTTCCGATCAATAACTGCTCAAGGGTTTGGCTTGGGATCTTCAAACTTGCTGTGGTGGTTGGTCATGACCACTAGATGACCCCTATTGATTTTGAGGTCACTAGGTCAAAGGTCAAGGTCACCATGACCTTAAATGGTTAAATGGTTTCCGATCAATAACTGCTCAAGGGATTAGCTTAGAATCTTCAAACTTGCTGTGGTAGTTGGTTATGACCAGTGGATGACCCCTTTTGATTTTGAGGTCAATAGGTCAAAGGTCAAGGTCACCATGACCTTAACTGGTAAAATGGTTTCTGATCAATAACTGCTCAAGGGTTTGGCTTAGGATCTTCAAATTTGCTTAGGTGGTTGGTCATGACAACTAGATGAGTCCTATTGTTTGTTAAGTCACTAGGTCAAAGGTCAAGGTCACCATGACCGTAAAGTGTGAAATAGTTTGCGATCAATAACTGCTCAAGGGTTTGGCCTAGGATCTTCAAATTTGCTGTGGTGGTTGGTAATGACCACTAGATGACGCCTATTGTTTTATAGGTCACTAGGTCAAAGGTCAAGGTCACCATGCTCTTAACTGGTCAAATGGTTTCCGATCAATAACTGCCCAAGGGTTTGGCTTAGAATCTTCAAACTTGCTGGGGTAGTTGGTCATGACAACTGGATGACCCCTATTGTATTTGAGGTCACTAGGTCAAAGGTCAAGGTCACCATGACCTTAACTTGTTAAATGGTTTCTGATCAATAACTGCTTAAGGGTTTAGCTTAGAATCTTCAAACTTGCTGTGGTAGTTGGTCATGACCAGCGGATAACCCCAATTGATTTTGAGGTCAATAGGTCAAAGGTCAAGGTCACCATGACCTTAACTGGTAAAATGGTTTCTGATCAATAACTGCTCAAGGGTTTGGCTTAGGATCTTCAAACTTGCTGTGGTGGTTGGTCATGACCAATAGATAACTGCTCAATGGTTTGGTTTGGGATCTTCAAACTTGCTGAGATAGTTGGTCGTGACCACTAGATGACCCTATAGTTGTTGAGGTCACTAGGTCAAAGGTTAAGGCCACCATGACCTTAATATGTGAAATGTTTTCAGATCAATAAATGATCAGTGGTTTGGCTTAGGATCTTCAAAGTTGCTGTGGTGATTAGTCATGACCGCTAGATGACCTCTATAGTTGAGGTCACTAGATCAAAGGTCAGGGGGTCTGGGGGGTATACATGTTTTACAAACATCTCTTGTTTGTCACAGTTTTTTCATTGTCTTATATCTCCCTAACCACTGTAGCTATTGTCATGGAATTGCATATACATGTACACATTAAACACCATCCATACTTTCATTGCACACCCAGCCCATGCTGCCCGCAAGCCCAAGGTCAAGGTCAAATGACTAAGGAATTTTACGTGCAGTTGATTGTCACAGTTTTTTCATAGTCTTATATCTCCCTAACCACTGTAGCTATTTGCATGAATCTCGCTAGTACACTGACATTGCTTTCATTGAACCTGTGTGTATCATCCATCTCGCTAGTACACTGACATTGCTTTCTTGTATCCTCTATCTGGCTAGTACATGTACACTGATATTCCTTTCATTGAACCTGTATGTATCATCCATCTCGCTAGTACACTGACATTACTTTCATGTATCCTCTATCTGGCTAGTACATGTACACTGATATTCCTTTCATTGAACCTGTATGTATCATCCATTTGGCTAGTACACTGACATTGCTTTCAATGTTTGTACCTGTGTGTATCAGCTATCTGACTAGTACACTGATATTGCTTTCATTGAACCTGTGTGTATCATCCATCTGGCTAGTACACTGACATTGCTTTCAATGTTTGTACCTGTGTGGATCATCCATCTTGGCTATTAAATTTACATTGCTTTCATTGTTTGTACCTGTGTGTATCATTCATCTTGCTTGTTAACCCTTTCCCTGTTCTATATTTATTCAGTACATACTGAAAAGTCATTAAAAAATAGTTACAACCAAATATCGAAGGTGAAAGTAAAGAGAAATTTCTTTCAAATTCCATTAGCAAACAGAGCAGAAGCTTACCAGACGGCCGTCTGATCTGGGTCTACTCTGTTTGCAAATGCGTGAAAACATGTTTATTTGAAAGAAAGGGTTAACAGACATTCCTTTCATTGTTTATTCCTGTGTGTATCATCCATCTGGCTTTTATTAGCTCACCTGAGCAAAGCTCAGTGTGAGCTTTTGGGAGACTTGAATGTCCGTCATACGGTGTGTGTTGTACGTCGTCTGTCGTCAACAATTTGCTTGTGAACACTCTAGTGGTCACAATTTTAGTCCAATCTTCATGAAACTTGGTCAGAATGATTGTTCGAAAGTAGGTTACGTGGGTTACATTTTCAACCCAGTCTTCATGAAACTTTTATCAGAATCATTGTTAAGATAAAACCCCAGACGAGTGTGAAAGTGGGTCATGTGGGGTCAAAAACTAGGTCACTAGGTCAAATAGTAGAAAAACTTTGTGAACATTCTAGTGGTCACATTTTTTTGTCCAATCTTCATAAAACTTAGTCAGAATGTTTGTCTTGATAGAATCTTTGATGAATTTGAAAGTGGGTCATATGGGGTCAAAAACTAGGTCACTAGGTCAAATGGTAGGAACCCTTGTGAATACACTACAGTTCACATTTTTAGCCATGTCTTCATGAAACTTAGTCAGAATGATTGTCCTGATAAAAATCTTGGAAGAATTTGAAAATGGGTTAAGTGGGGCCAAAAAGTAGGTCATATCTTAGAAAATATTGTTTACACTCCAGCAGCCACATTTTTAGCCCAATCTTCCTCAAACTTGCTCAGAATGTTTGTCTTGGTGATATCAAGGTTGAGGTTGATCATGATCAGGCGGGATCAAAAAGTAGGTCACTAGGTTAAATCTTAGAAAAATCACTCTAGAGGTCACATTTTTAGCCCAATCTTCATTGGTCAGATTTATAGTCTTGATAAAATCAACATTATAAATCTTTAAAAATCTTGTTCTCCAGAACCACTGCTCATGATCCACTGTCAACATTGTTCCCTTAGTTCAATATTGGCCCCATCCTGGTACTATCCAGCTATAATCTTAAATCTATGGTAATCAGAAAAGCGATTAAGGACCATCTTAGCCCTCTTGTTGTCAATGCTTTCAAAGCTTGTATATTCTCAGTGCTTAGTAAAGCTAATATATTTCAGTGCTAAGAAATGCGATTTGGGTGACATTAAAGTGGAAGCAGGTGATGGTTGGAGATATTGTGAGGGTTGTTAGTGGATCATTCTTTCCAGCCGATCTCATTCTACTCTCCTCCAGGTTAGTGCTTTACTCCATGAATGTTTGTGTCAAAAATAATATCTTTGAATATGAACCCATTCCCTCCTATTGACACCTTTTGATGCCTCTGTAAAAGCCTTTTTTTTAAACCATTGTGATAAAAAGAGCATTTGCTGCATAGGAGCAAATGCTCTATTTATCACAATGGTTTCAAAGCTTATACACACTTCTAAACATTTTCCTTTTTGTTAGTATATGCTCCTTTCAGTAGATTTATTCAAAGAGGTTGGGTCTAAAAATAGCCTATGAGGTAAATGGTCTAAACATAGCCGATGAGGTAATAGGTTAATTAGCTGCATATTTATAATGGCATCAACTGCGGAAATAGATCTATATTATTCCATAAGCAAACAGAGCACACCCTGATCAGACAGCTCCTTCCGGAACCATCTGATCTGGCTACTCTGTTTGCAAAGGTGCCAAAAGTTGGCTATGGGGTAAAGGGTTACCCATATATCTTTATAAATGGTGACTTGCTTGATCCGCTTGATCCCTTTGAAATTGTAAACAGCAAAACTTGTTGATCAGTGTTTCATCTGAATACAAACTGTTTGCCGGTATTGTTAGTAAATCTTTGCACACTATTTAAAGTCATTTTTTTTGTCTGCAACAATTGTCGTCTGCTTCTATTTTTAAATAAAATTTCTTCATTTGTTTGCAAAACTATGGCCAACGTGTCAAACAGTTTGGATCCTGATGAGTCGCTGTATTATGCTTCGTCTCATCTGGATCCAACCTGCTTGCATAGGTAATCCTTGTCTTGCAGCTAGTGTGCAAAGAGTTGAAACACTATCTCATAGTGTCGCAAGAGTTATTTAATTATATACAGTAAAATGGCGATAATCCAAGGACTGTCTGGAACTGAGAACATGTTTGGATTACCGCTACCCTCGGATTATCCATGAAATCATACTTTGTTGATTCAACGTTTCAAATCTATCGTATAGTGTATGCACGTACATGTGCTTTTTGCCTACAGAATGCTTAACAGTTAATTGATATGTTTGCATATTTTTAGACCAGTCTCGTTGAACCAGACTCTTGCTATGAGAGATAAACAATCTTTATAGAGTATTTCAGACGAACAAAGCCGAGTGTTCCGATTATTAATTAATTTAACTTGCCCTTATTTTCCTTATCACAAAACAGCATGGGAGCAAAGCGATGTTGTTTGTTAACATCCACAACCAAATGAAATGTCGACGAATGGAAAATTAGGCAAAATAAAATAGTATAAGGTTCTAAGCTACGACTGTTCTATGTCTAATAGTTTGAAACTAATTTTGGGTTTATTGTGAAGGGTCCGTTGAACAGACCTGTGCAAACTACAGTGAAACTTTGGTCGCAGCTGTGAATGGTGTTTACCGGTTTCACTTATATAAGTAAAGAATTGATTCATTATATACAATTATGCGTTGTACAGGTTGAACTCACAATTACTGCCTACATTCGTGTATACTGTTGGACCCGGTGTTATTCCACGTAGTTGAAAAACTAACACAGCAGCACCCCTAATTGCTCGGGGCACATGTACACGGAGTCACAAGACATCAACAATGGAGGTGTGATAAATTGACTTCGAAGTTTCTGCGATATATGCTTGGATTAGGCAGTTAATTTAATGAAGCAATTGATTGAAGGGACCGAGAAGCATGCTAGAAAAATCGGTTTATCGAGACTCTGATTACACTGTACATAGTTGTATTGAAGTAATAGATTTCATGTCCGGACCATACAAATTCCCTCAGATTAGACCATATACGTGGAAAATCGCTGCTCGGATTATCGCCGTTTTACTGTACTATTAACCCTCTACAATATTGATGTCATGATTATTAGTTTACTTGAATTTTTTATACTGGCATTATGAACAAGGGAATAATTTACTATGGCAGAAATTGTAGAATTATATCTATACAGTCAAACCTGTTTTTAGAGACATAGTTTGGTAGAAAGCCAAAAGTGTCGTATCTCACAGGGTGTCTTTGAATTCAGGTTGAAAATTTCATGGGACAATACCAACCGCTCCAGGGCACAGGGGTCTGAAGTGTGCCTGGACCCAAAAATGGCACACCTGTGTCAAAAAATCCATTCTGGGTCGAAGTCATTGATTACATATATATACATAAGAAAAGGGGTGGAACTCCGCTCGCCATATCCACGGTCTCATTTTGACACGCCTCAAACAAACCCCGATTTTATCGTCAATAATTGAGCTAGCAAGCAAAGCTATGTACCAATCAATTGCATTTACATTTTTCTTTCCAAAAATGTATTGGTTTCCATGGCACAAAGCTCCGATTTAGATGCAGAACTTATCAAAGTCGAAAATTTGACCGAAAAACGCTACTAGGACACGATGTTGCAACCGGCTATTTACATTGGATACAGGTGCAAAATACTACTGACACGCGATATGCATGCGAAAAAAACATGTGAAACAATTCTATGATGTGTTTGGGAACACCTACCGTCAAGATTTTAAAAGATTACCGAAATCTATCCAAGTTGTCGACTATTTGCTTTTCTCCCGACATGTATGCTCCGGCGGCAGCCATGTTTTGAAAAGGGTGGTAGTGAACAGTTTTGAATATACAGCCTCTGATTTGACGATTGGCGCTGGCTTCCGAAATCAGAGGTCTGTATTTAGAATCTGTTCACTACCACCCTTTTCCAAACATGGCTTCCGCCGGAGCATACATGTCGGGGAGAAAAACAAGTAGTCGAAAACTTGGATAGATTTCGCTAATCTTTTAAAATCTTGACGGTAGGTGTTCCCAAACACATCATAGAATTGTTTCACATGTTTTTTTCGCATGCATATCGCGTGTCAGTAGTATTTTGCACCTGTATCCAATGTAAATAGCCGGTTGCAACATCGTGTCCTAGTAGCGTTTTTCGGTCAAATTTTCGACTTTGATAAGTTCTGCATCTAAATCGGAGCTTTGTGCCATGGAAACCAATACATTTTTGGAAAGAAAAATGTAAATGCTATTGATTGGTACATAGCTTTGCTTGCTAGCTCAATTATTGACGAAAAAATCGGGGTTTGTTTGAGGCGTGTCAAAATGAGACCGTGGATATGGCGAGCAGAGTTCCACCCATTTTCTTATGTATATATATGTAATCAATGACTTCGACCCAGAATGGATTTTTTTTACACAGGTGTGCCATTTTTGGGTCCAGGCACACTTCAGACCCCTGTGCTCCAGGGTCCATGTCGTATTGATCAACATTCTTCGCGAAAACTGATGACATTTCAAATTTATATCTAGGTAGTACTTTTTTAGGGTTTGAAATGGAATAAACTATTTTATGATGTTACTTCTTTAGTGTCCTTATCATTAATTCTATTAATAAAAATTAAGTTTGTGCACAAAACAAATTAATGAAAATCAGAAGGCCTCGTAGTTTTTCGAAGCGTTTCGGCCCATTGCCACAACGAGGCCAAGCACACCTGTCTTTGACAGGGAAGCAGAGGCACATTTCTTTATGTCTGTATCTTAATTATGAGAATACAATTTATGTTATAATGAAATAAACCTTTTGAAGTGGTGTGGTTAACTTCTTGTCAAGTTATGAAACCAGATTGGCCAATTACGACATTATGACCGATTTCCGGTATAAATAAATGGATGATTAAAGCGCAGTTCATGGTTGGGTAGCTACCTATAAAAACTCTAACAGTAGTGAGACTAACAGACCAACTGGACCAGATAATCCCTTATCACCTTGGGCATTAATCCTTTGACACATTAATGAGGGCAATTCGGTACAAACACAATGATACAGTGAAAGATCATTGTCGCTAAAAACAATGTCGTTTGCCGAGTTGGAAGTACAAATTTAGTGTCGTATGTCGCATCTGCCAGTGTGTCAACTATATTACAGTTGAAATATAGAGGAAAATACATCGGGAGGAAGGAAATACTGTCGCATCTGACAGGATGTCGCTAAAAACAATGTGTCATTAGGACAGGTTTGACTGTATATTATTTCATGGAGAAATAGAGCAGACCCTGACCAGATGGCTCCTACAATTGATCTACCCTCTTTGCAAAAGGGGTTTATATGAAGTAAAGGGTTACGGCATTTCTTTGGCCCAGTCTTTTTATAATTTCAGTTGTTAATTTTTATAATGGCATATGGACACAGGAATTTTTTGCCACAATACAAGCGAAAGAATCATATCTATATTATTTTATAAGGAAACAGAACGTTCCATGATCAGGGTTCAAAGCTCTGTTTGCAAATTCATAGAAAGGCATATCTATAGAGTAGAGCGTTAACTCTTTCCTTCATATAAACGCCTTTCACACATTTGCAGAGTAGACACAGATCAGATGGTTCCTGTAGGAGTCGTCTCATCAGGGTCTGCTCTGTTTGCTCATGGAATTTGATAGATCTGTTTCTTTACTTTCTAAAATGGCTACAATGTAACACCCTCCATAGATCATTTGTAACTATTATGTCCATGAATATTTAGTATTATGGCCATGAATATTCAGTAGGTGAAATTTGGAAGGAACATAGAACAGTGAAAGGGTTAAGGAATCTAGCAAAAATATTTTCTGACTTTCTTAACAAAAGTAATTCATCACTCATCTAAAGTAATTCTAATAAGTACCAACAAGATCAGGTTTGGCTGAGAACTATCACTCAGGAGACTCTGTCATAGAAAAATCAACCTATTGTTTATTGTATGTTTCCTATGTTTATTTCAGTGAGCCCCAGGCCATGTGTTATATAGAAACTTCTAATCTGGATGGAGAGACCAACCTCAAAATTAGACAGGTAAAATATGATAACAATATCTTTAAGGTAAAATATGATAACAATATCTTTGAGGTAAAATATGATAACAATGTCTTTGATGCAGATGTTATGTCACAATACATGTAACCTTGATTTATCAGCATTCTGAAATAACTAGAAGGAAAGCCCAAAGTGTCGAACCCTCATTTAACTTTTCTGTCATATAAACACTTTTCACGCAGAATCGTAGCAGAACGTAATACAGAGATGTGCATATGCAGCATAAAGGGGCCATATATCCCCGTGCTGCATAATTGTAGCAGTAATTATTGTACTGTTAGTAATTTATCAGTAATAATTTTACCAGTTATAATAATTTTATTGTACCAGTAGTAATTGTGCCAGTAGTAATTATTATGTCAGTAATACTTCTACCAGTAATAATTGTACCAGTAGTAAATGTATCAGTAATAATTGTACCAAAAGCACACTAGGCAAAAAATAATTAGTTCAACTTAATTGTCTACTCAGGGTTTACCACAGACGTCTAAGTTGTTACGTAAGGAAGACTTGGCCCACCTGACAGGCACGGTGGAGTGTGAACCACCCAACAGGCACCTGCTTGACTTTGTGGGCAACATCAGACCCTCAAACAGAATGTAAGTACCAAGAAACACTAGTAGCCAGTTTTACGAAGATCATACTATATACCAGGGACCCGTTTTAGTATAGATTGTAGGACCAAAATCAACATCTATCGCTACCACTCAGACAGCCAATATTATCGCACATTTTAGTGTGCAGCACTATAGGCTAACTTCGTACAACAGGAATTATCATAAGTAGTAGAAGCAGACAGGTGATGGTGAGCTGCTTATTCCTTTACTCCATGAATATCCATGTAAGAGATAATGATGTCATGAATATTAATTAGATTAATTTGTTAAAATAGCACATGGACACTGGAATTTTTAGCCGATGTAGAAACTGTAGATCCATATCTATATTATATCAAAAGCAAACAGAGCAGACCTTCCCTTCTATAGGAGCCGTCTGATCAGGGTCTACTCTGTTTGGAAAGGCATAGAAAGGTGTATTTAATGAGTAAAGGGTTAACTCTTTATTGATAGACATCTTTCCATGCATTTACAAACACAATAGACCCAGATCAGATGGCTCCTGTAGGATCTTGATCTACTCTGTTTGCAAATGCATCAAAAGGTGTCTCTGTCAGGTAAAGGGTAGATGGACGTTTAACCCTTTCCTTCATATAAACACCTTTTCATGCATTTGCAAACAGAGTAGACCCAGATCAGACGGCTCCTATAGGAGCCGTATTATCAGGGTCTGCTTTGTTTGCTTATGGTATATTATAGATCTGATTCTATAGTTTCTGCATGAGCCATAACATCCTGTGTATATACGTTGATATGAAAATTCAGCTAATGAATATTCATGATGTCAATTCTCCTTGAATATTAAAAAGGGTTAAACTAAATTGGTGTCTAAGGCTTAATTGAAATGATGCGC
This sequence comes from Azorinus chamasolen, assembly GCA_963576725.1. Taxonomy (NCBI): domain Eukaryota; kingdom Metazoa; phylum Mollusca; class Bivalvia; order Cardiida; family Solecurtidae; genus Azorinus; species Azorinus chamasolen. The sequence goes on from OY755242.1 coordinate 59,238,845, forward strand.
TGTGTCATTGTACTGTGCAATTACTGTCTTTACCAGCTGCTTTTTGGAAATTAATGATGGATATTTGTACATTTGGCTTAACCCTTTTCTCCATAAATACGCCTTTCTTCACCTTTGCAAACAGAGTAGACCCAGATCAAATGGCTCCTGTAGGAGCCATCTGGTCAGGGTCTGCTCTGCTTGCTTATGACATGATGTAGATCTGATTCTACAGTTTTTGTCAAAGCAAAACATTCCTGCGTTCATGTACCAGTATAGAAATTAATTTAATTAATATTCATGATTAAATTATTTCTGATATGAATATTCATGAAGTAAAGGGTTAATTTCACTATGTGATTATTTCAAGGGTGTGGCACTTTCTTTAGTAAACTACCATGACCTGCAGTTTTGGTCAAAATTAGGAATAGAATAAAATATATCCATCCCCTAAGGTATGACCCCATAAGTACATGACCTTGACCTCATGTATTAATGACCTCATGTATTAATTGCCTTATATGTGAGCATCAATGACATTGACATTTTTACATCGTAGGGCTATACCCCTGGGACCAGACCAGCTGTTACTAAGAGGAGCAATGTTGAGAAATACTAACTGGATATTTGGTGAGTAAAGACTGCTATATGGTGATAAGGCATAGTATTATGCCTTTGTCAGTAGGAAGTAATATAACAACATTTACAAATAGTAATGACCCAAACAAATAATAGCATTTACAAACAGTAGTGACCCAGACACACAATATACCAACACTTACAAAAAGTAGTGACCCAGACACACAGTATAACAACACTTACAAAAAGTAGTGACCCAGACACACAATATACCAACACTTACAAAAAGTAATGAGACAGACACACAGTATAATAACACTTACAAAAAGTAGTGACCCAGACACACAGTATAACAACACTTACAAAAAGCAATGAGACAGACACACGGTATAACAACACTTACAAAAAGTAGTGACCCAGACACACAGTATAACAACTCTTACAAAAAGTAATGAGACAGACACACAGTATAACAACACTTACAAAAAGTAATGACCCAGACACACAATATACCAACACTTACAAAAAGTAGTTATCCAGACACAAAGTATAACAACACTTACAAAAAGTAGTGACCCAGACACACAGTATAACAACACTTACAAAAAGTAGTGACCCAGGACACGTATAACAACACTTACAAAAAGTAATGAGACAGACACACAGTATAACAACACTTACAAAAAGTAGTGACCCAGACACACAGTATAACAACACTTACAAAAAGTAGTGACCCAGGACACGGTATAACAACACTTACAAAAAGTAGTGACCCAGACACACAGTATAACAACACTTACAAAAAGTAGTGACCCAGACACACAGTATAACAACACTTACATAAAGTAGTGACCCAGACACACGGTATAACAACACTTACATTAAGTAGTGACCCAGACACACAGTATAGCAACACTTACAAAAAGTTGTGACCCAGACACACAATATATCAATACTTACAAAAAGTAGTGACCCAGGACACGGTATAACAACACTTACAAATAGTAATGACCCAGACACACAATATAGCAACAATTACAAAAATTAATGACCCAGACAGTGACCCAGACAAACAATGCAATAGGATTTACAAAGAGTAGTGTAGCATTTACAAATGTCTTTTGCATCCGAGTATAATGCACACCTAGTTTATGGAGGTAAATCCTTTCCCTGTTCTATGTTTATTCCAAATTCAGTACCTACTGAATATTCATGAACGAAATAGTTATAATGAAATAGTGAAGGTGGAACATTGTAAATGTCTTTTGCATCCGAGTATAATGCACACCTAGTTTATGGAGGTAAATCCTTTCCCTGTTCTATGTTTATTCCAAATTCAGTACCTACTGAATATTCATGAACGAAATAGTTATAATGAAATAGTGAAGGTGGAACATTGTAGCCATTTTAAAAAGTAAAGTAACAGATCTATCAAATTGCATTAGCAAACAGAGCTGACCCAGATCAGATGGCTCCTATAGGAGCCATCTGATCTGGGTACACTTTGTTTGCAAATGCATGAAAAGATGTTTATATGAAGGAAAGGGTTAAAACTCCTGGAAGGAGAATGAATTTACAGACACTATGTCGTGACCACTATTCATTTTTTGAGACAATTCTACAGAGTTGTCACAGCATAGTGATTAATGGAGAAGTAAAACAGCTAGTCTTTTTACAAAAGGTTTTAAATTTATGCATTTTATCTGCAGTTCTGACATGGTTCTGGATCAAAGAAAGAGTACTTTAGAACTACTTTTCATCCAAACTATTGGACACTTATTGATGTACATGTATATTCAATTGAAAAGATAAAACAGAACAGATCGAACAAAACCTGAAGATAACAGCTTGTTAAAGCAATACGTCAGTCTTCTAACGGTTATCTTGTTTTACTTCCTGTGTTTCCATGCCTAGTTCCCATTATCAGTCTAATGTCTTGTAATCTGAGCTCTCATGAGAAGACGCAACAATTTTAGAAATAAGACTGACGCTCTAACTTGATATCTGGTCTCAGTGGATGTGAATACTCCCACTTATATGCACAACAAAATAGATTTTTAATTAGGCATTCACCAGTCTCAGAACTAGGAAAATTATTTGTTATCTCGGAAGTATGAATATTATCTGTTATTTATGCTAACTGAAAAGGGAAAGGGTTAAAGACTTAAAATATAAACTTTTCAAGGGAAATATTTTGCTTAAACAAAAACTAGAATCAGATCTATATCATGTCAAAAGCAAACAGAGCAGAGCCTGCATTAGGAGCCATCTGATCTGGGTCCACTCTGTTAGCAAATGCATGAACAAGTGTTTATAATATATGAAGGAAAGCGTTAAACTTTGATATCCCTTTCCCTCATATAAAAGCCTTTTCATGCTTGTGCAAACAGAGTAGACCCAGATCAGATGGCTCATGTAAGAGCTGTCTGATCAGGGTCTATTCTGTTTGCTTATGAAATGAATTATATAGAGAATAATAGGTTAGTGCCGTAGATGGGACGCTTTATCCGACGAGGGGAGAAAACGTTGAGGCGAGGCTTGCCGAGCCTCAACTGTTTTCTCTCCGAGTCGGATAAAGGCGTCCCATCTACGGCACTAACCTATTATTCGATTTATCCAGTCAATATAGTTAAATGTCTTTTTTATAGACTCATAACACTCTTGAAATAATTTACATTGAAAATGCAGTTTTTCGATCAACGGATCCCTCCCTTTTCACTTCCATTTAGACGTAAATAGATCGAATGAGCTACCGCAGAGGAATATAGTTTCGATACTTGTATTACTAGAAGGGAAACGTTGTTGAATTTGAAAAATAAGATGATTTGAATCGAGGGTCGATGAGTTATTTCAAACAGACATGATCTATATTCTTTGGTCAAATTCGAGTTACGTAGTCTCGGTTTCTATTTTTAGATTCTACCTAACGTCACTCAGAAATTGATGGAACTGAACAGGCTATATTTAGGTTTATGACTATCACCGCCCCTGTAAGAGTTTATCAATCAAATAATCATGAGAGTGAAAAGAAAACATTTACTATTTATCTGTCAATCTTTGCTTCCAGGTTTGATTTTATCAAAAACGGGTTTTGCCAGCGGTGGATTAAATTAATAAAAGTGATAAATCAACGTCATTTTGTATGTGGCCTCAGTGGCGTAATCGGTAAGGGCGACGTCTCTAGAGAGATTAGAATTAGTTTTTGTAAGATCAGGCGCGGGTTCGAATCCAGCTGTAGCCAATTATTTTTTATTTTTTTCTCATTTGAATAATTCTTCTGGTGACCAAATAGATCTGTTAGATCTATTCCATCAACATGTTTATGAATATTTACAGAAAACTAAAATAGTTCCATGGTTATAGAATCATTACGCCTATCTACTAACCTAATAAACCTTCCACTACCGGAAGTAACCTAATAAACCTAAGTTTATTTGCACCCCCTTTATTATGTCACTAGAGAAGCCTGGTGACTGGATAAAATAGATCTGACTACAGTTTCTGCCAATACCAAAAACTCTTGTATACATATGCCATTATATAAATTCAGCTGATAAATATTCATGATATTTTTATTTCTTACACGAATATTCAACAGGGAAAGTGAAAGACAAGTTTCAGTGCCATAGATGAGGGCTTTATTTTAGTGTGCAGATGAGGGGTTTATTTAAAATGTTTCCACCAAGCCCAGTGTTGTGACCATGTCTTAGAATTACTTCTTTAACCCTTTACTTCATACATACTCCTTTTAAACAAACAAAGTAGACCCAGATCAGGCAACTCCTTTAGGAGCTGTCTGATGAGAGTCTGCTCTGTTTGTTTATGGAATTATATACCAGTGGTTTCTGTCATGACCACAATTTCCAGTGTTCATATGCCATTATAAAATTTAATCTAATAAATTTAAGATGTCATGATTTCTTACATGAATATTCATGGAGTAAATGGTCAAGTCTTTCTTTCCTTTAAACGCCTTTTTTATGCCCCCATTGGGTGTGGGGTGAGGGATATTGTTTTTGATCTGTCTGTTGGTTTGTATGTTTTGTTGGTTTGTCCACAACTTTAACATTGGCAATAACTTTGTAGCCATTGCACATACATACTTCAAACTTGGCATGTATGTGCAACTTATGGAGGCAAACATTTTTAGGGGTGACTTATTAAGGTCAAGGTCATACATCAAGGTCAAAGTATGGGTCAAATTTAGATTGGCAATAATTTTGTCGTCATTCAACATACATGTTTCAAACTTGGCATGCATGTGCAACGTATGGATTTGCACATTTTTAGGGGTGACTTTTTAAGGTCAAGGTCATATCGGGGGCATAATGTTTCACAAACACATCTTGTTTCATTTTTGCAAAAAGATTAGACCCAAATCAGAGGGCTCCTCTAGGAGCCGTCTGATCAGGGTCTGCTCTGTTTGCTCATGAAATTATAATTGACCTGACTCTTCAGTTTCTACCAATACCAAAACATCTTGTGTACATAATGCGATTGTAAAAAAATTTGCTAATCAATATTCATGACGTCATTATTTCTTGCATGGATATACATATACACCAAGGAAAGGGTTAAGACATTACTATGGGGATCTGTTCAAAACCCTTTCCTTCATAATTTTAAACATGTTTTCACGCATTTGCAAACAAAGTAGACCCAGATCAGACGGCATTTGCATTTGCAAGCATTTTCTCCTATAGGAACCATCTGATCAGGGTCTGCTCTGTTTGCTATATCATTCATATATCATTATAAAAAATCAGCTCATAAATATTCAACAGGAAAATGATTACTGTAGTTATTTACAGTCTGGTATCAACTGTGGTTACATGGAAAATGAACTCCTGGAGAGGAATTTCTGATTTTATGGAGTCTGTTAAATGCCGGCTGCCTTATCTAATGGGATCTTTTATGGCTTGAAGTTAGTAGGCCTAACCTAATAGTATCTATCTTGACATAACTTTTCCATCACAGTGATGGCTGCGTTACAGTCTGAATTTAATCGTTCTCACTCAGAACTACTTTTGTCAGAGTGGACTAGCCCATCAGTGTTTAACTATTGAGTATGTTCACTATGAAAGGCTTAAACTTGCTAGAGGATTTTGAGTGACAAACAGCTGACCTTGAGAGCTCCTCTAGGAGCCCTCTGATCTTGGCACTGATCTGCACTGTTTGCAAATAATATTGCATGCATACCCAATATTCAAAGGGTTAATTGTTCTCAGGACTGATAGAAACTACTAGTCCATTTAACCCTTTTCTTCATATAGATGTCTTTTCATGCATTTGCAAACAGAGAAGACCCAGATCAGATAGCTCCTGCTCTGTTTGCTAATGGAATTTGATAGATATGTTTCTTTAGTTTTTAAAATGGCTGCAATGTTTCACCCACCACATTTCATTATGTCTCCCACCACGTAAAGTGTGGGACACATATTGATTTACTCATTTCTGTCTGTTTGTCCGTCTGTCACAAAATATTGTCCGCTCTCTTATTATACCCCCGCAAACTCAGGCTGGCAGTCCGCTCTCTAATTATACATTGAACATGGGTAGATGGTTTCGCGAACTCCTCTTTCAGTTTTAAAGATATTGAACTTATATTTGGTATACATAATAACCACAAATGGTAGATGAGCAAAACGCAATTTGCATGTGTTTACTGATGGCTGGCCATTGCAGAATTATCTCCCCCTGAACATTTGAAGTTTTTGTCATTTTTGCATGAAACATGGGTAGCTGGTGTCGCGAACACCTCGTTCAATCTGAAAGCTATTCTGTGTATACATAATATACATAATAGCCATGAATGGTAGATGTGCAAGACACACTTTTCAAGTGTTTAGCACTGGGCATTGCAGAATTATCTCCCTCTGAACTTTGAGTATTTTTTTTTTCATTTTGGCATGAAACATGGGAAGTTGGTGTTGCAAACTCCTCCTTCAGTTTTAAAGTTATTGAATTTATATATGGTATACATAATAACCACAAATGGTAGATGTGCAAGACACAATTTTCATATGGTTACGGCAGGCCATTGCAGAATTATCTCCCCCTGAACTTTAAGTATTTTTTGCATGAAACATTGGGAGTTGGTGTCGTTAGCCTTGTCCGCTCCCTAAGTCAAAAACGTCTCATCCAAACTTCACCAAACCTTATAAAAATGTTTATTGCTATAATATCTAGGCCAAGTTCAATATCCAGCAAGATTGTTTCAGGAAATTCAGAGTTATGGCCCTTGATTTATCCAAATTTGGCCTTTTTAGCCTTGTCCACTCTCTAAGTCAAAAATGTCTAATTCAAACTTCACCTAACCTTATAAAAATGTTTATGGCTATAATATCTAGGCCAAGTTCAATAACCAGCAAGATTGATCTAGGCACTTTAGAGTTGTGGCCCTTGAATAATACAAAATTGGCCTTTTTAGCCTTGTCCACTATCTAAGTCATAAAGCCCTCATCTAATTATCACCAAACCGTATGAAAATGTTTATGGTTATAATAACTTGCAATTTTGGAACAGGTACTTCAGAGTTACGGCCCTTGAATTGTTGAAAACCGAGCTTTTTTTTTAGCTTTGTCTGCTCTCTAAATAAAAAAGTCCTCATCCAATCTCCAACAAACTTCATAATAATGCATCCAATCATTTTTGAGACTGGAGAAGGTGGGAGACATATGTTTCTCTTAAAAGCAAGCTATAGTTATAACTATTTTGCTCATGAATATTCTTCAGGTATTCAGATTTGGACCAAATATAGAACATAAGACAGGGAAAGGGTTAACCCCTTATATACCCTGAGTGAACAGAGCTCCAGATAAAATGCGTAAATTCAACTATTTTCTAGAAAAACCTCTTTATTTCTCCATCAAACCGTATGTTGTGACTACTCTTTAGAATCGTCTTGAAGAGACGATTCTAAAGAGTGGTCACAAGATAAGACTTGATGGAGAAATGGCGATTTTAGTATTTGAGTATGCACCTTTATCTGTAGCTCTGTATCCATGCTTATAAATTTTTTTAGTTGAAAGGCTCAAATCTGACCAATCAAAAACTTGAGAACGAACTCAGACTCAACTAAAAAACTTTATAAGCATGGACCCAGGTGAGTTTGTGATAATGTTAGCAAATAGTTTGTATTATATCTAGATGAGATGCCAGGTAATTTGCTGTCTCATTTGGACCCAAACTGTTGTTTCAGACATACTTGTAAACATCAAGTCAATGAATACTCATGAACTGACAGTCCTCAACATTATTTACTGAGGAATGAGTTAAGTGTTATTTATAGTTGTTAATGTTTTCTGTTACAGGGGTAGTGGTGTATACGGGTCAAGAGAGCAAGCTCATGTTAAATTCCACATCAGCCCCACTGAAGAGGTCCAATGTAGAAAAAGTCACCAATGTACAGGTATAAATCAAATTCAATAGATACGCCTTTTAATGTCTGCAAACAGAGTAGACCCAGATCAGATAGCTCCTGTAGGAGCCATCTGATCAGCGTCTGCTGTTTACTTAGAGAATAATATAGATTAGATTTTACAATTTCTGCCGTGGCCAAAACTTCATGTGTTCATAAGTATGCCATTGTAAAACTTCATCTAATTAATATTCATGGTGTAATTATTTCTTACATACCATAAATAGTCATGAAGTAATGGATTAATTTAGCCTCCTTGTCTCTCTAGCAATGACTTCCATATACATTTTAACCTTCTTGTTCTTGATCTTGTTCTTTGGCTTGGTTCTACTCTGTGTTCTTCTGTGAACAGAGCAACGCAATTTGTTCTATGCATGGAAAAACCTCTGGGCTCTCCCTCCACTTGTAATTAACTGGATATTGCAATGTGACAAACAATGTGACTGTAATACTGTTAACCCATTCCCTCATATTGATGCATCTTAATGCTTCTGTAAAATTCATTGTTGAAACCATTGTGATAAATAGAGCATTTGCTCCACAATGGTTTCAAAATTATCAGTTCTAAACACTTTCCTTTTTAGCTCACCAGAGCACACAGTGCTCAAGGTGAGCTTTTGTGATCGCCTGATGTCTGTCAGCGTACGTCGTCCATCATCAGTCTTCATCAATTTGAACCTTTATAAATCTTCTCCTCTAAATCTACAGGGTTCTTAGCTTTCATCTTTGGCACATAGCATCATGTGTAGGTCCTCTACAAAAGTTTTATAAATTATATCCCTTGGATCAAATGTGGCCCGACCCATGGGTGCCTTGTTTTCTATAGAAATTTATAGTGAAAACTTCGAAAATCTTCTCCTGAAACTGGAAGGTTCTCAGCTTTCATATTTGGCACATAGCATCATGTTCAGGTCCTCTACAAAAGCTATATAAAGTATGCCCCTGGTGTCAAAATTGGCCCCGCCCCCAGGGCTGGCCAGTTTTCTATAGAAATATATAGTGAAAACTTTGAAAATCTTCTCCTGAAACTGGAATGTTCTCAGCTTTCATGTTTGGCACCGCACATAGCATTATGTTCAGGTCCTCTACAAAAATTTTTTTATACCCCTGGGGTCAAATGTGGCCCGCCCCAGGGTTGGCCAGTTTTCTATAGAACGATGTAGTGAAACTTTGAAAATCTTCTCCTCTGATTTCCTGGTGAGCGATATCAGGGCCACGGTGGCCCTCTTGTTTCTGGTAAATGCTCCTTTTCAGTAGATTTATTCAAGAAGGACTCTAAACTCTTTTTAACTACATGTATTTTACCTTGAATATTCAACATTAAAAGGAATCAACCTTTGGGCATCTAAAAGAAACAGAGAAACTTGGTCGATAATAAGAGTAGGGCATCACACTTGGTTTCTCTGTGTCCTCTCCCCTCTCTCTGGGGAGTCCAATTAGCCTATAGTGAGCAGAAATGGATGCAAACACAAATCAACCATTGTTCCTTGTTATTCATTATACAGAATGAAATGTTTATTAGACAGAATTTCAGTCAGATGATGAAGGAGTTGTTTATGTTTTTAACTTGTTTTTCAGATTTTGTTTTTGTTTGTTATACTATTACTACTGTCGCTGATCTGCACCATAGCCAATCAGATCTGGACATCACGGCATGAGGGGGCACATTGGTACCTCGGCTATGAAGGTAGGTCATCTAATCAGCAGTTTTCCTCATGAAGTCCACCAATATATATGGCTGAAACAATGGTCCAGATAAGATGCGTAAATTAAAACATTTCCAAAAATTCTTTAAATATTCATGATGTCATTATTTCTTACATGAATATTCATAGAGTAAAGTGTTAACCCTTTCCCTCATATAAACATGTTTTTATGCATTTGCAAACAGAGTAGACCCAGATCAGACGGCTCCTAGAGGAGCCGTCTGATCAGGGTCTGCTCTGTTTGCTAATGGAATTTAAAAGATCCATTTCTTTACTTCCTAAAATGGCTACAATATTTCACCTTCCATATTTCATTATAACTTTTATATCCGTGAATATTCAATAGGTATTGCAATTTGGAATAAACATAAACAGGGAAAGTGTTAAGAAACTATCATCTTACTACAACTCTCAATATTATTTATTTATGTCACCTGCTTTAGCACTTAAGCCTTTACTCCATAGATAAAATTTTAAACACATTTTCAAACAGAGCAAACCCAGATCAGATGGCTCCTGTAGGAACCGTCTGATCTGGGTCTGCTCTGTTTGCTTATGAACCCTTTACTCCATAGCCTCTCTACATCTTTTCAAACAGAGCAAACCCAGATCAGATGGCTTCTATAGGAACCGTCTGATCAGGGTCTGCTCTGTTTGCTTATGATATAATATAGATATGATTCTACAGTTTCTGCCATTACCAAAAATTCCTTAGTCCATGTGCTATTATAACAATTTAACCCTTTCCCTCATTTAAACGTGTTTTCACACATTTGCAAACAGAGTAGACCCAGATCAGATGGCTCCTAGAGGAGCCATCTGCTCAGGGTCTGCTCTGTTTGCTAATAGAATTTGAAGGATCTGTTTCTTTGCTTTCTAAAATGTCTACAATGTTCCACCTTCCATATTTGGTTATACCTATTTTGTTAATGAATATTCAGTAGGTATTGAAATTTGGCTGAAATACAGAACAGGGAAAGGGTTAATCCAATTAATACTCATTACGTCATTATTTTTTACATCAATACCCATGAAAAGATCTGATTCTGCAGTTTCTACCATAGCTAAAAATTCCTGTGTTCATGTGCCGTTATAGAACTTTAACCCATTCCTCTATAGGCTATTTTTAGACCCAACCTCTTCAAATGAATCTACCCTGTTTGAAACCATTTTGAAAATAGAGCATTTGCTCCTATAGGAGCAAATGCTCTATTTATCACAATGGTTTCAAGAAGTGGTTATTACAGAGGCGTAGAAAGGCGTATTTATGGAGGAAAGGGTTAACCAAGACATATTTACACAGTCATACTTATCTCATTTTGTCCCTAAAATTGGATTTGGCAAACAGTGTAAACCCATAATAGAGAACTCCCTCTGGAAGCCTGCTGATCAGGGTCTTCACAAGTTATTATCCAAAGGTCTCACTGCAAAAAGAATTAGTGAGTAATGAATATATTTGTACATATTTCAGAAAATGAGGCTTAAATCATGGTTAGTGAATGTGTAAGAAATGGCTATGTATATTTATCAGCCTAATTTTGTAACAGTATTATTACATTTATATAGGAATTGTTTGCCATAGCAGGAACTGTATAATTAGACCTGTATTATTTTATAAATAAAAAGTGCAGACTCTGATCAGACAACTTCTGTAGGAGCTGTCTGTTCTGGGTCTTCACTGTTTGCATTTAGGCATAAAAAAGGCATGCAAATGAGAGAAATGGTTAAACACAGATTTGAGACTCAACCTCAAATATTCAAAATTGAAATACTGAGAATAATACATTCAAACAACCTTGTATGGAGATCATGGAGTTAATTGGCTCGTGCAGTATTTGATTTGCTGAGATAGCAAAAGGCTATAATTTGAGGAATTACAGTAAAACCTCTCTAAACCGAAATTCTAGTAGAGAAGAATTTGAACACTTTTAGGCAGGTAGCTACTTAAGGCACGGTGAAAGTCATGTAGAAAGATCCTACAGGAGCATTCTGCATGACTTTCACCCTACATTAAGCTGCCACCTGTCTCCAATACCAATGTTTATACCTAATTTAACGTCCGACTTAGAGAGGTTTTACTGTACTGTGAAAGAGATAGAATTACTGTTATGATTCCTGGTTGATTTGTAATGTGAAAGCCTCTGGCACATATTAACCATTTCAGTGCTGGATTCACAAATGGACTATTCCGAAATTCAAATAGGTCAAGCTTGCCTTTAATATTCAGGGATTTTTTTAAAAGAAAAGTGTAATATGGTAAACTGTGAAGACCTGATGAGAGGGCTCCTATGGCCTATTATCTAGGTCTATACTGTTTGCCAATGATATTAGTGACTTGTTTCCTGCACTGACAGGGTTAATGCCTTACTCATCAATATTTATGGTTCTGATAATGGCTCTTTGTTCAAACAGTATTTGCTCTTTACATGTTAGCCCTTTCCTTCATATAAATGCCTTTTTGCACATTTGCAATCGGTGTAGGAGCATTTTGCATTACTTTCTTCCTGCATTAAGCAACCACCTGCATTAACCAATTCCCTCCTGCTGACACCTTTTGATGCCTCTGTAAAAGTCGTTTTTGAAACCATTGTGATAAATAGAGCATGGTCTATTTATTGCGATGGTTTCCAAACTACACAATTCTAAAACTTTCCTTTTCTCTAGTAAATGCTCCTCCTCCGGAGCAAATGTGATTCTATAATTTTTCCTTTTCTCTTTTACATACTCCCTTTTGGTAGATTTATTCAAAGAGTTAGGTACTATAAATAGTCTAGGAGGGAATGGGTTAAAAGACACAAAGTATATTCATTAAATTGTTGCTTAAGATGTTTTCTACTGTATGTTTTTATATTTTCAGATTTACCAGCGAGCAACTTTGGCTATAATTTTCTCACCTTCATCATTCTGTTCAACAACCTCATACCCATCAGTCTGCAGGTGACGTTAGAAGTCGTCAAGTTCATACAAGCCATCTTTATTAATTGGGTAAGTACAAGGTTTAACCCATTCCCTCTTAGGCTATTTTTTTTTTAGATCCAACCTCTTTGAATGAATCTACCAAAAAGATGTAATTACTAGAAAAAGGAAAATTTTAGAATTGTGTAGTTTTGAAACTATTGTGACAAATAGAGTATTTGCTCCTATAGAATAGATATTTGAGATAATATGAAGAAACATTTACTGTTGGCAAGCTTGGTTTAACTTTGACAGCTGGACTAAGTTTTGCAAACCCTCGTGTTTTGTTGTGTTTTCAGGACCTGGACATGTATTGTGAGGAGACAGACACCCCAGCCATGGCCAGGACATCGAACCTGAATGAAGAATTAGGACAGGTACACCTAAAACTGGTCTTTTTGTTATTACAGTCACGCGAATACTGGTACCTACTGTAATCCTCGACTCCATAAGTACGCCTTTCTATGCTTTTACAACCAGAGTAGGTCTAGAGCAGATGGCTCCTATAGGAACTACCTGATCATGAGTCTGCTATGTTTGCTTATAGTATAATATAGATATGGTTCTAAAGTTTCTGTCATGGCCGAAATGTCGTGTGTACATGTACTATAATAGCAGTATATCAAATTAATATTCATGAGGTCATTATTTCTTACATAAATGAATATTCATGGTGGAAAGGGTTAAACATTTGAGCCTTAAATAGCAGATGGTTGCTTAACCTGTAACTTCATATAAACACCTCTGCAACAGAGTAGACCCAGATCAGATGGCTCCTGTAGACCCAGATCAGATGGCTCCTGTAGACCCAGATCAGATGGCTCCTGTAGACCCAGATCAGATGGCCCCTGTAGACCCAGATCAGATGGCTCCTGTAGACCCAGATCAGATGGCTCCTGTAGACCCAGATCAGATGGCTCCTGTAGACCCAGATCAGATGGCTCCTGTAGACCCAGATCAGATGGCTCCTGTAGACCCAGATCAGATGGCTCCAGTAGGATGGCTCCAGTAGGAGCTGTCTGATGAGGGTCTGCTCTGTTTGCTTGTTACATAATGTTGATATGATTATGCCATGGTAAAAATTCTCTTGTTCATAATGACATTATATAAATTCAGCTAATTAGTATTCATAGTTATCATTTCTTACTAAATAATCATGAGGTAATGGGTTAATTGGACACAAATTATCCTTTGTATTTTGCAACACATTGATGAAATAAACAGTGTAGAGGTGTCTTTGCAATGAGAGAAGATAGATAGATAGATTTATTTCAATATCGAGCAACAAGACAATAGTTAACAACACATACATATTGTAAAATTATAACAATATAAAGAAATAATAATGATGGTATTATATGTGTGTTATGAACCATGTCAGTCGCATCAATATCAAGTATGACACAAAAAAGAGAAAATATATATTTCCATTGTGGTCCTTGCTATTGATGGTCTGACATAGAGAGGCATGAATTATGAAGAATATTAAATAAATTACATTTAATAATGGAAAAATAAGAAGTTTATCACAGTGTTGTAATTGCTCTGTTAATTACTAGAATTACATAAACAATATGAAATAAGCTACTGAAAGTTATAAAAATCTTAGTAAAATATAATGTAATATGAAATCTGTTGTAAACAATGTATCAAAATTAAAAAAATCAATTCATTTCCCAACCACAGGCCATTTCAGTCAGAAAATAGAGAGTTAACCCTTTCCTTCATATAAAAGTGTATTCACCTACTTACAAACAAGGTAGACCTAAATCAGATGGGAGCCGTCTGATCAGGGTCTGCTCTGTTGCTTTTGACATGATATTGGTCTGATTCTACAGTTCTGTAAAAGCAAAAATTCCCTTGAAAATTTAACATTTTAAACATTGAGCTAATAGACAAAATGAGATAATTCATGTTATCATTATTTCTTGTCATTATTTCTTGCATGAAAACTGAATTAGTGTAAGGGTCAACTGAATGTTTACTGCCATGATAAGACTGTAAAAGTCCCTCACTGGGAGTCATGTAGGACATGACAGTTGGTCTTGGCATGGACTCTTAGAAATACCCTGTGGTTGTAAATATCACAGAAAAGTAAAGAAAAAGCAACTGCCATGACTTATAGCCTAAGAAAAGCTTAAGAAACCTATAAAACTCAGATATACAGAAGACCAAGGTCAGATGGCTCCTGTAGGAGCCTAATGATCAGGGTCTACGTTCTACACTGATCAGGGTCTACACTCTACACTCATCAGGGTCTACACTCATCAGGGTCTACACCGATCAGGGTCTACACTCTACACTGATCAGGGTCTACACTCTGCTCTGTTTGCTTATTGGACTGTATAGATCAGGGTCTACACTCTACACTGATCAGGATCTACACTCTACACTGATCAGGGTCTACACTCTACACTGATCAGGGTCTACACTCTACACTGATCAGGGTCTACACTCTGCTCTGTTTGCTTATTGGACTGTATAGATTAGGGTCTACACTCTACACTGATCAGGGTCTACACTCTACACTGATCAGGGTCTACACTCTACACTCATCAGGGTCTATACACTCATCAGGGTCTACACTCATCAGGGTCTACACTCTACACCGATCAGGGTCTACACCGATCAGGGTCTACACTCTACACTGATCAGGGTCTACACTCTGCTCTGTTTGCTTATTGGACTGTATAGATCAGGGTCTACACTCTACACTGATCAGGATCTACACTCTACACTGATCAGGGTCTACACTCTACACTGATCAGGGTCTACACTCTACACTGATCAGGGTCTACACTCTGCTCTGTTTGCTTATTGGACTGTATAGATTAGGGTCTACACTCTACACTGATCAGGATCTACACTCTACACTGATCAGGGTCTACACTCTACACTGATCAGGGTCTACACTCTACACTGATCAGGGTCTACATTCTACACTGTTTGCTTATGGGACTGTATAGATCTTGCTCTACAGTTCTTATTAGAGCAAAAACGTCTTGTTCATATGCAATTATAGATATTAAGCTAATTAATACTCATACATACTTTATTTCTTGCATGTATATTCGTCAAGCAAATGGGTTAGGTCTCTAGAAAATTCGCTAGTGATTTATGTATTGTTTTGCTTTCTTTCTTGTAGATAAAGTATATATTCTCCGACAAGACTGGGACACTGACGAGGAATATTATGAGTTTTAGGAAATGTAGTGTAGCTGGTATATGTTATGGGTAAGTTAAACTGTTTGATTGGTTTGTCATTTGATTTGTTGACTGTTATGATGCTGAATTTATGTTTATTATATTATCCTTTGGCTTTCCCTCATATAAACACCTTTTCTTGCCTTTGCAAACAGAGTTGACCCAGTTCAAATGGTTCCTGTAGGCACCACCTGATCAGGGCCTACTCTGTTTGCTTATGGAATAATATAAATATGATTCCACAGATTCTGCCGTGGTAAAATATCCCCTCGTTGATAATTTAGTTAACTAATTAACTCTTTACCTTGTAAATATTCATGTAAGAAATAATGATATTATGAATGTGTATTGGCTGAAGTTTTATAATGTAAACCCTTTAAGGGAATTTTTTGCTGTAACTGAAATTGTGGAATATCTTACGTCATAAGGAGACAGAGCAATACTTTCACTGTGTTTCATTCTTCAAGCATATACATGTATGTTTAACTATTTAATGGTTTACAGAAATAATGAGGAGAGTGAAGGTGCTTTCAATGATGACATGCTGGTAAAAAATCTCAAGCAAAATCATGTAAGTATACATTCATGATAGACTTATGATCAGAATTAATTTGTTTAATCCCTTACCTGACAGAGATGCTTTTTGGCACCTTTGCAAACAGAGTAGACCCAGATCAGTTTATCCTTGTTCATGGGCCATTATAAGTTTATGAATATTCAGGAAATCATGAATTCTTGTGTATACAGTCATGAAGTAAAGCATTTTTAGCTCACCAGAGCACAAAGTGCTCAGGGTGAGCTTTTGTGATCGCCTGATGTCCGTCGTCTGTCGGCGTTTGTCGTGCGTCGTGCGGTGTGCGTCGTGCGTCGTGTGGTGTGCGTCGTCAACAATTTGAACTTCAAAAGTCTTCTCCTCTGAATCTACAGGGTTCTCAGCTTTCATCTTTGGCACATAGCATCACCTATAGGTCCTCTACAAAAGTTATATAAATTATGTCCCTGGAGTCAAAATTGGCTCTGCCACGGTCCCAGGGGTGGCCAGTTTTTTCTAGCTGACTGTTGTTTTCTGTACAAGTAGCAGAATGCTGGGCTCACTTAGGTTAGGCATGGGGAAAACTTCAAAAATCTTTTTGTCAAAAACTACATGTCACAGAGCTTAGATATTTGGTGTATAGATTTACTTAGTATTCCTTATTGACATTGGTAAATATCATAGTTCTGAGGTTAAAATTGGCTCTGCCCTGTTGGTTATACTTTAAAATATTATTTTACACTATAAAGGTTCCTCTGAACTAGAGGGATTGAGGTCACTCCATCTGTGTTGCATAATCACTGAATAGGTCAAGTTCCTGGTCAAAACTCTGCTTCAGAATTAGTCTCTGTTTGCTCACACTGTTTTTAACCCATTCCCTCATAGGATATTTTCAGAATCTGCCTCTTGAAAAATTTCAGAATTGTGTAGATTTGAAACCATTGTGATAAATAGAGCATTTACTCCTATGGAGAAAATGCTCTATTTATCACAATGGTTTCATAAAGTGACTATTTTACCTCTTTGAATAAATCTACTGATAAGGAGCATTAATTAGAGAAAAGGAAAATTTCAGAATTGTGTAGATTTGAAACCATGGTGATAAATAGATCATGTACGCCTATGGAGCAAATGCTCTATTTATCACAAAGGCTTTTTTTCAGATCCTACCTCTTTGAATAAATCTACTGATAAGGAGCATTAATTATAGAAAAGGAAAATTTCAGAATTGTGTAGATTTGACACCATTGTGACAAATAGAACATTAATTTACTCCTATGGAGCTTTTGCTCTATTTATCACAATGGTTGGCAAATGCTCTATTTCTCACAAAGGCTTTTTTCAGATCCTACCTCTTTGAATAAATCTACTGATAAGGAAAATTTCAGAATTGTATAGATTTCAAACCATTGTGATAAATAGAGCATTTGCTCTATAGGAGTAAATTAACTCGTATACAAACCACATATATATAAAGTTACATACCGGTCTGTGTCAGATCAGAATCCAAACTGTGTGCTAATTTTGGTCAAGTCATGCTAAGCAGTGATAGGGTTGTCATCTGTTAGAAATGTTGTCTGCTTATTCAAAGAGGTAAATCAGGGTCTACTCTATTTGCAAATGCGTGAAAACATGTTTATATGAGGAAAAGGGTTAATTAGAGAAAATGAAAATTTCAGAATTGTTTAGATTTGAAACCATTGTGATAAATAGTGCATTTACTCCTATGGGGCAAATGCTCTATTTATCACAAAGGCAAATGCTCTATTTATCACAATGGTTTCATAAAGTGACTATTATACCTCTTTGAATAAATCTACTGATAAGGAGCATTAATTAGAGAAAAGGAAAATTTCAGAATTGTGTAGATTTGAAACCATTGTGATAAATAGAGCATTAACTCCTATGGAGCAAATGCTCTATTTATCACAAAGGCTTTTTTCAGATCCTACCGCTTTGAATAAATCTACTGATAAGGAGCATTAATTATAGAAAAGGAAAATTTCAGAATTGTGTAGATTTGAAACTTTTGTGATAAATAGAACATTTACTCCTATGGAGCTTTTGCTCTATTTATCACAATGGTTAGCAGATGCTCTATTTATCACAAAGGCTTTTTTCAGATCCTACCTCTTTGAATAAATCTACTGATAAGGAGCATTAATTAGAGAAGATGAAAATTTCAGAATTGTGTAGATTTCAAACCATTGTGATAAATAGAGCATTTGCTCCATAGGAGTAAATTAACTCATATACAAACCACATATAAAGTTACATACCGGTATGTGTCAGATCTGAGTTCAAACTGTGTGCTAATTTTGGTTAAGTCCTGCTAAGCAGTGATAGGGTTGTCATCTGTTAGAAATGTTGTCTGCTTATTCAAAGAGGTAAATCTGGGTCTACTCTGTTTGCAGATGCGTGAAAACATGTTTATATGAGGAAAAGGGTTAAATAGAGAAAAGGAAAATTTCAGAATTGTGTAGATTTGAAACCATTGTGATAAATAGTACATTTACTCTTATGGAGCAAATGCTCTATTTATCACTAAGGCAAATGCTCTATTTATCACAATGGTTATTATCACCAGTTATTGTTAACAAGTTTTAATTTTCCATTTCCATAACAATTCCGTTTGTATAAATTGTTGAAATCGCGATTTTTATACAATTTCTGCTTTGAAACAATCATCAGTACTCTAATTCTGAAGGGGTTCGAAACGTTCAGGTGTGAACTGGTTTTGTTACCAAACGTGCTCTACAAGAGTTGTCGTTCGTTTCTAAATACGCAATATATCAAGGAGTTGTTAGGTTATGCGTAGTAATATGTAATGGAAAATGAAACTTTTCCACATATTTTTTGTGCGTTATATGCTTTCCAAGTTAACGTTCGGTAAACGTTCGGTATTGGACTTAGAAAATATTTATAATAAAGCAAATCATCCCAGAAAGCTTGCCATTATAATTATACAGAGAAAGGGTCAGATAACACCCCACAAAACAGGTGTCCAGTTTTGTTTAGAAACATACATGTAGTTGAAACTTTAAAAATCTTTCCCTCTGGTGAGCGATTTCAGGGCCATCATGGCCCTCTTGTTTGATGGAATTTCGGAACATGCATTGCTTTATCATCCATTTCATTTCAAGGACTGTGGTTACATGTATATGTCTTATAATACTTTAACTCCATGAATATTTATGTAAGAAATAACACGCATATAGATATTACTTAGCTTAATTTTTATGACCCCCTTTGGAAAAGTGTTGCACATAGTAATGTAAAGTCATTCTGCCTGTCTGTTCTTCCTTCATTCCTTCCATTTTTAAGTCTTTATATTATATAATGGCATGTGAACAAAAGAATGTTTGGCTACAGCAGAAGCTGTAGAATCAAATACTTCCATAAGCAAACCGGGACCGTCTATCTGGGTCATTATAGAGCCTTGGTCTGCACTGTTTGCAAAGACTTTAAATAGATAGGAATAGATAGTGGTGCATACTCAAATACTATAATTGTCATTTCTCCAGCAAGTCGTATGTTGTGACCACTCTTTGGAATCAGCTCAAAGAGACATTACTAAAGAGTGGTCACAACATAGGTCATGGTGTAGAAATGAAGAAGTTATTCTTGAAAATGTTTTAATTTACGCATCTTATTTGTTAGTCTTGGATGTCCAATGACTATCAATACAGTAACAGAGCATAATCAGAGTGGTTCTGTTTGTAGGTACATGTAGTTCATATTTTTTATGTCTCCCCCCATATTTATATGTGGAAGACAGTGTTTTCGTGAGAGCTGTCTGTCTGTCCGTCACACTTTCTTGTCTGGACGATAACTTCAATATGCCTGACGCCAGTTGATTGAAACTTCATATATGGAAAGAGCATAATGAGAGGAAGTGTCAGGCACAAGGTCCATAACTCTGGTTTCACTAATATTGGAGTTATTTCCCCTTATATTTTTTTCACACTTTTTTGTCCGGGCGATAACTCCTATATGGCTCATGACGTTGGCTTGAAACTTTATACCTTGAACGATCATGATGAGAGAAAGTGTCATGCACAAGGTCCATAACTCTGGCTTCAATAATATTGGAGTTATTGCCCATTGTAAATTTGTTCACACTTTTTTGTTTGTCGTGCAGAATTTGACATGTTATGAAATATATGTTCAGGTGACAGCTCCAGAGATTCGAGAGTTCCTGACATTGTTGGCTGTGTGTCACACAGTGGTGCCTGAGAGGGGGCCTGACTCCACCATTATATACCAGGCCTCGTCACCAGGTAAGCATGCATCCTAATTACTCTTTAAGTATCCACACAGACAAACATCGACAAATAGTGCAGATCCAGATTAAACAGCTCCTGATTCGCTTCTTTATCAGTCTAATGTAAAATTATCACAAGTGGTAATTAACTTACTGTTTCATTGGCATGTCTACTAGATTCACCACTTGCTTTCATAATAAACCTAAGAATGAACCTTTTACTCCATAAATATGCCTTTCTATGCCTTTGCAAACAGAGAAGACACAGATCAGACATCTCCTCTAGAAGCCATCTAATCAGGGTCTGCTCTGTTTGCTTATTAAATAATATAGATATGATTCTACAGTGTTTGCCATGGCCACAATATTCATTTCTTTAATAAATATTCATGAAGTAAAGGGTTAACACTTTACTCCATTAATATTCATGTAAGAAATAATGGCATCGTGAATATTAATTAGATTAATTGTTATATAATAGTATATGGACACAGAAATGTTTAGCCTTGACAGAAACTGTAGAATCATATCTGTATTATATCATAAGCAAAACAGAATGATCTGTGTCTACTCTGTTTGCAATGGCATAGAAAGGCGTATTTATCCCATTCCCTCATATGCTATTTTTATATACAACCTCTTTTAATAAACCTACCTAAAAGGAGCATTAACTAGAGAAAAGGAAACTTTTAGAATTTTGTAGTTTGAAACCATTGTGATAAATAGAGCATTTACTCCTATAGGAGCAAATGCTCTATTTATCACAATGGTTTCACAAAGTGGCTTTTACAGAGTCGTCAAAAGTGGTCAATATGAAGGAATGGGTTAAAGAGTAATGGGTTAATTCTTAGATTTACTATGAAAACAAGTGGTGAGTGTAGTAGACGTGCCAATGAAACAGTAAGTTAAAGACAATAGCTAATGCTATGTACTGAAAAGGGAAAGACTATTCTTTATCATGTGTAATGGTTGTTCATTGAAAAATAAATCATGTTTTGTGTTAACATAAACAGACATAAACATGAATATATATTGGCTATTTGTACACAAAGTAAATGTTATCTGAAAAACGTTTTGTCTAAACATGATCAGAGTGTCCGACAAGATCCAGATGAGATGCCACGATACATGCCATCTCATCTGAATCCAAACTAGTTGTATTTATAACAATGAGTATTTCTCCAGTGTTCTAGAAGCTAATCAGCCTAATGGTGTGTATAGCCTCTTCAACCCTTTCCCTATTTATTCAGTATTTATGTAAGAAATATTATAATGATATCATGAATATTTATTAGCTGAATTTTTATAATAACATATGTACACAGGATGTTTTGTTCTGTAGACTCAGATCTATTATAATTTCACAAGCAAACAGAGCAGACCCTGAACAGACATATGTTCTGTTCTTGGTCTACTCTGTTTGCAAAGACATGAATAGGCGTCTCAGTGAGGTAATGGGTAGTGGTCCAGACAAGGTGTGTAAATTTACATATTTTAAAGAATAACTCTTCAAGAGGATTCTAAAGAGTAGTCACAGTATAGGGTTTGGCGGAGAAATGACGATTTTAGTATTTGGGTATGCATTGTTATCTGTAGCTTTGAAAGGGGTAGTTTACCTGTTTCTTTTACAGATGAAGCAGCCCTGGTGAAGGGGGCAAGGGAGCTGGGGTTTGTGTTTTCTTCCCGTACTCCTGATGCTGTCACTATAGATGTGGTATGTATATTTACTGGTCCAGTCAGAATGTTTTGCTTCATACAGTGCAACCTATTTACCCCCTTCCTGTATATAAACACATTTTTAAGC
This sequence comes from Azorinus chamasolen, assembly GCA_963576725.1. Classification (NCBI taxonomy): domain Eukaryota; kingdom Metazoa; phylum Mollusca; class Bivalvia; order Cardiida; family Solecurtidae; genus Azorinus; species Azorinus chamasolen. The sequence goes on from OY755242.1 coordinate 59,261,288, forward strand.
ATTTGCAAACAGAGTAGATGTAGATCAAATGGCTCCTATAGGGGGCCGTCTGATTTTGGTCTACTCTGTTAATTTTGTTTATAGTAAAAACCCTCTGAACTCGATGTTCAATTTAGTATAAATGCATGTCTTTTACCCTACATTGAGCAGCCACCTGCCAAAAAGTATCTTAATTCTACTTTACCAGAATTCCAGTTTAGAGGGGTTTTACTGTATATTTGTAAAGACCCTCTAAATCAGAATTTAGATCTTTTAGGCTGCGTAACCCATTCCCTCGTAGGCTTGTTTTAGATCCAATCTCTTTTAGGAAATCTACTAAAAAGGAGAATTTACAGTAGAAATTGAAACTTTAAGACGTGTGTTGTTTTTAAAGCAAAGGCTCTATTTATCACAATGGTTTCAAAAAGTAATTTTTACAGAGGCATTAAAAGTTGTAAATATGAGGGAGCTTTTTGCATGACTTTTACACTGCATTAAGCTGCCACCTGTCTTAAAGACAAAATTATTTTACTGTATTTTTAGTATTTCATACTTTCAGTTTGGTGTGGAGGAGAGATATGAAATTCTGAATGTGCTGGAATTTACCAGGTAAGTGGCGGAGTCTTAAAAAGTCTTACATACAAGCAAAACAGTTTTATGTTCATTCTACAACTGATACAAAATGATATTCTTGCAAGAAATAATGCCATCATGAATATTAATTAGAGTATCTTATTATCATGGCACATGGATACACGATATTTTGGCTTAACCCTTTCCTCCATAAATATAAAATTATGAATAAATTATCCCTTTCCTCCATAAATATAACATTATGAGTAAATTACCCCTTTCCTCCATAAATACGCCTTTCTACGCCTCTGTAATAACCACTTCTTGAAACCATTGTCATAAATAGAGCATTTGCTCCTATAGGAGCAAATGCTCTATTTATCACAATGGTTTCAAACTACAAAATTCTAAAATTTTACTTTTCTCTAGTAAATGCTCCTTTTGGGTAGATTCATTCAAGGAGGTTGGGTCTAAAAAATAGCCTATGGAGGAAAGGGTTAAGCAGAAACTGTATATTTAGATCTATATTACATCAGAAGCAACTTAAGCACACCTTGCTTAGACAGCTCCTACTGGAACCCTCTGATCAGGATCTACTCTGTTTGCAAAGGCGTGATGAAGGATAGTGTTAGATATTTGTGTAAGAAATAAAGATATATTGAATATTACATTAGCATATATTTTTATAAAAGTATATGAACCTCGGGTATTTTACCTTGGCAAAAGAAACTGTAGAAATAGATCTGTGTAAGTCCACAAGCAAACAGAGCAGACCCTGATCAGACAGCTCCTACAGGAGAAGCTGAACTGATCTGAATCTACTCCATTTGCAAAGGTGTTATTATTCATTATTCCATAGATACACATTTTAACACCTTTGCAAACAGAAGGTTCAAGTAGGAGTCATCTGATCAGGGTATGCTCTATTTGCTTATGATATAATATAGAATTGATTCTACTGTTTCTGCCAAGGCCTAAAATTCTGCTGTGCATATGCCATAATCAAATTTCAGCTAATTAATATCCATGATGTCATTATTTCTTACATGAATATTTATGCAGTAAAGGGTTAAAAGTGGTCTCTATGGAGTACAAGGTTAAGCCATAGATTCATACATCCACATTTATATTGTAAAAGGTTATAGTTACTTAATAACTCTTTGCATGCTAAGTAATTATTTGTCTGCAATAACTGTCATCTGTGTCAGTTCTTAACCTTTTCCCTGTTCTTTATTATACCCCCCACAACGAAGTTTGGGGGGGGTATACTGGAATCAGGTTGTCCGTCTGTCCGTCTGTCTGTCCGTCCGTCTGTCCGCACTCACCAATGGGTAGTTGTGTGACTTTTTCTAACTAGTCACACAAGTAAAATCATTAACCTGGCCATCTCTTGTGACATTAACCTGGCCATTTCTTGTGACATTAACCTGGCCAGTTGTGGGACATAGGGTTAGGGTTAGGGTTAGCTTCCAGATCATTCTTTTCCAAAGTTAGAGCCAAAAATAGTTTTTCTTGTGGGACTAGTCCCACAAGAAAAGATCAAAGGAAAAAGTCACACAACTACCCATTTGTTAGTATCTGTCCGTCCGTGGACACAATTTTGTCCGGCCTTCTTCTTCTACAGTTTTGCTTCAATTTTGTTGAAAGTTCATATATAGCCATATGACCATATAAACCTGTGCACCGCATATTTCCGTTATGATCGGACCACTACTTCAGGAGTTATCTCCCCTTTTTAGTCCCGTACCAATGTTTTCCGGTTTTCTGGACTTTTTATGGAAGTGACTCGAGATATCAACTCTATCATTAGTACAAAGCTACATCTGTATAAGTTACAGCTTATGTTACAATCTCAGTCCGGTTGAATAATTATTTCCAGAGTTATTGCCCTTGTACTTTAATTTTTTTCTTCAAATTTGGGATTTTCCGGACTTTTCTTGGAAGTGGTTGCAGATATTAACTTTATATTTGGCATAAAGCTAACTCTACATGATTTACAGCTTAATTCCCAATCTCAGTCTGGTTGAATAATTTTTGCCAGAGTTATGGCCCTTGAACTTTAATTTTTTGTCAAATTTTCAGTTTTCCGGACTTTTCTTGGAAGTGGTTGCAGATATTAACTTTATATTTGGCATAAAGCTAACTCTACATGATTTACAGCTTAATTCCCAATCTCAGTCTGGTTGAATAATTTTTTGCCAGAGTTATGGCCCTTGAACTTTAATTTTTTGTCAAATTTTCAGTTTTCCGGTCTTTCTTTGGAAATGGTTGCAGATATTAACTTCATATTTGACATAAAAATAAATCTAGATGAGGTACAGCTTAAGTTCAAATATGGGTCTGGTTGAATACTTTTTGTCAGAGTTATGGTCCTTGAACTTAATGTTTTTCTGAAAAGGTACCTAGCTTTAGAACTTTGGATTTGACAAAAACCTCATGAAAGGGTCTTATTTCTAAGAATTATTCTTCATTTTTATTACATAAATTGGGTTGGGGCATGTATTGTTTTTAAATCTCTTCACGTTTCTGTATGTACATATGTTCAGATTGATGTTAGGTGTTCTGACAAGCAGACAGGTGGGGGGTATTCGTTAGCCTTTGGCTTACAGTTCTAGTTTATTAGAGGTTTCATGTCCTCATGAATATTCGTAGAACTGTTATTTTCGTATATTGTAAAGTAAATTTTTGGTCAAAAAAAGTAACTGCATGTATTGATCTATTAATTTTTATAAGCAAACAAAGCAGACCCAGACCACACAGCTCCTATAGGAGCTGTCTGATCTGTCTGGGTCTTCTCTGTTTGTCAGTGCGGGAAAATGCGAGATTATGAGGGAACGGGTTAAAATACTATTTCTCTCGTTTCTTTGCAAAAATATGATATAAGCGTCAAACAGTTTTGGTCCTGATGAGATGCCACATGATGCAGCGTCTCATTTGGATCCAAACTGTTTGCATAGATAATCACATTTTTGCCGCTAGTGTGCAAAGAGTCTATTAGCTAAATTTTCACATTGTCCAGTTTTCTTGCTTTCAGTGACAGGAAGAGGATGTCTGTGGTTGTAAGGACACCTGATGGCAAAATCAAGTTGTATCTTAAAGGAGCAGTGAGTATATTGATGCTTTGATGTCTAGTTGTAAGAATACCTGATGGCAAAATCAAGTTGTATCTTAAAGGAGCTGTGGGTATGTGGATGCTTTGATGTCTGTGATTGTAAGAAAAACTTGATGGCAAAATCAAGTATCTTAACTCTTTCACTAAATATCATCACCTTTTCTACGCCTTTGCAACCAGGGTAGACCAAGATCAGACAGCTCCTATAGGAGTTGTCTGATCAAGGTCTGCTCTGTTTGCTTATGGAATTATATAGATTTGATTCTACCATGGCCAAACATTTCTCTGTCCATGTTCCATTATAAAAAAATAATCTTGTTGATATTCATTTTGTCATTATTTCTCGCTTGAAAATTCATGTTTTAAAGGGTTAAATATGTAGTGAGTGATGTTTCATGTCTGAGTGATGTTTCATGTCTGATTGTTAGAACACCTGATGGCAAAATCAAGTTTAATCTTAACCCTTTCCTTCATATAAACACATTTTCACGCATTTGCAAACAGAGTAGACCCAAATCAGATGTCTCCTATAGGAGCTGTCTGATCAGGGTATGCTCTGTTTTCAGATGGAATTTGATAGATCTGTTTCTTTAGTTTCTTAAAAATTGCTGCAATGCTCTACCTTACATATTTCATTATAACTATTTTGTCCATGAATATTCAGTACCGAATCAGTAGGTATAGAAAACAGGGACAGGGTTAAATGAGCAGTGAGTGTATTGATGCTTTGCACGTTGGCATCAAATTGGTGATTACCATTGCAATAATATTGAATCTAGATGACTCATCAGGATCCATATTATTTGTCCCTCTCATTGTAATATATTTTAACCCATTCCTCCATAAGCTATTTTTAGACCCAATGTCTTTGAAAGAATCTACCGAAAAGGAGCATTTACTAGAGAAAAGGAAAATTTTAGAATTGTGTAGTTTTGAAACCATTGTGATAAATAGAGCATTTGCTCCTATATAGCAAATGCTCTATTAATCACAATGGTTTCATAAAGTGACTTTTAGAGAGGCGTAGAAAGGCGTATTCAAGGAGGAAAGGGGTTAACCCTTTCACTGTTCTGTTACTGTAGATAGTTCAGTTTTCAATACCTACTGAATATTCAATGACAAAGTAGTTATAATGAAATATGTAAAGTGCAATATTGTAGCCATTTGAGAAACTAAAGAAACAGATCTATCAAATTCCTTTAGCAAACAGAGTATACCCTATATGAGAGCTCCTATTGGAGTTGTCTAATCTGGGTCTACTCTGTTTGTGAATGTGTGAAAAAGTGTTTATATGAGGGAAAGAGTTAAAAGAGAGAAAAAAGAACTGAGAATAATAAAATATGACCACTTTTGCAAATTGCAATTACTAAGCTCACAAGTTGTCTGAAAAGGGCATTTTGTACAGGCATGCTGAGTTGATGAGAGTTCAGGATGTTTTCAAAGACAGAAACTATTGTTTATCACAGGCTGTTTTGTGTACAGCTTCAAAGTTGGAAACACTTTGTCTGGAGCTGTAGACTGCATTTAGTGCTATGACCAGTATTTGCCTTTTATTTGACATTACAATATGAAAAATGGAATTAACTCTGCAAGACAGAACATATAAATCATTCCCATAAGTTGTTACTTCCTCATTGATCTGTATTTTATCTCCAGTAGGGTCCGTCTGATCAGGGTCTGCTCTGTTTGCTTTTGGAATTACTGGTATATGCATCTGATTATATTGTTTCTTCTACTGTCAAAAAGTTTCGAAGTTGTTTATAATTGCAAAAAATCAGCATATAGATATTCATGATGTCATTATTTCTCTGAATATTCATCAGGTAAAGGTTTAATAAAAAAAAAATATAAACCATTGTGTAGGTGGCACATCACATACTTTGTTGTGACATTGAACCAATCCCTGTTGAATATTCTTGTAAGAAATAATGACATCATGAATATTAATTAGATGTATTTTTATAATGGTATATATACACAGACTGTTTTGATATAGGTAGTAACTAGAGTCAGATCTATTATAATTTCATTAGCAAACAGGAGCTGTCTGATCTGGGTCTACTGTTGTTTACAAAGGCTTAGAAAGGTGTATTTATGGAGTAAATACATGTAGTTAACAGTGAAGGCTGAATTGGCTCACAGTGGTTAAAGAGTTAATATTTTTGATGTGTAGGACACGGTAGTATACGAGCGCCTTGAGGACAGCCAGAAGCACAGCGACATTACAATGCAGCACTTGGAGCAGTTTGCCACGCTGGGTCTTCGTACGCTGTGTATAGCCACTACAGAGGTGCCTGAGGAGTTCTATGATGAGTGGAAACACACATACTACAAAGCCAGTACTTCACTGCAGAACAGAGACAAAAAATTGGAGGAGGCTGCAGAGCTCATTGAAAGAGTATGCAAAATAGTTTGTCTATAAGTCAGTGTTGTTTATATTGAATAGGTACGCTAAATAATTAACTTTTTAAGTGAATGCTGTTCATATCTAAAGGGTACACAAAATATTTTTCTTGTCTTTTTGTAAGTCAAGAGTAGTTCATAATGAAGGAGTTGCCCTGTCATCCACGTCTGTACTGTTTGGCGTGTTACACTTTACTGTAAAAATTGCCTGAATATTAGCGGTAAGCTTGACCTGTTTTTATTTTGGAATATCCATTGGATGAAAATTCGGTATTGAAAGAGTTAAAATTTATCCATTACACTATCATGTACATTAGAAACCAACATTTTCACCTGCGACACATGTTTTTCAGAATTTAAATCTCATTGGTGCTTCAGCTATAGAGGATAAATTACAAGAGGTAGGTATTGTCACTGTACTTCTATCTTTTTCTATATTCCCATGAAAGCGAATGCTGATACTGTTACATTTTTAACCCTTTCCTTCATATAAACGCCTTTTCACATATTTGCAAACAGAGTAGACCCAGATCAGATGGCTCTGATCAGGGTGTGCTCTGTTTGCTAGTGGAATTTGATAGTCCTGTGTCTTTACTTTCTGAAATGGCTAACAATGTTCTACCTTTCATATTTCATTATACATGTAACTATTTTCAGTAGGTTTTGAAATTTGGAAAAAAGATAGAACAGGGAAAGGGTTGACCCATTCCCTCATAGGCTAATTTTAGACCCAACCTCTTTTGAATAAAAGGAGCATTTACTAGAGATGTGCAGAGAAAAGGAACATTTTAGAATTGTGCAGTTTTTAAACCATTATGATATCATAATGGTTTCAAAAAGTGAATTTTACTGAGGGTTTAAAAGGCATCAATATGAGGGAATGGGTTAACCCTTTACCTAAGATACATTTGATACCTTTGCAAACAGAGTAGACCTGATGGAGGTGTCTGGGCAGGGTCTGTTCTGTTTGCTTATAGAATATCTAAGATAAGATTTGATTTGTTAAGCAGCGTATTCACTTGTTTTAATCCTGTCCTTCATACAAATGCCTTTTCACGCCTTTTGCAAACATAGTTGACTTTGATCAGAGGACTCCTGTAGGAGCCATCTGATCATGGTCTGCTGTGTTTGCTTATGGAATAATACAGACCTGATTCTACAGCTTCTACCATGGCCAAAATACATATGCCAGTATGAAAAATTCAGCCAGTAAAATTAATGTTCTTGATGTAATTATTTCTTGCATGACTGTTCAACAAGGAAAGGGTTAACAGTTTAAAACTTTACTACATATAAACGCTTTTTCACGCCTATACAGAGTAGACCCAGATCAGACAGTTCCTTTAGGAGCCCCTCTGATCAGGTTCTGCTCTATTTGCTTATGAAATTTTAATAGACCTGACTCTACAGTTTCTACCAATACAGTAAAACTTCTCTATAACGACCTTTCCTATAGGAGCATTCTGTTTTACTTTCACCTTGCTTTAAGCAGCCACCTGCCTTTAACACAAAATGCTTGATGTAATTTAGTGGCTGTTATAGAGAGGTTTTATTGTACCAAAATTTCATGGGTATGTATGTCATTATAAGAATTTGGCATTAGCTAATAAATATTCATTCCTCCTCATAGAAACGCCTTTGCAAACAGAGTAGACCCTGATCAGATGGCTCCTGTAGTAGCCGTCTGATCAGGCTCTGCTCTCTTTGCTTGTCAAATTATATACCGGGTAGATCTGATCCTTCAGTTTTTGTCTAAGCCAAAAATTTCTTTGAAAAGTTAAAATGATAAAAAATAAGTTAATGAATATTCACAAAGTGATCAACTCATGCATACAAGTCATGTTCATTAGGTAAAGGATTAATATGAAACTCTGTGTGTAGGGAGTCCCAGAAACAATAGCCAACTTGGCCAAGGCTGATATCAAAATCTGGGTGCTGACAGGAGACAAGCAGGAAACAGCCATCAATGTTGGTAAGTTACCATTCATCAAGTATCGGACATTTTTCCTACGCAAAGAAACATTCTCTGCTTGAATTTATTATGTTTAACCATTACCAATATAAACACCTTTTCAGGCCTTTGTAAATGGAGTTGACCCAGATCAGACAGCTCCTGTAGGAGCCATCTGATCAGGGTCTGCTCTGTTGCTTTTGATATTATATAAATATGATTCTACAGTTTCTGCCATGGTCAAAAATTCCCTTGTTTATGATTTCATTTGTAGCAATTCAGTTACTTTTTCCTCGCTGAAGGCGGAAGTATATAGTTTTGGAGTTGTTTGTCAGTCTTGTTAATAAGTCCTTAAGACCATTATTTCTGTGAATGCAGGACACATGCTCTGGCATTTGCGAACAGTGTAGACTCGGATCAAAGGACTCCTAAAGGAGCCATCCAATCAGGGTCTCCACCGTTTGTCATTCAGAATCCTCTAGCAAGCTTAAACTTTTCATACTGAGAGGACGCTATAGTAAACTCTGACTGGCTATTCAACTCTAAAATTCATCACTGAAAGGGTTAAATGAATGTTAACTAAGGTAAAGAGTTAACCTTTTACTCCATAAATACACCTTTGCAAACAGAGCAGACCCAGATCAGACGGCTCCTACAGGAGCTGTTTGATCAGGTTCTGCTCTGTTTGCTTATAATATAGATCTGAATCTACAGTTTCTGCCATGGCCAAAATTCCTATATCATTATTATTATTATTATACCACATTTATATAGCGCTCATTTCACACAGGATATGTGCGTTCAAAAGTGCTATTATAATAATTAACCAAATTAATATTGATTATGTCATTTCTTGTATAAATATTCATGGAGTAAAGGGTTAAAACAATTTTGATTTCTTGTGTGCATGTAATAATATGTGACAAGATAAAATGAAGTTATCTGTATTATTCTAACAACATTCAGAGCTACAGATAACAGTGCCTACTCAAATACTAAAATCGTCATTTGTCCACCAAACCCTATGTTGTGACCACTCTTTAAATCGTCTCTTCAAGACAATTCTAAAGAGTGGTCACAACATAGGGTTTGGTGGAGAAATACAGAAGTTATACTTGAAAATATTTTAATTTACGCGCCTTATCTGGAGCTGATCATTTAAATGCACTAGTCACTAAAGCTTTGTAATGCCTTGATATGAATCACTATGTCTGGGATGACTCAAATCTTATTTTTTATAAAACGCAAAATAGTAATAAAGGTAAGGTTTTTATATGTTTGTAAAATGCCTAACCCTTTCCCTTGTACAAACGCTTTTTCATGCCTTGCATACAGAGTAGACCCAGATCAGATGGCTCCTATAGGAGTGAAAGGGCGTTTATATGCGGGAAAGGATTAAACAACAGTTACTATGGTACTTGTTCTAAATGCTCCTAGTGTATAGAACTGGTTATAACAAGTGTTCTATTGTTGCAGGTTATTCGTGTAGGCTGTTGACCCAAGGTATGCCCTTGCTCATCATCAATGAGCACAGTCTAGATGTAAGTAAACACAGTCTAGATGTAAGTAAACACAGTCTAAGTAAACACAGTCTAGATGTGTTAGTAAACACAGTCTAGACTTAAGTAAACACAGTCTAGATGTGTAAGTAAACACAGTCTAGACGTAAGTAAACACAGTCTAGATGTAAGTAAACACAGTCTAGATGTAAGTAAACACAGTCTAGATGTGTAAGTAAACACAGTCTAGACATAAGTAAACACAGTCTAGATGTGTAAGTAAACACAGTCTAGACATAAGTAAACACAGTCTAGATCTAAGTAAACACAGTCTAGATGTAAGTAAACACAGTCTAGATGTGTAAGTAAACACAGTCTAGACATAAGTAAACACAGTCTAGATGTAAGTAAACACAGTTTACATAAGTACACAGTCTAGACATAAGTAAACACAGTCTAGACACAAGTAAACACAGTCTGGACGTAAGTAAATACAGTTTAGATTTAAGTAAACACCATCTACATGTAAATTAACACTGTCTAGATGGTGAACACACTCCAAATGTAAGTGAAAACTGTCTAGATTAGATATAAATAAACATAATCTGGATGTGAGTAAACACGGTCTAGATGTAAGTGAACACAATCTAGATGTAAATATACACAGTCTAGAAATAAGTTAACACAATCTAGATGTAATTGAAGTTACCACAGTCTAGATGTAAGTAAGCACAGTCTAGATGTAAATATACACAGTCTAGAAGTAAGTGAACACAATTAAGATATAAGTGAACATATTCTAGATGTAAGTCAACACAGTCTAGATGTAAGTTAACACAATAATGTTTTGTGTCACTGCTCCATTGAGATCTGTTTTTGCCCAATTTTCCTATTTTACCTGCCTATTTTGAAGGGTAATATCAGTCATTATCTTACCTCCTACTAAATTCTAGTCATTCCATTGGTCAATTGAGATCACGAGAAAACCCCCATAGATTCCGTATTGGATTACTAAAATCCTTATCTTGGCTTTACAAGAGTTACTTCCCTTACTTGACAGCCATATTATGCTTTTCTCTTACTTATAATTTATGCTTTAATTGGAGTTGAAATATAAACATTAATTAGGGAGGTAATTTATTCTGCTCTTATTGTAATATCAAGTTTACAAGAGTTAATTCCCTTGTTTCCCCATGGAAAGCCATACACGTAGAGGCCTATGATGCAAACATGCGTGTAATTACTTGAAATTAAAGGTAGTCAGTAAGATAAATTCGTTATGCAGTGCTTAGTGTCCCTAATATGGACTATACACTGCCAGCAAATATTCGGACTATACACTGCCAGCAAATATTCATATGGGACGAGGCAAAGCAAAGCCTCTTCCCATATGAATATTTGCTGGCAGTGTATTGTCTATATTAGGGACACTAAGCACTGCATAACTAATAGTATGAATATTTTAACCCTTTACCTGTTCAATATTCATGTAAGAAATGACGACACTTTACTTTCTAAAATGGCTATAATGTTCCACCTTCCACATTTCATTATAACTATTATGTCCATGAATATTCAGTAGGTACTGAAATTTGTAATATAGAACAGGGAAAGGGTAAATGGCATTAAAGGTGAGTTTTATGACAAATGCTAATTATAGTTTATGTGTATTCACAGGGCACAAGAGACATCCTCAGAAAACATGTAGAGGAGTTTGGTGACCTGATTAAGAAAGAGAATGACGTAGCACTGATCATAGATGGAAAGGTGAGTTGAACTGAAGTCACACAGGATAACACACTACTCAGCTCACACAGGATAACACACTACTCAGCTCACACAGGATAACACACTACTCAGCTCACACAGGATAACACACTACTCAGCTCAGGTTGAACCCTTTGAATATTGATTCTTCAAAGTGGAATGGTCCATCAATGTTTAACCCTTTCCTCCATAGGCTATTTTTAGACCCAACCTCTTTGAATAAATCTACTGAAAAGGAGCATTTACTAGAGAAAAGGAAAGTTTTAGAATTGTGTAGTTTGGAAACCATTATGATAAATAGAGCATTTACTCCATAGGAGCAAATGCTCTATTTATCACAATGGTTTCAAAAAGTGATTTTTACAGAGGCGTAGAAAGGCGTATTTATGGAGGAAAGGGTTAACCTTTACTCCATAAATACGCCTTTCTATGCATTTGCAGACAGAGAAGACCCAGATCAGACGGCTCCTATAGGAGCTATCTGATCAGGGTCTGCTCTGTTTGCTAGTGGAATTTGAAAGATCTGTTTCTTTACTCTCTAAAATGGCTACAATGTTCTACCTTCTATACTTCATTATAACTATTTCGTCCGTGAAAATTGAAGTTTGGAATAAACATAGAACAGGGAAAGGGTTAACACTTTTCACACTAAGCAATTGTCACCAGCAACTGTTGTCATATCAAAGTTATTTGATTTCTTCCATATCTCTCCAAACATTCAGCTAGAGTGTCAAACAGTTTGGATTGTGAGGTTTACAGTGTCAAACAGTTTGGATTGTGATGTTTTTCAAAGGCATCAAAAGACATCTCTTATCAGGTAAAGCCTTAACCTTTTACTCCATGAATATTTATGTAAGAAATAACATCATGAATATTAATTAGATTCATTTTTATAATAGAACAGGGACACAGTAAGTTTTTGTCAAGGCAGAAATGTAGAATCAAACAGAACAGACCCTGATCAGACAGCTCCAACAGGAGCCATCTTGTCTGGGTCTACTCTGTTTGCAGAGGTGTAGAAAGGCATATTTATGGAGGAAAGGGTTAATGGTTTTGAAAGTCCTGAAATGGCGGCATGAATTAACAAGTGCATAGTGTTAAGTTGATGTTGACCTTCCCCCGATAGTAATAGATCAAAGGGTTCCTGAGCCATTGATCAGGGTCTGCACTATTTTTCATACTGTCCATATCTTCAGTGATCAATTTTGATACCATTTTCTGTTTAATTATTCCCCGCTGAAATCATAGGATACAGTTTTGGGATTGTCCGTCCTTCTGTGTGTTCACCTGTGCATCCCGGACTCATATCTCGGAAACCATTTAGAGTTTTTAGCTCACCTGACACGAAGTGCCAAGGTGAGCTATTGTTATCGCCCTGTGTCCTTCGTTACGCGTCGTCAGTCATCCGTCGTCAACTTTTTTCTTAAAATGGCGTCTCCTCCTAAACTACTGGCTGGATTTTTACCAAACTTCGCAGGATTGTTCCTTGGGGCGACCTCTTCCAAAGTTGTTCAAAGAATTTGATTCCATGCAGAACTCTGGTTGCCATGGCAACTGATGTCCAAAAAGAAATAAAAACTTAAAAATCTTCTTGTCAAAAACTGTAAGGCCTAGGGGTACCAAATTTTGTGTGTAGAATCATCTAGTGGACCTCTATTTAGATTGTTCAAATTTTGTCCCTTGGGTTAATATTTGCCCAACCCTGAGGGTCACAAGTTTTACATTGGATTATATAGTAAAAACTTTAAAAATCTTCTTGTCTAAAACCAAAAAGCTTAGAGCTGTGATATTTGGTATGTAGCATCATCTTGTGGACCTCTACTAAGATTGTTCAAATTGAACCTTTGCAAAGATTGTTCAAATTATGCCCCTTGGGTCAAAGACGGCCACGCCCTGGGGGTCACATGTTTTACATAGGATTATATAGTAAAAAATCTTCTGGTCCGAAACCAAAAGGCCTAGTCTAACTGTGATATTTGTTTTCTAATTATCTAGTAGACCTCCTCAAAGACCAATCAAAGTTTGCCCCAGGGTAAAAGTGCCCCTGCCCTTTGGGTTGTCAGTTTACATAGTTATATAGTGAAATCTACAAACATCTTCTCTGAAACTAATATGGTCTGAGTTTTGATATAGAATACATAGCAAACCAGGTGAGCGATACAGGGCCATCATGACCCTCTTGTTCTATGAAACTTTGTTTAAATGTGAAGTAACATTAAGAAATGAGGTCCAACAGAACACAAGAGTTATAGCCCTTTATTTTGCCAAAAATATTAATGATTTTGACTGTCTGGAGTTATATCTCAGAAACAGTATGATGTTTTTCTATGAAACATTGGTTAAGTATCATAAGGAAATGTGGCCCTGCAAGTATAGCCAGCATTTTTCACTTTTAAAAGATTAACCCTTTACATGGCTACAACTCTCCACCTTCCATATTGCCAATTCAATTATGACTAATTTGTCCATGAATATTCATTAGGTATTGAAGTTTGGAATAAACAGGGAAAGGGTTAACCCTTACCCTGCTCTAAAATATTAGTTTTGCTCCATTTTGACTACTTTTGATTCTGTCATGCTTTTGACTGAGTGTCAAACAGATGGAATACAGATGAGACGTTGAGTTACTTGGTGTCTCATCTGGATCCAAGTCAATTTCCAAATGCGAGCCAGGTAATGGAGACGGCCTAAAATTGCGGTCTTGTACTTAGAATTTGTTTTATATCATCTTTGTTTTGAATTTTTATGAGTATTTTTACAGTCCCATTTTTAGCTCGTCTGTTTCGAAGAAAAGTCGAGCTATTGTGATCACTGGGTCATAGGCGTTGTTGTCGTTTGCATTGTCGTCTGCGCGCAAAAACTTCAATGTAGCTCATTACTCGAAAAGTATAAGAGGAAATTTTGGCTGGACAAGCACCAAATCCGACGAGCGTTGGCGCAGCACGCGGCTCTTGTTACTTTTATGTTATGCTTAACTTTTATGAAACTGACATATCACCTTTAGGAGTTTTCTATGACATCATACTTGTATGAACTTTTATTTTCTGTCCCTGATGCAGATTAGTCTAGACGTTATGATTAAATTCAGCTCTTTCCCTGTTGAATATTCAAACAAGAAATAATGACATCATAAATATTTGTTAGCTGAAGGTTTATTGTGGCATATGAATACACAGCATTTATTATGGTAGCAATAGAAACTGTTGAGTCAGATCTATTATAATTGCATAAGCAAACAGAGCAGACCCAGATCAGACGGCTCCAACAGAAGCCATCTGATCTGGGTCTACTCTGTTTGCAAAGGTGTGAAACAGCGTTTGTATGAGGGAAATGGTTGAATGTGATAATTTTGTCCCAAAAGGCTAAAATTTCTCAATTGTTGTATATATTCTCTGTTTCAAAGTTCATAGACATTCTGTTGGGAATTCTGTCAAATTGACAATGAAGTTATTGTTCTATGATGGGTCATGTCTAGAGTTTAACCCCTTCATTAACTAAATTTTCAAATGGACTATTCCAAAATTCAAACAGGTCAAGCTTACTAAGAATATTCAGGGATATTTTTAAGAAAAGTGTAACTTGACAAACATTGCAGACCCTGATAAGAGGGATCCTCTAGGAGCCCTCTCATCTGGGTCTACACTGTTTGCAAAAGGAATTAGTAACTTATTTTCCGCTCTGAAAGGGTTGAATTAAGTCTTTATGACATAATATTAGTGTATTATGCATTACCCTGGAAATGGCAGTTTCCATGCCAAGACCAGTCACATTAACCCTTTCCCTCATGAATATTCATGTAAAAAGTAATGACATCATGCATATTAATTAGATAACGTTTTATACTGACACATGGACACAGGAAACTCGTATGTTATTTTATTTCATAAGCAAACAGAGCAGACTCTGATCAGAGGACTCTTATGTTTGCAAAGGCATAGACAGGCGTATTGATGGAATAAAGGATTAACACTTTTACCCATGAATATTCGTGTAAGAAATAATGACATCATTAATATTAATTAAATTATTTTTATAATGGCATATGAACACAGGACATTTTTTATCAGTCACAATAGAATCAGATCTATACTATACCATAAGCAAACGGAGCAGAGTCTGATCAGATGGCTCCTGTAGGAGCCATCTGATCTTGATCTACCCTGGTTGCACCAGGTCAGGATCTGCTCGGTCTGCTTTTGAAATTATAATAGATGATGTCATTATTTCTGACATGAATATTCAACAGAGAAAGGATTAAGGAGCCACCAGTCAAAAATATTCTCAACTCTTTTTCCCAAAAGCTTTGGTTTAAAGAGGTTTTATTGTACTAAGACAACCCCCCCCCCCCCCCAAAAAAAAAAAACAAAAAAAAAACAAAACATACACACACACATACAAATGGGTTAATTCATATCATGGTTAACACCACCAATTAATCAATCCTATACCGATAATTCTTCATTTTCAGGAGATTAGATTTGCAAACTATTACGCGTTCAAATGATTTAACCCTTTCCTTCATACTGACACTTTTCAAACCTTTGCAAACATAGTAGGAGCCGTCTGATCAGGGTCTGCCCTGTTTGCTTATGAAATTACAATAAAAAAATCTGACCACAATTTCTACCAATACCATATACATGTAAATTCATGTGTACATAATGCCATTATAAAGATTCAGCGAATAAATATTCGTGATGCCATTAATTTCTAAAATGAACATTCAACAGGGAAACTGTTAAGAAACAGATACATGTGCAAATGATGTGGATATTGATAGGAATAAAAGATGTTGACACTTTATCAGGAACCACACTACCACTCCTCCTCCTCATTAACTGACTGCACTATTTGTAAGAGCAAGTTGAATGATTTATTATGCAGTCACTTCTTATATATTTGCCCATGTCTGTCTGTTTGTCAAACTTTTTATGTATTTCAGAGGCCCAGATAAGATGCGTAAATTTAAACATTTTTAAAACTAGCTCCTTTATTTCTCCACCAAACCCTATGTTGTGACCACTCTTTAGAATGGTCTCAAAGAGATGATTCTAAAGGGTGGTCACCACATAGGGTTTGATGGAGAAATGATGAGTTAAGTATTTGAATAAGCACCTTTTATCTATTGCTTTGATATTAACTTAACTTATTATCCTTAACTCTGTTTGTGAAGGTGTTAAAGGGCGTCTCTATGAGGTAAATGGTTCAGTAATGGAATTTTGTAGGATTCATCATTATGTGAAGTTGTGCAAGGTAGGGGTATGATCTGCACTCAGTCTAAAAAGATCTAAATTCTTCTTTACTTGAAGTCAGGTTTTAGAGGGGTTGTTATGCATGTAGTACTATTAATTTTACATTAGTAAATTTTTATCTTAGTATGACGGAAAAACGTATTTCCACTCTTATTATGGTAGGAAATTATATTTTCCCAATCTTATTATGATGAGAAATTATATTTTCCCACTCTTAATATGATGGAAAATCATATTTTCCTGCTCTTAGTGATTAAAATGATGCCATGGATGATATGGATAAAATGAAGTCTTGTGAGAATCCACACTGCTTGATTGACCCTCTGAGATTAGGAAAATGTCTAAGCCTCTCGTCAGGATCCAAACTGTATGAAATTTTGATCATATGATACAAAATGATACAAGGAAAGCTAATTTTGAAAACTGAAAAAGAAGTATTTTCAATGGAAGAGACTTTCCTCCGCAGGCTACAGGTTCATTGTTAATTACTTGGCATTTAACCCTTTCCTTTGTATAAACGCCTTTTCTTATTTTTGCAAACAGAGTAGACCCAGATGAGATAGCTCCTATTGGAGCCGTCTGATCAGAGTCTGCTCTTTGCTAATGGAATTTGATAGATCTGATTCTTTACTTTCTAAAATGGCTACAATGTTCCACCTCACATATTTTATTATAAATATTTTGTCCATGAATATTCAGTAGGTATTGAAATTTGGAATAAACATAGAACAGGGAAAGGGTTAAACAGTTGAATACAATTGCAAGGACTTTAAGCCTTCTGATCTACTTACTTTTAAGAAATTATTTACAGGGTGTCAAATGACTTGGATCCTGATGAGACATCAGGATCCAATCTGTTTGCAAATGCTAGTCCGGTCGTGCTAAGCAAGCAAAGAGTTAATATGTCTGATTAGCCCTTTACTCTATAGATACACCTTTGCAAAGTGTAGACCCAAATCGGATGCCCCCTGTAGGAGCCGTCTGACTAGGGTCTGGTCTGTTTGCATATAGAATTCTATACTTTCTGCCATGTCCAAAATTTCCTGTTTTCATGTGCCGTTATGAAAATTTATCTAATGAATATTCGTTATGTCATTATTTCGTGGAGTAAATATCATTTCTGTTTGTTGGTAGGGTGAAACCTGTCTTAAGGGGCTATCAAAAAGAGGTCTAATTACGAGTCTGTAAGGCAGGTAGAAGCTTAACGCTGGTCAAAGTAATGTAGAAAGCTCCCATGGGAGCTTTCTGCATTACTTTTACCCTGCATTAAGCAACCACCTGCTTTTTCGATAAATGAATGGCCGCTACTGTAGTGAGTTACAAAGAGACCTGCTTGCAGTGCTTATGCCACTGATGTTCTTTAATGAGCATAAAAGTTTTCTTTGATGTTTCATTTCATTTGTGTTAATTTTTTGCACCAAGATGTGTATGCTACTGCACTGGAATGGGGTTTATGTAACATATTGAATGCTCTGGACTGGTCCAAACTCAATTTACATTGACTGCATTTGGCAATGAGGTAGAATGAAAGCCCAGTGTGTTACATTAATTATACAGCCAAACAGACTTAACTCTAAATCATTGCTGAACTTTCAGACTGGAATAGTCCATCATTGTTTATTGGTAGAAAGGGTAATATCTGCGAGAGGATTTTGAATGACAAATAGTGCTGATCTTGATCAGAGGACTCCTGTTCTGGGTCTACACTGTTTGTAAATGAGTGCACTCACTTCCTGCATTCAGAGGGCTAACCCTTTCCCGAATGAACATTTATGCATGAACTGATCACTTTATGAATATATCTGAATTTTTAGTAGGATCAGCTCTGTATAATTCCATGAGCAAATAGATCCGACTCTGATCTGATCTGGGTCTACTCTGTTTACTAAGGCATTAAAAGGTGTAAAATGTTTCTGAAAGTTCAGTTTGATTGTGATGATTTACATTATTTGCTACTCCGTAATGACTTATTAATCTTTACAAACTGGTGGAGAATAGAAATAGATCCAATACTTTGGACAAATATTCCATAATGTAATAGTCATAAAATTAAAATGCTTTAAACTCCAGTAACTTCAGTCCTTTTTATACAATCCTATTCTGCAAACTTTGACACCCTGAAGCTGTCCATTAACCCTCTCCTTCATATAAACATGTTTTCACGCATTTGCAAACAGAGCAGACCCTGATCAGACGGCTCCTACAGGAGCCATGTACTCTGTTTGCAAAGGTGTAGAAAGGCAATGCCGCATATTTATGGACTAAAGGGTTTAACTTTTATCTCAAGCAGTTTTTACATGCTTCCAACTGTTTCATGAATTTGAAAGGCTGCTGACCAAGTGTCAGACAGCTTGGATCCCGATGAGTGACTCAGTGTCTCACCTGGGTCCAAGCTGGGTTAACCATATCCCTCATAGAAACAGTTTTTTTTATACCTTTTCAAACAGAGTACACCAAGATCAGACAGCTCCTGAATATTCAACAGGGAAAGGGTTAACCCTTTTCTCTGATTCTATAGTTTCTGCCATGGCAACAAAATTCTCGGATCATAAACCATTACAAAAAATTCAACACAATATTCACAATGTCATTATTTCTTACATGAATATGAAAGAAAGGGTTAAACCTTTCAGTGCAAGAAATGAGTCACTAATATTCTTTACAAACAGTGTAGACCCAGATGAGAGGATTCCTGGGGTAGCCTTCTCATCAGGGTCTGCAATGTTTATCATGGGACATATTTCTTTTAAAAATCTCTAAAGATTCATTGTAAGGTTTTACCTATTTGAATTTTGAAATAGTCCATTTGAAAATTTAGTGCTGAAAAGGTTAATATTATAATGCTGCACAAATTGTGTCTAGTCAAACACTATCAGCTAAAATATCAGACATGAGAAAGGTCAGTGTTAGCAGAATGATAATGTCATACTTTTATAGATGTGTCGGTTTTACAGAACTGCAAATTGGATAGGATTAAATGTCATTTTTTTGTGCATTACTGAAATAATGTTATTAAGAACTACCTGTCGGACTGACAGAAATCTACATAAAACAGAAAAAAGTTTAATGTTTTGGATGACGACTTTGTTTCAAAGGTCACTGCAATAGTATTGTCACTTTTAGTTCTGTATATGTTGAAAAGACGGCTGAAGCTTAGCTATACTAAACGCTTTAGTGCATCAGAGTAGAGCATAGAAACTTGCGTTATGTTGGATGGACCACATGAGGTTTACCGTACTTGATCTATTTACAGAGCCTTGAACACGCCCTAACGTGTGAATGCCATAAACGTTCACAGCACGCTGTAGGTCATCCAAAAGTGAGATTTTCTGCCAAGTATAAAGTATGCTATTTGTCTCCTGTTTGTAACCGCTAGCTTTGTTTGGGCCTTCTGATCCTATGGAATCATTAAGTCCTAGAAATAGAGGTGGCATAAATATGCATGAATTCAAATCTCATACGCATACCAAAAGTCTTGCAGTAAATGTTCTAAAATTTCAACATATACATAGTTGACATTTGGGTTATTCTTTGATTCATTCTTGTTATTTTTCAGTTTTTTACTCTTGACTGTTGTATTTTACTCTTTACAAATAGTTACTCACTCTCTGTATACATATGTACAGGAGCAAGGCATGATGGGAAGTGTTGGGAAATTCTAGAGCATTTATTTCACAGTACGATAAACCTCTTTCTGATATCGTAGCAGTATGTTTAGAAAGTTTGACGTGTCCTTTGCTGTATCAGGTATATTAGATGTTCGCTTCTACCTTACCTTTTACCTACATTGAAACAGAATAAAGTCTATATAATACAGAGCAGCAGATAAAGGTGCATACTCAAATACTGAAACCGTCCTTTCTCTACCAAACTCTATTTTGTGGCCACTCTTTAGAATCATCTTTTCGAGCAGATTCAAAAATGTGGTCACAACATAGGGTTTGGTGGAGAATTGAAAAAGTTATTCTTGAAAATGTTTTAATTTACGCATCTTATCTGGACCTCGGCTAAAAAATCATACTGTTTGTATCGTAATCATGTGTTTAGCAAGTGGATATCTGGTTTGGGTACAAACATTGTGATTAGTTGACTATGAAATAAATACAGAAAAAACACTCTACACCAGGCTATTAGTATAGACATTTAGATACAATTGAACCTGTCTTAAGCGGCCATTCATTTATTGAACATAGGAGTGTTAAAAAGCAGGTTGTTGCTTATTGCAGGGCAAACGTAATACAGAAATCCCCTATAGGAGCTTTCTGCGTTACCTTTGACCTGTGTTAAGCTACCACCTGCCTTACAGACCCATAATTAACCCTCTTTTTGGCCACTTCAGGCAAGTTCTACTGTATTGTTAGCCAGGTGGCTGCTTAATCCTTTACTCCATGGCTAGTCATGCCAAAAATAATGACATCATGAATATTAAATACTGATTTTTTATAACCACTATGAACAAGGGATACCATGACAGAAACTGTAGAATCAAATCTGTAATATTTTACAAGCAAACTGAGCAGACTCTGAACAGATGACTCCTACAGGAGCAGTCTGAATGTGGTCTACTCAGTTTGCAAGGCGTAAAAAGGTGTATTTATGGAGTAAAGGGTTAAGGTAGGATGAAAGTTATGCAAAAAGCTCCTCTGGAGTTTTCTGAATGACTTGCTTTAAGGTACCACCTTGTCTTAACCCTTACTCCATAAATATGCCATTCTATGCCTTTGCAAATCAGATCAGGGTCTGCTCTGTTTCCTTTTAAAATAATATAGGTAAGACTTTAAAATTTCTGCCTTAGCCAAACATTTCTGTGTTCATGTGTCATAAACTAATTAACATTCATGATGTCATTATTTCTTACATGAATATTCATGGTGTAAATGTTAAAAGACTGGCATTGGTTCTGATTTGAATGTCTGGTTTAGAGGAAGTTTACTGTATCTGATTATGTCTGTGTTTTTACAGGATTTATCCTTAACCCTTTACCCCATGAATATTCATGACATCATGAATGTATTTCGAGGGCTTGGTGCAAAACTATTCTAACTCCTTCACAAAGTGAAGGAGTTAAAATAGTTTTGCACCAAGCCCTCGATTTTGTTTTTGTTAATTAGCTTAATTGTTGTAATAGCACATGGACACAGAAATTGTTGGTCATGACAGAAACTGTAGAATCATTATCTATATAATATCATAAGCAAACAGAGCAGACCTTGATCAGACGGCTCCTAAGGGAGCCGTCTGATCTGGGTCTACTCTGTTTGCAAAGGCGTAGTTATGGAATAAAGGGTTGGGTATGGAATCAAATTTCCTCTCTCCAGTGATCTGTGAAGATACATGTGAAGTCAATTGTGTATTATTTTTAACCCTTTATGTGTGAGAACGGAGTATATAAGACCTGCATACAGTGTAGACCCAGATCAAAGGGCTCCTAAGGGAGGGAGGCCTTTGATCATGGTCCGCCCTGTTTTTCATACAAATCCTATTTTTCAGTGACAAATTTTGGTACAACTTTTTGTTTAATTAATATTCAGAAAAGGAGGAGCCGGTTTTCATTATTCATAAAATTAAGGATTATAAGAAACCAATGTTCTAGCAAATGGTGTAGACTCCATTATTTTCTGTTCAGGTAGGATGCTTTTGATGTCTGTTTTGAGGTCACATGACCTCATATATGTTGTTATACAAAGATGTTGTTGGATGAGAAATATGCATGTTTGGAAAAAGATGAACATTTTGTTTTGCCAATATTGGTTACCTCCCATAAACTATTACCAGATGTACGAAATAAAACTCTGAATGTTTATTCTACCCAATCCTATAGGTTGATACGCTGTTTCCATACGGGAAATGCACAAATATATCCGGAAGGCAGATATTTAACCCATTCCCTCATATTGATGTCTCTGTAAAAGTTACTTTTTGAAATTGTGGAGCAAATGCTCTATTCATCACAATGGCTTCAAAATTACTCAATTCTAAAATATTCCTTTTCTCTCGTAAATGCTCCTTTTGGCTAGGTTATGCAAAGAGGCTGGATCTAAAAATAGCCTAGGAGGGAATGGGTTAACATTCAGTACTGTATGGGTGGTTTTATGAGAGTCTATGTAAACAGTTTTGATCTAGCTTAACCCTTTACTCCATAAATACACCTTTCTATGCCTTTGCAAACAGAGTAGACCCAGATCAGATGCGCTCCTATAGGAGTCATCAGATTCTGATTAGGGTCTGCTATTTGCTTATAATATGATATAGATATGATTCTACAGTTTCTGCCATGGCCAAACTTCCTGTATCCATATATTATACCCAATAAATCTAACCCATTACCTCATAGGTTCGCCTTTTAACGCTTATTGTCAATGTTATTTATATGACTATTCATCAGGTAAAGAGTTAAATGCCACATTTCAACATATTATATGACCACGGTTTACACTGTCTGCAAGTGTCAAATTAGTTTTTCTTTTTTTTTTATTTGTGTACGACCATCTTAATTTCTATCATTACAACCCACCCCCCACCCCCCACCCCCCACCCTCCCAGCTACACATTTACATTAAACTCTTTGCATGCTAGCGGCGGATCTATGCAAACAGTTTGGATCCAGATCAGGCCCCACAAAATTCGGAGCCTGTCATCTGAAATCCTGACTGTTTGTCACTCAAGCTCATTTTCTGCAAACAAAAAATCAGAAAATTAATGGTTTTGAAAATGTTGCAGATGACTATTGAGCAGACGGCAAAATTACTTAGCATGCATAGAGTTAATTTCAAACAGAGGTTCCATTGAGATTTTAGTGGGTCTGAAGTTCAGATACTGTCATAGCCACTGTATTATGGATTCAAATTTTAACAGTAAAACCTCTTTGCAAGCAGCCACCCAAATGAAAGCTAATTCTGGTGTTTAACCCTTTCCCTCATAGGCTATTTTTAGGCCCAACCTCTTTGAATAATCTACCGAAAAGGAACATTTACTAGAGAAAAGGTCAGGGTCTACTCTGTTTGCAAATGGAATTTGATAGTTCTGTTTCTTTACTCTCTAAAATGGCTACAATGTTCCCGCTTCCATATTTCATTATAACTATTTTGTCCATGAATATTCAGTAGGTATTGAAATTTGGAATAAACATAGAACAGGGGGGAAAATTCAATGGTTTATCATTGTATAGTACACTCTGTTTAATAGGGTGAAATTTACTAAAAATGGTTTTGTAATGGCAGACTGTCCAGACACTTATCAGGGACCTCAGAGGCCATATGATCTGGATCTACACTTTTTGCAAATGCCATTTAAGCCTTAGGTAAAGGGTTAAACAATGATAGACCAATTCACTTTGAAAATTGTCTATCGCAGTAATCTGTTTCTGTTTTATCAGCCATTTTACTTTGTCGTTACATTACGCACATTTATCGGTAATCGAAAATGATGACTTTTAGTGATTATAGACTGCATGCATTAGTCAGAACTACAGATAAAGGTGCATACCGAAATACTTAAATTGTCATTTCTCTACCAAACCCTATACAATGACCACTCTTTAGAATCATCTCTTCAAGACGATTCTAAAGAGTGGTCACAGTATAAGGTTTGGTGGAGAAATAAAGGAGCTATTCTTGAAAATATTTAGATTTATGCATCTTATCTGGAGCTCTTATTAGCAAAACAATGGATAGATGAACATTATTTACAGGTATCAGAGTTTTTTATGCCTCTAGATCTGGAGGCAGGAGATTAATGTTTCACACACTGAGTAATTGTCTTCTGCTTATATTGTCATCTGCTGCAATTCTGAAGGTTATATTTGATCTTCTCTTCAAAAAAGCACTCAGAATATCATGATGAGACACCAAGTTACTAGATGTCTCATCTGGATCCAAAGTTTATGTATACGTTACTTACCATAATTCACAACTTCAGTGAAAAGAGTCATAGGCATATTGTTCTTGCTTATCCCATTACCTCATAGGCTATTTTTAGACCCAACCTATTTGAATGAATCGACCAAAAAGGAGCTTTTACTTGAGAAAAGTTTATTAGAGAGAATTGTGTGGTTTTGAAAGCATTTGCTCCTATGGAGCATATGCTATATTTATCACAAAGGTTCCATAAAGTTACTTTTGCAGAGGCGTCAAAAGCCGTCAATATCAGGGAATGGGTTATATATCTAAAAGTATTTGCCTCCACCCTATATACATTTAATGACAATAAGATTAGATTGCATTTGAGTTTGTGTCCTAGGTCAGCGTTGGGTTTGGCCGTCTGTGTCATAGATCAGCTTTAAGTTTGGCCATCTTTGTCCTAGACCAGTATTAAGTTTGGCTGTCTGTGTCCTAAGTCATTAGGTTTGGCCATCTTTGTTCTAGGTTAGCATTAGGTTTGGCTGTCTCATGTCCTTAGTCAGCATAAGGTTTGACCATCTTTGTTTTAGGTCAGCGTTATGTTGGGCAATCTGTGTCCTAGGTCAGTGTAAAGTTTTGCCATCTTTGTCTTATGTCAGTTTTTGGTTGGGCAATCTGTGTCCTAGGTCAGCATAAGGTTTGGTCATCTTTGTCTTAGGTCAGCATTAGGTTTTGCAATCTGTGTCCTAGTTAAGCCTATGGTTTGGTCATCTTTTCCACAGGTTAGTGTTAGGTTGAGCAATCTGTGTTCTAGGTCAGCATAAAGTTTGGTCATCTTTGTCCAGGACCAGCACTAAGATTATCTGTCTGTGTCCTAAGTCAGCATTAGGCTTGGCCATCTTTGTTCTAGGTCAGCATTAGGTTTGGCTGTCTGATGTCCTTAGTCAGCATTAGGTTTGGCCATCTTTGTTTTAGGTCATCATTAGGTTTGGCTATCTAATGTCCTAGGTCAGCTTTAATTGGACCATCTATGTCCTAGGTCAGCAGTAGGTTTAGCCGTCTGTGTCATAGGTCAGCATAAGGTTTGGCCATCTGTGTTCTGTGCCTGTTTTAGGTCAGGCCATTATGTCCTAAGCCAGCATTTGGTTGCACCATTTGTGTCTTAGGCCAGCATTAGGCTTGATCGTTTGTGTCCTAGGCATGCATTAGGTTTGGTCATCTGTGTCCTTGGCTAGCATTAGGTTTGGCCATCTGTGTCCTAGGCATGCATTAGGTTTGGCCATCTGTGTCCTAGGCATGCATTAGGTTTGGCCATCTGTGTCCTAGGCATGCATTAGGTTTGGCCATCTGTGTCCTTGGCCAGCATTAGGTTTGGCTGTCTGCGGCCAAGGTCAGCTTTAGGTTCTGCTATCTATGTACTGGGTTAGCGTTAGGTTTGTTAATCTTTTTCCTATGTCATTGTTAGCTTTGGCCGTCTGTCAGTGTTAGGATGGGACTTCTGTGTCCTAGAATAGCATTAGATTATGCCAATGGTGTCTTAGGCCAGCATTAGGATTGAACCATCTGTGTTCTAGGTCAGCATTAGGTTTGGCCGTCTGTGTGCTCCATCAGCTTTAGGTTTGTTCATCTTTTGCCTAGGTCAATGTTAGCTTTGTCCATCTGTGTTGGCATTATGTTTGCCATCCCTTAGTTAGCATTAGGTTGGGCCATCTGTGCCATCAGTGTCAGTATAGATATGGGCCATATGTGTTTGTATTATGTTGGGCCATCTGTGTCAGCAATTATTATGTCTCCCCCATTTATAATGGGGAGACATATTGTTTTTGGTCGAGTTATCTGTCTGTCCGTCCGTCTGTCTGTCTGTCACACTCGTGTACGCTCCATATCTCTCACAAATATGGGAGGATTTCAAAATGCTTTGGCACAAATATTCGACAAGACGGTGTGCAGAGCGTTCGATTCAGGCACGTTGGTCAAAGGTCAAGGTCACAGTTCAAGGTCAAATGTTTTTAGCCACACCCTTTCGTGTCTGCTCCATATCTCTTAAACCCTTGGAAGGATTTCAAAATGCTGTGGCACAAATGTTCTCCATAACAAGGTGATATGCAGACAGCAGGATTCAAGCACAATCTTCAAAGATCAAGGTCACAATTCAAGGTCAAATATTTAGCCTCAATTTTCATGTCTACTACACATGTGTATATCCCTTGGAAATATTCCAAAATGCTGTCTCACAAATGTTTTCCTTAACCCTTTCCATGTTCTGTGTTTATTTCAAATTTTAATACCTACTGAATATACATGGACAAAAAAGTTATAATGAAATATGGAAGGTGGAACATTGTAGCCCTTTTAGAAAGAAAAGAAACAGATCTATCAAATTCCATTAGCAAACAGAGCAGACCCTGATCAGACGGCTCCTCTAGGAGCCGTCTGACCTGGGTCTTCTCTGTTTGCAGGTGCGTTAAAACACGTTTATATCAGGGAAAGGGTTAACAAGCCAATGTGCAGACAGCAGGATTCAGGCACATGGGTCGAAGGTCAGGGTCACAATTCAAGGTCATGGTCACAATTCAAGATCAATTATTCACACTTTCTTGTCCTGAAGATAACTTCTACATGGCTAATGCCAATCAATTGAAACTTCATAGATTGACAGAGCATGATGAGAGGAAGTGTCATGTACAAGGGCCATAACTCTGGCTTCAATACTTTTGAATTTATTGCCCTTTGTTTAAAAAAATTGTCCTATCAATAACTCCTGCTCTTCTAGTGCTATTGGAATGACATTTCATGTATGGAAAGAGCATGATGGAAGGAAGTGTTATGCATCAGTATCATAACTCTGGCTTCAATAACATTGGAGCTATTGTCTCCCATTTTCTGCAGAGTTATGGGACTTTGAATTTTTTACATGGAAATTTTGTCCGCAGGGTTTCTCCAAAACCTTTAATTTGATATTCATTAAATTCCTTAGGATTGATTAGTTATTAATAGTATCATACCTAGTTGTGCATATCTAATTCCTGTTCCAGTTTGACGATTTTCTGCAGAGTTATGGGACTTTGAAAGTTTTACATGGAAAATTTTGTCCCTGGGGTCTCCCAAAAATCTTTTATTGGATTTTCATGAAACTTCATAGGATTGATCAGCGCCATGCCTAGTTGTGCATAATTTATACCTTTTCCGGTTCGATGATCAGAGTTATGGGACTTTGGAAAATTTTGTCCAAGCGCTGGGGGAGACATCAGTTTTTGTATCAAAAACATCTCTAGTTTGGGTCATCTTTGTCAGCATTAGGTTTGGCCATTTGTCCTAGACCAGCATTAGTGTAGGCCAGCACTAGAATGGGCCATCTGTGTCAGCATTATGTTGGGCCATCTGTGTTCCTGGTCAAATACCAGACATTGTCTTGTTCACTGAAGTAGAAAGCCAGGTAACAGTAGAAATATATTTTTTCTCTTTTCAGACTCTGAAGTATGCCTTAACCTGCGATTGTAGGCAAGATTTCCTGGATATAGCTGTATCATGTAAAGCTGTCATATGCTGCAGGTAGGACTAGCAGGATGAAATGTTTGTTATCTTTACCCAAACATTGATAGTTGAGCAAGATCAGACAACATATCGTCTTTTTTACCCCCCACCCCCACCCACCCCAATCATAAGGGGGGCATAAGGTTTTTACTCTGTCTGTCTGTTACATGTGCAACATATGGTAGCAAACATTTTTAGGGGTGAGTTATTAAGGTCAAGGTCATACATCAAGGTTAAAAGTCAAATTATGGGTCAAAATTAGATTGGTGATAATTTTTTCACCATTCAACATACATACTTCAAACTTGGCATGCATTCAACTTATGCATGCAAACAGATTTAGGTGTGACTTATTAAGGTCAAGGTCATACATGAAGGTCAAAGGTCATATCGGGGACATAGTGTTTCACAAACACATCCTGTTAATCTGGCTGTAGATTTTGCAAGCAATATCTTACAACACTTGGTCACAACAGACTATAGCTATAACCAATTTTAGTCCCAGTTAGCCCTTTACTCCATGAGTATTCATACCATAATTATTGACTGAATGCAATTTTTTTACCGTGGCAGAAACTAGAAATAGATCTTATTTCAAAAGCAAACAGAGCAGACCCTGATCAGCCATCTTATCTTGGTCTGCTCTGTTTATAAATATGCCAAAATGCACCTCTATGGAGTAAAGGGTGTAAAAATGGAAACAGGATCTTCTGGTTGAATAAATTTACCACCAAGTTTTCAAATATTGCCATACAAACCCCTATCTTAACCCTTTCCCTGTTCTATTCCAAATTTCAATACCTACTTAATATGCATGGACAAAATAGTTGTTATAAGTATGGAAGGTGGATCATTGTAGTCATTTCAAAAAGTAAAGAAACAGATCTATCAAGTTCTATAAGCAAACAGTGCAGACCCTATAGGAGCCGTCTGATCTGGGTCTACTCTGTTTGCAAATGCGTTAAAACACGTTCATATGAGGGAAAGGGTTAAGACACTTGATCCAAACAAAGCGTAGCTGTAAACAATCCTGCACTCAGTTTGAATTGAACCCTGGTCTCCCACATGGATAACCAATGATCCTATCCCTGAGTTAAAGTACAGATTCACTGACACAGTTGTCAGATATTTGAAGTACTACCAAAGCTTAATACTGTTGGTTTCCACTTTATGTATATATGGTGCTGTGGAATTACCTCCTTGCCCTTATCAAAGACCACATTACAAACAGAGTTATGTTGTTATACCTCCGCAAACTTGGAATCTCCTATAGCAGCCATCTGATCAGAGTTTACTTGGTTTTGCAGAGGCATAAAAAGCGTTTTTATAGCATAAAGGGTTAAATGGCAATTTAGAATAAAAGCTTGATGAAGTATGTAGTTTTCCAAAGACACTTTTGATAGGCGTGTTATTGATTGGTAATAGATATCGTGTCTTTATAGTTCAGAATCATTTCACAGAGCAAGTTGAAACCTAAATATGAGAATATATACGTTTATTTCAGGGTGTCACCACTACAAAAGGCAGAGTTGGTAGATCTTGTTAAGAAGACGTGCAAGGCTATAACTCTAGCTATTGGTGATGGTGCCAACGATGTTGGCATGATACAAGCAGCACATGTCGGGGTTGGCATCAGTGGGGTGGAGGGGCTGCAGGCTGCATGTGCATCAGATTATGCCATTGCTCAGGTAGGCATGACTACATCTTTCTGTCAGTAATCAGCTGATCTCTTTGCAGAGTTTGGTCCTTGATGTGTTGAAGAGTGATAAGAGATGCAGATTACATGTTTCTGTTGTTATATCAGGGTCTACACTGTTTGCACAAGCATTTAACCCATTCCCTTATATTGACGCCTCTGTAAAAGTCACTTTTAAAACCATTGTGATAAATAGAGCATTTGTTCCATACTATCCTATTCTAAAAATTTTCCTTTTTCCCAGTAAATGCTCCTTTTTGGTAGATATATTCAAAAGACATATTTGGTCTTAAAACAGCCTATGAGAGAATGGGTTAACCCTTTCCCTGTAGCATTGGAAAATGGTGTAGAAATGCTCACAGAGGAGCCCTCTGATCAAGGCCTGCACTGTTTGCCATTTAACCCATTCCCTCATGGGCTATTTTTATACCCAACCTCTTTGAATAAATCAACCAAAAATGAGCATTAACTAAAGAAAAGGAAAATTTTAGAATTTTGTAGTTTGAAACAATTGTGATAAATAGAGCATTTGCTCTTATAGGAGCAAATGCTCTATTTATCACAATGGTTTCAACAGGTGACCTTTGCAGAGGCGTCAAAAGGCGTCAGTATGAGGGAATGGGTTAACCCTTTCCCTCATATAAAAATGTTTTCACGCATTTGCAAATAGAGTAGACCCAGATCAGATGGCTCCTAGAGGAGTCGTCTGATCAGGGTCTGCACTGTTTGCTAATAGAACTTGATAGATCTCTGTCTTTGCTTTCTAAAATGTCTACAATGTTCCACCTTCCATATTTCTTTTATAGCTATTTTGTTAATGAATATTCAGTAGGTATTGAAATTTGGCCTAAATACAGAACAAGGAAAGGGGTAAAAAAGATATTTCAGCATAAAATACCCAAAAGTAAATAATGTTGATCAAACAGGTCCAAGCCTATGATGAATATCCAAGGCTATTTCAACCTTCTACCTGTTCAATATTCATGTAGAAATAAATGACATCATGAATATTTATAGGTGAATTTTTAGCTCACCTGAGCAAAGCTCTGTGTGAGCTTTTGGGAGGTCACAAGGTCAAATAGTAGGAAAAGACTAAATATAGTAAATATACTAAAAATAGTAGTGTGAACACTCTAGAGGCCACATTTTTAGCCAAATCTTCATGAAACTTTATCAGAATGATAGTTTTGATAAAATCTCTGACGAGTTTGAAAGTGTGTTGGGTTAAAAATTAGGTCACTAGGTTAAATAGTAGGAAAATCTTGTGAACACTCTAGAGGTCACATTTTAAGACCAATCTTCATGAAACTTGGTCAGAATGATTGTCTTAATAATATCTCGGATGAGTTCAAAAGTCGGTCATGTTGGGTCATCTTCGTCACTAGGTCAAATAATAGAAAAACCTTGTGAACACTCTAGTAGTCACAATTTTTGTCCAATCTTCATGAAAATTAGAATGATTGCCTTGATAAAATCTCAAAGAAGTTTGAAAGTGGGTCATGTGGGATCAAAAACTAGGTCAAATAGTAGGAAAATCTTGTGAACAGTCTAGAGGCCACATTTTTAGCCCAATCTTCATGAAACTTGGTCAGAATGATTAGTAATAACTCTTAGTAATATCTCGGAAGAGTTTGAAAGTGGGTCTCAATTTTTGTCCAATATTCATGAAATTTAGTATGAATGAATGAATGTATTGATTAAATCTTGGACAAGTTTGAAAGTGGGTCATGTGGGTTCAAAAACTAGGTCACTAGGTCATATAGTAGGAAAACCTTGTTAACACTCTACAGGTCACATTTTAGTTAAATCTTTATGAAATCTTGTTCTCCAGAACCACTGCTCATGATCCACTATCAACATTGTTCAAATATTGTCCCTCAGGTCAATATTGGCCCCATCCTGGGGCTACCCAGCTATAATCTTAAATCTATGGTAATCAGGTGAACGATTAAGGGCCATCTTGTTATAAGTAAAAAATTTAAGGGAATATTAAAAAAAATTTGCTTTGACAAAAACTGTAGAATCACATCTACATCATGTTGTAAGCAAACAAAGCAGATCCTTATAGTATGCTCCTAAAGTAGCTGTCTGATCTGGGTTTACTCTGTTTGCAAAAGTATGAAAAACAGCCCTCATATAAAGGAAGGGTCAACGTAACATGATAAACACTGCTGACCCTAATGAGAAGACTCTTCTGATAGTAGTACAGTTGTAGCAGAATTGTAACTTGGGTACTTACTGATGTTTATGATTTCAGTTTCAGTTTTTGAACAAGTTGTTACTGGTACATGGTGCGTGGAGCTACAGTCGCCTGTGCAAACTGATCCTGTATTCCTTCTACAAGAACATCTGTCTCTACGTAATAGAGGTACGGACATTATAGAAAAAAAGCTGCTCAACTTTCATCACTATCACCAGTGATTCATTTTGGTGTGTGTCCTGCATAAAATACGCAAAGAATTTTATCAGGACCCACTGAACATCAACATGTGAGTCCTCAGGACGCATTGCAAAATAAATCGCTAAAAAGCATTCCTTCAAATTAAAAGTCATTTTAACATCAATGCTGGGTCAGGCATTTTTTCGTCTGGATCATCTAGCCGTTTATCTGATCCGACTTCGATAATGAGCGGCTGATTGATCGAGACTAGATCGATGGTAAAAACTACTAAGACATCGGTAGTCTCAACCAATCACTGCTCTTGCTTCTCGATGTAAAAGCCCGAATGAAGGTCACCTCTGACATTGTCAACAAGTTTTCATGCCACCAAAAAAGAAACCGAAAATAGACCTAAATAACTATCAAAAGACATTGACAGGATTTTTTTTATAAAATACAGAGCCCTAGCAAGAGCACAGTATTGAATCTGAGGTCGGGGAAGAGAAAATAACTAATAGTAGTAATGCAAAATAGCCTGAAAAAAGTGAATGTGAAGTTCTGTAACAAACTACGACTGCGGCCTGTGCACATTTACAGTGTTAATTTCGAGGATAATGCAGAAGCTACTGATTGAAACTTGAGTTCATCTCGTCTTAAAATGATAGTCATAATAGGTCATTGTTAGAAGTGTTACTGTTTTATTACACTTTGTTTCATACTATTTGATCAAAACTTTCTGTGACAACGCAGTAAATACAGACTTTTTAGCTCACCTGAGCCAAAGGCTCAAGGTGAGCTATTGTGACCGCCTGTCGTCCGTCGTCCGTCTGTCCGTCTGTCCGTCTGTCCGTCTGTCCGTCCGTCTGTCCGTTCACTTTTATTTCAAATGACTTCTTCTCCTAAACCACTGGGAGGATTTCAACCAAATTTCACAGAAATGTACCTTAGGATGTCCTCTATCAGTTTTGTTAAAATCATGACCCCCGGGCAAAAAATGGCCCCGCCCCACTACTTTTACAGGTTTTTTTTTTAAATCTTTAAAAATCTTCTTCTCTGAAACCACAATTTCTAGAGCTTTGATATTTGGTATATAGCATCATCTAATGGTCCTTTACCAAGTTTGTTAAAATGATGGCCCCCGGGCCAAAAATGGCCCTGCCCTGGGGCTTGTAGTTTTTACATAGACTTATATAGGGAAACCTTTAAAAATCTTTTTGTCTGAAACCACATAATCTAGAGCTAAGATATTTGGTATGAAGCATCACCTAATATACCACTACCAGGTGTGTTCAAATAATGACCCCTGGGCCATAAATGGTCTCACCCTGGGGTTTTATGCTACTTAACATCAGAATCTGTAACACTTAAAAGGTAATTTCCTCACAGTTATTTCCCTTGTCCCATCAGCATAGCCATAAGGGACAAAGGGAGATAACTGCATTGGAGTGCTAGTGTCATTCTATTTATAACTATTTATAATAAAATGTTGAAGGTGAATCAGTGTAGCTGTTTTAGAAGGCATAGAAACATCTATCAAATTCCATTAGCAAATAACAGACCTTGATCCTATAGGAGCCACCTTATCTGGGTCTACTCTGTTTGCAGATGCATGAAAACAAGTTTATATGAGAGAAATTAAGGGTTAAATAAACAACTCCAGATCTGCAGACCAGCAGCAGTTCAAAGGTTACAGCTGCTGGGCAGTAAAATCTCTCCAGGTCAATGCATGACTCTTAACTCTTTGCATGCTAGTGGTGAAACTGTGATTACCTATGCAAACAGTTTGGATCCAGATGAGAGGCCGCATACTGCG
Organism: Azorinus chamasolen; assembly: GCA_963576725.1. Taxonomy (NCBI): domain Eukaryota; kingdom Metazoa; phylum Mollusca; class Bivalvia; order Cardiida; family Solecurtidae; genus Azorinus; species Azorinus chamasolen. Next base: position 59,295,085 of record OY755242.1, read on the forward strand.
GCGTCTCATCAGGATCCAAACTGTTTGTCATCTTAACCATATTTTTGCAAAAAAATGAAAGTAAGTTTATTTTAAGAATTGAAGCAGATGACAATAACCTTTTGTTGCAGAGGAAACATTAAAGGCATTTTGACCTATTAACCCCAGTGTGTAGTGTGAGTGATGTTACATGGTGTCTTCCAATGTCTCTCAAATTAGATGTGAGAGATATAGGAAAGTAACAATTCAGGCAATCAAGGAAAATGATCACCATCTAGACTTTTGATCTGGGTCCAAACCCAACTGATGTAAGTCATGGTAATGTTTAAGAAAACTGTGAAAACATGATTATGCAATGGCCCAACTGATATAAGTCATGGTACATGTAATTCTTAAGAAAACATGATAATCCCCCCCCCCCCCCCAACAATGATAGGTGTTAAACTTACTACTGTGGATTAAGTCTGCTGCCCCATAAAGCATCTTAAATATAACTTTTTTTTAATAAAATTTGATGACAACACATTAAAAAGTTCTAAAATGTCTGAATCTTGTATGATATTAATGAAATAACTGAGTAAATATAACTTCATTATAATAGTAGACGTAACTCTTCTCAATTTCAATTGTTAAAAATACTAATGACCCGTTTAATTGAATTATCATCAGATATTCACACCTAGAGCTAGAATTATTTCTAAACACCTATTAACCCTTAACCTGTTTGCTTTGACAAAAATTGATCTGGGACTACTCTTGTTTGCTAATGCTTAAAATGCTTCTTGTTATTACCATAAATAGAAGTTTTAGCTTTGAAAAAAACTGTAAAATCAAATCTATATCTTGTCAAATGTAAAAAGAGCAGACCCTGATCAGACAGCTTCTGTAGCAGCCGTCTGATTAAGTCTACTCTTATTTTTAATGTGTAAAACACATTATTTCTCTGAAGAGAAGTTTTTGCTTTGACAAAAACTGTAGAATCCGATCTATATTGTGTCAAAAGAAACAGAGAAGATCCAGATCAGACAGCTTCCGTAGGAGTCGTCTGATCTGAGTCTACTCTGTTTGCTAATGCATAAAAACAGCTTTATATGAGGGAAAGGGTTAAACGATTTTTAAAGATATTCTTATTGGTCATTTCACACAAAAACTGGCATTATGTACTGCCTAGCACTCTATTTGCCTATATACCTGGGTCAAGGTATAATTGCATAGCTTTATTGAAGTCATTTGAATTTCTCAAAGACCAGTTTTAGGCATTTTGAGCTAAGGCAAAAATGGCACAAGTTGTAAACAGTTTAGATCTTGGTCAACCAGTCACTTGGTATTAGTTCTGAATTCAGTTCAAGTTTATTCAGCAGTTAAAGGGTGAAAGCAGTGCACTAAGCTTATTTCATCTGCTAGAAATGTTGTCCACTGAAAAATTAACATGTCAATATACATGTATTACTGTAACTCAGGTGAGCGATATAGGGCCAATGGCCCTCTTGTTTTAGCTCACCAGAGCACAAAGTGCTCAAGGTGAGCTATTGTGATACCCCTGTGTCCGTCGTCCGTCTGTCCGTCTGTCCGTCAACAATTTCAAACGACTTCTTCTCTGAAACCGACTGCCCAATTGTAACCAAACTTGGTCAGATACATACTGTGGGTGGGTGCTTCAAAAGTTGTTAAAAGATAGTGGGCGGGGCCATCTGTCTGGTTGCCATGGCAACTGTACGCAATATCTAGAAAAATCTTCTTCTCCAGAATGACTGGTCCGATTTGAATATAGTTTTCACCAAAATGTTTCTCAGTTGATAGACTTTAAAAGTTGTTAAAAGAATTTTGATCCGGCAAAAAACATGGCCGCCAGAGGGCGTGGTCATTTTTTCCATATATGGTAATATATGAAAATCTTTAAAAATCTTCTCTCTGAAACTGTAAGGCCTAGACCTTTGATATTTGGTATGTAGCATGATCTTATGGTCCTCTAAAAAGATTGTTCAAATTAAGACCCCCGGGCCAAAAATGGCCCCGCCCAAGGGCTTATCAGTTTTTCATAGGAAAATCTTTAAAAATCTTCTTCTCTGAAACTGTAAGGCCTAGACCTTTGATATTTGATATGTAGCATGATCTTATGGTCCTCTACAAAGATTGTTCAAATTATGACCCCTGGGCCAAAAATGGCCCCGCCCAATGGCTTATCAGTTTTTCATAGGAAAATCTTTAAAAATCTTCTTCTCTGAAACCATATGTCCTAGACCATTGATATTTGGTATGTAGCATGATCTTATGGTCCTCTACAAATATTGTTCAAATTATGACCCCCGGGCCAAAAATGGCCCCGCCCAAGGGCTTATCAGTTTTTCATAGGAAAATCTTTAAAAATCTTCTTCTCTGAAACTGTAAGGCTTAGAACTTTGATATTTGGTATGTAGCATGATCTTATGGTCCTCTACAAAAATTGTTCAAATTATGACCCCGGGGTCAAAAATGGCCCCGCCCGAGGGCTTATCAGTTTTTCATAGGAAAATCTTTAAAAATCTTCTTCTCTGAAACTGTAAGGCCTAAACCTTTGATATTTGGTATGTAGCATGATCTTGTGGTCCTCTACAAATATTGTTCAAATTATGACCCCCGGGCCAAAAATGCCAAGGGCTTATCAGTTTTTCATAGGAAAATCTTTAAAAATCTTCTTCTCTGAAACTGTAAGGCCTAAACCTTTGATATTTGGTATGTAGCATGATCTTATGGTCCTCTACAAAGATTGTTCAAATTATGACCTCCGGGCCAAAAATGGCCCTGCCTAAGGGCTTATCAGTTTTCACAGGAAAATATTTAAAAATCTTCTTCTCTAAAACTGTAAGGCCTAGACCTTTGATATTTGGTATGTAGCATGATCTTATGGTCCTCTACAAATATTGTTCAAATAAAGAGCACTGGGCCAAAAATGACCCCACCCAAGGGCATATTAGTTTTTCATTGGAAAATCTTTAAAACTCTACTGAAACTGTAAGGCCTAGACCTTTGATATTTGGTATGTAACATGATCTAATGGTCCTCTACAAATATGTAGCTGTGGCTTGTGGTCCTCTGCCAAGAATGTTTAACTTACGACCCTGACCACTGGGCGAAACTTGGCCCTGCCTCAGGGCTTATCAGTTTTTCATGGGGAAAATATAAATATTATTTTTCTCTGAAACCATAAGGCTTAGACCTTTAATTAATGGCATATTGCTTTGTCTTGTGGTTCTCTACCAAGGGTGTACACATGATTTCTTGTGGTCAAAAATGGCCGCCGCCCCTGGGATTATATCTGGTGAGCGCTTTAGGGCCTCATGGCCCTCTTGTTTAACTTTTTTATTTCGTTGTACTGTGACTCATTCATTTGGTTTGGGACTCATTGTTTCAAAATATGTGAGTCCCAAGGACCCATAATGTCAGATTTCAAAATGAATCACTGCTATCACTATAATTTGTGATAAATTCTGAAGGGAGGTGATCCCCTGAGAGCAAAAATTGCAACACAAAAAGAGAAAACTGCAGACTCGGTTTTATTGAGTCTGTTCATGAACAGTAATTGAAAGTGCAACACTGCTCACGCCCCCTAGCACCGGCTTAAGCGGTATTTAATTTTCAGAACAAGAAGTACTGAAATTCATGATCTCGCAGGATCAGAAGGTATAACAACACTGAGAATGAAGTACGGGGCGACGTTTTACGGCCGCCACACAAGCACTTAACACCTGCTGTTGTGAAGATTATAAATTCTGAAGGGAGGTGATCCCCTGAGAGCAAAAATTGCAACACAAAAAGAGAAAACTGCAGACTCGGTTTTATTGAGTCTGTTCATGAACAGTAATTGAAAGTGCAACACTGCTCACGCCCCCTAGCACCGGCTTAAGCGGTATTCAATTTTCAGAACAAGAAGTACTGAAATTCATGATCTTAAGCAAACGGTTTGGATCTAGATGACATGCTTAGTAATTCAGAGAAAAATGCACTTTAGAATATTTGCAGATCATAATTACAGGTCAAAGGTCAAATTACGGGTCAAATTTAGATAATTTTGTCACTATTCAACGTACATACTCAAACTCTGCATGCATGTGCAATTTATGGAGGTGAACATTTTTAGGAGTGATTTATTATTAAGGTCAAGGTCATACATCAAGGTCAAAAGTCAAATTACAGGTCAAATTTAGATTGGCGATAATTTTGTTGTCATTCAACATACATCCTTCAAACTTGGCATGCATGTGCAACTTTTGGAGGCGACCATTTTTAGGGGTGACTTATTAAGGTCAAGGTCATCTATGGGGGGGCATAGCTTTTCACAAACACATTTTGTTACTCCATTAATACGCCTTTGAACACCTTTGCAAACAGAGTAGACTCTCCTGTTGGAGTCATCTGGTCAGAGTATGGTCTGTTTGCTAATGAAATAATATAGATATGATTCTACAGTTTCTGCCCTAGCTAAACATTCCTGTTTTCATTTGCTATTATGAAAACAATCAGCTGAATGATACTCATAATGTCATTAATTCTTATATAAATATTTATGGAGTAATGGGTTAAAAATCAACTTAAAATGTTTAGTAAGAAGGCACTAAAATGCAGCAGTTTTAGGACAATAATGATCATTAAAATCATGATGTTGTTATGATTTGCTTAGATGTTCCATTTTCACATGATATGTGTTTGAAATTGCTTAATTTACTATTAATTCATCATCTTTATTTTTCAGAAAATGGCAGATATTTTAGCAGATACTTTCATGAAACTTTGATTAGTGACGGTACATGTAAATCCTTTACTCCACAGATACACCATTAACATCTTTGCAAACAGAGTAGACCCAGATCATCAGATAGCTCATGTAGGAGCCGTCTGATCAGGGTCTGCTCTGTTTGCTTATGGTATGATATAGGTTTAATTCTACAGTTTCTGTCATGGCTAGAACTTCCTGCATTCATATACCATTATCAAAATTAATCTAGATAATATTTGTGATGTTCTTATTTCTTATATGAATATTCATGGAGTAACGGGTTAGTGTAATGCAATAAAAAGCAATGCATTTGTTGGTGCGTAACAAACTAGATCCTGATCCGAGGAAGCTGATCTAAGTGTACACTGTTTGTAAATGTCTGATCATGTTGCTTCAATCATCAGTTGAGATTGAGTAGGCTGTCTCGATGTATTTGTGTGTATTGAGTCACCCATAGGTTTAACTCTTTACTCCATGAATACGTCAGTTCTGTATCTTAATCCTTTCCCTGTTGCATATTTATGATATAATAATGATGTCATGAATATTAATTAGATTATTTTTTTATAATGGCATATGAGCACATGCCGATTTGGCTCATGCAGAAGCTGTACAATCAAATCTATATTACACCAAAGCAAACAGAGCAGACCCTTATCAGACGGCTACTATAGTAGCCATCTGGTCTGGATCTACTCTGTTTGCAGATGCGTCAAAATGCGCTTACATAAGGGAAAGGGTTAAGCAAACAGAGCAGACTACTCTGTTTTCAAAGGTGCCAATAGGCACCCCTATGGAATAGAAAGGTGTATTTATGGAGGAAAGGGTTAGTCTACTTTGTGTTGAAAAGGTTCACTCTTAACCCATTACCTCATAGGCTATTTTTAGATCAAACCACTTTGAATAAATCTACAAAAAAGGAGCATTAACTAGAGAAAAATAAATATTTAGAATTTTGTAGTTTGAAACCATTGTGATAAATAGAGCATTTGCTCCTATAGGAGCAAATGCTCTATTTATCACAAGGGTTTCAAAAGGTGACTTTTTCAGAGGCGTCAAAAGGTGTCAGTATGACAGAATGGGTTAATTTTTAGCAGGGTCAGATTTGCATATTCATGATTTTGATCAATATAGTGTGGTTTCTTTCAGCTTTGGTTTGCTCTGACAAATGGGTTTTCAGGTCAAATTCTCTTTGAGAAATGGACAATAGGGTTGTACAATGTGGTACGTCCATTCTCTCTTGAAATTGTACAAGTTAGCTCCCTTTATGTACTTAGTTACCTTCCTTGTTTGGCAGATTTGAAGAAAAAAAATCGTTTCCCTGTCAACTTGGATAAAAAGGAAGAAATTGATAATGATATTCACTGGATACTATGTTCAAGATACATCTTGAATATAGGATATAAAGTAACATCGGAACAATAGATAAAGGGGTGTATTTAAATACTAAATTCGTCACTTCTCCACCAAACCCTATATCATCACTACTTTTTAGAACCAAAGAGACAATTCTATATAAAGAGTGGTCACAACATAGGGTTTGGTGGAGAAATGATGATTTTAGTATTTCAGTATGCATCGTTTATCTGTAGCTCTGCATACAGTAATTAGAACTTAATTCAGTGACAGCAGATTTCTAGAAATTCAGGAGATTAGCAAACAAGAAAATACCTTAGGACAGAAAAATAAACAGTAAAATCTGCCAACAAACACTATTGTCAGTTTTATAGTGTAATAGAGCATGTCTTAAGACTCCTAGATGCTATGATAACCCATTATCTCATATTGGCTCTTCTGTAAAAGTCACTTATTGAAACCATTGTGATAAATAGAGTATTTGCTCTTTTTATCACAAGGGTTTCAAAACTACACAATTCTAAAAAAAAATCCTTTTCTCTAGTAAATGGTCCTTTTCAGTAGATTTATTCAAAGAGTTTGGATCTAAAAATAGCCAATGAGGGAATGGGTTAAGAATGCAACACAGTCAAGTTGAGCATTTATCCCTTTTTCTTTACAAACAGAGCAGACTCACTCCTATAGGAGCTGTCTGATCAGGGTTTGCTTATGGAATAATATAAATCTGATTTTACAGTTTCTGAAATGGCAAAAGTGTTCATTTGCCATTATAAAAATTCAGTTAATGAATATTCATGAAGTCGTTAATTAGTGCATAATTATTCATCAATTGAACCATTTAGAAAGGTGGGTCTTTTTGTCAAGATTCTTTATTCAAGAAGTCACTTATGTGGACTTGATTGTGTCACATTTGATTATAGGGCATGCAGCTTTTTGTCATCTTTAATCAGGTCTTTCTATTTCAGTTTTATCGGCCATGATGTCAGTAGATCCTTGTTGTATTGCTTGCAAACTGTCCTGTCCTGTCAATTTGCTTGGAATTTTATACATTGTCATACCTGATCTACAACAGAAAATACAAGAAGCTGTCGGACGTCACCAGTGTTAAACCTTTAAAATCTGAACAGTGTTGGGGTGTCATTTGGTAACACTGAAGACCAATATTAAATGGACCACAGAAACTCATTTTATATTGGGCTCAATTGTTGCAGACATATCGTGCCCAAATTTTAAATTCTTTGCTCTTCATAAGTCTCTTATAGCATTTTTCTGTTATTTGTGCAAATATGTTCTTTCCATTGTTACATCTTTTTTAACTCTTTCCTCCATGAATATGCTTTTTCTACACTTTTGCAAACAGAGTATAGGAGCCGTCTGATCAGGGTCTGCTCTGTTTGCTTATGATATAATATATAGATATGAATCTACAGTTTCTGCCATGTCCACAAATTACTATGTCCATGTGCTATTATAGCAAATTAATATACTGGTAATTAATATTCATGGTGTAATTATTTCTAACATGAATATTCATGGAGTAAAGGGTTAATCTATTTAAACTACTCTTCCTCTATGAATCTGCAATGATGAGTCGGCATTTAAAGGTCTAAAGGACTTGGTGAACATGCCAACAAGGAAGCCATTAGCTTCTTGACGTCAGAGAATACTCAGAATGTACCGTAGTCCCAATCACTGTTAGCCTGTGTTGTCAGTACATGCATGCTGTGTTTATTTCCAGTTTTGGTTCGCTCTAGTGAATGGATTCTCAGGACAGATTCTGTTTGAACGATGGACAATAGGATTTTATAATGTGGTAGGTAGTTAGGCAAGGACTTCCCCACTCACTGAGTGTCATAGAAAGTGTGGATGTAACTCTTTTAAACTTTTTACCTGATTGAGATGACATTTTATATATACACATTGTGCAAACATATTAGACCCAGAACAGACAGCTCCTGTGGGAGCTGTCTGTCTTGGGTCTCCTCTTTTTGCTTATAAAATATTGTAAAAATGTGTAACTAAAATTCATAATGGCATAATTATTATAAAATTCAGCTAATTAATATTCATTCTCATTATTTCATACATGAATATTCATCAGGTAAAAAAAAGTTATGTGTGATTACTGTTGCAAGTACATGTAGTTGGACTCCAGATGAGACCCTGAATAACTCCATCTGTGTCCTAGTAACCTTTAATTTCAACTAATACAGGTACAAGAAGTGTAGACCCAGATCAAACTACTCCTTCAGGAGCAGTTTAATTTGGTTATGCATTATTGCTTAAATTCGTCTTTCGAAATATGAGTATATTACAGTATGTGATGTTCGTAAATGAAACTCAAGATGCTGATTGTAGAGTTTGGACAATAATGTCCGCCCTTTAATGTTCTGTTTGTGTTTCCACTTGTGTGTGTTAGCATCGTGTATGCCTCTATGCTGGGGATCTGTTTACAATGAAGAACATTACCATAGACATCATTTTCCAATACATGTATATACACTAGAAATTTATCAAATATGAAGCTGCACATACTTAAACACAAAACCTCATAGACACCCCTTTGCAAACAGAGTAGACACATGTCAGATGGCTTCTATAGGAGCTATCTGATCAGGGTCTGCTCAGATTGCTTATGAAAGTATAATAGATCTGATCCTACAGTTTATGTCTAAGCCAACACTTCCCGTTTAATTACATGTATTTACCTTTTATAGAGGCATCAAAAAGTGTCAGTATGAGGGAAAGGGTTAATAACTTGCATTGTCATACATATTTGCATCTTACACTTTGTTTTGCCGTTAACTGAAGAATCCGTTTTCGCTGTTTTGATTTTAATAAGAAATATCCTTGTTAGAATGGTGTACCTTATTCTCTCACATAAATACCCTCTTATCTCTTGGGGGGGGGAAACTGTTTATAAAACAGTTAAGAAATATAGGTTTTTCAAAATACACTTTGTAGTTTAATGCAGACTGAAAGCAATGCGGAAAGCTCACATAGGAACATGCATTATTTTTGGTTTGGAAAGACAACTTGTATCCAAACATGGTGTAAAGATGGCTTACATGGAGACAATTGTATTGATTGCTTTAGGTTGACCAGTGGTAAATGTCAAGGTCACTGTTACCAAAAATAGAAAAATGGTTGCTCGACAACTTAACTGAACTCAACTAATAAATATTCATGGTTACATGAATATTCAACAACAGAAGAGTTAAATATTTCTGTCTTGCTTTGGATATGTGTTGTTCTCAGTCCTTGTATTCCAATTTTCAATTTTCTTTTAACCCTTTACCCCGCAGATACATCTTTAACCCATTACCCCATAGGCTATTTTTTAGATTCAACCTCTACCAAATCTACCAAAAAGGAGCATTTATTAAAGAAAAGGAAACTTTTAGAATAGTGTAGTTATGAAACCATTGTGATAATTAGAGCATTTTGCTGCTATGGAGCAAATGCTCTATTTATCACAATGGTTTCAAGAAGTGACTATTACAGAGTGGTAGAAAGGCATTATTTCTTACATGTGTAAAGAGTTGAATGTCTCAAATGCATGTTTCAGGCATGAAATTTAAAAATGTATTAGTTGTTTAGTATATCATTTGCTTAGTACATTGCATATTAGTTGTGAAGTATTATAGTTGTTAATATATCAGTTTATTAGAATATCAGTTATGTGGTGTATGAGTTGTTTAGTATATGAGTTGTGTGGTGTATGAGTTGTTTAGTATATGCGTTGTTTAGTATATTACTTGTGTGGTGTATGAGTTGTTAAGTACATGTATATTACTTGTGTGGTGTATGTGTTGTTTAGCATATCAGTTGTGTGGTGTATGAGTTGTTTAGTATATCAGTTGTTTAGTATATCAGTTGTGCAGTGTATTAGTTGTTTAGCATGTGAGTTGCTCAATTTATGTGAATTATAACAGAATGTACAGTATATGAATTATTCAGTTAATACGAATTATAACAGAATTTACAGTTTATGAATTGTTCAGTTAATGTTTGGTTTTTGATAGCACCATAATTACTCTAAGTACAATGAGGTAAATGGTACAGACCCTGATCAAATAGCACCTTAACCCTTTCCTTCATATAAATGCCTTTTCATGCATTTGCAGAGTAGACCCAGATCAGACGGTTTCTATAGGAGCTGTCTGATCAGGGTCTGCTCTGTTTGCTTTTGACATGATAGACGTGATTCTACAATTTTCGTCAAAGCAAACAATTTGCCTGAAAAGTGAACATAATTAAAAATCAGCTAATAAATATTCATGATGTCATTTTTTCTTACATGAATATTGAACAGGGAAAGGGTTAAGTAGCGGTTTGATCAGGGTCTACACTATTTGCTAGTACATTTGTCAGTCTAATTTAAAGTTGTACACATGAAACTGTGGTATCAGTACAATCTGTGGAGTCAGATCTGTTATAATTTTATAAGCAAACAGCAGACCTTGATCAGGAGGCTCCTTCAAAGTGTGCAGTATATATCTGATTTTACAGTATCCTTAATGTTTAAAAAAAATCCACTGTTCAATGTTCATAGTGTCATTATATATTCTTGATAGTATTACTTCTAGTATTACCTCTAGCATGAATATTCATGAAGTAAAAGGTATCAGTAAGTATCATTTGAATATTTGAATAAGTGATCACGTTTGTAAACAGTTTTGTATCAAACGAGACACCAAGCATCTCATCAGGTTCCAAACTGTTTGTCACTGTGGTTAAAATTTATAAAGTCCACTTTCAATCCTTAAGCAAACAATATTTTTTGCAAACAAAATTTATTTGGATCTGCTCTGTTTGCTTATTGAATAGCGATCTGATTCTACATATACAGTGTAAATGTATTGCCTTGTTCTTATGCAGAGTTATAAAAAATCAGCAACAATGTAATTGATATTCATACTATTTTCTTAAATGAATATTCATGAGGTAAAGTGTCAAGAGGTTTTAACTTTAATTTGTTGTTTTCAGATATTTACGGCAGCACCACCCCTTGCCATGGGTCTGTTTGATCGATACTGCAGTTCAGAGAACAGAATAAAGTTCCCAGAGTTATACAAGTCATCACAAAATGCTCAACAATTTAATGTGAAGGTAATTTTCATTTAACTCTTTCCTTCATATAAACGGCTTTTCACGTCTTTGTAAACAGAAAAGACCCAGATTAGACAGCTGCTGTAGGAATGTCTGATCAGGGTCTGCTCTGTTTGCTAATGAAATTTTGAAAAATCAGTTTCTACCAATACTAAAAGCATTGTGAGTATAGAATTTAGCTAATATTCATGATGACATTATTTCTTACATAAATATTCATTATTGAAACAGTTATATCATATGCAATTCAAATCATGTATATAGTAAATATTATTCATCAATATATAATTTCAAAACAGATTTGTGCAATATTTTAGTAAATTTGGTTCAAATGATGATTCCAGTTTTTCTTAACCCTTTCCCTGTTCTATGTTTATTTCAAATTTCAATACCTACTGAATATTCATGAGCAAAAAAGTTATAATAAGATACGGAAGGTGGAACATTGTAGCTATTTTAGAAAGTAAAGAAGCAGATCTATCAAATTCCAATAGCAAACAGAGCAGACCCTGATCAGACAGCTCCTAGGAGCCGTCTGATCTGGGTCTACTCTGTTTGCAAACACGTGAAAACAGGTTTATATGAGGGAAAGGGTTAAAGCAAACTATACATAGTTGTTTCACTTGGCTCACATGCATCTGTCTGTGCTTGTCAGTCAGTTGGTCTGTCTGTGTGTCGGCCTACCTATATGGAGCTTACACTGTTTGACAGTACACTCATTTCCCTTATTCAAAGAGTGAAAATATGATGGTCCATTTGGCTTTGTTAACCTTACATACTATGCCTCTGTAAAAGTCACTTTCTGAAACCATTGTGATGAATAGAGCATTTGCTCCATAGGAGCAAAATTAATGCTCTATTTATCACAACAGTTTCAAAACTGCAAAATTCTAAAATGTTCCTTTTCTTTAGTAAATGCTCATTTACGTTAGTAAAAGAGGTAGAATCTAAAAATAGCCTATGAGGGAAAGGGTTAAATATGTTGAAATATAACTCAATGGTTTGATTACCGGGGTGTCATGTTCATTGTGTGAGCTATGTTCTATGCTTGCTGTTATCTCATTTGACAGGTGTTCTGGGAATGGATCCTCAACTCCATCTATCACTCTATCCTGTTGTTCTGGATGCCAGTTTTAGCATTACAACAAGGTAGGTATCTGCTAGATTAGCATTACAACGAGGTAGGTTTCTGCTAGATTAGCATTACAACAAGGTAAGTATCTGCTAGATTAGCATTACACCGAGGTAGATATCTGCTAGATTAGCATTACAACAAGGTAGATATCTGCTAGATTAGCATTACAACAAGGTAGGTATCTGGTAGATTAACATTACAACAAGGTAGATATCTGCTAGATTAGCATTACAACAAGGTAGGTATCTGCTAGATTAGCATTACAACGAGATAGGTATCTGCTAGATTAGCATTACAATGAGGTAAGTATCTGCTAGATTAGCATTACAATGAGGCAGATATCTGCTAGGTTAGCATTACAACGAGGTAGGTATCTGCTAGATTGACATTACAACGAGGTAGGTATATGTCAGATTAGCATTATAATGAGGTAGGTATCTACTAGATTAGCATTACAATGAGGTAGGTATATGTTAGATTAGCATTATAACGAGGTAGATATCTGCTAGACTAGCATTACAACGAGGTAGGTATCTGCTAGATTAGCATTACAACGAGGTAGGTATCTGCTAGATTAGCATTACAACGAGGTAGGTATATGCTAGATTAGCATTACAACGAGGTAGGTATATGTTAGATTAGCATTACAACAAGGTAGGTTTCTACTAGATTAGCATTACAACAAGGTAGGTATCTGCTAGATTAGCATTACAACAAGGTACATATCTGCTAGTTTAGCATTACAACGAGGTAGGTATATGTTAGATTAGCATTATCATGAGGTAGGTATCTGCTAGATTAGCATTACAACGAGGTAGGTATCTGCTAGATTAGCATTACAATGAGGTAGGTATATGTTAGAGTAGCATTATAATGAGGTAGTTATCTGCTAGATTAGCATTACAATGAGGTAGGTATCTGCTAGATTAGCATTACAACGATGTAGGTATCTGCTAGATTAGCATTACAACGATGTAGGTATATGTTAGATTAGCATTACGAGGTACATATCTGTTAGATTAGCATTACAACGAGGTAGGTATCTGCTAGATTAGCATTAAAATGAGGTAGGTATATGTTAGATTAGCATTACAACGAGGTAGGTATATGTTAGATTAGCATTACAACGAGGTAGGTATCTGCTAGATTAGCATTAAAATGAGGTAGGTATCTGCTAGATTAGCATTAAAATGAGGTAGGTATATGTTAGGTTAGCATTACAACGAGGTAGGTATCTGCTAGATTAGCATTAAAATGAGGTAGGTATATGTTAGGTTAGCATTACAACGAGGTAGGTATCTGCTAGATTAGCATTAAAATGAGGTAGGCATCTGCTAGATTAGCATTACAACGAGGTAGGTATATGTTAGATTAGCATTACAAGGAAGTAGGTATCTGCTAGATTAGCATTACAACGAGGTAGGTATATGTTAGATTAGCATTACAACGAGGTAGGTATCTGCTAGATTAGCATTAAAATGAGGTAGGCATCTGCTAGATTAGCATTACAACGAGGTAGGTATATGTTAGATTAGCATTACAAGGAAGTAGGTATCTGCTAGATTAGCATTAAAATGAGGTAGGCATCTGCTAGATTAGCATTACAACGAGGTAGGTATCTGCTAGATTAGCATTACAAGGAAGTAGGTATCTGCTAGATTAGCATTACAACGAGGTAGGTATATGTTAGATTAGCATTACAACGAGGTAGGTATCTGCTAGATTAGCATTATAATGAGGTAGGTATCTGCTAGATTAGCATTATAACGAGGTAGGTATCTGCTAGATTAGCATTTGCAAGCAGTTATAACTCTGCACTTTATCAGTAGAGTGTCTGATCTCATATAAGTAGAAACTTTATCCCACAAATGGTCCCAGCCTGGATTCAAATGTGATACCTTGCAATGTGGTGTTTCATCAGCATCCAAGCTGTTTGATGACATAGAGTCAAGTGTTATTCGCATTCTTGAATGATTTGAAAATATACTCAAAATTTGAGCAAATATAATTTTTTACAGCGAAATGATGGTTATCCTGTTAATCCATAGATACACAAACAAACAAACACTTTTTAACACCTTCTTATTCAATTCTAGTGTTATTTTATCCCTTTTTATGGACATAGCATTAATATGTGATATGGACACAATCTTAGTGTTATTTTTATTCTCTTTTTACAGACATAGCATTTTCAGACGGTAGAGTAGGCAACTATTTGTTCCTGGGAAATTTTGTGTATACAGTAAGTAGTAACTACAGGTACTGGATGGTTAGTCTGTGTGTAATAATATTTGTATTGCCACACAACAGGACACGTCTTTCAGATAAAGTGTTAATGTACATGTATTACAATTTTTATACCCCTGCAAATTTGTTTGAGGGGTTATACTAGAATCACCCCATCTGGTGGTAAGTCGTCCGTCCATCCACATTTGAACATTTGTAGTTGGTGTATCAAACTCCTCCTTCAGTTTGTGTCACAAACTTTGATTTGCAATCAAGGCTGCTATGCAGTGGTATTCATCACCTTAGTGAAAGTTCTAGTTATATCTGTTTAATTCAATAAGCCATAATATACATCAAAGCATGTTATTCCACATCAGTTCAAACCTCATCAGTTTAAAAAAAAATGAAGAATAAAACACAAAGAATTCATCACATGGTGAATAAGTATATGTTGCACCCAAGCCCATGTTTTTTCACCAAACTCTATACTGTCAAACTAAATGTGGTAAATAGTCAACTTGGATTGTCAGATATTCCCTTCAACACTTTACACCATGAATATTCATGATAGAAATAATGACACCATGAATTATTGTAATTAGCAAAAAAAGATTAATGGCATCATGAACAAGAGAATTTTTACCATAGCAGAAAATGTGGATATATATATCAATGTCATTTCATAAGCAAACTGAGTAGACGCTGATCAGAAAACTCATACAGGAGCCACTTGATCTGGGTCTACTCTGTTTGCAGTGGTGCCAAAAGGCGTCTCTATGGAATAAAGGGTAAAAGGAGATTTTCCCAATTTACAACAAACAGTAAAACCCCTCTCAACTGGATTTCTAGTAGAGATTTAGATACTTTTAGGCAGGTGGCTGCTTAATACAGGGTGAAAGTCATGCAGAAAGCTCCACTTTCACCCTGCATTAGACTGGCCCCTGTCTCCAAGATTAATATTTATACTAAATTGAATGTCAGGTTTAGAGGCGTTTTACTGCATCTTATTTTAACTCTTCTGTTATTTATTTATTTTTTTGCAGTATGTTGTTGTGACGGTCTGTCTCAAAGCTGGGCTGGAAACCAGTGCTTGGACATGGGTGAGTCGGGTTGACCTTGTTATGCAAATGCTGCTCTGGACTTTTCTTAACCCTTTCCTCCATAGACTATTTTTAGACCCAACCTCTTTGAATGAATCTACCAAAAAGGAGCATTTACTAGAGAAAAGTAAAATTTTAGAATTTTGTAGTTTGAAACCATTGTGATAAATAGAGCAGTTGCTCCTGTAGGAGCAAATGCTCTATTTATCACAATGGTTTTATTAAGTGACTTTTACAGTGGCGTAGAAAGGCGTATTTATGGAGGAAAGGGTTAACATTTCTGTGTAGTGTCCGTAATTAGGACCATAGGAAAATTGTGTAGATCCAGATCAGTTGACTCCTGTAGGAGTTTTCTAATCTAATTCTGCAAAATGGAGTTGCTAAATGTACATATTTGGACAAATCCACCTAAATATATAAAGGTTATATTTACTAAATGGTGTGTGTAAGGGATTTAAGTTGCATTTTCATGCATTTGCAAACAGAGTAGACCTAGATCAGACTGCTCCTAAGGCAAATTTAGTATTGAAAAGGTTTGTTTATTGTTGTCTTTCCAAGTTATATTTTATTTGATTTCTTTTCCCATTTGATATTTGCAAAATAAAACCACAGTGTGAAAGTTTCGATAAAACTGAATCTGGATCCAATCTTCAAAATCGACCTTGCATTTGACTATAGTCTGTTAAGAAGTAAATCAGTTGTTTATTGCTCAGCCAGAGTGTATGAAGTAAAGGCTACTTACATTGTGTTTATTTTCAGCTGACCCACCTAGCTATATGGGGAAGTATAGGTAGCTGGTTCCTGTTCCTCATAGTCTACAGTCATGTCTACCCACATGTAAACCTGGCACCAGAAATGCTGGGAATGGTAAGGACCAAACTTTGGTCTTTTCTGATTGAATTCATAATCGCAGATTTTTATGCCTGGTGTTGATATTGATGCATTTATTTTGATATGTAATTAGTTCAGTATCATTACTAGAGGTGGCCAGCTTGAAGTGATACTCTTTACAATAAGACAAGATACAAGAAAATATATTTTACGTCGGATGCCATATAACAATAAACATTAGCTGTAACAGCTATTTTCCGACAAACAAGGATATTTCAAACAAAAGTAAAACAGACTGTAAAAGAAAGGGTTGGCATATAAATAGTAGATTAAGATACACAACAAACAATAAATGCATATTTTAAATAAATTAAATCATAAAACATAGGGTTGGTTCAGTTCAGTTATTGCTATGAAGATTGCCAATTTGAACTTGTATCTAAAAATGCCCCTGTGATACAACATAAACTGTTTCCGTTGATTCTTATAGTTTTTGTTGTTCAAAAGATTATTATGTGCCTACTTAGAACAGTTACAAAATTAAAATGCAACCCAAATACATCAGCCAACAACATCAGGGTCTCCAAAAATGTAAAAATGTTGCATTGTAAAAGAGAAATGATATTCTTAACATAATGCATAGTTACTACAATTAGTGGTATATCATGGTAGATTCCCATTGTTTTAAGTAATATAGACATGGTATATCACAGTTTCTACTGTGGTACCCAGCTCTAATAACTACCATCTTTAACCCATTACCTCATGTTGACGCTTTGAAGCCTCTGTGAAAGTCACTTTCTGAAACCATTGTGATAAATAGAGCGTTTGCTACAATGGAGCAAATGTTCTATTTATCACAATGGTTTCAAAACTACATAATTCTGATTTTTTGCTTTTCTCTAGTAAATGCTCCTTTTCTGTAGATTGACTCAAAGAGGTTGGGTCTGAAGGTAGCCTATGAGGGAATGGGTTAAGACCAGATTCACTACTCTGTATGGTGTTATGAGTGTACTTGTGCATTATTTTCAGGACCGCTATGTGCTTGGCTGTGCCATATTTTGGATGGGTCTCTTATTAATTCCTTTCACCTGTTTGATACGAGACATAGCATGGAAGGTGTAAGTATGCTACGATTAGTGGTTAATATTTCTCATACTATAGAATAATATATTAACCCTATGAATGCTGAAATTCAAAGTGGAAAATAGCTGCTAGAGGATTTTGAATGACTAGCACTAGAGGTTTTACTTGAGATTTTCTTTGTTATTTCACATGACATGCAAATGACCTAAGCAAGGGGAAATATAAATAATATGATAAAAAGAATATTACATATTCTACACAAGTCGAGATACGACTTGTAAAAAATGGAGGAAATACACTTCGACGGACTGAAAAATTAGGTTCGAAATAAAAAAAGTTTGAGACCAAACATTCGAGATAGACTCTCAAAATTTATATAAACAAAGAAGGTAATATTTGGGACCAAAATAATAATTCTAAATAACTGAGATTTCGAAATTACAAAGTTCGAAATTACGAAGTTGGACTGTATTTATACAATGTCAGGTTCCGTCGTACGATGTTCAAGACCCTGCGGGAGAAGGTACAGGAAGCAGAGATAGCCCATGTAGACCCCACAACCATCGTGCTGAGGTCAACAAAGAAAAGGTAATGGACAACAGTAAAATCCCTGTAAACTGGACATTAAAATTAGTATTAATATCCAGTCCGTAAGACAGGTGGCAGCTTGAATTTCATGCAGAAAGCGTCCAAATGAGCTTTCTGCATAATTTTCACACTACAATAACCCTTTACTCCATAAATACGCCTTTCTATGCCTTTGCAACAGAGTAGACCCAGATCAGACGGCTCCTATAGGAGCCGTCTGATCAGGGTCTGCTGTTTGCTTATGGTATGATATGGTTATGATTCTACAGAAACTCTTGTGTTCATGTGCTATTAAAGAAATTAATCTAATTAATAATCATGATGTCATTATATCTGACATGAATATTCGTTGAGGAAAGGGACCAGATTAACCCTTTCCCTCATATAAACATGTTTTCACACATTTTCAAACAGAGTAGACCCAGATCAGACGGCTCCTAGAGGAGCCGTCTGATCAGGGTCTACTCTGTTTGCTAATAGAATTTGATAGGTCTGTTTCTTTGCTTTCTAAAATGTCTACAATGTTCTGCCTTGCATATTTCTTTATAACTATTTTGATAATGAATATTCATTAGGTATTGAAATATGAAATAAACATAGAACAGGGAAAGGGTTAAGCAACCAACTGCTTAAAAAGATCTAAATTCTTCTTTACTAAAATTCCGATTTACAGGGGAGTTTACTGTGTCTCATGCTAAGTCTGGAAAAAATTGTCTTCTGCTAAAATCCTCAAAGTTAAATATTCCTCCATTTCTCCTAAAAAATACAGTTGCAATATCAAACTTCCAATTTGAAAAAAAGGGAACAAAAATTAACAATGAGAATTGTAGCAGACGACATATTTTTTGCAGAAGACAATGCCTTGTAGAGAGTGCTATTGTTTATACCATACTTACCCTGAGAATTTTGACAGAAATATTTTGTACAGGCAAAGGGTGTAGATCTAGATCAAACTTTTCTAGAAGGAGCATTTTGATCAGGGTCTACACTATTTGCTTCTATGTCAGTCCTAATTTAAATCCTTACTCCATAAATATGCCATTCCTCACCTTTTCAAACAGAGCCATTTTATCAGGGTCTTCTCTGTTTGCTTATGGTATGATATAGATCTAATTCTACAGTTTCTGAGTCAAAATGTGCTTTGTTCACATGCCGTTATAAAATATAATTTGATTAATATTCATGATTTCATAATTTCTTACATGAATATTCATGGAGTAAGGAGTTAAGGAGCATGCACATGGTGTTATTCAGCCGTTTTCAATTGGTTGAATTTGCGATGTATAAAACACTTTTATATGCCGCAAATTTGGTCTCATGAGCCAGTCAGACTGCAGAAAATTGACAGATTGCGTTAGAATAAGTAATACATGTATTCAAAATAGATGAGGTCTTTAATACATGAATATTAATCAGGTATGGGTTAGGAATATTCATTTCACAATATGTAATTCACAATTCCTTGTTTCAGTGCCTGAATCTGTATTTGGCACATTTTTAAAAAAAAAAATTAATATTCTTTCTCAAAGATTATTCTTTGATTTTTTAGTGTCAATAGTATCAGATACACATATTTGTGCTTGATAATGTTGCAATTTTAGAAGGGATATTCTATCCTTGATTTATTCCAAGATTAATGCTGTGAACATAGTATAAATGATTTGATATGATTTTTGCAGACTCACAGAAACAGCCCGACTGTTGCGCAATGTATTCTCAAGGTCAACCAACAGGGTACCAGCTGGCGACCAGCCTCGTAAGTTGTTGTTGTTGTTGTTCCCATTTGTTTTGTTTTTCTGAATGTTGTTTAAAACTGTTCTGTTTTGAATTACTCAAGTTATACTAAATGCTCTCTTACACATTGTAACCATGACTACCGTTCACAGACTTCTTCACTTTTGTTACTTTATCTTTAACCTGCTGTAAAAAGAATTATCAAAATATACACTCTCAAATGGAAGTTTTTTTTCATAGCCTAATTACCCTAAATATTCAGACACGCGTCTTCTCCAATGTTTTTTAACCATTTTCTTCATATAAATGCCTTTTCACACATTTGCAAACAATGTAGACCCAGATCAAACAGCTCCTATAGGAGCTGTCTGATCAGGGTCTGTTCTGTTTGCTTTTGTTATAATATACATGTAAGTATGATTCTAAAGTTTCTGCTTGAGCCAGTCTGCCATTATAAACAATCAGCTAATAAATATTCATGACATTTCTTACATGAATACTAAACAGGGAAAGGGTTAAATCTGAGTATGTCAATTTGGCATCATTTGGATAACTTTTAATTGGACAGACATATAATAGCAAATAATGAAGACCTAGATCAAACTGCTCTTTCAGGTCTGCATTATTTGCCTATAAGTTTGTACAAATTGTCAGGGTAATTGGGTTTTCTGATTTATTTTCAAAACCATTGTTAGAAGGTTAACCCATTCCCTCATTTTGACGACTCTGTAAAAGTCACTTTATGAAACCATTGTGATAAATAGAGCATTTGCTCCTATAGGAGCAAATGCTCTATTTATCACAATGGTTTCAAACTACAAAATTCAAAAATTTTCCCTTTCTCTAGTTAATGCTCCTTTCTGGTAGATTTATTCAAAGAGGTGGTATTTAAAAATAGCCTATGAGTTAAATGGGTCTAAAAATAGCCTCTGAGGTTATGGGCTAACCAGTTTAGATCCTGATGAGATATGTGACTTGGCTCAACTGTATCAGACTATTGTACGGTTTATCTCAGTACTGCGGGCCTTTAGAGCGCTTACCCCTTTACATGATGAGTTTTCACGTCGGGAATATTGATATTATGAATATTAATTAGATTGATTTCTATAATGGCATATTAACACAGGAGTTTTTGTGCATGGCAGAAACTATATAATTCCATGAGTAAATTGCAGAGCTTGATCATTAGACTCCTACAGGAGTTGTCTGACCAGGGTCTACTCTGTTTGAAAAAGCATCTCAGATATAGGGTTCAGATTAACTGATTTGCAAAAGGGATAAAATGTCCGTCTTGGCAAATTTCAACATTAAAATTAACACTTTCCCTGTTTAAACCAGTTCCTCATAGGCTGTTTTTAGACCGAACCTTTTTAAATAAAAAGGAGCATTTACTAGAGAAAGGGAACAGTTTAGAATTGTGTGGTATTGAAACCATTGTGATAAATAGAGCATTTGCTCTATTTTACACAATGGTTTCAAAAAGTGACGTTTACAGAGGTGTAGAAAGGCGTATTTATGGAGGAAAGGGTTAATATTTATTCAAGATTTTATCGCCTCATTAATATGCATGGACAGAATGAATTAAATGGAAAAGGGAAAATGATTTGTTTCACCAAGGTGGAAACTGTAAAATTAGATTTATAAAATTTATGTCCATGAGTAAACAGAGGAAAAGGGTTCAAATGATGGTTTGGTGCAATTTACACAGATGGGTGTGTGTATATTGATATGGATAATGATATGCAGGTTAAAGATAATGTGTGGAATTATTTTGCTTTTGTCATTTGTTGTTTATTTGTTTTTATATCTAATATGTTTTCTCAGTATTAAAGTGATAGAATAAGTCTTTATATTAACCCTCTACTTGTTGATAAATCTGCCTTTGTATGCATTTGCAAACAGAGTAGACCCAGATCAGGCTACTCCTGTAAGAGCTGTCAGATCTAGGTCTACTTTGAAATAATATAGATCTGATTCTAGTTTCTGCCATGGTCAACAATTGCTATATTCATTTGTCATTACAAAAATTAATCTTACTAATATTCATGATTTCTCACGTGAATATTCATCAGATAACAGGTTTACCCCTTTATTCATATGAACGCCAACGTACACCTTCTCAAACAGAGTAGATCCAGATCAGATGGCTCTTATAGGAGCAATCTGATCAGGGTCTGCACTGTTTACTTCTGAAATTATGAGAGATTTAACTACATAACCAAAAATCATGTGTATATATGCTATTATTAAAAATAATCTAATTAATATTCATGACGTCTATTTCTTACATGAAAATTCATCAGTTTAAGGTCAACAGCAGCAGCAGCTATTCATTTTGTTCTTCTCAAACTCCTTGTCGTTAAAACTGCTTCAGAATGGATAACAGTCGACTGCAGAAAAATCTGAACTTTATATACAGTAGCACTTCTCTTAATTAACACTAGTCTTTAAAGTAGGTGGTTGCTTAACCCTTTCCCTCGTTAGTATTCATGTTCTTACATGAATGTTCATAGAGTAAATGGTTAAGTATAGTAAAATTTCTCATTTCAAATGGAAGTTTTCATAGCCTGATTACCCAACTATTGAGACACGCATTCTCTCCACTCCAACATTTTTTTAAAGCTGAATATATCAGTTTGGCACCATTTTGATAACTTTAGATTAGACGTGTCAGCAAACTGAGCATACCCTGATCAGACAGCTCCTGTAGTAACTGCTCCTGTAGTAGCTGTCTGATCTGGGTCTGTTCTGTTTGCAAAGATGTCCCAGGTTTCTTCAGTAAGTGGCCATTGAAGAGAGAATACAGTAAAACCTCTCTATAATGGCCACTAAATTACATCAAGTATTTTGAGTTAAAGGCAGGTGGCTGCTTAAAGCAAGGAGAAAGTAAAACAGAACGCTCTTATAGGAGCGTTCTGTTTTACTTTCACCTTGTTTTAAGCAACCACCTGCCCTAAATACCAACTAATTAATACAATTTAGTGGCCGTTATAGAGAGGTTTTACTGTATATACATGTACCTGTGTGACTTTTCCTATCACTAATACTTGCCACGAATATTCACTATATATTTAGGATTTGTACTCGCTCTGGGTCATTGTTTAGTTGTTGTATTGAGGTTCTCTTCCTATATTCTCATCCACTTAGCACTATTCACTTTTCTGTAACTCTTTACTCCATATACATATACAGAGCAACAGGTTAAGGTGTATATTCAAAAACTAAAATCATCATTTCTCCACCAAACCCTATGTTGTGAACATTCTTTAGAATCTTTTAAAGAGTGGTCAAAACATAGGGTTTGGTGGAGAAATAAATAAATTATTCTTGAAAATGTTTTAATATATGCAGCTGATCTGGACCTCTGCCACATATACACAGTTTTAGCTCACCTGAGCACAAAGTACTCAGGGTGAGCTATTGTGATCGCCTGATGTCCGTTGGCGTGCGTCGTCCGCCATCCCAGGTCAACAATTTAAACCTTTAAAAATCTTCTTCTCTGAATCTACAGGGTTCTCAGCTTTCATCTTTGGCACAAAGCATCATCTGTAGATCCTTTACAAAATTGAACCTGCCCCAGGGGTGCCTTGATTTCTATAGAAACATATTGTAAAACTATGAAAATCTGCTCCTCTGAAACTGGAGGGTACTCAGCTTTCATATTTGTCACATAGCATCATGTTCAGGTCCTCTACAAAATTTGTATAAATTATGCCCCTGGGGTCACAATTGGCCCCGCCCCAGGGTGGCCAGTTTTCAGTAGAGACATATAGTGAAAACTTTGAAAATCTTCTCCTCTGAAACTGTAAGGTACTCAGTTTTCATATTTAGCACATAGCATCATGTTCAGGTCCTCTACAAAAATCATGCCCCTGGGATCAAAACTGGCCTGACCCAGGGGTGGCCATTTTTCAATAGAAACATATAGTGAAAACCTTGAAAATCTGCTTAGAAACTGAAAGGTTCTCAGCTTTCATATATGGCACATAGCGTCATGTTCAGGTCCTTTACATAAGTTATGCCCCAGGGGTCAAAATTGCCCCCACCCCAGGGGTGACCAGTTTTCTATAGAAACGCATAGTGAAAACTTTGAAAATCTTCTCTGATTGTCTGGTGAGAGATATCAGTGCCACCATGGCCTTCTTGTTACACCTTCGCAAACAGAGTAGACCCAGATCAGATTTCTCCTGTATGAGTCAAGTTCTGATCAGAGTCTTGTCTGTTTGCTTATGGAATTATATACATGTAGATACGATTCTACAGTTTCTATCCATGACTAAAAATCAAAATGTCATTATTTTCTTACATAAATATGTATGTGATAAAGGGTAAAGTGTATATGTGTATAGGATTGGAAAACATGTGTACAGTTGAGTGTCGTTCATCTAGTAAATATTTCAATATTTCAACCTGTATTTGTATTTTTTCAGACAATATCTGTAAAATGTAAAATACAATATAATCTGCATATAGCGACCATATAATGAATAAATATGGGTGTCTATACGAGCAGGTGGTTGCTTAATGCAGGATGAAAGTTATGCAGAAAGTTCCTAGAGGAGCTTTCATCATGCATTATGCTACTACCTGTCTCAAAATTCCAGAATTAGAAATATTTTGGATGGTCACAGTAGACAGGTTTTACTGCATTTCAGAAACTTGAAGTTAATTTTTCATAATGTTCTTATATTATATTCTTGGTTTATATGTTCTAAGTTTATTCTTGGTTTCCATGACTACAGCTCCGTCCCCAACCCTTTCACTTAGATCAAGTTAGTATCATCAACAAGACAGGGCTAAGTATAGTAAAGGGTCAAGGTCATTCAAACTTGATCACTTTGATTTTTTTTCACCTCTAAATCTCTCACAGGTGTGTGTGCGAACCAAATATTCGAGTGTAAAATTGAATAAAAAAAGCAACAATATTACAATTAAACCTTTGAAGGCTGAATTTTCAAAGTGGAACTCTTCCATTGTCGTTTAACAGCAGAATTCATTCAGTATGAAAGGGTATATTTGAGGAAAGGAATTTGAATGATGCATAATGCAGATCCTGATCAGAGGCCTCCTCTACGAGCTCTCTGATCATGGTCTATACTGTTTGCAAGTTTCAATACTTAACCCTTTCCTCCATAAATATGCCTTTCTATGCCCCTTGCAAACAGAGTAGACCAAGATCAGACAGCTATGTTTTAATCCTTTATATGATAGAGATACTTAGTGATGCTTTTGAAAACAAAGTGGACCCAGATCAGATGGCTCCTGTAGGAGCCATCTGATCAGGGTCTGCTCTGTTTGCTTATGAAAAATATAGATCTGATTCAGCAGCTCCTAGCAAAGTGTAACAGTGTCGATAACACCACAGTAGTTATGTGACAGCACCTTTGTGTGAGGTTGTGAGAGGTGTAAACCAATGACAGTTTGAATAACCTTACCCAAAATATTGAAGACAGAAACCTCTCAATACCTAACAAGCATCCCATTGCATGTTCATAACAAACCGACAGGCATAACCCTTATCCTGCCTTTAACCCTTGCAACACTGAATTTTCTAATGGACTTTTGCAAAATTCAAACAGGTCAAGCTTACGGTGAATATTTAGGGATGTTTTAACCCTTACAATGCTGAATTTTCAAATGGACTGTCAAGCATATGGTGATTTTTTTGCAAAGGATATTAGTGACTCATTTTCCGCATTGTAAGGGTTGAATTAGTCATCAGCTCTTTCTCTTGACTGCTGCATTTTAAATATTTTCAGATTTGCTTGTTTTATAAACAATGGCAGATTTGTCAAACAGCTTGAATGCAGATGAGATGTCAAGTTATTAAGTATCTCTTCTGGATCCAGACTGTTTGCAGATGCATGTCAGGATGTTATTTAGTGGGATAAGGGTGCCAAGATTTCACATCATGTCAAGTTTACCGCATTAATGTATACACTGTTGTTATGATGTTTACAAGACGTCATGTCCTTTAGAATAGTAAACATCATTTGAATAGATCTAGAAACATTAAAACATACACATTTAGTACTAACTACATTGATCCCACACTTTTGTGCTGATAATCTTTATAGGTATTATGAATTAGTATTATTATCATAATACTAACTATTGTTATTACAATAAGGTCTCGCAAATGTGACCACATCATTTATTTAATTAGGAGTCTGTAAAAACAGATGGTTGCTTAAGTCAGGACAAAAATAATCACTTTTGTCCTGCATTAAGCTATCATCTATTGTAAAAATCCATAATTATACTTGTTTAGAGTGGTTGTATTAGCAGCACTTTACTGTATAACCATAATTCAACCCTTTCCCCCATGAGTATTATTCAAGAATTATGCTCTGAATATTCATGGACTGATTTTTTATAAATGCACATAAACAATGAAATATTTGGCTGTGACAGAAACTTCAGAATCAGTTCTATATTATTCCATAAGCAAACAGAACAGACTCTGATCAGACAGCTTCTATAAGAGCTGTCTGATCAGGGTCTACTTTGTTTACAAATGTGCCAAAAGTCGTCTATATGAGAGAACGGGTTAATATTTCAAAACTTGTACATTTATTGTTAACAATTTTAATATTCATGACATAATGTCAATGTCACAACCCTGTGTACTAACATGGTAAACTTGATGTCATGAATTCTTGGCAAGGGGTAAGTAATAGACACACAGGCTTAACAGCATATATATGCCTGTCCTTGAATGTTCCTAAATACTTACTGCTAGCAGAACTATGCTTGTATAACTATGCTACTAACGGATACTAGTTCCTGGTATATACATGTATGACTTTTGTATGATATTTGTGTGTCACTAACTCATTCAGTGCTCTAAGTAAAAGTAAATACAGTAAAACTCCTTTAAACTGGATTTTTGATTAAGAAGAATTTAGGTCTTTACAGATTTAAGTTTGCTAACTATAAGAAATGTTGTAGATCTAATAGATTTAAGTAGGGTAACTATAAGAAATGTCATAGGTGTAACAGATTTAAGTAGGCTTACTATAAGAAATGTCATAGGTGTAGCAGATTTTTAAGTATGCTAACTATAAGAATTGTTGTAGATGTAATAGATTTACGTATGCTAACTATAAGAAATGTTGTAGGTGTAATAGATTTAAATATGCTAACTATTAGAAATGTCATCGGTGTCATAGCTTTAGGTATGCTAACATGTTTAAGTATGCTAACTATAAGAAAAACCATAGGTGTAACAGATTTAAGTATGCTAATTATAAGAAATGTCATAGGTGTAACATATTTAAGTATGCTAATTATAAGAAATGTCATAGGTGTAACATATTTAAGTATGCTAACTATAAGAAATGGCATAGATGTAACATATTTAAGTATGCTAACTATAAGAACTGTCATAGGTGTAACAGATTTAAGTATAATATGGAAAACAATAAGATCATGAATGATTGTTATTCACTTTAAAAGAAATCATTGTATGTTGACAGGTTCAATCTTGGTAGCATAAAATATACTTATAAAGTGCCAGTTGCTTCCTTCAGATGTTTTTGCACTGGATGGGTTGAAACTACATGTATGTACATGTTTTCAGCACTTGGCAAATGTGAGAAACCCTCTTTAGCTATGCAGATTAGTAATGTTTGGAATTAGAGTATTCAAGATATGAAAGAAAAATTAAACCTTTACTCCATAGATATGCCTTTTAACACCTTTGCAAACAGAGTAGACCCAGATCAGATGGCTCCTGTAGGAGTCAACTGATCATGTTCAGCGTTGTTTGCTTACAGAAAAATGTACATCTGATTCTGCAGTTTCTGTCCATAAACCTTCTGAAGACTTGCTGAATTTTATAACACATTTCTCCTTCTTTACCCATGCCCTTTTGTATAATTACCTATATCTTCACTGTGTACAAGTATATCGCTGTGCAATCACTGCTGTGGAGTACATTGGTTGCACAATCAACTTGTAAATAGTGCAGACCCTGATGAGACAGCTCCTACAGGAGCTGTCTCATCTGGATCTTCACTATTTACAGGTAGGTATATTGACGTGAATAGCAAGCGAAGGGTTAATAACCAATAAAACCTATGTCCATATACCATTTTAAAAATCCATTTAATTATAGGCATGATATCATTAAATCTTACATGAATGTTCATGGAGTAAAGGGTTAAGGATTTTGCAGACAGAGAATGTGTGATATTTCTCTGACAATTACTAGATGTATGTACTGACTAACTGCATTTCACAGGGTCACACAGTAATCATATAATAAAGAGCATTAATCCTATTTCCTTTATATTATAAACATTTTCACACATTTGCAAACAGAGTAAACCCAGATCAGACGGCTCCTATAGGAGCCGTCTGATCAGGGTCTGCTCTGTTTGCTAATGGAATTTTATAGATCTTTTTCTTTACTTTCTATATTTGTCCATGAATATTCAGTAGGTACTGAAATTTGGAATAAACATAGAACAGGGAAAGGGTTAAGGAATATTAAATTCTTGCATGCTAGCTTAAGTTGACTTGGTGATGTCCTACTTTAAGGCAAATTAGATCAAGATTAGATGTCGGATAACTTCACTTCTCATTATGGAAGAAATCAAATTTTAGGATTTGTAGCTTAGACAAATTTTAGACGTTTATTTCATAGATACGCCTTTGCAAAATATAGAGTAGGCCCAGCTTAGATGGTTCCTGTTGTAGTTGTCTGATCAGGGTCTGCTCTGTTTGCTTATGAAATAATACAAATATGATTTTACAGTTTTTGCCATTGCCAAACATTTCTAAGTTCAAATGCCATTAATTTTATAAGTATTCAACCGATAATATTCATAATTTCAGTATTTCTTACATGGATATTCATGGAGTAAAGGTTTAAGAGGACAATTTTTATATGTGCAAAGAGCTTAACCCTTTCCAGAGGTTGAGATAATTGATGTGTAAATTTAAACATTTTCAAGAATAGCTCCTTTATTTCTCCACCAAACCCTATACTATGACCACTCTTTAGATTCTTCTCTTCAAGACGATTCTAAAGAGTGGTCACATTATAGAGTTTGGTGAAGAAATGACGATTTTAGAATTTGGGTACACACCTTTATCTGTAGCTCTACCTTTCTATCGTATAAACGCCTTTTAATGCTTTTGAGAACAGAGTGGTCTACACTGTTTACAGATGTGTTTATATAAAGGAAAGGGTTAAACACATTCACAAGGATAAATTTGGACTATTGTTAGTCCGATGCTTTTATTAGTTATGATAAAATGTTAATTACAGACAAGTGTTATTATATTATAAACTGTATTGTTGATATATTGATGCCTTTGTCATTTCAAGCACACAACACAAATATTGTCATATAATGTAAGATCAAGTCCCCATGTAATGATACTGGTTTAATTGGTGGAGGTTTGCTGTAGGAGAAAGGTTTATTTAATTTGTTCGAATATTTATTGAATTTTGGTTAGGGGATATGAAATTAAATTTTGTTGAATGGCATGGGTAATGCTTTTCTGTCCCCTACAGGCAACCGGAGAGGGGCTATAGGTTTGCACTCTGTCCATGATATCTCCTCAACCACTTGTTAGGATTTCCAAATTTCCTGTGTGGTGCAACATGAGAAGGCTGAGTGTGGCATATGACTTTTGTGTCTCTGTGACCTTGACCTTAACTTCAGTTTTAGTAAAAATTTGTCTGGAAATTTGGATGGATGATATATATTTCCAAATTTATTGTGTGAGTGTATCTTGGGAAGGGGGAGTACGTGTCACATACTATTTTTAGCTCATCTGTTTCGAAGAAATCACAAGCTATTGTAGTAACTCCGGCATCCACGTCGTTGTTGTCATTGTCATCGTCCGAAATCTTAACATTGACCATAACTTCTTCAATTTTTCATTAACAACCTTCATTTTTGGTATGTTTGTTCATCTTGAATGACGTCAGACAGGCGTTGGCACCCGCTTGCGGTGCTCTTGTTAAAGGAAACAGTTATTCTGATTAAGCAAGTCTCTGTTTTTCACTATATATTCCAAAAGCATTGTTTAAATATATGTGCTCTTTTTGAAAGAAAAATCATTTGAAACTTTAATAAAAATTTAAGCCTGTAGACTTGATATTCTGTTAAAAAGATACCTTTGGCTTTATGATCTATTAATAGATGGTAAACATACATGCTTAGTGTATAAAGAGGAAACTGAACTGAACCTATTGGTCTGATTTTTAGCTCACCAGAGTACTTTTGTGCTCAGGGTGAGCTTTTGTGATTGCCTGATGTCCATCGTCCGTTGGCGTGCGTCATCTGTCGGGCATCAATAATTTGAACCTCTGAATCTACAGGGTTCTCAGCTTTCATCTTTGGTACATAGCATCATCTGTAGGTCTACTACAAAAGTTATATAAATTATGCCCCTGGGGTCAAAATTGGCCACGCCCCAGGGTTGCCTTGTTTTCTATAGAAACATATTGTAAAACTTTGAAAATCTTCTCCTATGTTGGTCCCGCCCCAGAGGTATCCAGTTTTCAATAGAAACATATAGTGAAAACTTTTAAAATCTTCTCTGAAACTGGAAGGTTATCAGCTTTCATATTTGGCACATAACATCATGTTCAGTTCCTCTACAGAGTTATATAAATTATGCCCCTGGGGTCAAAATTGGCCCCACCCCAGGGGTGCCTTGTTTTCAATAGAAACATATAGTAAAACTTTGAATATCTTCTTCTGAAACTGGAAGGTTCTCAGCTTTCATATTTGGCACATAGCATCATTTTCAGGTCCTCTACAAAAGTTGTATTAATTATGCCCCTAGGGTCAAAATTGGTCCCGCCCAAGGGCCGGCTAGTTTTCTATAGAAACATATAGTGAAAATCTTCTCCTGATTGGCTGGTGAGCGATGTCAGGGCCATTCTGGCCCTCTTGTTGTTTCCATGTTTTTGGTCAGGGAATTTGGAAATTGATCAGGGAAAAATCAGGGAAACGTCAGGGAATTTTACTTTCTATAATTTGAGGGAACCCTGTCATTTTATTAAAAGTTTATCAAAAATTTAGTCTGAAGTATAGAAATGCTAAGAGGAGGCTGATGGGGAACGATGGATTGCTTCACAATACTTGCTTGTTACAGTGGGTAATGTATGCCATACCAGGTCACAATACTTGCTTGTTACAGTGGGTAATG
Source organism: Azorinus chamasolen (assembly GCA_963576725.1). NCBI lineage: Eukaryota > Metazoa > Mollusca > Bivalvia > Cardiida > Solecurtidae > Azorinus > Azorinus chamasolen. The sequence goes on from OY755242.1 coordinate 59,326,160, forward strand.
TATGCCATACCAGGATTTACTAATTTAATGTTGGTGAATGAAAGATTTAGTTTGCTTAACCTGAATCAGATGCCTTTGCAAACAGCGTTTACCCAGATCAGACAGCTCCCTCATAATGCGGTGTCTCATCAGTATCCAAACTGTTTGACACTTTATCCATATGTTTGCAAAGAAATGAGAATTTTTATTTTAAGAATTGAAGCATATGCCTATTGTCGCAGACTGTAGAATCATATCTTTAATACGTCATAAGCAAACAGTGCAGACCCTGATCCGATGGCTCCTACTGAAGCTGTCTGATCTGGGTCTTCTCTATGTGCAAAGGCATAGAAAAGTGTATTTATGGAGTAAAGGGTTATTGAGGTAAAATATTGTATTTATAAAGAAATGGTTGATAAATAGATTTTTTCTATTGTATCAAAATAAATAGACAGTTGAAGCATTTTCCTCCTGAATAGAATTTTACTGGCTACATATGTATTTAGTCCCTGCTTGATTTTATACTCTTGCAAAGGTTTTTCTTACTTTTCTTTAACCCTTCCAGTGCTGGGAATTAGTCACTGCTGCCCTTTTCAAACAATGTAGACCCAAATGACAGAGCTCCTAAGCAAGCTCTCTTATCAGGGTCTGCACCATTTGTCATGTTACACTTTACTGAAACAATCCCTGAATATTCTCCAGAGGTCCAGATAAGGTGTATGAATTAAAACATTTTACAAGAATAACTTTTTTATTTCTCCACATAACCCTATGTTGTAACCACTCTTTAGAATCGTCTCAAAGAGATGATTCTAAATAGTGGTCACAATATAGGGTTAGGTGAAGAAATGACGATATTAGTATTTGAGTATGCACCTTTATCTGTTGCTCTGATTCCCAGTATGCTTAACCTGTTTGAATTTTGAAAAATCAGCATTGAAAGGGTTAAATTTTATTTTCACTGACATTTGTAGAGTAGAACTTATTAATCCAAGCATTTTTGTCATTTGAAATAGTAAATACTAAAGAAATAAGTTTTCAATGATTAATGATGCAGACCCAGATCACTGAGGTCGTAATTGACTGTTGTCTATAAATCCTTGCAATGTTGACCCTTTACTTCTTAGATACGCTTTTGAATGTCTTTGCAAAATGTAAACCAAGATCAGACATACATGTTCCTTCAAGGAGCGGTTTGATCAGGGTTTACAGTGTTTTTAGCTCACCTGGCACGAAGTGCCAAGGTGAGCTATTGTGATCGCCCTGTGTCCGTCGTCAGTCATCAACTTTTTCTTAAAATGTCATCTCCTCCTTAACTACTTGCTGGATTTTTACCAAATTTGGCAGAAATGTTTCTTGGGTCAACCTCTTTCAGAGTTCTTCAAATAATTTGATTCCATGCTGAACTCTGGTTGCTATGGCAACCAATGTCCAAAAAGAAGTAAAAACTTTAAAAATCTTCTTGTCAAAAATTGTAAAGCCTAGGGCTACCTAATTTGGTATGTAGAATCATCTAGTAGACCTCTACATAGATTGTTCAAATTTTGCCCTAGGGGTTAAAATTGGCCCAACCCCGGGGATCACAACTTTTACATAGGATTATATAGTAAAAACTTTAAAGATCTTCTTGTCTGAAACCGAAAAGCTTAGAGCTGTGAGATTTGGTATGTAGCATCATCTGGTGAACCTTTACTAAGATTGTTCAAATTATTCCCCTGGGGTCTACACGGCCTCACCCTGGGCGTCACATGTTTTACATAGGATATTATAGTAAACACTTTAGAAAATCTTCTGATATTTGGTATGTATTATCATCTGGTGAACCTTTACTAAGTTTCTTCAAATTATGCCCCTGGAGTCAAACACGGCCACACCTTGGGGGTCACATATTTTACATTGGATTATATAATAAAAACTTTAAAAATCTTCTTAACCGAAAAGCTTAGAGCTGTGATATTTGGTACAAAGCATCATCTGGTGGACCTTTACCAAGATTGTTCAAATTGTGTCCCTGGGGTTAAAATTGTCCTCACCCTGGGGGTCACAAGTTTTACATTTGAATATATAGTAAAAACTTAAAAAAGCTTCATGTCCGAAACTGAAAGGCTTAGAGCTGTGGTATTTGGTACATAGTATCATCTGGTAGACCTTTACGAAGATCTTTCAAATTAAGCCCCTAGGATCAAAATTGGCTCTGCCTTAGGGGGTCCCAAGTTTTACTGAAAACTTTAAAAATCTTCTTGTCAAAAACTGTAAGTCTTAGGGCTACCAAATTTGGTAGGTAGAATGATCTAGTAGGCCTACATAAATTGTTCATTTTATTCCCCTGGGGGTGGGGGTCAGGGCTGTCATATTTAGCATGAATCATCATCTGGTGGAGCTTTACCAAGACTGTTAAAATTTTGCCCCTGGGGTCAAATTGATAGGTCACATGACATCATTAACCAGGTGAGTGATACAGGGCCATCATGGCCCTCTTGTCTTATGAAATACAATGTATCTACACGTAGTATCATGGTTAAACATTGCCTTGATCATAATGCCATTATAAAAATTCAGTTAATTATTGCATTAATTTTACATGAATATTCATGAAGTAAAGGGTTATATAGATTCTGATGATATGAAATAACAAGAAATTACAAACTCCACATCCAGACTGGAGTACTGTGAGACGGTACACAGGTCAGGGTTAGAGCAGTTCATCTAAAAAACTGTTGTTATTTTATGGTAGATTCAGTAGCAATTCAGCGGTGTAATATTTCAAATGCCTTATCATGTACATGTAATACTTTAAAAGATTGACCAAGTACAAACACTAATGATGGTAAGTATTTGGACAGACAAACATGGGCTGATAGCACAGACCCAGATCAAATTTCTGAAGGAGCAGTTTGATCAGCAGGGTCTACACTGTAGGTCAGTCTTAGTTATAAATTGACTTGTTCAGCTTTACATGCCTAATTGATATAACTGATAGTTTGGGGAGATTGGATGTCCGATGTCCAAATACAGTTGAACTTCAATATCTCAAACTTCAAGGGACCATACAAATTAGTTCGAACTAACAAAGGTTCGAGTCATCAGATTTCTAATCTGACCAATGTCTCAAATTTACAGCTTACTTCAGGTCAAAAGTAATGCTGAAAGCTCCTGTAGGAGCTTTCAGCATTACTTTCGACATGTATTTACCCATTCCCTCATAGGCTATTTTTAGATCCAACCTTTTTGAATAAACCTATCCAAAAGGAGCATTAACTATAGAGAAAAGGAAAATTTTAGAATTTTGTAGTTTTGAAACTATTGTGATAAATAGAACATTTGCTCCTAAGGAGCTCTTAGTTACTCTGTTTATCACAATGGTTTCAATTAGTTCGAGTTATCCTGAAGTTCCAGTTATCTGAGTTCGAGATATTGAAGTTCAACTGTATTCAAAGTAAATATGGTAAATTATGAATGTCAAATGTGTATTAATGGCATGATACTGTAAATCACCTCTAAACCGGATTTTTTTAGGTCTTTTCAGATTGTTGCTTAATACAGATTGAAAGTCATGCAGAAAGTTCCCAAAGGAGCTTTCTGCATGACTTTCATCCTGTATTAAGATGCAGCCTGTCTTTAGCTTCTTGCACAGTAGCGGCATAACCATGACTCCCTATGCAAACAGTTTGGATCCAGATGAGATGCCACATAATGCAATGTCTTATCAGGATCGAAACAGTTTTACACTTTAACTGTATTTTTCCAAAGTAATAAGAGAAGTTTTATTTTAAGAATTGAAGCAGACGTCAATGGTTGCAGACAAAAAATTACTTAGCATATAAAGAGTTAAGACCGGTCTTGAAAAAATTAATTTGTTCATCCGGTTTAGAAGGGATTTACTGTATATATTAATGGATAATATAAAAAACATGTTTGGCATTTTATCAAATCATATATATGTGAGATTTTACCATATCCTATATATGTGGGATTTTATCACATCATACATGTATATATGTCTGATTTTACCACATCATATATATATATGGGATTTTATCACATGATGTATATGTTTCTTCTGTATACCAGATTTCTTATGTTATATATTTGTGCTTTTCAGATGGCTTTGCATTTTCACAAGAAGAACACGGTACTATTGCTCAGGTATGGAGAACATTTTGCACGGGTTTCTAGACATTTTTTCAACGTCTTATTTCAGAAGTAAAATACTCTTGATTTTGTAACTTTCAATACCTCTTCAGAGTCTGTTTATGGTCTTTGATTTAAGAGAGGAAAAATAGTTAAAGAAAAGAAAAATGTAAGTTGTTATTTCTGATTTTAGTATTCAGTAAATCATAGACTTTAATTGAATGCATTCAAAATGAATCTTTGTAAGAAAACTGTTTGACCATGATTTTTTTTTGGTTTTCTCAAAGTGGAAAGGTCCGTCATTGTTTAACAGCATAATCCTTTCCATATAAAAGATAAAACTACAGATTTTGAATGACAAACTGTGCAGACCCAGATGAGAGAATCCTCTCATCTGAGCCTGCATTTTTTTCAAATACCAGTTTCCCTTATTCAAACAATTAACCCATTCCCTGATATTGACACCTTTTGACCCATTCCCTCGTATTGCCTCCTCTGTAAAAGTCACTTTTTAAAACCATTATGATAAATGGAGCATTTGAGTAAAGCAAAGGCTCTACTTATCACAATGGTTTCAAAACTACACAATTCTAATACAGGTAATTTCCATTTTTTCTAGTAAAAAAAAAAGTAAAGTACCTAGTTATGGTACATTTAGCCGATGGACAGCATTCTAGTAACTGGTCCTTTTAGTAGATTTATTAAAAGAGGTTGGGTCTAAAAATAGCCTATGGGGGAATGGGTTAAGTCCTTTTTGTAACATTTTTCTGTGTTTTTTGTTTTTTCAGGCTGAGTTGATTAGAGTTTATGATAGCACTAAGGATAAACCAGAGGGATGATTGAACTTTGAACATGTGCCAAGTGCTGTAGAGTATTCTGTTCTTTTCTGTTCTGTCTGTGTAAATCAAATGCACCCGCAATGTATTGCATCCTCATGGCTGAAATAGATGAAGTTCAAAGACGGTAAAGAGGCAAAGAAGTGCTAAATTATTCTGTTGCTTTGAAGATTAGAGTGTTGCTGTGATGTGGGCAATGTGAACACGATGTTAAAAGTGGGACCACAGTGAAGACAGAATTACATGTTGTAGGTGAATCTATAACATTGACATAGAAAGGTTTCTTTATTTTCTGATATTGTTTCATTGTTTCAATCAAAAACATTTGCTTTGATATTTATTTCTAGATGGTAGAGATATGTCCATGAAAAGTATACTGATTACTCTTAAATCTTTCACCCCATGTATATTTATACAAGAATTCATGACTTCATGAACATTCATTATCTGGTGTTTGTTTTCTTTTTTATAATGGCCAATAATCACAAAAACTTTTGGCTATGGTAGAAACAGTACGATAAACATACAGACTCACATTATAAAAATAATTGATAAAGTTAATGAATATTCATGAAGTGATCAATCCATGTATAAATATTCATAAGGGAAAGGGTAAAATTGATAGTAGAAATTGTTCTCCCATAAAAATGTTTTTCTCAGTTGTTGCATACCAGTGCATCTGTAGTATCTATGTTGCAGTTATGTCTGTTGAAAGTGTTTGTCTTTGAATTATGGTCAGGGTCCATGCTTATAAAGCTTTTAGTTGAGTCTGAGTTTCGTTCTCAAGCTTTTGATTGGTCAGATTAGAGTTCTCAAGCTTTTGATTGGTCAGATTTGAGCCAAAGACTCAAATCTGACCAATCAAAACCTTGAGAACGAACTCAGACTCAACTAAACGTTTTATAAGCATGGACCCTGGTGTTTGATTAACCCTTTACTGTATGAACATTCATGTCTGAAATAATGACTAGGAATATTAATTGGCCAATTTTTCAATAATGCTATCGTTAATAAAGGAATTTTTACCATTGAAGAAACTGTAGAAAATAGATACTACATTATTTCATTTATAAGCAAACAGAGCAGACCCTGATTAGATGGCTCCTATCAGAGTCATCTGATCTGGGTCTACTCTGTATGCAAATGTATTGAAAGGCATGTCGATTTAATAAAGCGTTAATACTGTCAAGAAGAAAAGGCTTTGTTAACGGTGTACACCACAGCCATTCACCACAGAGAAACAATGGCACTTGATCAGGATCTACACCATCAAACAATACGGTGGTTGGATTCTGACAAACAACAAAGAGCCTGATGAGAGATTTACTGTTTTACCTTTTCAGTATTCCTGTACGAAATAACGACATCATGAATATTTATTAGCTGGATTTTATAATATGTAATGTCTCAGGGAATTTTTTATGCCGCCACAAAGTGGTGGCATATAGGGTTGCTCTCGTCCATACGTCCATCTGTACATGTACATCTAGTAAAATTTGTCCGGGCTTTTTCTTGGAAAATATTTATCCATTCCACACCAAACTTTACACACGTTTGTGGTTTAAAAATGTCTTGTCTTAACCTTTTCTTGGAAAGTATTTGTCCAATCCTCACCAAACTTTATACACATGTTTGTGGCCATTATATCCTGGTCAATTTCGATAGCCATGTAAGTTGTTTCAGTGGTTTAGGAGTTGCTGCCCTTTATTTGCAAAAATATACTATAAAAATATCTTGTCCGGACTCTTTCTTGGAAAGTGTTTGTTCCAACCTCACCAAACTTTACACGCATGTTTTAGGCCATTATATCCTGGTCAAGTTTGATAGCCATGTAAATTGCTTCAGTCATTTAGGAGTTGTGGCCCTTTATTTGCAAATATACTTTAAAAATATCTTGGCCGGACCTTTTCTTGGAAAGTGTTTGTCCAATCCTCACCAAACTTTACACATATGTTTGTGGCCATTATATCCCGGTAAAGTTCGATAGCCATGTAAATTGTTTCAGTGGTTTAGGAGTTGTGGCCCTTTATTTGCAAAAAATACTTTAAAAATATCTTGTCCGGGCTCTTTCTTTAAAAGTATTTGTCCAATCCACACCAAACTTTACACACATGTTTGTGGCCATTATATCTTGATCAGGTTTGATAGCCATGTAAATCACTTCAGTCGTTCAGGTGTAGCAGCCCTTCATTTGCAAAAATGGCATAAATAGCTTCAGTCCTTGCATACATGATTATGGCCCTTACTTTCTGTGACAAAAAATCTGAAGTGGGGGCATCAGTGTCCTATGGATACATTTCTAGTTTGGTTTTGCATTGACAAAAAATGTGTAATGAAAGGGAATATTTGTGAGGTAAAGGGTTAAACCTTAACTCCATGATTACACCTTTCTACTCCTTTGCAAAAGAGTAAACCCATATCAGACAGCTCCTATAGGAGCCATCTGATCAGGGTCTGTTCTGTTTGCTTTTGATATAATATAGATATGATTCTACAGTTTTTACGATGCCCAAAATTCCATTGTCCATGTGCTATTATAACAATTGATCACATTGATATTCCTGATGTCATTATTTCTTACATAGAGGATCTGTTGCGAGTTGTCTTTTAAGATCACATGTTCCTAAGCGAGCCTTAGAAAATGTCATTAAGCGAGCCTTGGCGAGCTTAATAACATTTTCTTGGTGAGTTTAGGAACATGTGATCTTAAAAGACAACGAGCATCAGATTATTTTTCTCACATAACAAATAAGTGTATTTTCGCCATTTAAATGACATGTAAACATCGATTTCCATGGGTTGACGTCATATCTGATGTATGACGTCATATATACATTCTATAGTGATCTTACACGTGTTACAGATAAGGGAATCTTATCCCGTTGTTCTCACTCGGAGATAAGGGAAGGTATGTGAGAAATAAATATTCATGAGGTAAAGGGTTAATAGTCGTTTGAGACAGGTTTCACTGTACATTCCATGTCAACAATAAATGCGTTCTTAGAAATAAACAGAGCCACAATGTAATTGTACATTTCATCCAAAACCCAGCTGTTTGCCAGGTTTACAATTTTAGCATAAAACCAGTCTACAGTGACCACCTAAAATAGGTCTAATTATTCATTCGTTCGTACGTTCGTTCGTCAACATTTTGTTTGTCCGCTGTTTTCTGGGAAAACTATTTGACAGATATTAATGAAACTTCACACAAATGTTGAATGCATCAAGATCTGAAGCTGAGTTGATTCTGAGGTTCATTTGATTTTTCATTTCAGATTTATGGCCCTTGCCCTTAAAAAATATGCAAATAGTTTGTCCGCTGTTTTCTGGGAAAACTATTTGAGAGATATTAATGAAACTTCATACAAATGTTTAATGCATCAAGATCTGAAGCTGAGTCGATTCTGAGGTTCATTTGATTTGTCGTTTCGGAGTTATGGCCCTTTTACTTAAAAAATGATGCAAATACATGCAAATAGTTTGTCCGCTGTTTTCTGGGAAAACTATTTGACAGATATTAATGAAACTTCACACAAATGTTTAATGCATCAAGATCTGAAACTGAGTTGATTCTGAGGTTCATTTGATTTTTCGTTTCAGAGTTATGGCCCTTGTCCTTAAAAAATATGCAAATAGTTTGTCCGCTGTTTTCTGGGAAAACTATTTGAGAGATATTAATGAAACTTCACACAAATATTTAATGCATCAAGATCTGAAACTGAATTGATTCTGAGGATCATTTGATTTTTCGTTTCAGAGTTATGGCCCTTGTCCTTAAAAAATAATGCAAATAGTTTGTCCGCCGTTTTCTGGGAAAACTATTTGAGAGATATTAATGAAACTTCACAAAAATGTTTAATGCATCAAGATCTGATGCTGAGTCGATTTTGAGGTTTATTTGATTTTTCGTTTCAGAGTTATTGCCCTTTTACTCAAAATCAAATATATGCAAATAGTTTGTCCACTGTTTTCTGGCAAAACTGTTTGACAGATATTAATGAAACTTCATACACATGTTTAATGCATCAAGACCTGAAGCCGATTCTGAGGATCATTTGATTTGTTGTTTTGGAGTTATGGCCCTTGCACTTAAAAAAAAAATGCAAATCTATGCAAATATGAGGATGGCCATAACTTTTTCATTTGAAATGATATTTACTTCAATTTTTTTTATATGGTTAAACCTTAATGTGAATTTTCACATATATTGCGGGGGTTTTGATATGTCATTTTATTCTGAAGTTATGGTCCTTGAACTTCGTGTGTTCGTTGCTTTGTTAGTCGGTAAACTTTTAGTTTGTCTGTTGTTTTCTGGGAAAACTATTAAAATGATATAAATGAAACTTAACAACTTAACACAAATGTTTTAAGCAACAAAATTTGAAGCTGAGTTTATTTTGAGGTTCATTCAGTTTGTCTTTACAGAGTTATGGCCGTTGCACTTTACAAAAATCTGCAAAAATGAGGATTAGCTGTAACTTTTTTATTTAATAAGATATTCACTTCATTTTTTAAAAAAATAGTATCACCTTAATATGGAAATCAAGATCTGAAGCACAGATTAGAAAATGTCAACAATTATAAGGCATGTTGAATCAGAGAAAGTTTGTAAGTGGGCATATTATGTACCGTATGGGGTACTCTTGTTAAAATAGGTAGTTGCTTTAACTCTTTCGCTGCCAAATATTGTCATCTGCAAATATTGTCATCTGCAAAATGTGTTTCTTTCACAGATACAACATTAGCAGCAAAAGAGTTAATGCAAGATGAAAGTTAACCCTTTATTCCATAAATACACTTTTCTCTGCCTCTACAAACAGAATAGCCATGTGCCACCATAAAAAAATCTAATCAATATTCATGATGTCATCATTTCTTACATGAATATTCATGGAGTAAAGGGTTTATGCATCCTGCATTAAGCAGCCACCTGCTCTATGTTTATTCATTACAGGCAAGTTCTACTGTGAATAAAAAGATGTTAGATTTGTGTTGTGGTCAGGGACTGGGCTTGCTTGGCATTATTTACAAGTTTTACAATCATTTAGTTGACAGTATTTTTTACTAGTACAGTATTCTCATTAATAAACGGTCCCCTCTAATAAATGACCCCTTACTTCTAGGGGAAAACTAATGATGGATAAAACAATTGAATTTAAAAAATAACTTATGGTTTATAGTACAAATGTATATAGGCTGAAATTAATGCAGAAATCACTCATATGAGCTTCTGCATAGCTTTCATTCTGTATTAAGCAACGTTGTACCCACCTAGGTACAAAGTTTGCAAAGTTGTTAAAAGGCGTATCTATTAGGGAAAGGGAATTCAAAGAAGCTCCTTTTCAAAACTATTACTCCCCTGGGGCGTTTATCAGAGATAATAGGGTACATGTTAGTATTGTAAAATTGTCATTCATTTGAAATAATGACATAATTTTTCTGTAATGTCATTTTTAATGCTGTTTTGATAATGTTTGAATTTTTTCACAGCATGATGGAAGTGTTGTTAGTTTATATCTTTTAAGCGGGATTCTAATCCCGTCCCCTCATATTGACGCCTTTTGACACCACCGTAAAAGTCACTTTTTGAAACCATTGTGATAAATAGAGCATTAATTTTGCTCCATTTATCACAATTGTTTCAATCACAATGGTTTCAAGAACTCTACAATCCATAATTTAGATGAACACAGGGAATTTTGTCCAACTGCAATATATAATATAATTACGGTTGGAGGAAGACTGTAGAGTTTTTCAATGCAAATTGAATTGTTTCATGCACAGAATAACACCCAGATAGAATCATGGACCTACCACAAGCTGGAACTCTTCCTCAAATGAAAAATCATTTGGATCAAACTGTTGAAAAGACCTCGACATACAATTGTAGCATGGCACATACTGATAAATTCCATCTTATGTTGAACATAATTAACCCATCCACTCGTAGGCTAACTCGTAGGCTATTTTTAGATCCGACCTCTTTGAGTAAGTCTACCAAAAAGGAGCATTTACTAGAGAAATGGAATTTTGTGGATTTTTAAACTATTGTGGTTGAAACTGTAGACTCATATCTATGTTACTTCATTAGCAAAAATAGCAGACCCTGATCAGATGGCTCCTACAGGAGCCACCTGATCTGGGTCTATTCTGCAAAGGCATAGAAAGGCTTATTTATAGAGTAAAGGGTTAAGATTAGACTGAAATTGTAGCAAATAGTGCAGACCTTAATCAAACTGCTTTTTCAAGAGAAGTTTGATCTGGGTGTGCACTGTTTGTTTGTCGGACCTTGTCTGTCTGAATACTTTGATAATTAGGGTAGTATGAATAGTGACAGGTGGTTGATCGTTTACAATATATAAATCAAATGTGTATTTTGTGTCAATAATATTTGTATTTGTTTGTAACCTAAACAAGGCAAAGTGCAATACAAACTATGTGTATAATCATACTGTGCATTTCATTTTTGTTATGGTATATGAGCAAAGGTAAGGAAAAGTCTCTCAGATAGATTTAATCATTTTCAAGAATAGCTCCTTTATTTCTCCATCAAACCCTACACTGTGACCACTCTTTAGAATCGTCTTTGAGACGATTCTAAAGAGTGGTTACAGTGTAGGGTTTGGTGGAGAAATGACAACTTTATTATTTGGGTACACACCCTTTATCTGTAGCTCTGTTTTTGCAAACCATGTCAGGGTTACAGTATCTGCTTACACTCTGAACTTTTGACGGGTTTCGTTAACCCTTTCCCTAATGAACATTTTTGCATGAATTGATCGCTCTTTGCATATTAATTAATATGATTTTAAGAGTACTTTTGGCTTACACAGATCTATATCAGATCTATATACTTTCATAAGCTAACTGAGCAGACCCTGATCAGATGAATCCTGAAGGAGCCGTCTGATTGTGGTGTACTCTGTTAGCAAAGGTAAGAAAAAGTGTTCATATTAAGGAACAGGTCATTGGAATACTGTTGATGCAGATAATTGTCAGACTGTATTGATCCTGATCAAACAACAACATTTCACTGTTTGCGACTCCTTGAAGATATATTTTCTAGTTATACAGCTGACATAAATTTGCATGGTTGTGTCCCAAAATGTATTGTTTTATCATATATTTTGTTTTTTTTATCATCCTATATTATCTCTTGTTTACCTCAGTTGGTTGACATGTATATCTGAAAGTATTGCATCTCTTGCATTCTATTTTACATGTACATGTGTATTTGAAAGTATTGCATCCCCTTCAGTCTGTTTTACATGTAGAATGTATACATGTTCCAGTACAGACTGTATATTTCTTAGAATGTATACAGGTTTCCATGAAGAAGATTTATTTCTCAGAATGTATACATGTTCTAGTACAGAAGATATATTTCTCAGAATGTATACATGTTTCAGTACAGGTAGCTTACTCCGTTATCAAAAATAAGTCTGCTCCATACTCTCAAATCTCAACCAGTGCCAAACTATTTATTTTCATGAATTTTCTTTTGTGCATCATTCATTGATTCATTTGTGCATACAGGGTTTGTGTTTTTAGCTCACCAGAGCACAAAGTGCTCAGGGTGAGCTTTTGTGATCGCCTGATGTCCATCGTCCTTCGGCGTGCGTCATTCATCGTTCATCCTTCATCATCAACAATTTGAACCTTTAAAAATCTTCTCCTCTGAATCTTCAGGGTTCTCAGCTTTCATCTTTGGCACATAGCATCTTATTACCAGTCAGAGTAAATCCTTGGAATTTGATTGGTCAGTTTGCCAAAAACTGCCGGGGTGTACAGTACCGTATTCAGCGGCTTCCACGGAGAATACAGAATTATTAAAATTTGATGCGTGACGTCATTCGTTTTGTTTTCATTTTTAGCGTCGATTCGAAATTTCATATCGTCCTTACTCCAATAGTTCTGGATGGATTACGACCAAATAATCGATAATAAACGTAAAAAACTGTACCTCATACGTTCCTCAATTTAACACCTTTCAACTTATTAGTACAACGTGTTACCGTTAATGTTTACAAGTGAAGTTTCAATTCCTCTTCCGAAATTGCTCTGAGACGACGTCATATTTGTTCTGTGATGACGTCATGTTTTCTTTGTTATGTCGTCATACAATTAGAGATCTAATGTCAGCAAAATAAGAGTTGTTCGTTTCTTAATTAGGTAAATCGGATCTCTGACTGGTAATAAATTCGTTACATGGTAATTTGGCAGGGTGTATGGGCTGGTATGACAGGGTTAGACCACGTATTTCCTTCGGCTAACGCCTCAGGAAATACGGGATCTAACCCGGTCATACCAGCCCGTACACCCTGCCAAATAACCGTGTAACTAATAATATTCAGGTCCTCTACAAAGTTAAATAAATTATGCCCCAGGGGTGAAAATTGGCCCTGCCCCAGGGGTGCCTTGTTTTCAATAGAAACATATAGTAAAACTTTGAAAATCTTCTCATCTGAAACTGGAAGGTTATCAGCTTTCATATTTGGCACATAGCGTCATGTTCAGGTCCTCTACAAAAGTTATATAAATTATGGCCCTGGGGTCAAAATTGTCCTGCCCCAGCGGAGCCTTGTATTCTTTAGAAACATAATAGTAAAACTTTGAAAATCTTCTCTTCTGAAACTGGAAGTTTCTCAGCTTTCATATTTGGCACATAGGATCATGTTCAGGTCCTCTTCAAAATTTGTATAAATTATGGCTCTGGGGTCAAAATTGGCCCTGCCCCAGGGGTGGCCATTTTTCAGTAGAAACATAGTGAAAACTTTGAAAATCTTCTCCTCAGATTGTCTGGTGAGCGATATCAGGGTCATTCTGGCCCTCTTGTTTCAGCTCACTTGGCACGCAATGCCAAGGAAAGCAATTGGATAGTATTGTGTCCATTGTCATTTATCATCAACAATTACATGAACATCTCTTCCTAAACAAACAAATAATTAACCCTTTCCTCCGTGAATATTCATGTAAGAAATATGACATCATAAATATTAATTAGATTAATTGTTATAATAGCATGGACATATGAATTGTTGGTCACGCCAGAAACTGTTGAATCATATCTATATCATTATCAAACAGAGCAGACCCTGATCAGATGGTTCCTATAGTAGCCATCTGATCTGGGTCTACTCTATTTGCAAATGCCTAGAGAGGTGTATTTAGGCAGTAAAGGGTTAACCTTTCCCTTATGAACATTTATGCATAAATTTGCCACTTCATGAATATTCATGAAATAATTTCTATAATATGAAATTTTCGAGGGAACTTTTTGCTTTGACATAATTTGAAGGATTATATATAAATCTATATAATATATTTCAACTCCAAAAGCAAGCAGAGATCAGACGTCTCCTACAGGAGCATCTGAACAGGATGTACTCTGTGTTTGCAAAGGCGTGAAAATGTGTTTATATAAGGGAAAGGGTTAAAGCTACATTCAAACAAGCCTGACGGGAATGATCCTGGAGTAGTCCTCAACTCTGTTACTTCAAATTTTGCAGAAATTTGGTTGCCATGGCAATAATGTGAAAAACTACCATTTCAATATCAGATTAATTTTACACACTTGTTCCATAGTTGATCCATATACCAATTACACAAAAATATATTTTAAAAAATTGTTAAAAACATAGGAGAACAAATGTTCCATATTTGTGTCTATAGAAGAACTACTGTGTGTTTCACCCAGCTCTGTCAATCGATTTCAATCGAGATTTTTTTTTATTCCGCTACACATTGAAATTAAATATATATCATTCGATCGCATCATTTTTTATGAATTCTCACCTTGAATTTCCCACTAATCTATGCTATAACAAGGAAGAAAACAACAAAAATACATTTTCTACATGCTAATTCGATCAGCTGTTTCTTTGCAAATGGCCGCCGAATGACGTTGTGCGCATGTACGTAAATAACCATGGAGCGTACCATTTTCCAACAGGGGCGACAGGTAATAACTAATTGAAAACGTGAGAGAGAGAGAGAGAGAGAGAGAGAGAGAGAGAGGAGAGGAGAAGAGAGGAGGAGAGAGAGAGAGAGAGAGAGAGAGAGATGGGAATATTCATCGTAGTTTATTATGTTTTGTTTTGTTTCATAATTATGCTTATTGTTTATATTTACTGCAAACTCTCTCTATATATATTTTTATAAAATGCTCGCTTACAAAGAATGAGAATGAACCATCTGAGTAAAAAAAATCATATTCACGATCTATTTGAATTAGCAAGCATTTATATTTTCGTTTGTTTCCATTACAACCCTTTTCCCCATAATTATATGGATTGATTACGTTCATTACCAGTTATTATATACAGTTATAGTCGTATATGTCCCGAGTTAGGTGCAATCAATCTGTATATCGAAACACTTTCGCTATTAATATCTTTGGTGTGCTAGATTCAATTTCGAATTGGAGGGATCTAGATCTACTATCTAGTATCCCCGTATTACGTTTCAAATGGAGTTGATCCTGTGACATATCAAGTTACTCTGTATCGCATCGTGATCCAAACTGTCTGCAAATGTTATCATGGACTGAAATACCCAAACAGATTAATGGACTTACTAGGAAAACATGACGTAAAATTTACCGTCATTATTGGGTGTAATTTTTACGTCATACTGAAAGTTTAGTTGAAAAATGCTGAAGGGTTTATCGATTATCATGTTAAAGCATTCTTCCACATTTTATTTATTTATTTCAATAAAACAGAATAAAATTTAATGCACCGTGTATAGAATGCAATGACAGTGTTTGAAAGTTTTAAGCAACATACCCACTACTAGGCCACTAGCCTAAACCAATTACTTGTTTGAACACTAGATCTCCCTACATTATTTACACATGGACTATTCCAGAAAAATTACGTCTATCGGCGGCCATTTTAACTGTCAAAATGACTAATGCTACAAGGTGAAAAATGATCTTTTGCTGATTGTCACGTCAGATTAGCAGGGATCAAACTTTTATTCAAGATCTGACTACATAAAAAATAAATACATTGATTGAGGTAAGTTTAAAAACAGAAAAATATGGAATAAAAAAAAATCTCGATTGAAATCGATTGACAGAGCTGGGTGAAACACACGGTAGTTTTCCATATATATAGTAAAACCTTTCTATAACGGCCACTAAATTATATCAAGTATTGTGTGTTAGAGACAGGTGGCTGCTTAGAGCAAGGTGAAAGTAAAAATGAACGCTCCTATAGGAGCGTTGTTTTACTTTCACCATGCTTTAAGCAACCACCTGCCCTAAATACCATTTAATTAACACAATTTAGTGGCCATTATAGAGAGGGTTTACTGTATGTCTATTTATTTATAAAAAATCAAACATTTTCTGAGAAACAACTAGCGTGATTTCTAAATAATTTTACAGACATTTTGACTCATTTACAAACAGAGTAGATCCAGATCAGGTGGCTCCTGTAGGAATTGTCTGCTCAGGTACTGCTGTTTGCTCATGAAATGCTCTACCATTAGATCAGTATCTGCAGTTTCTACCATGGCCAAACATTTCTCTGATCATATTCCATTATGAAAAATAATCTAACTGATTTTCATTTTTCTTTCATGAATATTCATTAGATAGGGTAAATATTGCTTGTATATGGTATAAAACAAAGCTGCCAGTTGACGTTTTTTTTCCCTGATTGACTTATATTTCATATAGCCTGTTGAGACGAAGGTGATCAATTAAGATCCACCACATAAATCGTACCTGTTTAATTTATAACTTTATAAAGTTCTGTGTAAGATAGCTATCTATTATTATTTTTTTGTAAGTTTTCAAATATTTATGAATCTGGAGAAGCAGTATACATGTATAACTTTAAATGAAAGTAAAAGAGTAGCAAATAGCCAAGACCTTGATCAAACTTCACCAGCAGCTTTATCTCGGCCTGTGCTATTTACCAAAGACTGTGTGGTTGGATTTTCTAGGATAATTGGGGCATTTTCCTGCAGTGTGTGACATAATGAGTTGTGAAATAATATTTGTGAAATAATTTGTGAAAATTTGTGAAATAATCTGTGAAAGTTGTTGTAATGGATTTGACATGTATTGCGACTAGAAACCAGTAATATTCTTAACCCTTTACTCCATAAATACGCCTTTCTTCGTCTTTTCAAACAGAGAAGACCCAGATCAGATGGTCTGCTCTGAATGTTTATGAAATAATATAGATATGATGCTACAGTTTCTGCCATGGCCAAAAAGTTTTATGTTCATGTGCCATTATAAAATAGTTATCTAATTAATATTCCTGATGTCATTATTTTTTTTATATGAGTATTCATGGAGTAAAGGATTAAAATTGGTTTGGCTTTTATTGTTCCTTTTCAATAGGTGTGATAAATACACTTTTGTTCTGTAGAAATAGTTGACGTAGATGATGTTTATATATGTTCTAATTAAATTAAATTTTCACATTAGATGAATATAGTGTAATGGGTCTGAGAGAAATTGTTGGATATGTGCGTAATGTTTGAATGAGACATGACAAGATTTATTGTTTACATGTGGTAGAGGTTTGATTTAACCCTTTCAGTGCAGAATAAGAGTCCGTAATGTTCTGTGTGTAGACCCAGGTGAGAGGGTTTCTCCAGGAGTCCTCTCATCAGGGTCAGCACTATTTGTCATGTTACACTTTTCCTTTCCCTGCTATTCTGCCGTTTGACGCCTCTGTAAAAGTCTTATTTTGAAACTATTGTGATAAATAGAGCATTTGCTTCATTGGAGCAAATGCTCTATTTATCACAATGGTTTCAAAACTACACAATTCTAAAAAAATTCTTTTCTCTTGTAAATGCTCGTTTTCGGTAGATTTATTCAAAGGGGTTGGGTCTAAAAATAGCCTTGAGGGAATGGCTTATAACTCCCTGAATATTCACTGTAAGCTTGACATGTTTGATTTTTGGAATAGTCCATTTGAAAATTCTGTGTTGAAAGGGTTAATATCAATACATGTATTAATACAGCCTCTTGCTTCAAGATGCTCAAAACGCTTTATGTGTTAAGGGAGACCACTCTTGACCTGTTAATCCATGATTGTTCCAGTTATAGAACCTTTTTAAAAATGCTGATATTTTCATAATAGTTGATGGTTACTCAGATGTACAAAGATGTTTTGCCACAAGCTTAGCGTTGTCATATGATGAGTTGTATTTCGTTTTCTCTCTGCAGAAGGATGTTGTTGGCAATCAGACTTACCTGTTACCTAATGAATATTAATGTAAGAAATGACATCATGAATATATACTAGCTGATTTTTATGATGGTATATGATCACAAGAGCTGTGATTTTATGAAATCTTTATAGATCTGACTCTACAGCTTCTGCCAATACTAAAAATTGATGTGTACATATGCTTTTATAGCTATTATAAAAAGCAGCTAACAAATATTCATGATGTCATTTTCCCACATGAATATTTAACAGGGAAAGGGTAAAAGATAAGTTGAAGAAAACAATTATTTTAACTGATAATGAAGTTTAACCCTTTACTCCATAAATATGCTATTCTACGCTGTTGCAAACAGTAGTCCCAGGTAACAGGGCTCCTGAAGGAACCGTCTGATCAGGGTCGGCTCTGTTTGCTCATGAAATGGATCTCCAGTGTAATTAATATTCATTATTTCTTATTGAATATTCACGGAGTAAAGGATTAAGTAATGAAGTTACAACAGTCTTGCACTCAACACTCTAATTGTTGATTTTATTTATAGTATGTTCTGTAAAAGTATACATGTATATATTTATTAAAAACTTGTGTTGGTTGTAAGTGATATTGTTATTGTCTTGACATAAATGACTGAAGTCACTGGATAAAAATGTCTTGGTAAGCTGGTGGTGAGGTAGTGGCCTTTGGGACTGTTTTGGAATAGGGATAAGAGATAGGAGAATTGCCAGATGTTAACCCCTTAAATCTTTACCATGTCTTTGCAAACCCCTTAAATCTTCTACACCTTTGCAAACAGAGTAGACCCAGATCAGACGGCTCCTGTAGGACCCATCTGATGAGGGTCTGTTCTGTTTGCTAATGACATAATATACAATGTAGATCTGATTCTACACTTTCTGTCTTGGTTATATATTTGTGTGTTCATATGTTATTTTAAAAATACAGCCAATTAATATGCATAATGTCATTACCTCTTACATGAATATTCATGAAGTAAAGGGTTAATGTCTTAGGAAAATCAATATCTGTGCAAAGTTTCATCTGCATTACATGTATATTTAACACTTTCCCGGTTGAATATTCATGCAAGAAATAATGACACCATGAATATTTATTAGCCGAATTTTTATAATGGCATATGTACACAGGAGCTTTTGGTATTGGTAGAAGCTGTAGAGTCAGATGTATTATAAGTTCATAAACAAACAGAGCAGACCCTGATCAGTCAGGTCTTACTAGAGCCATCTGATTTGGGGTCTACTCTGTTTGCAAAGGTGTGAAAAGGCATTTATCCGAGCCCTTTCCCTCATGAATATTGATGAAAGAAATACTGGCAGTATGGATATTAATTAGCTGAATTTTATAATGGCATTATGAAAAAGGGACTGTTTGACAATGGCAGAACCTGTAGAATCAGATCTTTATCATTCTCTGATCAGATGGTTCCTACGGGAGCCATCTGATTTGGGCCAGGTAGCAGAAAGTAGGCAGGTTATCAATAAGTACCTGGTACAACAGGTAGCAGAAAGTAGGCAGGTTATCAATAAGTTCCTGGTACAACAGGTAGCAGAAAGTAGGCAGGTTATCAATAAGTACCTGGTACAACAGGTGGCAGGAAGTAGGCAGATTATCAATATGTACCATGTATAACAGGTAGCAGAAAGTAGGCAGGTTATCAATATGTACCGGGTACAACAGGTAGCAGAAAGTAGGCAGGTTATCAATAAGTACCAGGTACAACAGGTAGCAGAAAGAAGGCAGGTTATCAATAAGTACTGGGTACAACAGGTAGAAGAAAGCAGACAGGTTATCAATAAGTACTGGGTACAACAGGTAGAAGAAAGCAGACAGGTTATCAATAAGTACTGTGTACAACAGGTTGTAGAAAATAGACAGATTATCAATGAATACTGGGTACAACAGGTAGCAGAAAGTAGGCAAGTTATCAATAACAGGTAGCAGAAAGTAGGCAGGTTATCAATAAGTACTTGGTACTGCAGGTAGCAGAAAGTAGGGTCAGCATTTAGCCAGCAAACTATGGACATTCATCCACTGACTGACGTCAGCTGTATTTTTCTCTATCAGATGTTATGACCAGCACATATACTTTCTGGTGCTGACTTGTGACAATAAAGCATATAGATCTGTCAGACCGTGGCTTGTTCTGCTTTATCTCCCAGATCTGTCAGACCTTGTCTTATTATGTCTTCCCCCCCCCCCCCCCCCGCCCAATAATGGGTTTCGTGAGAGTTGTGTGTTTGTCTGTCCATCCATCTGTCCGTCACACTTTCTTGTCCGGACAATAACTTCAATATGCCTGATGCCAGTTGATTGAAACTTCATATATGGAAAGAGCATAATGAGAGGAGGTGTCATGCACACGGTCCATGACTCTGGCTTCACTTACATTGGTGTTATTGCCCCTTGTAAGAAAATCACACTTTTTATGTCTGGATGATAACTCCTATGTGGCTCATGCCATTGGATTGAAACTTCATACATGGAAAGACCATGATAAGAGGAAGAGTCATGCTCAAGGTCCATAACTCTGGCTTCACCAATATTAGAGTTATTGCCCTTTGTATTTTTTTCACACTTTTTTGTCCGGACGATAACTCTTGTATGGCTCATGCAATTGGATTGAAACTTCATACATGGAAAGATCATGATGAGAGAAAGTGTCATGCCTAAGGTCCATAACTCTGGCTTCGCTAATATTGGAGTTATTGCCCCTTGTAATTTTTTCCAAACTTTTTTGTCGAGACAATAACACCTATATGGCTCATGCCATTGGATTGAAACTTCCTACATGGAAAGAGCATGATGAGTGAAAGTGTCATGCATGAGGTCCATAACTCTGGCTTCAATAAATTGAGAGTTATTGCCCCTTGTACATTTGTTTCACACTTTCTTGTCTTACATGGCTCATGCCATTGTATTGAAACCTCAAACATAGCAACAGCATGATGAGAGATAATGCCATGATCAAGGGCCATAACTCTGGCTTCAATACTTTTGGAGTTATTGCCCTTTGTTTCTTTTTTTTGGTCCAATTAATAACTCCTGTTCTACTGATGCTATTGGAATGACATTTCATTAATGGAAAGAGCATGATGAAAGGAAGTGTCCTACATAAAGGCTGTACCTCTGTTATCTGTACTTTTTAAGTGATAAGCTGTTATCATTTTTTTTCTTGAAAAATGTGGTGTGGAAGGTGTATAATGAGGGGAAGTATCATTCATCAAGTTCATTACTATGGTAGGAACATTTTTAGCTCGTCTGTTTCGAAGAAATCATGAGCTATTGTTGTTACTCCGGTGTCCGCGTCGTCTTTGTCGTTGTTGTTGTCTTCGTCGTCGTCCGACATCTTAACATTGACTATAACTTCTTCAATTTTTCATTTAAAACCTTCATTTTTGGTATGCATGTTCATCTTGACAAGGCCTATCCACACATACCAAAATGATAACAGACGAGCGTTCACACCCGCTTGCGGTGCTCTTGTTAGTTATTTCCCTTTACATATTGTTTTTGTTAGAGTTGTTTGTCTGTCTGTCTGTCTGTCACACATCTTGTCTGGTCGAGTTCTCATGTACAAAAATGTGACAATATGTCGCAGTGGGTATGTGTGGGTAGGGGGGAGACATCCGTTTTTGTGACAAAAACCTCTAGTTCTACTCTGACCTCCCAGATCTGTCAGACCTTACCTTGTTCTAATCTGGCCTTTCAGATCTGGCTGACCTTGTCTTGTTCTAATCTGACCTCTAAGACCCATCAGACCTTGCCTTGTTCTACTTGACATCCCAGATCTGTCAGACCTTTCCTTATTCTAATGTGACCTGCCAAATCTCTCAGACCTTGCCTTGTTCTACTTGACCTTCCAAATCTGTCTGACCCAGTCTTATTCAAATTTGACCTCCATGATTTGTTAGACCTAGATCTGTCAGACCTTGAATTATTCTTATCTGACATCCTAGACCCATCGGACCTTGGCTTGTTCTACTTGACCTCCTAGATCTGTCGGAGATTACGTTGTTTTACTCTGACCTCCCAGATCTGTCGGACCATACATTGTTCTGATTTTACCTTCCACGTCTGTGAGATCTTGTCTTGTTCTGCTCTGGCCTTCCAGGTCTGTCAGACTTTACCTTGTTCTAATCCAACTTCCGGATCTGTCAAACCTTGTTTTGCTTTACTCTGACTTCCAAGATCTGTTAGACCTTGTTTTGTTCTACTTGAATTTCCAGATCTGTCAGACTTTGTCGTGTTCTACTCTGACCTTCCAGATCTGTCAAGCCTTACCTTCTTGTAATCTGACCTTTCAGATATGTTTGACTTTGTCTTATTCTACTTGACCTCCCAGATCTATCGAACCATACCTTGTTCTAATCTGACCATCCAGATCTGTCAGACATTGTCTTGTTCTAATCTAACCTCCCAGATCTGTCAGACCTTTGTTCTAATCTGACCTTCGAGATCTGTAAGACCTTACCTTGTTCTAATCTGACCTTCTATATCTGTCCCACCTTGTCTTGTTCTACTCTGGCTTTCCAGGTCTGTCAGATGTTTTGTATCTGGCCTTTTAGATCTGTCAGACGTCATCTTGATTTACTCTGCTACCTCCCAGGTTTGTCAGACATACGGTAGTCTTGTTATACAGTGCTCTCCCCACAGGTTCCTTGCATGCTTATTACTAGCATCTTTTACACAGCATTCACAGTGAAGTACTGTTAAACCAACAGTTTAGTGTTAATTATTCTCCACTGAAGGCGGAGGGATATAGTTTTGGTGTTGTCCATCTGTTTGTCCTTCATGACAGACTCATCTGTCCGTCCTTCATGACAGACCCATCTGTCCATCCGTCTGTGTGTTTATGCATCCTGGTATCATATCTCAGAAACAATTTGGAGTTTTTCTATGAATTTTGTGTAAATATTTAGCACCATAAAGAAATATAGAGTTATAGCCCTTTGTTTTAAAAAAAATCCTTTTTGCCCATCTGGTCAATGACTCAGTTAAATGCTTAGGCCAGCACTTGTTTAGCGTGGAATATCAATTCAGCGAATTTACTTCTTAATTCATTTGCCTAAGAAATTGTACATTCTCCTCTGTCATTGAATTTCTTGTGCTGAATCCAGTCCACCTGAATGTATAATGAATGCACATAATTTGGTAGGACATTTGATAACCAATAAGCTGATGAATATTCATGTAAGAAATAATGATAGAACAAGAACACAGCATTTTTATACATTACCGGGAATAGTAAAATCCCACATCTATATAATTTCTATTTGTAAATGTAGCAGACTCTGATCAGACAGCTCCTAGAGGAACCACCATCTGATTTTTGTCTTCTTTGTCAGCAAAGGTGTTAAAAGGCATTTATATAATATACAGGGTTATTTAATATGCTCCCACCTATGGAAAGGGGTGGGGGATATACATTTATTCTTGTCCTCCCATCAGTACCTCTGTACGTCGGTGCATATGCTTGTCCTATTCCTATGTCTTTTCTGAAAATCTTTAGTGCTCTGACTTTATTTGCTGATAGCATCACCAAACTATATACAAATGAGGCATGAGGCGTTGTGCAGTTTGGTTTTAGTTTTTATATGTAACCAATAATATCAGATTTATGACCCTTGAAATAATCAAAATTTAAGCAATCTATATGGCAAGATTGTGACAGATGCGGTATCTTGGGACATCCTTGTCCTATGAACATAATTCTACAAATGACTACTGTCAATTACACAATCAATACATTTGCAGTTTAAAAAAGGAATCTACAGGGTTCACAGTTTTCATCTTTGGCACATAGCATCACCTATAGGTCCTCTACAAATTTTTTATAAATTATGCCCCTGGAGTCAAAATTGGCCCCGCCCCAGGGGTGTCCAATTTTCAATAGAAACATAGTGAAAACTTTGAAAATCTCCTCTGAAACTGGAAGGTTCTCAGCTTTCAAATTTGGCACACTTGGCATCATGTTCAGGTCCTCTACAAAAGTTATATAGTGAAAACTTTGAAGATCTTCTCCTCTGAAACAGGAATGTTCTCAGCTTTCATGTTTGGCACATAGCATCATGTTCAGGTCTTCTACAAAAGTTCTATCAATCATGCCCCTGGGGTCAAAATTGGCCCCACCCCAGGGGTAGCCAGTTTCCTATATAGCTGAATACCAGTGTATTTTTAGCTGGCTACTTTTAGCATACACAAAAGGTAGGTTATCTCCCTTTGCACTTTTTGATAACAACCGGATTGCCTCCCTTCTGGGTAATGGCAGATGCATTAGATCTGGCCTGTTGCACAGTTGATTCTAAGGACAATTAACCCTTTTCTCCACAAATACGCCTTTCTACACCTTTGCTAACAGAGTTACATTAAAGACCCAGATCAGATGGCTCATGTAGTAGCCATCTGATCAAAATTTGTGTACAGATGGGTTAAGGAAACATATAAGTACATGTATATACATGTACTTATAATATGTTTACTTAACCCATTCCCTCATATAAACGCCTTTTCACGCATTTGCAAACAGAGCAGACTCCAGCAGGCTCCTATAGCAGCTGTCTGATCAGGGTCTGCTCGGGGGGAGGGGGGAATTCAGCCAAGATTTAGTAGGTTTTGGAGTTTTTGCCATGTTTTATATAGAAACATATTGTGACAACTTTGAAAATCTTCTCCTGAAACTGGAAGATTAATTCTCAGCTTTCATATTTGGCACATAACATCTTGAAGTCCTCTACAAAAGTTATATGAATTATATCTTAGGGTTCAAATGAAGCCCCGCCCCAGAGAGCAAGTATTCTCTAGAAACATAGTGAAAACTTTGAAAATCTTCTCCTCTGACTGTCTGGTGAGCGATATCAGGGCCATCATGGCCCTCTTGTTTACTTTATGACTGATTTCAGCCTGGCCTTGATTATATTGTTAAGACAAAAACTTGTTCTTCATCATTCTGTGTCAATACACCAGCAAAGAGCTATGGATTTGGAAAGGTTGGTTTTAAGTCTTCGCAGAAACTTGAATCATAGCTAAATTATTTCATAAGCAAAGAGAGTAGACCCTGTGGAGGAAAGGGTTAAGTCCTAACTTAGTAGCATGTCTTGTGTTTCTTTTCTTCTGTGTTGAAGTACAATAAAATTGCTGTTTTGTCATACCCATTGTATTGAAACATTTTCAAGAATAACTACCTTATTTCTCCACCAAGCCCTATGTTGTGAACAAATTTTTAGAATCACCTCATTGAGACAATTCTAAAGTGTGGTCACAACATAGGGTTTGGTGGAGAAATGGCGATTTTAGTATTTGTGTACGCACATTTAACTGTTGCTCTGAATAAAGATTTAAAGCATAGACCAGAGCAATAGATGAAGGTGCGTATTTAAATGTTGAAATCATCATTTCTCCACCAAACCCTTTGTTGTGACCACTCTTTAGAATCGTCTCAAAGAGACTTTTCTCAGAGAAATTTCTAAAGAGTGGTCACAACATACAAGTAGGGTTTGGTGGAGAAATAAAAGAGATATTCCTAAAAAATGAATTTATTGTCACAGCATACAGTAGAGAATTGGCTTTGCAAACAGACTAGACTGAGA
Organism: Azorinus chamasolen; assembly: GCA_963576725.1. NCBI lineage: Eukaryota > Metazoa > Mollusca > Bivalvia > Cardiida > Solecurtidae > Azorinus > Azorinus chamasolen. Next base: position 59,351,910 of record OY755242.1, read on the forward strand.
TCAGGGTCTGCTCTGTTCGCTTCTTAGATAGGTCTGATTCTAAAGTTTATGCAATGGCCAAAATGTCTATGTTTATAGTGCCATTATTATAAATTCAACTCATTAATATTTATAATGCCATTATTTCTTTCATGAATATTCATGAAGGAAAGGGTTACTTATTAGCTGGTAGCTGATTTTAATAACAGTATTTTTTTGGTATTGGCAAAAATTTGGTATTGGACCCTGATCAGATGAATCCTTTAGGAGCTGTCTGATCTGAGTCTACTCTATTTGCAAAGGTGTCAACTGGTGTTACATCAAGTATAGGGTTAATTCAAACCGTATGTAATCTTTGTTTGTACATTTCAGTTCTGTACATTTCAGTTCTGCTGCTTGTTTAAGGGTAGAGCTGCTGGATAAACTGCATATATTTCATCGACTGGCACAGAAGCTACACAGCAATGAAAATTTCATTCCTGCACTGTTCTCCACACAGTCCCAGTTTTACTGATCAAGTACATTCAGCGTTCGACAGGATTCCACTGTTCCCATTCAGCTCATACTTAATTTACTGGTATGCCTTTTTTGTAGGCGTGATCTTTGAACATGTCCAAAGATTCCCCCAGCTCTTTTGGACAATGCCCCTATATTCTGGCTCCCTACCAATCATAAAAGACCATCTTATGATCCTTGCCATTTAATTCACACTCCATTCCCATTTAAAGCAGATTTTCCATTACTTTCAGATAGGGACTGAATCGAGGTCCAGTGAAATGAGTGTATTAGGGACAAGTTCTCATTTGCCTGTCTGTCTAGCTAGTCGACCTTCCGTTTGATTCTATCATGGTTTTGGTCATGCTTTCACCGTATTTGCCTTAATTCATTCCCTCAAATAAATGCCATTTCATACTTTTGCATACAGAGTAGACCCAGATCAGACGGCTCCTGTAATGCCATCTGATCAGGGTTTGCTCTGTTTGTTTATGAAATTATAATACATCTGACTCAACAGTTTCTATCAATATCAAATAATCCTGTGTACGTAAGTCATTATTAAAATTCAGTTAATAATACTATGTCATTATTTCTCTTACATGAATATTCAAACAGGGAAACGGCTAATACTGTGATTAATGGGATTTACTTCAAACTTAACCCATTACCTCATAGTGATGCCTTTTTACACCTCTTTAAAGGTCACTTTTTTAAATCATTGTGATAAATAGAGCATTTTCTCCATAGGCGCAAATGCTCTATTTATCACAATGGTTTAAAAACTACAAAATTTTAAAATTTACCTTTTTGGTAGTAAATGCTCCTTTTTCGGTACATCTATTCAAAAGGGTTGGGTCCAAAATTAGCCTATGAGGGAATGGATTAAAAGTAGCAAGAACAAGAGCATATTAAGATAATGGCCATAACTGTTCCATAAGATAATGATCATAACATTTTCATTACTACATTTTGAGTTGTATTTTGAAAATAAAGTAAGATTTCTATTAACTTTATTTTCAAAATACAAGACATTTAGTTTCTATACAAAACTACAGTCACATGCTGAGTTATTTTGAATCTCATCTGGATCCAAACTATTTCTAAAGATAATTACCAGTTTAGGTATAGCATGCTGAAGATTAAACTTTGCAGATGAAACGAATTAGTGACGTATGAAATAATGTCATTGGTATTATATGAACATTGACCACTTTAATGTTATATTATGGTTGTGATAATTAGGTAACGTGTGTTTTCATATAGGCATTAATGTATGAGAATTATCATTTGAAGCTTCTTTTGTTGCTATTATAAACCAGCTCCATGCAGCTTTTGACATTTGCAAATATTGCCATCTGCAGCAATTTCAACAGTATCTTTTTCTTCCATTTCTTTAAAACAAACAAACAGTGCCAGCATGTCAAACAGTTTAGATACTGATGAGGTGCTGAATTACTCGGCATCTCATGTGGATCCAAACTGCTTGCAAAGGTAATGACCAATTGTATTGAAGTGTTTTGAGGTTTAACCCTTTCCTTGTTCAATATTCATATAAGAAATTGTGATATCATCAGACGTCCAGATAAGATGCATACATTTAAACCTTTCCCTGTTCTATATTTATTACAAATGTCAATACCTATTGAATATTCATAAACAAAATAGTTATAAAGAAATATGGAAGGTGGAACATTGTAGACATTTTAGAAAGTAAATAAACAGGTCTATTAAATTCTATTAGCAAACAGAGCAGACCCTGATCAGACGGCTGCTCTAGGAGCCGTCTGCTCTGGGTCTACTCTGTTTGAAAATGCGTGAAAACACGTTTATATGAGGGAAAGGGTTAAACATTTTCAACAGTAGCTCCTTTATTTCTCTACCAAACCCTATACTGTAACCACTCTTTAAAATTGTCTAGTTGAGACGATTCTAAAGAGAGGTCACAGTATAAAGTTTTGTGGAGAAATGACGATTTAAGTATTAAGTATTAGGTATGCACCTTTATAGCATAGTTTGTTTTCTAACTGAGTGCAGTAACTGAGTGCCAGAAGTTGAGGAAATGCACTAGTGCATTTTTAGCTCACCAGAGCACAAAGTGCCCAGGGTGAGCTTTTCTGATTACCTGATGTCCGTCGTCCATCGGCGTGCGTCGTCTGTCGTCAGTCGTCAACAATTTGAACTTTTAACAATCTTCTCCTCTGAATCTACAGGGTTCTCAGCTTTCATCTTTGGCACATAGTATCATCTTTAGGTCCTCTACGAAAGTTATATAAATTATGGCCCTGGGGTCAAAATTGGCCCCGCCCCAGGGGTGCCTTGTTTTCAATAGAAACATATAGTAAAACTTTGAAAATATTCTCCTCTGAAACCAGAAGGTTCTCTGCTTTCATATATAGCACATAGCATCATGTTCAGGTCCTCTACAAAAGTTATATTAATTATTGCTCTGGGGTCAAAATTGGCCCCGCCCCAGGGGTGGGCAGTTTTCAATTGAAACAAATAGTGAAATCTTTGAAAGTCTTCTTCTCTGAAACTGGAAGGCTCTCAGCTTTCATATTTGGCACAGAGCATCATGTTCAGGTCCTCTACAAAAGTTATATAAATTATGGCCCTGGGGTCAAAATAGGCCCCGCCCCAAGGGTGGGCAGTTTTCAATAGAAACAAATAGTGAAATCTTTGAAAATCTTCTTCTCTGAAACTTGAAGGCTCTCAGTTTTCATATTTGGCACATAGCATCATGTTCAGGTCCTTTACAAAAGTTATATAAATTATGGCCCCAGGGTCAAAATTGGCCCGCCCTAGGGTAGGGCAGTTTTCAATAGAAACAAATAGTGAAATCTTAAAAAATCTTCTTCTCTGAAACTGGAAGGCTCTCAGCTTTCATATTTGGCACATAGCATCATTTTCAGGTCCTCTACAAAAGTTATATAAATTATGCCCCTGGGGTCAAATCTGGCCCCGCCCCAGGGGTAGCCAGTTTTAAATAGAAACATATAGTGAAAACTTTGAAAATCTTCTCGTCTGAAACTGGAAGGCTCTCAGCTTTCATATTTGGCACAGAGCATCATGTTCAGGTCCTCTACAAAAGTTATATAAATTATGGCCCTGGGAACGAAATTGGCCCCGCCCCAGGGGTGGGCAGTTTTCAATAGAAACAAATAGTGAAATCTTTGAAAATCTTCTTCTCGTAAACTGGAAGGCTCTCAGCTTTCATATTTTGCACATATCATCATGTTCAGGTCCTCTACAAAAGTTATATAAATTATGCCCCTGAAGTCAAAATTGGCTCCGCCCCAGGGGTAGCCAGTTTTCAATAGAAACATAGTGAAAACTTTGAAAATCTTCTCGTCTGAAGCTGGAAGGTTCTCAACTTTCATATTTGGCACATAACATCATGTTCAGGTCCTCTACAAAAGTTATATAAATTGTGCCTCTTCGGTCAAAATTAGCCCCGCCTCAGGGCAGGCTAGTTTTCTATAGAAACATATAGTGAAAACTTTGAAAATCTACTCCTCTGATTGTCTGGTGAGCGCTTCAGGGCCATTCTGGCCCTCTTGTTTATTCAAATTAACAATCCTTAATCAATGGCATTTTAAAGCTTTTGTGATAAAAAGAATCTTATATTCATGTTCATTACAAATTGTTTTCGTGAATCTCATTTACTATTATGAATATGACACTCGATAAAGCTTATGTCATATTATTATAGTAAACGCGTTTCATATTAACAATTTGTAATGAACACTCATGTAAGATCCACTATTTATCTGTAGCTCTGATTATGAGTATGCATTAGCTGAAGTTTTGTAATATAAACTTTTCTAGGAAAATTTCAGCTTTGACAAAAACTGCAGAATCAGATCTATATCATGTCAAAAGCAAACAGAGCAGACCCTGATCAGACAGTTCCTATGGAAGACATCTTATCTGGGTCTACTCTGTTTGCAGATGCGTGAAAAGGCATTTTATATGAAGGAAAGGGTTACTATAAATGGCTGTTAGCTGTACGTCTTTCCCGGTATTTAATTGTACTTTGCACTGGAATTTTAAATCAATATTAGTGCAGGTCTTTACAACAGCTGGTTGTCAGTGGACAAACAAGTCTTTAACCCTTTCCCTGTTCTAAGTTTATTCCAAATTTCAATACCTACTGTATATTTATGAACAAAATAGTTATGATGAAATATATGAGATTGGGCATTGCAGTCATTTTAGAAAGTAGAGGAACATATCTATCATATTCCATTAGCATGCAATGCAGACCCTGATCAGATGGCTCCTCTAGGAGCCGTCTGATCTGAGTCTACTCTCTTTGCAAATGCGTGAAAAGGCATTTATATGAGGGAAAGGGTTAATGTCCTTTGCAAACAGTGTAGACCCTGATGAGAGTCTGCACTGTTTGTCATGTTACACTTTACTATAAAAAATCCTTGAATATTCACGTAAGATTGACCCGCTGTAATTTTGGAATGCTCCATTTGAACGTTGAGCGTTGAAAGGGTTATCTCTTTCCCGGTTTAATATTCATGTAAGAAATAATGACATCATGTATATTTATTATCTGGCTGTTTTACAATGTAAGATCTCTCTGCTTTGGCAAAAAACTGTAGACTCAGATCTATATCATGCCATAAGCAAATAGAGCAGATCCAGATGCATAGGATCCATCTAATCGGGGTCTACTCTGTTTGCAAAGGCCAGAAAAAGGTGTTTATATGAAGAAAAGGGCTGATGCAGAAAGTAATAATCCTTTCCCTCATACAAATGCTTTTTCACTCCTTTGCAAACAGAATAGACACAGATCAGATGGCAAAGGATCGGTAGTGTCAGATCTATAATAATTTAATAAGCAAACAGAGCAGACCCTGATCAGACAGCTCCTATAGGAGCCATCTGATCTAGGTCTACTCTGTTTGCAAAGGTGTGAAAAGGGGTTTATATGATGGAAAATGGTTAAGACATCAACTAACTGCTTGACATTCTTCTCTGAATGTTTTAGAAGAAATCTAATGAAACTTGTGGCAGAAGACAATTTTTACAGACTTAATTAAGAAAGAGTTAACCCTTTCCTTCATGTAAACGCCTTTTCACGCCTTCTCAATCAGTACACCCAGATGCTCTTGTAGGAGCCCTCTAATCAGGGTTTGCTCTGGCATAAGTTTGTTGGCCATTTGGCTAAAACTGTAGTATCATATGTTTCATAAGCAAACAGAGCAGACCCTGAGCCATCTCATCTGGGTCTACTCTGTTTTCAAAAGGTGTATAAAGACATATTCATGGAGCAAAGGGTTAAAGAATTATAACAGATTACAACTTTCAGTTGGTTTGCTTGCAGTCAGTTCAACATAATCATCCCACTAGCATTTCCTTGTAAGTACTTGGGTCAGTCCATTTGTAGGTGTGTGTATCCGTCAGATTTTCAGTATTACTTTGCACATATCTGAAGCCTTTCCCTCATAAAGATGACTTTTGGCATGTTTGTAAATAAAAAGAGTATACTCAGATTAGACAGCTCCTATAGGAGCTGTGTGATCAGGGTCTGCTCTGGTTGCTTATGGAATACTATAGATCTGATTCCGAAGTTTCTATCACAGCCAACAATTTACTTATTAGCCCTTTACTCCATGAATATTGATGTAAGAAAGAATGACATTATGAATATTAATTTACTAAATTTTTATAATGGCACTATGAGCAAAATAACTTTTTATTTTAAAAGAAACTTGAGAATAAGGTTGATATTATATCAAAAGCAAAAAAAGCAGACCCTGATCAGTCTGCTCCTACAGGCGTTGTCTGATCTGGTTCTTCTCTGTTTGCAAAGGCGTAGACTATGGAGTAAAGGGTTAATATGTAACTATATAATATCAGTTAATGAATATTCAGAGAGAAATGAATTCCTAAATTTATATTAATGGGAGAAAAAGGTTTATCATGGGTAAATAGTGTGTTATATGCATCATCAAAATTTCTCCCCTTTGGATATTTTCTCATTTAACCCTTTCCTCCATAGGCTATTTTTAGACCCATCCTCTTTGAATGAATCTACCCAAAAGGAGCATTTACTTTGGAATTTTGTAGTTTGAATCCATTGTGATAAATAGAGCATTCGCTCCTATAGGAGCAAATGCTCTATTTATCACAATGGTTTCAAGAAGTGGTTATTACAGAGGCGTAGAAAGGCGTATTTATGGAGGAAAGGGATAATCGGTTAACTTAACCCTTCTCTTGCTGGATTTTAAAATACTCTCTCCTTCTTTACCCATGCCCTGTTGTATATTTACACATATCTTCACTGTCTTCAAGTATTTTGCTGTGAAATCACTGCTGTGGAGTGCACTGGTTGCACAATCAACTTGTAAATAGTGCAGACCCTGATGAGACAGCTCCTGCAGGAGCTGTCTCATCTGGGTCTGCACTATTTACATGTATGTATATTGACGCGAATAGCAAGTGAAGGGTTAATTGTTTCAAAGATTAATTACTGAGCTAAGAGTTTAAAGTTATCCTGTCAAATTCAACACTAGTGCAATATATCATAATCTTATCACACAAGGACAATCTGAACAGCTGATTGAACAGTTGCATGACCGATATAAATAATGTAAACAAAAAGGCAGTTAACCCTTTACTACATGAATATTCATGTAAGAAATAATGACATCATGAATATTAATTAGATTAATTGTTATGATTGCACATGGACACAGAGATTTTTGGCTATGGCAGAAACTGTAGAATCATAATTATCTATATTAGAAGCAAACAGAGCAAGACCCGGATCAGACGGCTCCTACAGGCGCAATCCTGATATGGTCTATCCTGTTTGCAAAGGCTTTGAAAGGCATGTCAGTGAAGTAAAGGGTTAACCTTTTATTTGATAGTAAATGTATATTTACACATTTGCAAACAGAGTAGACCCAGCACCTGTAGGAGATGTCTGATCAGGATCTGCCCTGATTGCCTATGGAATAATATAGATATATTAACCCTCTCCTCCATAAATACGCCTTTCTATGCCTTTGTAATAACCACTTCTTGAAACCATTGTGATAAATAGAGCATTTGCTCCTATAGGAGCAAATACTCTATTTATCACAATGGTTTCAATCTACAAAATCCTAAAATTTTACTTTTCTCTAGTCAATGCTCCTTTTGGGTAGATTCATTTAAAGAGGTTGGGTCTAAAAATAGCCTATGGAGGAAAGGGTTGATTTAATACTTGTAAGTAATGAATTTAACTGCCTTGGCAAACAATAGAAAATAAGATATTTAACTCTTTCACACATTTGCGAACAGAGTAGACCCAGATTAGACTGCTCCTCTAGGAGCCGTCTGATCAGGGTCTGCTCTGTTTGCTTTTGATATGATATAGATCCGATTCTACAGTTTTTGTCAAAGCAAAAACTTCCCTTGAAAAGTTTACATTATAGAAATTGAGCTAATAAATATTCATGTTGTAATTATTTCTTAAAGGAATACTGACCAGGGAAACGGTTACATATAAGCAAAACAAGCACCTCATCTGGATCAAACCTGTTTGTATGTTGTGTTGAAAAAGATGACTTGTTTTGTAGACTACTCTAATGACAAATGGAGGGCTTGGGATAGAGCAATGTCCAAGTAGGTTAAGACTTTACCCTTTGACTGTATGAGATCTATCTAGCCTGACTTCTCCAGTATTAACTGTCCTATACTGGCTGTATACTCACCAAATTAGTAAAGGATGTTATGAATGTATAACAGAGATCCAGATAAGATGCGTTAATTTAAACATTTTCAACAATAGCTCCTTTATTTTTCCCCCAAACCCTATACTATCTCAAAGAGATTTTTCTAAAGAGTGGTCACAGTATAGGGTTTGGTGGAGAAGTGACGATTTTAGTATTTAGGTACGCACCTTTATCTGTAGCTCAGTATAACATACATTTAACCTTTCGAATGGGTAATAAAGTGTTTGCAAACAGTAGACCCAGAACAGAGGATATATTGTCAAGGTCAAATATAACTCAAAGCTTCCCCCACCCACCCCTCCATGGTCATTTCAAATGCATTGCTCTTGCTTAATTTCTGGAGTATAGAGATGCACAACTGTCTCTAACAACTGACTTGTGTGAACATGATGGGTTCAAACTATCATACTATTCAATATTTGGTCATCTTAAGTGAACAGTTTGTTATTGTGTTAATGCACCTTTAGCAAACAAATATTAACCTTTTACTTCATGCATATTCACGTAAGGAATAATAACATCTTGATTATTAATTAGATTATTTGTTATAATAGCACAATAGACACAGGAAGTTTTGGCAATAGCATAGACTGTAGAATCACATCTTTTTTATATAATAAGCAAACAGAGCAGACCCTTATCAGACGGCTCCTACAGGAGCTGTCTGGGGTCTACTCTGTTTGCAAGGGCATAGAGAGGCGTTTTAATGGAGTAAAGGGTTTACTCCTTGTTTGCGAAAATCAATGTCTGCCACAATTTTAAAGTTAATTTTTCATCCTTTTCCCAAGGTCAAGTTGTCAAAGAAATGCTGAGTGAGTCACTTGGCATCTCATCTGGATCTACTCTGTTTGTAAAAGAAATTGTGATTGTACAGCATGCATGTTTCCTTCATATAAAGGCTTTTTCACACCTTTGCAGAGTAGACGCTGTACGAGCTGTCTAATCAGGTCTGCTCTGTTTGCTTACGAAATAATATAGCTCTGATTCTACAGTTTCTGCTATGGCCAAAAAGTCTATATTAACAAATTAATGTAATTAATATTCATGATGTCATTATTTCTTACATTAATATTCATGGAGGAAAGAGTTAACAATGAAAATTTTAGCTGTGACAGAAATTTCAAAATCAGATTTGTATTATCCAATAAGCAAACAGAGCAGATCCTGATCAGACAGCTCCTAATCTGTTTGCAAAGGTACCAAAAGTCATCTCTACGGGGGAAAGGGTTGAAAATGTTATTGCAAATTTCCTTCATATAAAGGCATTTTCACACATTGGCAAACAGAGAAGACCCAGATCAGATGGCTCCTATAGGAGCCATCTGATCAGGATCTGCTCTGTTTGCTAATGGAATTTGATAGATCTGTTTCTTTTAGTTTCTAAAATGGCTACAATATTCCAACTTCCATACATGTATTTCATTATAACTGGTTTGTCCATGAATAGGTATTGAAATTTGGAATAAACATAGAACAGGGAAAGGGTTAATCAATATACATGTAGTGCACATGGAGGACTCGGGCATAGTGCAAAATCTTAACACTTTGAATGCAGGGAACAAGTAAACTGGTGGAACACTCTGGTCAGGATTTGCACTGATTGACATTACAACATTAACCCTTTCCTCCGTAAATACGCTTCTCTACGCTTATATAAAGTCTATTTTTGAAACCATTGTGATAAATGGAGCATTTGCTCCTTAGGAGCAAATGCTCTATTTAACACAATGGTTTCAGAACTACAAAATTCTATTTTTTTCTTTTCTCTAGTTAATGCTCATTTTTGGTAGATTTATTCAAAGAGGTTGGATACAAAAATAGCCTATGAAGGAATGGGTTAACCCTATCCCTGTTCTATGTTTATTCCAAATTTCAATACCTACTGAATATTCATGGTCAAAATCATTATAATGCAAGATGGAACATTGTAGCCATTTTAGAAAGTAAAGAAACAGATCTATTAAATTGCATTAGCAAACAGAGCAGACCCTATAGGAGCTGTCTGATCTGGGTGTACATTGTTTGCAAATGCGTGAAAACACGTTTATAGGAAGGAATGGGTTAAAATCCTTTCATATTGAATGGCTTTTACTATTAACCCTTTACTCCATGAATATTTATGTAAAAAATAATGTCATGAATATTAATTAGATTAATTTTTAAACTGGCCCATGGACGCAGGAAATTTTGGCCACGGTTGAAACTGTAGAACCATATAGTCAAACAACTAGGTCTGACGGGTCACGGGTTCGCCGAGTCCATTTTAAAGGGAGATCAGCATTTCGGATATCCACGTGCCATTTATAAAAGAAAATGTTCAGTTATAGGTATAAAGAATAAGCGCATTAGTTATCGGAAATATAGCGTAGTGGATAAGTCGTAGGACCATAAAGAAGTATATGATCGGCGAACGTTTTATTAGGCGCAGGTTCGAGTCTCGCGTCAACCTAAAATATTTTTGTTTGCTAAAATATTACGGAAAGTCCCCTTAAGAGCATTAGTTTTGTTGTGCATTAAGAAGCCACTTGTACAAGACATTTGCTAAAACTTACATTGATATTCATATTTTAGCATCGATTTCATTAATATCATTATTATTGAAAATATGGCTAATATAGGACTCGAACTCAAACAAAGGCACCCTTCCCTAACATAGACGAACATGTGCATAAATGGCCATTACAATTATACAATATGACATAAAATAATACTCTACTATTCATTCAAAATTAAAAAAAAGTTTAAGGTCGACACGGGTTTCGAACCCACGCTCAATAAAAAAAACTACTCTCGCAATGTCTTCTGCGTACCAAGACTTTACTCACTGCGCTAAACTGCTGACAACAATTCCGCCTTCAATTTTATCTTATATACTAAACTCGTCTATTTAAAACATGGTCCGAGAACATGCGGAATGCTGATCTCCCTAAAAAATGGACTCGGCTGACCTTTGACACGTCAGACCTAGTTGTTTGACTAATATCTATATTATTTCATAAGCAAACAGAGTAGACCCTGATCAGACAGCTCCTATAGACTCCTATCAGAGTCTCTGCTCTGTTTGCTTATGATATAATATAAATGTACATGTAATTCTACAGTTTTTGTCATATTCAAAACTTTTCATATCATATGCCATTATAAACATAATCTAATTAATATTCACGAAATCATTTCTTACATGAATATTCATGGAGTAGAGGAAATAATGAATCTCAGAAAGGGAAGAGCCAGTTTAATTATTCAGCAAATTAAAGGTTAAGATGCTCAGAAATCAGGATGGAGGCAAATACAGTTGAACTTTGATTTCTCGAACTCGGATAACTCAAACTTCAGGATAACTCAAACTAAAAGTTCTGTTTTTCCAAAATCTTACATTACAGAATTGCTCTAAAATGTATCACTAAGCATATCTAGAAACACATTTCACAGCTTAATGCAGTTCTACAGTAATGCTGAAAGCTCCTGCAGGAGCTTTCAGCGTTACTGTAGACCTGCATTAAGCTATAAACTTGAGAAATTGTCCAGATTACAAATCGGATAACTCGAACTTCTGTTATCTCGAACTAATTTATATAGTCCCTTGAAGTTCAAGATATCGAAGTTCAACTGTACATCATTTGTATACTCTTCTGAATACAGCAGAGTCTGTCTTAAGCAGCCATTCATTTATTGAACATAGGAGCCTGAAAAAGCAAGTGGTTGCTTAATGCTGGGCAAAGGTCATGCAGAAAGCTCATATAGGAGCTACAACCTGTCATACAGACCCATAATTAGACCTCTTTTTGATGCCCTCTTTAGCCAGGTTTTCTTGTATCTGGATCTAAATGTTGACACAATGTTATATGGTAAGCATGTGTCAATCCAGATTAGGACTGTAAGATTGTCTTATTTCGCAGTAGCAAATTATCAAAATATCATTATAGATCTTGACACTTAACCTTTGGAATGTTGAATTTTCAAAGTGGAATGGTCCATCAAAGGTAAACCCTATTACAGTTTTATGTTTATTATTACAAAGTTCAATACCTACTGAATATTCGTGGACAAAATAGTTATAATGAAATATGGAAGGTGGATCATTGTAGCCATTTTTGAAAGTATAGAAACAGGTCTTTCAAATTCCATTAGCCAACAGAGGAGACCCTGATCAGACGGCTCCTATAGGAACCATCTGATCTGGGTCTTCTCTGTTTGCAAATTCATGAAAAGGCATTTATATGAAGGAAAGGGTTAAAGATAGAGTCCATCCAATATGAAAGGCTTTAATTTGCAAGTGAGCTTTGAATGACAAGCAGTGCAGATCCTGATCAGGAGCCCTCTGATCTGAGTATACACTGTTTGCATGTGCCAGTACACTGTTTGCATGTGCTAGTATACTGTTTGCATGTACCAATACACTGTTTGCATGTGCCAGTACCAGTACACTGTTTGCATGTGCCAGTACAAGTACACTGTTTCAGTACCAGTACACTGTTTGCATGTGCCAGTACACTGTTTGCATGTGCCAGTACACTGTTTGCATGTGCGTATACACTGTTTGCATGTGCCAGTACACTTTTGCATGTGTCAGTACACTGTTTGCATGTGCCAGTACACTGTTTGCATGTGTGTATAACACTGTTTGCATGTGTCAGTACACTGTTTGCATGTGCCAGTACACTGTTTGCATGTGCCAGTACACTGTTTGCATGTGCGTATACACTGTTTGCATGTGCCAGTCAGTACACTGTTTGCATGTGCCAGTACACTCATTTCCTGCATTCAAATGCTATGAATGAATTATAGATAACTTTGAATTATATATAACTTTGAATTATAGATAACTTTGAATTATAGATACTTACGTTTGAGTCAAGATTAGACTAGTATCACAACTGGATCCAAACAGCTCCATTCATTTTTTGTAAAAGGAATTTAACCCTTTACTCCATGAATAATCGTGTAAGAAATAATGACATTGTGAATATTAATTAGATTAATTGTCATAATAGCATGTGGACACAGGAAGTTTTGACCATGGCAGAAACTGTAAAATTGTATCTGTATTATTTAATAAGCAAACAGTGCAGACCATTATCAGACGGCTCCTGTAGGGGCCATCTGAACTGGGTCTACTCTGTTTGCTAAGGCATAGAAAGGCGTATTTATGGAGTAAAGCAGCAATAAAACTCAGCTTTAACCCTTTCCCTTATATAAATGCCTTCACACTTTTTTGCAAACAGTGTAGATCCAGATCAGATGGCTCCAGTAGGAGCCATCTGATCAGGGGCTGCTCTGTTTGCTGATGAATCTTAATAGATCTGCCTCTTCAGTTTCTACCAGTAGCAAAACCTCCTGTGTACATATGTTATTATAAAAATTCAGTTAATAAATATTCATGATGTCATCATTTCTTACATGAATATTCAACAGGGAAAGGGCTAAGACGAGATGTTTGTAAATAATAAACACATAGGTGACTAAGAGATACCATATCAATAACTACGTATAAGCATCAGTGATAATGAAAACTGGATTCATTCACAACAACTGGTCTAACTGGATGGGATTATTTAATGAGGTAAGACTGGTATTCTATAGGATTAACCTTTTACTCCATAATATTCATGTAAGAAATAATTACATCATAAATATTAATTAGATTAATTGTTATAATAGCATATGGACGCAGGAATGTTTCGCCATGGTAGAAACTGTAGAATCATAATTATCTACATTGTATTGTAAACAAACAGAGTAGACCCTGATCAGACTGCTCATACAGGAGCCATTTGATCTTGATCTACACTGTTTGAAAAGGTGTAGAAATGCATATTTATGGAGTAAAGGGTCAAAAGAAGAAATCTCTGATTGATGCATAATTACTGTATTTACTTTAACCCTTTACCATTAGGCTATTTTTAGATAAAACCTTTTCAAGTAAATCTACTGAAAAGGAGCATTTACTAGAAAAAAGGAAAATTTTAGAATTGTGTAGTTTTGAAACCATTTTGATTAATCACAATGGTTTCATGAAGTGACGTTAACAGAGGCGTCAAAAGTTGTCAATTTGAGGGCATGGGTTGTAAAAAGAACTCTTTTAGCACCAAATATTTTTTGTCTAAAATGATATCTGATTTAGATTTCAGAATAGACTTTCCCTCAATTTCTCCTCTAAAATGTAAATGGTGTGACAAACAATCTGGGTGCCGACAAGACACTGAGTTACTTGGTGTTCAATCTGGATCGAAACTGTTTCCAAATATAATCACTGATTGGCTCATTGCAGCAAGCCCTTGAGTTGATATCTGAGGTGACTTCAACAGTGATTGGCTCATTGCAGCAAGCCCTTGAGTTGCTATCAGGTGACTTCAACAGTGATTGGCTCATTACAGCAAGCCGTTGAGTTGCTATCAGGTGACTTCAAGAGTGAAGGAGTTAAACATACTCTCCCATCTCCAATTTTAACCCTTTCCTTCATATAAATGGCTTTTCATGCATTTGCAAACAGAGAAGACCCAGAAATTGTCATAAGTTCTAAGATATGACAATGTAACTGTAAGTTTTAATTGTCCTATGTTTGAACTTAAGACAATTTTTGTTAAACAAATTTTCATAAAACAAACCCAAGGTTACATTATGTCTTGTCTGGATTCATCCGTTACAAACCTGATAATCACAAATTCTCCCATAACATACTTAAAGTTGATACAGGTACTGAAAACATTTCAGCAAAGTGGCAGAATGGAAAACTACCATGAGAATGGCCTGCTACATGAGAGTTTTGAGAAGCAGGCAAAAGCTACCCCTGACAAAGTGGCAGTTGTAGAAGCCGATGGGAGGAGACTAACATTTGCTGATCTCAATCGGCTGTCCGACATTTTAGCATTAAATCTTCGGGTGAAAGGTGTGGTCCCAGACAGGTGTGTTGGGATCTATATGGACAAGTGTATAGAGTATGTTGTCTCCTATATTGCCATACTGAAGGCGGGTGGGGCTTACCTGCCACTGGACATCTCCTATCCCAGGGTGTTGCTGGACAATATTCTTACTGACGCTGACCCTGTGGTCATACTGGCTAAAGGTGATCTGGTAGAAAATGTCAAAGGTACGCTCTAGACACTGTCTTTTCTTTAAAATGAAAGTGAATTCTGGTGCAGTGAGAGAAAAGGTGTGTTTGGTTGTTTTCAAGGAGTGTATACATACAGTAGAACATGTCCTAAGCAGCGATTCATTTATTGAACATTGGAGTCTTAAAAAGCAGGTGGTTGCTTAATGCAATGCAAAAGTAATGCAGAAAGCTCCTTTAGAAGCTTTTTGCATTAATTTGACCTACAGTAAGCTACCACCTGTCTTACAGACCTTTTGATGCCTGCTAAACAATTTACTCCATAAATATGCATTTCTATGCCTTTGCAAACAGACTAGACCCAGATCAGATGGCTCCTGTAGGTACCATCTAATCAGGTTCTGCTCTGTTTGCTTATGAAATAATATAGATATGATTCTACATTTTCTGCTATGGACAAAACATTTTTTTTTCATAATGCCATTTTTAAAATACAGTTAATTAATATTTATATATTCATTATTTCTTAATAAATATTCATGGAGTAAAGGGTTAAGACAAGTTCTGATGTACCCAACTATGTCATTAATACTCAGACACGGCAACTGTTTTCTCAGAGTAGGTTAGAAAACATCAAACCATGACCGGACACACTGTTACTAGACACACTAGTTACTGATCAGACACACCACAATGTGACTATTATCAGACCATTATCAACACATTGTAGTGACCTTGATCAGACCAACCATAGTGAACTTGACCAGTTGCAGAGTACAGTAAAACTTCTCTATAACGGCCACTAAATTACATCAAGTATTTTGTGTTAGAGGCAGATCGCTGCTTAAAGCAAGGTGAAAGTAAATCAGAACGCTCCTATAGG
The DNA here is from genome assembly GCA_963576725.1 of Azorinus chamasolen. Lineage (NCBI taxonomy): Eukaryota > Metazoa > Mollusca > Bivalvia > Cardiida > Solecurtidae > Azorinus > Azorinus chamasolen. The sequence goes on from OY755242.1 coordinate 59,368,054, forward strand.
AGCGTTCTGTTTTACTTTCACCTTGCTTTAAGCAGCAGCCTGCCCTAAATACCAACTAATCAACACAATTTAGTGGCTGTTATAGAGAGGGTTTACTGTAGTGACACTCAGACACACTGTAGCTACCCTGATAAGAGACACTGTAGCTACCCTGATAAGAGACACAGTAGTGACCCTGAACAGACACCATAGTGACCCTATTCAGACACTACAGTGACCCTAATCAGACACTACAGTGACCCTAATCAGACACTACAGTGACCCTATTCAGACACTACAGTGACCCTAATCAGAAACACTGTATTAACACTGATAAGGTATACTGCAATGATCCTGATTAGACACCCTTTACCAACCCTGATCAGGCATGCTGTATCGACCCTAACCAGGCACTGCAACTTTTAACATCTTTTTCAGATTCTCACACTGTGATTTCAATGCGAGAAGGCTGGGAAACAGCACTGGAAAAAGAGAACCAGTCACAGGAAGTGCCACCCAAGCAGTGCCAGACATTGGACAACTTGGCTTACATTGTGTATTCTTCTGGAACCACTGGAAAGCCTAAAGGTTACAAGCTTATGGTCTCGGTTTTTATTCCATGCCCTGGCATATTCTTAGCTGACAAAATGTAACATTGCTTTCTCTCTTTGCACTCAACTGGGTAGCTCTGGTGTCATGATGATGTGAATTTACATACCAGAAACTTGTCATTGCTTAGCATTAACCCAATACCTCATTGGCTATTTTTAGACCCAGCCTCTTTGAATAAATCTACTGAAAAGGATCATTTACTACAGAAAAAGAAAATTTTAGAATTGAGCAATTTTGAAACATTTGCTCATATATATGGAGCAAATGCTGTTTATCGCAATGGTTTAAAAAAGTAACTTTTACAGACACATCAAAGGTGTCAGGGAATTGGTAAAATTGTAAATCATTAGAGTTTATCCTAATTACGCTGATTATTTAGACAGTCAAACTTAGGCCAATAGTGCAAACCCAGATCAAACAGCTCTCGTAGTATCTGTTTGATTAGGCTATACACTATTTGCTACTATGTCAGTCTTATTCAGCTTTACAAACCAATGGAGGGGAGACTGGATGTCCAAATACTTAGGGTAATTGGGGTATATTGAATAAATCCCTTATTGGCATCCATTGGTCAAGATTCAAGCCAATATTATCATACACAGTTAATTAGATATTTCTCATTTTATTAACCTGTCTGTTTTTCAAAGAAATAAAGTCATGGTATTGCCTTACTCCTGTTGTCATCATCATCAAGTTCATGGATGTCATTGTCGCTTGTCATTGTGCAGAAACTTTGAGATTTTGTCACAGTTTAGACTTCAGTATTGTTTTCTCAATCAAACTTTATAGACTTCTGAACAACTACAAGAACTACAATGTGGTAAGGGGTCATTACTCTATCATGTATTTAAAGAGTAATGGCCCTTTAAAAAACCTGATATCGCAACAGATGTGTGTTGGCAGTCTTCTTAATGCTTTTTCAAACATAGTACACCCAGATTGGATTGCTCCTGTAGGAGGCATCTGATTAAATCTTTGCTCTGTTTGCTTATAGAAAAATACAGGTCTGATTCTTCAGATTCTGCCATGACCATTTTTTTCTGTGTTCATAGGCATTATAAAAATTGAACTACAGTTGAACTTCGATAACTCGAACTTCAAGGGACCATACAAATTAGATTGAGATAACAGGAGTTTGAGTCATCCGATTTCTAATCTGAACGATTTCTCAAGACCACAGCTTAATACAGGTCTAAAGTAGGAGCTTTCAGCATTACTTTGAACCTGTATTAAGCTGTCACATGCATTTCTAGATATCTATAGCGATACATTTTAGAGCAAATCTGTATTGTAAGTTTTGGAAGGACTGAACTTTTTGTTCGAGTTATCCCGAAGTTCGAGTTATCGGAGTTCGACATATCGAAGTTCAACTGTAATTAATATTCATGATATGCTCTTCAGGTATAATGTGCCCTCACAGAGGCGCGGTGTTCTCCTACCATTCCCGTCACGTACAGTATCCTTACTCCAGCGATGACAGAGAGGCCTGCAATGTATTCTTTGTGTGGGAAATGCTCCGTCCACTTATGAAAGGTATTGACCTTGAAAGTCATGTTCATTCTTCTGATAAATTAATGCTTTCAAAGCTGAGTTTTCACATGTGTGGATTACAAAATAACCTGGTACATATGTTTACAACCTTGAGACGATGTGTTGCACAAAAGAACCAGGTTCCTATCGAAAAAGGTCAAGGTCACAATCAAGGGTCAAAGTTAAAAATGGGGATATTTTGTTGTGTCTGCTCTGTAACTTCTATATACATGAGTGGATTTCAAAGTAACCTGGTACAAATTTTCACCACCTAGACTTCTAAAAATGCGCAATGGTCCAGGCATACACATGATCCAGGCTTTAGCGTAGGTGATATTTTTGGGGACATTTATCATGTGACTGTGACAGCTCTTGTTAAAAACTTGTAACGCCCACAGAAGTGTTATTAGTGATAATATGGTATTTATTTTGTATAAACTTTCAGGAATACCAATGTACATTATACCTAGCAATATCATCTATGACCCTCCGTTACTATGTCAGTTTCTCCATGGCAACCAGGTCACCAGGATGTTGTTTACACCATCGCTCCTCGAAGCTGTACTCAATGCCCCCGATATTGATTTCCAGAAAGACCTTAAGTCTATGAGGTAAACAACAAGAAAGATTCCGTTGTTTTTTAGATTGTGCTAGTATTAATTCATAAAAAGTGAAAACATGATTATTCAAACACTGAAATACGTACCATTGCAGGTGGCAGCTTTCTGCATGACTTTCACACTGCACTAAGCAGCCCCCTTATTACAAAGACATTAATTCATCCGTATTAAACTTTTGTAGTATTGAGTTTTTACTGTAAGTAACGGATTGGACTGTTGTTGTTTAAGTTGTTGTGGTTGTTGTTCTTGATGATGTTAATGTTTTTGTTTTGGTTGTTGTTGTTGTTAGCATTATTATTATTAATGTTGATGATGATGTTAATGTTGTTGTTCTTGTCATTGATATTGATCCTGTTGGTGATGTTAATGTTGTTTGTTGTTGATGATGTTAATGTTGTTGTTCTTGTCATTGATATTGATCCTGTTGGTGATGTTAATGTTGTTTGTTGTTGATGATGTTGATATTAATGTTAATGTTCTTGTTGTTTATGTTAATGATGCTATTGTTGTTGTTGTTTATGTTAATGATGCTATTGTTGTTGTTGTTGTTGTTCATGTTAATGATGCTATTGTTGTTGTTGTAGTTGTTGTTGTTTATATTAATGATGCTATTGTTGTTGTTGTTGTTGTTGTTGTTTATGTTAATGATGCTATTGTTGTTGTTATTTAATTGGCCCCATGGGTAAAGGTTCACATGCAATGATCTAGGGAAGGTACATGTGTATTGTTTTGTGTGTATGTTTTATGGTGCCATTCTGCATGGGACAGTAAAAGGTTGACATTTAAAATGTTTTCATCAAATTTCCACATATGACTTAAATCAACTCCATGTAGTTTTTTAATAAAAGATCTCCACTATACTTCTTAACCTTTTACACCATGCATATTCATGTTAGAAAGTATGGCATCATGAATATTAATTAGATGATATTTTAGTATGACATAGAAACAGAGGAGTTTTCTTAATATGACAGAAGCTGTAGAATCACATCTCTATCATTTCTTAAGCACACAGCATATTCTTATCAGACTGTTTCTATATGAGCTGTCTGATCTTGGTCTACTCTATTTGCAAAGGTGTTTACATGGTGAAAAGGGTTGAAATCAGTGATATGCCATAGATTATGTTTGTTGTAATCAAATGAAATGTTAATGAATTTCTTTAATCAAATGTTCTTTGGAATAGTACTGGTATATTTTCAACTTGCAGGACCATCATATTTTGTGGAGAAGTGGTAACTACAGCTTTGTTCCAGAAATGTGTGAAACTGTTGCCATGTGTACAGCTTCTAAACTTGTACAGTGTGTCAGAGTGTCATGACGTGGCGTCAGAGGACCTAAATGAGTACTTCACCAAAAACAAGGTACAAACAGTAAAAACTCAACACTTCGAAACTTTAGTAGTGAAAAATGTATGCCTTTTTAAGCAAGTGGCTGCTTAATGCAGAGTGAAAGTCATACAGAAAGCTGCTAGAGGAGCTTTCTGCATACCTTTCACCCTGCATTAAGCTGATGTGTATATGATTGTATGAATAATTGAGTTTTACTGTACATTTAGTCTTCAATCCTTTACCTCATGAATATTTATGTAAAAAATAATGACATCATGAATGTCAATCTGAAATCTGAAGGCTTGCATAGATAAGAATATTTGACCATAGCAGAAACTGAAGCATCAGATCTTTATAATTCCACAGCAAATAAAGACATACAGAGGCCATTAGATCTTGGTCTGCTCTGTGTGCTTATGGAATAATATAGATCTGAGTCTATGTTTTCTGCTATGGCCAACAAATTGGGCATTCATATACAGTAAAACCCCTCTAATGCAGCCACTGAATGAATAAACATGGTTGTCTTTATAAGCAGGTGGTTGCTTAATCCAGGACAAAAGTAATGCAGAAAGCTCCTCTAGGAGCTTTCTGCATTACTTTTGTCATGCATTAAGCTAACACCTGCATCTAGCACCCAGAATTTTACCTCTTTTAGGTGGTCGTATTAGCGGGGTTTTACTGTACTTTTATCAAACAAATACAAATGTAGCTAATAAACTTAATATTCATGATGTCATTACATGAAAATTCATTAGGTAAAGGCAAACAGATTAGACCCTGTAGGAGCCATCTGATCAGGGTCTGTTCTGTTTGCTTATGTAATAATACAGATCTATTTCTCCAGTTTCTGCCACTTCAATTTTATGAAAATTAAGTAAATGAATATTCATGAAGTGATTATGGATAAATATTCATTAATGAATTGTTACAATGTATGCTCAGAATAACATATTTTCTTTCAACTGGAAATAATGGTTTGTGAACCCGTTAATCCATGAATATTCATGAAAGAAATGATGACATCATGAATATTAATTAGATTTATTTCTAAATATGCATATTAACACACAAAAGTTTTGCTAAAGCGGAAACTGTAAAACCAGATCTATATTATTTCATAAACAAACCGAGCAGACCCTGATCAGACGGCTCCTCTAGGGTCTACTCTGTTTGCAAAGTCATAGAAAGGAGTATTGATGGAGTACAGGGTTAAGGGTAGTACCCTTTCAAGAGGACTAGCCTAGTTTACAGTTAAACCCTTCAACGCTGAAGTTTCAGAATGGAAAAGTCTATCATTGTTTTTGGTAGAATGCATGTTGATTTTGAATGGATTTTGAATGACAAATAGTGCAGTGTGTCCTGCATTCAAAGTGTTAAACCACTTTAATGCAGATACTTTGTGAGTAAACAGTGATGTCTCTAAAAGGAGGTGGTAATTTATATTCGTATAGATCTACAATGTTTCTTATGGTTGTTCACAGTCACAGATATTATAGATCTTGCATGATTTACAACTTTTTGCCCTATAACCCAGGATGCACTGCAGACCAGGAAGTTCTGTCCTGTGGGAAAAGTCATTCCAGGTGTCCAGATTGTCATTCTTGGTGAAGATCTCAAGCCCCAGCCTGTCGGTAGTCCAGGGGAGGTAAGTCACGCAAGTCCATTGGAGGTAAATCTGCTAATGCAGAGCTATGCCTGTCCATGGCTTAGATTCTCATAAGTCTTGATCAATATGTAACACGGAGTCAGCATTACAGACATTAACTTAATGTCTGCTACGATTCTCAAATCTTTTTTTTGTCAGAAATATAGTCAGAGTATCAAACAATTTGGATTCTGAGTATATGCTTATAAAGCTTTTTAGTTGAGCCTGGGTTTGTTCTCAAGCTTTTGATTGGTCAGATTTGAGCCAAAGGCTCAAATCTGACCAATCAAAAACTTGAGAACAAACTCAGACTCAACTAAAAAGTTTTATAAGCATGGCTACTGATGAGATACAAAGTTTACTTGGCATCTCCTATGGATCCAAACTGTTTACAAAGGTTATCATTCAGTGAACTAAATTCAGCACATGACAAACAGTATGTAGTAAAAGTATATGTTTCACAAATATGACCAACCCTTTTTCAGATATATGTCTGGAGGTCCAACTTCCAGGTGACTTTCGGTAGATCGGTGGTTCTACACCATTGTTCTCCTGTGCACAAAACAATACAATTGGTTCCGTGCACAGAAGAACCTCTTGGGTCATCCTCCCCCTGTAATTAGCAGGACGTTGTGATATGATTCAAATACTGTAAAAATGGCGTAAAACCCGATAAAAACCAAATCAAACCAAACCAGGTTTCATGAGATGTTACCTAACCTTTTCCAGATATATGTAGGAGGCCCAACTTTGGCAAAGGGTTACCTGAACAGACCAGAGGTTCAAGCCAAGAGATTCATACAAAAACCTGACAGCGTGCCTGCCAAATGTGGGGATGTACTGTACCGCAGTGGAGACTGGGGCTACATGCTCTCTGATGGCCGACTAGAGATCTGTGGCCGATGTGACTCCATGGTGAAAATACGAGGGTACTCTATCGAGATACAGGTATACTTAAGGGTAGTTTGACTTGTATGATCAAAGTTAGATATGATTTACATGCAAATATCTGATAAGTCTTTCATGAACCCTTTCCCTCATATAAACGTGTTTTCACGCATTTGCAAACAGAGTAGACCCAGATCAGACGGCTCCTATAGGAGCCGTCTGATCAGGGTCTGCTCTGTTTGCTAGTGGAATTTGGAAGATTTGTTTCTTTACTTACTAAAATGGCTACAATGTTATCCCTTCCATATTTTATTATAACTATTTTGCCTATGAGAATTCAGTAGGTATTGGAATTTGTAATAAACATGGAACAGGGAAATGGTTAAATATTCAACTCTAAAGTCAGTCCTAGTTTGAGTATAGAAACTAAACTACTGCTGTACTGAGCACAGTACTTTACTACTGCTGTACTGAACACAGTACTTTTGGTCATGACAGAAACTGTAGAATCAGAACCATATCATTTCATAAGCAGACAGAGCAGACCCTGATCAGACGGCTCCTACAGGAGCTGTCTGATATAAGCTTTCACTGTTTGCAAAAGTAAAATGGCATTCCTATCAGATAAGGGTTTATAGTTTATTCAATTTAACATCTTCACTAGTAACAATTATGAAATACATGTATATGAGTTCCACATAATTATATTCATGTGTAATAAATCGTAAACATCAACGTATTTGGCTAATTAGAAGTGGCATACATATTTGTCTTTATTTTTTTTATAATTATACACTTGTTTTCACCTGTTTATAGTGATAGTGCTCTTTTTGCTTATGAAATAATATAGATATGATTCTTCAGTTTCTGCCATAGCCAAATATTCCTCTGCCCATGTGTCATTATAAAAAACATATTCTAAATACTATTCATGATGTCATTTGCTTCTTACATGAACATTCATGGAGTAAATAGGTTAATGCAGGATGAAATCAATACAGAAAACTCCTTCCATCCTGCATTTAGCTACCACCTGCCTTTAACCCATTCCCTCATAGGCTATATTTAGACCCAAGCTCTTTGACTAAATCTGGTGAAAAGGAGCATTTACTAGAAGAAAGGATTTTTTTTAGAATTGTGTAGTGTTGAAACCATTGTGATAAATAGAGAATTTGCTCCTATGGAGCAAATGCTCTATTTATCACAATGGTTTCAGAAAGTGACATTTTCAGAGGCGTCAAAAGGCGTCAATATGAGGGAATGGGTTAAGACCCACAATCAGATCTCTTTTTGGTGGTCACATTAGAGAGTTTATCTGTTTGTCCAAATTTGTTTGATCAGGCAGTAGAGGTGGCTTTGATGGAATTACCCATGGTTCATAGCTGTGTTGTCATAGTGAAGGGACAAGAAGGAGAGGACAAGTTCCTGGTGTCCTACATTGTGCCCAAGTTGGAAACAACGAAGAAAGAAGTGCGTGAGGCACTCAAAAAACGACTTCCATTTTACATGATTCCGTCTTACATCATCTTCTTAACAAAGTAAGTTTCAAGTTAACCCTTTCCCTGTTCAAGACATTATGACCTCATGAATATTTATTATCTGTAGTTTAATACAGTAAAACCCCTCTAATGTGACCACTTAATGAACAAACATGGCTGTCTTCATAAGCAGGTGGTTGCTTAATGCAGGATGAATGTTATGCAGAAAGCTCCTATGGGAGATTTCTGCATAACTTTCATCCTGCATTAAGCTACCACCTGCCTTTGCCACTGTGAATCATGCCCCTTTTTGGTGGTCGCATTAGAGGGGTTTTACTGTATTTGTAGAAATTTAGGGTAATATTTTGCTTTGACAAAAACTGTAGAATCGGATCTATATCATGTCAAAAGCAAACAGAACAGCCCCTGATCAGACAGCTGCTATAGGAGCCATCTGATCTGGGTCTACTCTATTTGCAAGTGCATGAAAATGTGTTTATATAAAGGAAAGGGTAAACCCTTTCCTTTATACAAAGGCTTTTTTGTACCTTTTCAAATGGAGAAGATCCAGATCAGATGGTTCCTGTTAGAGCCGTCTGATCAGTGTCTGCTGTGTTTGCTTATGAAATTATAAAAAAATAACTCTACAGAGTCTACCAATACCAAAGTATCTTGTGTACTTATGCCATAACAAAACTTCTGCTGATAAATATTCATGATGTCATCATTTCTGATATGAATATTCAACACAAAAAGGGTTAAACGCTGATTGACCATTTCACTTTGATTATTCAGCATTCAGAGAGTTAACCCTTGCCTTCATATAAATATGTTTTTACGCATTTGCAAACAGAGTAGACCCAGATCACATGGCTCCTATAGGAGTCATTTGATCAGGGTCTGCTCTGTTTGCTTATTACATGATATAGATCTGATTCTACATTCTTTGTCAGAGCATAAAACTCACTTGAAAATGCTACATTATAAAAATTCAGCTAATAAATAATCCTAATGTCATTATTTCTTACATGAATATTGAACAGGTAAAGGGCTAACGATGATATTCATCTTGACAATGGTAAGATTGGTTCTACTCCTTCTTGATCAGGAGTCCTTTCAACACTGAATTAACCCATTTCCTTAAATTGACGCATTTTGACGCCTCTGAAAAGGTCACCTATTGAAACCATTGTGATAAATAGAGCATTAAATTTTGCCTCTATAGGAGCAAATGCTCTATTTATCACAATGGTTTCAAACTACAAAATTCTAAAAATTTCCTTTTCTCTAGTTAATGCTCCTTTTTGGTAGATTGAAAGTGGTTTTTGATCTAAATGGGTTAACAGAGTGGAATAGTCAATTATTGTTTAAAGGAAGAGTTTATTCGGTATGAAAGAGTATAATTTGTGAGAGGATTTTCTGGCTGAGAGAATTTTGAAAGACAAACAGTGCAGACCCTGAACAGAGGGCTCCTCTATGATCCCTCTGATCTGAGTCTACATGGTTTGCAAATGACAGCCAATTGGTTTCCTGCATTATTAGCATTAGAGTTCTTGTTATTACAGTTATAAGTATTACAGTTATAATTATTAGTTATAGTTATTACAGTTCTTGTTATAACAGTTCTTGATATTACAGTCTTAGCTATTATAGTTCTTGTTATTACAGTTCTTGTTATTACAGTTTTAGTTATTGTAGTTCTTGTTATTACAGTTCTTGTTATAACAGTTCTTGATATTACTGTCCTAGTTATTACAGTTCTTGTTATTGCAGTTCTTGTTATTACAGTTCTTGTTATAACAGTTCTTGATATTACAGTCTTAGTTATTACAGTTCTTGTTATTACTGTTCTTGTTATTACAGTTTTAGTTATTGCAGTTCTTGTTATTACAGTTCTTGTTAGAACAGTTCTTGATATTACTGTCCTAGTTATTACAGTTATTGTTATTACAGTTTTAGTTATTGCAGTTCTTGTTATTACAGTTCTTGTTATAACAGTTCTTGATATTACTGTCCTAGTTATTACAGTTCTTGTTATTACAGTTTTAGTTATTGCAGTTCTAGTTATTACAATAGTTGTTATTTAAAGGATTCCAGTTGTTCAAGCCACTGGGAAGTTGGACAAGGTAGCATTACCTCCCTTTGATGTTGAGACAGAAGATGATATCATTTATGAAGGCAAGCCAGTGACGGACACGGAGATTGCCATTTCAGCAGTTTGGTGCAAACTTCTGCAGATGCGAGCAGCAGACATCACAGAGAGTTTCTTCGACCTTGGAGGGTAGGTGTGGATGGTTTAAACCTTTCCCTCATATGAACAACTTTTCACAACTTTGCAAACAGTGTCGACCCAGATCAGATGGCTCCTGTAGGAGCGGTCTGATCAGGGCCTGCTCTGTTTGCTTATGGTATAATATAATTTAATTCTACAGCTTCTGACTGAGCCAAACTATTCTGTGTTCATATGGCATTGTATAAAATAAATAGTTACTATTCATGATGTCATTTCTTACATGAATAATCAACAGGGAAATGGTTAAATTCTTTAAAATCCACTCTATCAATACTACGTGTAACCTTTGCAAACAGTTTGGGTTCAGATGAAATGCTGAGTAACTTTGTGTCTCATCAGCATTTAAAATCTTGTCTTTGTGCCCCTACTATGGTAATATGTCATGAGTACAGTAAAACCTCTCTATAACGACCACTAAATTGTGCTAATTAGTCGGTGTTCAGGGCAGGTGGCTGCCTAAAGCAAGGTGAAAGTAAAACAGAACGCTCCTACAGGAGCTTTCTGCATTACTTCTGCTCTGTATTAAGTAACCATCTGCTTTTTAAGATCCCTGTGTCCAATTAATATCAGGTCGCTTAAGACAGGTTCTATACTGTAATTGCTTAATGCAGTGCAAAAGTAATGCAGAAAGCTTCAATATGAGCTTTCTGCATTACTTTCAACCTGTATTCAGCTACCACCTGTCTGAAATATCCAGAATAAGACCTCTTTTTAATGGTCACTTAAGACAGGTCATACTGTACTTTGACTTACTGATACATATTCATATTTTTCAGGCACTCTCTGATGGCCACAGAGTTGATTACCTCACTAAACAAGACGTTTGAAGTGAAGCTGAAAGTACAGGAGCTGTTTTCCTACCCCACCATCAGTGACCTCGCCAAACTGGTGGAGGCCAAGAGAAACAAACAGTCTCCCATGCCTGCCAGCATACAAAAGCAGGTTGACCTATTGTCTGAGGTGGACAAATATGACATGGACAAGTTAAAGTAAGAACAATGTCCAGTCTCTCTATAGTGACCACTTAACCCTTTATCTGTTCATGCATATTCATTAAATTGTTTTTATACCCCACTCTACGAAATTGCATGGGTATATATTTTTTTTACCTGTCCGTCTGTCAGTCTGTCCGCGCTAACAATTCCTGTTTATGTGACTAGATAATTACACGAGAACAAAAGATCTTTTGTTCTCTTCGGTTTTATGTGGCTTATTTTCAGTTTGTGTGGCTATTTTGAACAAAATAATAGCCACATACACTCAATCCGTTAGAATGTCCGTCCATCCGTCCGTCTGTCTGTGTATCATAATACATTGTTGCTCATCTAGCACTTTCATTTCTTGACCAATTTTCCTCAAATTTGCTTTAAGAGTTGTCATGAATAAAAGCTTGGATGAATTCGATTTACAGAGGAATCTGTCATGGGGAACCAATTTTCTTCTCTGACAATATGGCAGTGTGGGGTATGTGAACTAGCTGGCTGAAGTTCTTTAACTTGTAAATGTAAATTTTTCAAGGAAATGTTTGGTTTTCACAACAACTGTATAATCAGATCAATATGCTTGTAATTCTGTAAACAAACAGAAACACACCTTGATCAGACATCTAATCAGTGTCTAAACTGTTTGCAATGCTGTGAAACAGTGTTTATATGAGGGAAGCAATTAATCATTACATGAATATTCATTATGTAATGGGTTAAAGAATATCATAATCCAATCAAGTTACCATACAGATGATAACTTTTTTGTGGTGAAAATAATTAAAAGTTACCTTCTACCATCTTTTTCTCAGCATAGACATGCAACTAAGGGCTTTCTGGCGAATATTTGCATTTTACAATGAGAGACGCTTTGAGAAGGGCCTCATTCTTCTGACAGGGGCCACTGGGTTTCTTGGATCATTTCTTCTGAGAGAAATTCTCCGCCAAACTAAAGTAAGTACTTAGAAGTACCTACAGTAATAAGAAACTTTACACCAGTTTTAACACTTTCCGTCATATAAATGCCTTTCACACCTTTGCAAATGGAATAGACCCAGATCAGACAGCTCCTATAGGAGCTGTCTGAACAGGGTCTGCTCTGTTTGCTAACGGAATTTGATAGATCTGTTTCTTTAGTTTCTAAAATGGCTACAATGTTCCATCTTAATTTTTAGCTCCACTTTTTAAAAAAAAGTTTTTCCCCTTTCCGACTTAGACTTCCAATACACTATCCAACACTAACGAAAGTGGAGCACACTGTTCACGGACAACTCTTGTTCATTTTAACTACATGATTGTATTTTGTCCATGAATACTGACAGTAAGTATTGAAATTTGGAATAAACAGGGAAAGGGTTAAAGCTTAATATAACTTAATTTGGAACCATTTTGATAACTTTAAATTAGACTGACATAGTCAAAAATAGTGTAAATCCTGATCAAACAGCACTTTCAGTTTGATGTAGGTCTGCACTGTTTGCCTATGTTTGTCTGTCCAAATTCTTAGGATAATTAAGGCAAGGAATCCTTCTTTGTAAACATGTAAGACATTCTGTAAGTCTACTATATTTCATGTTGCCAGTATGACAGGCAAAAACACTCTTGGATAGTTAGTTGCACACAATGAAGACCTAGATCATTTGCTCATAAAATGTAGAATCTCACCCAGTTCACCCTTTCCTTCTTATAAACTCCTTTTCACGCATTTGAAAACAGATCAGACCCAGATCAGATGACTCCTATAGGAGCCATCTGATCAGGGTCTGCTCTGTTTGCTTATGGTGAGTACAATATAGATCTGATTCTACAGTTACTGCCTACATATGCCATAAAAAAAATCAGCTAATAAATATTCATGTTTATTAATCAGGGAAAGAGTTAAGACTTGTTAATCTTCAGAATAAGCTATTCTTTATTTACTGTGATATATATACTAATTACGTTCAAGTATTTGGACACCCAGTCTCCCTCAACACTGGTTTGTAATCTGAATAATTCAATTTGGCCCAAATTTGATAACTTTAACTATTTCCTTCATATAAACACGTTTTCATGCATTTGCAAACAGAGTAGACCCAGATCAGACAGCTCCTATAGGAGCCGTCTGATCAGAGTCTGCTCTGTTTGCTAATGGAATTTGAAAGATCTGTTTTTTTACTTTCTAAAATGGCTACAAAGTTTCACCTTCCATATTTCATTATAACTATTTTGTCCAGGAATATTAAGTAGGTATTGAAATTTGGAATAAACATAGAACAGGGAAAGGATGAAATCAGACCTACACAGCAGTAAATAGTATAGATCCTGAACAAATGACTCCTTCAGGAGATATTTGATCTTGGTCTGCATTATTTGTCTGTCCAAATATTTAGGGTATGCAAGGAAACAGAATAACAAATAATAAATATGATTTGCTTGTCTCAGGGTTTCGTGTTCTGCCTATGTCGGGAGCTCCCAGGAGCTACATCCCTGGAGCGAGTACACAGCACACTGGTCAAGTATGGAATTTTAGCTAATGGTGACACCAGGCCCACGGAGGAACACAAACAGCTGGAACAGATGTTTAGCAAGAGAGTCACAGCTCTGAAAGGTAAAAACAGGCAACTTAACTCTTTCTTTAACAGAGACGCCATTTGACGCTTTTGCAAACAGAGAAGAGCCAGATCAGATGGCTCCTTCAGGAGCTGTCTGATACTGATCTCCTCTGTTTGCTTATTAAATAGCAAAGATCTGATTCTACAGCTTCTGCCATTTTAACATTCAGCTAATTAATATTCCTGCATTCATTATTTCTCACAGGAATATCAATGAGGAAAAGGGTTAACCCTTTACTCCATGAATATTCATGAAAGAAATGATGACATCATGAATATTAATTAGATTGATTTTTAAAATGGCATATTAGCACAATTTTACCAAAGCAAAAAACTGTAGAATCAGATCTTTATTATTCCAAAAGCAAACAGAGTAGACCCTCATCAGACAGCCCCTATAGGAGCTGTCTGATCTGGGTCTACCTTATTTGCAAAGGCGTAGAAAGACATATTTATAGAGTAAAGGTTTAACATGCCTCATGCTTACTGACTCCAAGTCTATGTTAACTGTATCAACACTATGGGACAATTTATGATCATTTTTGCAAACAGTTTTGATGCAGATGATATTCCAAAGAACCCATCCTCTCATCAGTGACCCTTTTCTCCATAAATACGCTGTTCTATACCTTTGCAAACAGAGGAGCCTTCTGATCAGGATCTGCTCTGTTTGCTTAATATGATATCAATATGATTCTACAGTTTCTGCTACGGCCAAATGGTCCTGTTTCTATGTGCTATTTTAATCTAATTAATATTCTTGATGCCACATTTTCTTATATGACCTTTTACTCCATAAGAAGCCTTCTGATCTGGGTTGTTACTATTTCCCTCATTGTAAGGATTCAGCCTTGTTAAGTCTTTATGTGAGTTTGCATGACAGTGTATTTCAGCTAAAATCATGTTTATTTCCTCATCAAGGTGATGTTGCTCTGGTGAACTTTGGCCTGTCTGATGAGGATTATGCGTATATCACCTCTGATGTTGACTTGGTGATCCATGCAGCAGCGAGTGTGAACCTTGTGTATCCGTACAATGTATGTCCTTCTTTCTGATCTGTCTTATATAGTAAACCTTCTTTTACATTTAACACTTTCCATGTTGAATATTCATGATATTTTGGTAATGGTAGAAACTGTAGAGTCAGATTTATTATAATTTCAAAAGCAAACAGAGCAGACCCTGATCAGATTGCTGCTATAGTAGCCATCTGATCTGGGTCTACTCTATTTTCAAAGGTGTGAAAATGAAGGAAAGAGTTAAACAAACTGGACAACAAATTGCAACAAGAACATTTAACCAAGTATTAGCAATTGATACAAGCAAATTGTCAGTTTTACCCGACATCACATACCACAGTTTACAGAAGAAAATCTCTAAAGCATCTAGCTTATGAATAAACTTGGAAGTCTATGATAGCACTTGGTTGCTTAGCCCATTCCCTCATACTGACACCTTTTGACACCTCTGTAAAAGTCACTTTTGAAATCACTGTGATAAATAGAGCAGTTGCTCCATAGGAGCAAATGCTCTATTTATCACAATGGTTTCAAAATTACAGAATTCTAAAACTTTCCTTTTCTCTAGTAAATGCTCCTTTTCAGTAGATTAATTCAAAGAGGTTGGGTCTAAAAATAGCCTATGAGGGAATAGGTTAACCCGTTAGTCCATGAGTAGTAATTAGCTTGATATTCCTAATATTGCCTATGAACAAGAAAATATTTGACCTTGGTAAAACTGTAGAATCAGATCTGTATTATTCCATAAGCAAACAGAGCTGACCCTCATCAGACAGAATGTACAGGAGTTTTCTGACCTGGGTCTACTGTGTTTGCAAAGGTATAAATAGGGAGTAAAGGGTTAATGTTGAAAGAAAGTAATTCTGAAAGCTCATTATGGATGGAGCTTATTGCATAACTTTCATCCAGCATTATTAAGCTACCTCCTACCTTAAAACCCAGACAGAAAACCAACAATATTAGTACTTAACCCTTCGCTTGCTGAATTTTAAAACACATTTCTCCTTCTTTACCCATGCCCTGTTGTATAATTACATATATAGTCACTGTGTACACGTATTTCGCTGTGAAATCACTGCTGTGGAGTGCACTGGTTGCACAATCAACTTGTAAATAGTGCAGACCCTGATGAGACGGCTCCTGCAGGAGCTGTCTCATCTGGGTCTTCACTATTTACAGGTAGGTATATTGACGTGAATAGCAAGCGAAGGGTTAAGTGATATGATTTATATATTTTGTATCCTGACGAAGACCCGAATAAGGTCGAAACCGGTAGATGGAATAAAATTTGGCAACCAGACTGGGCCTGTGGTTATTTGCACCCTAAACTTTCCTCTTACGATGATTCTTGTAGAGAAGTATGACTGTTTGTGTTTATTACAGGCTTTGAGTGGAGCCAATGTTCAAGGTACCTGTAATGTCATCTCATTTGCCTGCACTGGGAAAATCAAACCCATACACTATATCAGGTAACAGGACATCTTTATTAACCCTTTCCCTTATGTAAGCGCATTTTAACGCATCTGCAAACAGAGTAGACCCAGATCAGATGGCTCTTATATGAGCCATCTGATCTGGGTCTGCTCTGTTTGCTTATGGTGTAATATAGATCTGATTTTACAGCTTCTGCCTGGGCCAAAATGTCCTGTGTTCATATGCCATTATAAAACATAAACTAATTAATATTCATGACATCATTATTTCTTTCATGAATATACAATGGTTAACCTTTCCCTAATGAATATTCATGTAAGAAATAAGTAAAATAATCACTTTAATAAACACCCTTTCCCCACCCCACAAGTTGGATGACAATAATGGTCTTCATCGAAACCGATGGACAACAACAATCACTTTATGAAAATATATAACTGATTTTTGAATAGCCTATGTACACCTGAATGGTATTGTTAGAAACAGAAGGTTCAGATCTATTATAATTTCATATTAAGCGATGATCTGGGTCTGCTCTGTTTGTATCCCTTCCCCGCCCCCAGATGGGAGGCATATAGCCTTGCTCTTGTCTGTCCATCCACCTGTTTGTCTGTCTGTCCTTCTGCACATACATGTACATCCAGCAAAATCTTGTGTGTCCAACTTCTTATACACCAATCGGAAAATTTACATGTACTTCAAACTTTCACAGGTGAACAACATTGATGTCAAGATGTGTGTAAAGAAGGGAAATGTTTCTCCGACCATTTTTACGGGAAACTTTCCTCTCTGTATAACATACATGTATATGTATATTGAAAAGTGCTTAATTTAGAGACAATATCACCAGGGGTCATCTGTGTCTTATGAACACAATTTTTTAGTTATAATGTACACTTTCCAAAGCATTATTTTGCTTTGACAAAAACTGTAGGATCAAATCTGTATTATACCTTAAGCAAACAGCAGACCCTGATTAGGTGATTCCTATAGGAACCAACTGATCTGGGTCTATTCTGTTTGCAAAGGCATGAAAAGGTGTTTATATGAGGGAAATGGTTAATCCTTCAAATGCTGAGTTTTGAAAGAAAAATAGCCCATCATTGTTCAAATTTTTGGAGTCAATTCAATTAGAAGAGAATTAAATTATTATTATACCACATTTATATAGCACTCTTTTCACACTGGATATGTGCGTTCAAAAGGGCTTCACATGGATGAAATCACTAACCGGAACGATCCGCATGATTATCTATCCAGACAATGAAAGATGTACAATATACATGTATATGAAATCACTAGCCGGAAGGAACTACATGTACATGATTTTCCATCCGGTCAGTGAAAGATATGCAAAAGATATACAATAGATATGAAATCATTATCCGCAAGGAATAGCATAAACTGTATTAACAAACTTGATACAGACAAGTTGACTGAAAGCCATGCTCATCAATATCATAAATTAGAATAATCTGTATTAACAAAACTTGATACAGACAAGTTGACTGAAAGCCATGCTCATCAATATCATAAATTAGAATAAATGGGCTGACTGAAAATCATTCCATTTATTTGACTGTTGGGTCAACTGTTAGAATTAAATCTGCTACTCTGACGATTTTGAATGACAAAAAGTGCAGAACCTGCTGAGAGAAATCTTCCAGTGTTTGCTAATGCAAGTACAGTAGAAATTGTCCCAAGTGACCATTCATATACTGAACATAGGAGTGTTAAAAGTAGGTGGTTGCTTAATGCAGGACAAAAATTATGCAAAAAGCTCCTGTAGGAGTTTTTTGCATTATTTTTGACCTGCATTAAGCTACCAACTGCTTTACAGACCCATAATTAAACCTGCTTTTGATGGCTGCTTTAGACAGGTGGTACTGTATACCAGGTATCATGCTTGTCAAATGGCACTTTCTGCAGTTTGTTGCTACTATATTTTAGCACTGATGCAGTGTTCCCTGTTGGTCTGAAGAATTGCAAAGAGAATGATGATACCACAGCATATCTCAAACAATTGCCTGATGGATATTCACAAACAAAATCGGTAGCAGAGCAATTGATACGGCGAGCTGCCAGTCGCGGACTACCAGTGGCCATATACAGATTAGGTAACGTGTTTGTAGTACCCTAATGTCACAAATGTGTAATGTTTAACCCTTTATGCCATGAATATGTATGCCAGAAATAATGTCTGTGAAAAATCTCTGTCTTCTTTGTTTGCAAAGGCGTGAAAAAGCACTTCTATGAAGGAAAAGGTGAACCATTTCCCTAATGAACATTTATTTGTGAATTGATCACTCCATGAATATTCAGTAACCTATTTTTTATGCCCTCCTCCCCGATATAATAAGTACGAATATTAATTAGCTGATTTTTTACCGTGGCAGAAACTGTGGAGATAGAACTGTTATGTTATAGCAAACAGAGCAGACCCTGATCAGATGGCTCCTACAGGAGCTGTCTAATCTGGGTCTCTCTGTTTGCAAAGGGTGTGAAAAAGCATTTCTTGAGGGAAAGGGTTAAATCCTAATGAAATGATGATATCAACTTTATTAATTTGATCAGAAATAAGATTATTAGAGTTTGCTCTTGATCCACTATTTTTAGCTCACCTGAGCAAAGCTCAGGGTGAGCTTTTGGGAGACTTGAATGTCCGGCGTGTGTCGTGTGTCGTGCGTATGTGCGTATGTGCGTCGTGCATCGTCAACAATTTGCTTGTGAACACTCTAGTGGTCACAATTGTATTCCAATCTTCATGAAACTTGGTCAGAATAAATGTCTTGATAAAATCTCGGACGAGTTCGAAAGTGGGTCAAGTTGGGTTAAAAACTAGGTCACTAGGTCAAATAGTAGGAAAACCATGTGAACCCTCTAGAGGTCACATTTTTAGCCCAATTTTCATGAAACTTGGTCAGAATGATTGTCTTGATGAAATCTCGGAGGAGTTTGAAAAGTGGGTTACGTGTGGTATAAAACTAGGTCACTAGGTCAAACAGTAGAAAAACCTTGTGAACACTCTAGTGGTCACAATTTTAGTCCAATCTTCATGAAACTTGGTCAGAATGAATATCTCGTTAAAATCTCAGATGAGTTTGAAAGTGGGTCAAGTGGGGTTAAAAACTAGGTCACTAGGTCAAACAGTAGAAAAACATTGTGAACACTCTAGTGGTCACATTTTTTGTCCAATCTTCATGAAACTTAGTCATAATGATTGTCTTGATAACATCTCAAACAGGTTTGAAAGTGGGTTATGTGGGGTTAAAATTAGGTCACTAGGTCAAATAGTAGGAAAACCTTGTGAACACTCTAGAGGTCACATTTATAGCCAAATCTTCATGAAAATTGGCCAGAATGATTGTCCTAATAAAATCTAATAAATGTTTGAAAGTGGGTTATATGAGGTCAAAAAGTAGGTCACTGGGTCATATCTTAGAAAAATCTAGTTTACACTCCAGTGGCCACATTTTTAGCTCAGTCTTCCTCAAACTTGCTCAGTGTGTTTGTCTTGGTGATACCAAGGTTGAGTGTGATCATAGGTTGGATGGGAATAAAAAGTAGGTCACTAGGTCAAATCTTAGAAAATTACTCTAGAGGGCACATTTTTAGGCCAATCTTGATAAAATCAATATACTAAGTCTTTGAAAATCTTGTTCTGCAGAACTTCTGCTCATGATCCACTATCAACTTTGTTCAAATATTGTCCCTAAGGTCAATATTGGCCCTACCCATGGACTACCCAGCAAAAATCTTAAATCTATGGTAATCAGGTGAGCGATTAAGGGCCATCTTTGCCCTCTTGTTTACTGATTCAATGTATGAAAGTAGGTACTAATACCATTCAGGAGGTCATGTATATACCATGGTCAACCACACCATGGGTGGCTGGGGTGGGGAGAGTGGAGGTTTTTTTTCAGTCCGGTGGGGGACTCATGTCTTGCATAGCAATACAACATGCCCTTGTTATTATAGTTATCAGAAGTTATTACTAATGCAATAAATGTTCCAAAACTAAAATGTAACTTTGCAGAATTATGATTTAATTACGGTTTTCTTTTAACTTCATGCTTTAGGACTCATGCTTTAGGACTCATTGATTAAGTTTGGGACTCATAGTTTTTCTGTGGGACTCATAATGTTTGCAGATATGTGATCCTGGGACTAATTGTTCAATTTTCTAGATTAATCACTGCAGTTTAGATTGTGTCAGTCAGTTACTTGGTATTAGATCTGAATCCAAACTGTGTGTCAGTTTTAGCTCAAGTTGGCTCAGCAGTGAAAGGGTTAACACTGAGTTTCTGTCATCTGCTAGAAATATTGTTCGCTGAAAAATTAACATTGCCAATATATTACTGTAACTCAGGTGAGCGATATAGGGCCAATGGCCCTCTTGTTTTGTTTTTAGCTCACCTGGCATAAAGTGCCAAGGTGAACTATTGGGACCACCCTGTGTCTGTCGTTCGGTGTTGTCTGTCATCAACATTTCATTTCAAACGGCATCATGATTTTTAGCTCACCTGAGCAAAGCTCAATGTGAGCTTTTGGGAGACTTGAATGTCTGGCGTCCGTCATCCGTCGTCAACAATTTGCTTGTGAACACTCTAGTGGTTACAATTGTAGTCCAATCTTCATTAAACTTGGTCAGAATGAATGTCTTGATAAGATCTTGGACGAGTTCGAAAGTGGGTCAAGTTGGATTAGAAACTAGGTCACTAGGTCAAATAGTAGGAAAACCTTGTGTACCCTCTAGAGGTCACATTTTTATACCCCCCTTTTGAAAAAATGGGGGTATATTGCTTTGCACATGTCGGTCGGTCGGTCGGTCTGTCGGTCGGTCGGTCGGTAGATCGATGGTTTCCGAACGATAACTAATAAACGACTTGGCCTAGAATCTTCAAACTTGCTGTGGTGGTTGGTCATGACAAGTAGATGACCCCTATTGTTTTTGAGGTCACTAGGTCAAAGGTCAAGGTCACCATGACCTAAAATGGTGAAATAGTTTCCGATCAATAACTGCTCAAGGGTTTGGCTTGGGATCTTCAAACTTGCTGTGGTGGTTGGTCATGACCACTAGATGACCCCTATTGATTTTGAGGTCACTAGGTCAAAGGTCAAGGTCAAGGACCTTAAATGGTTAAATGGTTTCCGATCAATAACTGCTCAAGGGTTTAGCTTAGAATCTTCAAACTTGCTGTGGTAGTTTGAAAAAATGGGGGTATATTGCTTTGCACATGTCGGTCGGTCGGTCGGTCGGTCGGTCTGTCGGTCGGTCGGTCGGTAGATCGATGGTTTCCGAACGATAACTAATAAACGACTTGGCCTAGAATCTTCAAACTTGCTGTGGTGGTTGGTCATGACCACTGGATGACCCCTATTGATTTTGAGGTCACTAGGTCAAAGGTCAAGGTCACCATGACCTTAACTGGTAAAATGGTTTCTGATCAATAACTGCTCAAGGGGTTGGCTTAGGATCTTCAAATTTGCTTAGGTGGTTGGTCATGACAACTAGATGAGTCCTATTGTTTTTTAGGTCACTAGGTCAAAGGTCAAGGTCACCATGACCTTAAAGGGTGAAATGGTTTGCGATCAATAACTGCTCAAGGGTTTGGCCTAGGATCTTCAAATTTGCTGTGGTGGTTGGTAATGACCACTAGATGACCCCTATTGTTTTTTAGGTCACTAGGTCAAAGGTCAAGGTCACCATGCTCTTAACTGGTCAAATGGTTTCCGATCAATAACTGCTCAAGGGTTTGGCTTAGGATCTTCAAATTTGCTTAGGTGGTTGGTCATGACAACTAGATGAGCCCTATTGTTATTAGGTCACTAGGTCAAAGGTCAAGGTCACCATGACCTTAACTGGTGAAATGGTTTGCGATCAATAACTGCTCAAGGGTTTGGCTTAGGATCTTCAAACTTGCTGTGGTGGTTGGTCATGACCAATAGATAACCTCTATTATTTTTGAGGTCACTAGGTCAAAGGTCAAGGTCACCATGACCTTAACTGGTGAAATGGTTTGCGATCAATAACTGCTCAAGGGTTTGACTTAGGATCTTCAAACTTGCTGTGGTGGTTGGTCATGACAACTAGATGACCTCTATAGTTGAGGTCACTAGATCAAAGGTCAGGGGGTCTGGGGGGTATACATGTTTTACAAACATCTCTTGTTAGACCAATTTTCATGAAACTTGGTCAGAATGATTGTCTTGATAAAATCTTGGAGGAGTTTGAAAAGTGGGTTATGTGTGGTATAAAACTAGGTCACTAGGTCAAACAGTAGAAAAACCCTTTTGAACACTCTAGTGGTAACAATTTTAGTCCAATCTTCATGAAAGTTGGTCAGAATGAATGTCTTGATAAAATCTAGGATGAGTTCGAAAGTGGGTCAAGTGGGGTTAAAATCTAGGTCACTAGGTCAAACAGTAGAAAAACCTTGTGAACACTCTAGTGGTAATAATTTTAATCCAATCTTCATGACACTTGGTCAGAATCAATGTCTTGATAAAATCTCGGACTGGTTCGAAAGTGGGTCAAGAAGGGTTAAAAACTAGGTCACTAGGTCAAACAGTAGAAAAACCTTGTGAACACTCTAGTGGGCACATTTTTTGTCCAATCTTCATGAAACTTAGTCATAATGATTGTCTTGATAAAATCTCGAACGAGTTTGAAACTGGGTTATGTGGGGTTAAAACTAGGTCATTAGGTCAAATAGTAGTGAACACTCTAGAGGTCCCATTTACAGCCAAATCTTCATGAAAATTGGTCAGAATGATTGTCCTAATAAAATCTTGGACAAGTTTGAAAGTGGGTTACGTGTGGTCAAAAAGTAGGTCACTGTGTCATATCTTAGAAAAATCTAGTTTACACTCAAGCGTCCACATTTTTAGCCAAATCTTCCTCAAACTTGCTCAAGAGTGTTTGTCTTGGTGATATCAAGGTTGAGTGTGATCATGGGTGGGGTGGGAATAAAAAGTACGTCACTAGGTCAAATCTTAGAAATATTACTCAAGAGGGCACATTTTTAGCCCAATCTTCATTGGTCAGAATCATTGTCTTGATAAAATCAATATACTAAATCTTTGAAAATCTTGTTCTGCAGAACAACTGCTCATGATCCACTATCAACATTGTTCAAATATTGTCCCCAAGGACAATATTGACCCTACCCATGGGCTACCAAGCAAAAATCTTAAATCTATGGTAATCAGGTGAGCGATTAAGGGCCATCTTGGCCCTCTTGTTTGTATTTATATCAAAGTCTCTCATCCTTGAGAAATACGGATCCCAATGAAAGATTTCAAATTTCTGTTGCTAGGTAACATGTCAGGAGACAGCCAATCAGCAGCCTGGAATCCTCAGGATTTCACATTGCTTGTCCTTCAGGCATGCGTGTCACAGGGAAAGGCTCCTGACGTGGACTGGTTAATGGAAATGACGCCTGTTGACTTTGCTACGAAATTCATCATCATGATGACAAAGCGATCTACATTGTGCCTTGGCAAGACTTTTCACATTATCAACGACAAGCCTTTAATGGCTAGGTAAGGATTCTCATATTGATTGGAAGTACCCTAACAAATACAGTATATAAATATCACATCCTAGGGAGAGAGACAGCACGTACTGTCAACCTGACCAAGGTTTGCACTGATAGTCATTCAAACTTTACTTGCAAATTGTACCTTTTCATACTGAATAGACTCTATTGTTAACCAATGACTTTTTGATAATTTAGCTTTTAACAAGTTTAACTCTTACAATACACTGTTTCCATTATAGCCCTACCCTTTTCAGAAAAGTATATACACTGTACATGTATTAGATGTGTGTTACTTTACTGACTCTGTGAAGATAATGGAATTATCTAGCTTGTCTCTTCTTTTTGGTACCAGGCTCATCTGTACATGGACATAACATACCATATGTATAATTTTCAGATGGGTGTTTGAGTGGATGAATGCACATGGCTACCCAATGCAGAGAGTCCCCTTTACAGAATGGAGACAAAGGTCAGTTGGGGTCAGTTTCAGTACTGCAGGGAGTTAACCCTTTACTCCACAAAATTAATATTCATGTGGGAAATAATGACTGTATGAATATTAATGTCGTGAATTTTTACAATGGCATCATGAACAAGGGAATTTTTATGATGGTAGAAACTGTAAATCTATATTATTTCATAATCAAACAGAGCTATACTGAGCTAGGAGCCTATTGATCTGGGTATTCTCTGTTTGCAAAGATGCCAAAATATGTTTCTACGGAGAATAGGTTTAAAGGAAACCAAATTTAAAGTCAATTAACTCTTTATGTCTTAGATATGCATTTAATGCCATTGCATACAGAGCAGACCCAAATCTGTGTGAGCTATCTGATCTGGGTCTGCTTTGTTTGCTTATAGAATTATATAGATCTGATTATACGTATTCAGTTTTTCAATTTCCTTGGGTTGTCTAATTCTTTCATAGAGTAGTAAGTATACTTTGATTGTTCCCTAAATTATTTTCATTTAATCAAATGAAAATAGGTTAACCCTTCTCTTGCTGAATTTTAAAATACATTTCTCCTTCTTTACCCATGCCCTGTTGTATAATTTCATATATATTCACTGTGTACAAGTATTTCGCTGTGTAATCACTGCTGTGGAGTGCACTGGTTGCACAATCAACTTGTAAAAAGTGCAGACCCTGATGAGACAGCTCCTTTAGGAGCTGTTTCATCTGGGTCTTCACTAGTTACAGGTATGTATATTGACATGAATAGCAAGCGAAGGGTTAATATAGAGATGTAGACATTGAAGCTCATGTGGTTAATAACTTGATATGCTGATTGATCCATACAATTATATCTCATATGCAAAATCAAACCTACTTTAGCATACAGTCTGTGACTTTAACCTACAATCTGCGACTTTAGCATATAGTCTGTGACTTTAACCTACAATCTGCGACTTTAGCATATAGTCTGCGACTTTTGATTAGTGTCTGTCTTAAGCCTACAATCTGTGTATTTAGGCTTCAGTCTGTGAAATTAGTTAACAGTTTAAGCTGTAACTTTAGCCCACAATCTGACTTAAATAGCCTACAGTCTGCAACTTAACCTACTGTAGTTTCGCCTGTAGGTTATGACTGTAGCTTGTGACTTCAGCTCATTATTTAACTTTAGCCTGTGACCTTAACCCATTCCCTCATATTGACAACTTTTGACGACTCTGTAAAAGTCACTTTGTGAAACCACTGTGATAAATAGAGCATTTGCTCCTATAGGAGCTAATGCTCTGTTTATCAAAATGGTTTCAAACTATAAAATTCTAGAATTTTCCTTTTCTCTAGTTCATGTTCCTTTTCGGTAGACTTATTCAAAGAGTTTGTATCTAAAAATAGCCTATGAGGGAATGGGTTAAGCATGTAGTCTCTGACTTTAGCATACAATCTGTGAGTTAGCCTATTATCGTCTTTGTGTGGTGAACATTTGTACCAGGTTATTTTGAAATCCATTCACAGATGAAATAGAAGGGACACGAAATTTGGGACGGGCGGATGAAAGGACGGACGGACAGACGGAAGGACAGACAATGCGATTACTATATACCCGCCGTTGGGGGGAGGCATAAAAATCAAAGTCCCTCTGCAGAAAATCATCGAACCGGAACAGGCATAGGGCTGATCAATCCTATGAAATTTCATGAAAATCCGATCAAAAGTTTGGAAAAACAACACGGTTAAATTAAAATCGGACAGACGAACGGACGGACGGAAGGGGGAGCAGACATACGGATGGACAGACAGACGGACGCGCACACAAAAACAATATATCTCCCTAGTCCCTAGCATACTGGTGGAGACATAACTAACAGGTGCATCGGTTACTAAAATAATAAGAATATCAAGTTTTAAAGAAACTTGTACATTGGGAAACGTACGTCTATAAATGGACAGACAGACAGACAGACGGATGAATGGACGGACAGATAGAGGGAATGACATATGGGGTGACCAGATGGAAGGACAGTCCGACTGACAACCTGATTCAGGTATACCATCATAATTTCGTTGTCGGAGTATGATACCAAATGTTGTAAATCTGAAATCATTAGCTTTACTTTTCATTGATAATTTTGTCCCGAAATGCGGATATTGTATAGCATAATATAAAACGCAATAACACATAGAAAGCTACCATCGATTCAATGCTATCACATATTTTCTAACTCTATAGATGTATATGTTGTAAAAAATCACCATGGGAATTATTCCCCTGAGATGGTACCGTCCAACCCTACTGGCTCATCGACTATATAGGTTCTGACATTAGCTTGTGACCTTAGCTTAGTATTTGACTTTAACCTGTGCCTTCAGCTTTTATCAGCTGATAAAACCTTGTCCAAGTATTCACTCTGAGAAATGTGTCTACAATGAAAGCATGTACCTTTAATAAACATACTTTTTGCAGCCTGTTAGATGAACAGAAAACAAAATGTGGAGTGCTTCACAGACTGCTGGAATCCTATATAACGTAAGTTTTATCCTACATTTTATCCTTCATAACATAACTTGAATTATACATTTATGCTACATTACATAAATTTTATTCTACTTTTTATACTACATAGCATTAGTTTTATTCTACATTACATAAATTTTATTCTACGTTTTATACTACATAGCATTAGTTTTATCCTACATTTATCCTACATTACATAAGTTTTGTTCTACATTTTATACTACATAGGCTAGCACAAGTATAGGAGCTATCTGACCTGGGTCTACTCTGTTTGCAAAGGTGTAGAAAAGCATATTTATAGAGTAAAGTGTTATAGAATCAATTTCAAAATTCTTTTACTCACTATTTCAGAGACTCCAGTTTCTTCTCATCCCTCAGCACATACTCAGCTGAAAATTTTCACCAGGCTTTGACCCAGCTTGATATTAGCTACCCTTATGTTGATGGGAACCAGCTGAAGAGATACTTCACAAAGCTATCACAGACTGGTATCATTGTACCAAAACAGTATCTTTACTGTGCAGGTAAAGATATAGCCATTTACTTAATGAATATTCATATAACAAATAATGACATCATAACTACGGCAGAAACTATAGAAACAGATCTACATTATTCCATTGACAAACAGAGCAGACCCTGATTATAGGGCTCATGCAGGAGCCATCCGATCTTAGTCGTCTCTGTTTGCAAAGGCATAAACATGTATGTATATGGAGTAAAGGGTTGATAAAAATGATAATAAAGAAATACAATTTTGAGATCCTCTATTTAACCCTTTCCCTCATATATTTGCTTTTTAATGCCTTTACAAACATAGTAGACTTAGATTGCATAGCTCCAGTACGAATCGTCTGATCAGGGTCTGCTCTGTTTGTTTATGACATCATTTGATTCTACAATTTTTGTCAAAGCAAAAAATTGCCTTAGAAATGATTCAGCTAATAAGTATTCATGATATCGAACAGGGAAAAGGTTAACCCATACCCTCATATAAAGGCCTTTTACAAACCTTTGCAAACAAGAGCTGTCTGATCAGGGTCTGCTGTGTTTGCTTATGTAATTATAATAGAGATGACTCTTTAGTTTCTACCAAAACCAAAATGATCTGTGTACATTATACCATTATGAAAATTCAGCTAATAAATATTCCCAATGTCATTATTTCTTACAAATTCCTCTTCTATATTTATTCCAGATTTCAATACTTACTGAATATTCATGAACAAAATACTTAAAATGAAATATGGAAGGTGGAACATAGTAGCCATTTTAGAAACTAAAGAAACAGATCTATCAAATTCCGTTAGCAAACAGAGCAGACCTTGATCAAATGGCTCCTATAGGAGCCGTCTGATCTGGATCCACTCTGTTTGCAAATGCTTGAAAATGTATTTATATGAAGGAAAGGGTTAATTAGATTATCTTTAACCCTTTCCCTAATGAACATGTTTGTGGATTGACCACGTCATGAATATTCATTAACTTACTTTTAAAAGGGGAAAACGTTTAAAAGGATATTGTTTTCTCAGACAAAAACTGTAAGAGCAGATCTTTATAACTCCATGAGCAAACACGGCAGATCTTGATCAGATGGTTGCTACAGGAGCTAACTGATCTGGGTCTACCCTTTTTGCAAAGGCATGAAAAAGTGTGGGAAAAGGTTATGATAGCATATGAACATGTGAAATCAGATTTATATAATACCATAAGCAAACAGAGCAGACCCAGATCAGACGGTCCTACAGGAGCCGTCTGATCTGGGTCTACTCTGTTTGCATATGCATGAAAAGGCATTAATATAAGGGAAATGATTTAAAAACCTTTAGCATTCCATTCAGATGACATCTGCAAAAGTGTACTTTGCTTCAATACTCAAAATAGTTTTTCTTGTACATTGCTATTGTCAGCCAGAAACATGATGAGAGTTACACTGGATCCTGAAGAGCTACTCTATTTTTTATCTGGATCCAAACTGTTTGCAAAGACTTTCATGAGTTTAGCCTTTCTAAGCCTGTAGGAGCCGTCTGATCAGAGTCTGCTATGTTTGCTTATCATATAACCTCTGGGATCTTCCTCCGCCTATAATTAGCTGGATGTCTGGATATGTGTTGTATTCTTGTATCATGCTTGCTAAAAGCATACTATGTATGTTTTAATGCAATAAAGAAATTTAATTGTATTGATATGACTGAAATACTGTTAAAACGATGTAAAACCTGATAAAAACCAAACCAAACCTTCATATTAGCATCTTTTCACATCTTCGCAAACAGAGTAGACCCAGGCCAGATGTGTAGGAGCTGTCTAATCAGGGTCTGCTCTATTTGCTTATGAAATTATACATAGATCTTACCCTGAAGTTTTTCCCATAAGCCAACAATTCCCTTTTAAATGTTAGCCTTATGAAATTTATGAATATTCATGAAGTGATCATTTGATTCAAAACTGTTCATTAGACAGCCTTGCAGAAAATATATTAATTGTTCATGGGAGACTACTGTTCAATGATAAACATTTTGTAGTTTATAGCAATAGCCTCCCTTTGCAATTGTTAAAGCTGTCCTTGACCTGGGTTTTCCTTATCAAAAATGTAGCAGGAGGCACATACCTCGTGTAATACAACATGACTGACTCTGGTAAGTTAAATTACATGATTTGGTTCAGCAGCAGTTCAACAAATTGATCAGATATCATTGCAAAAAACAATGGAATTGCTGGCAGTCAATTGGCTAAAACTACATGTATAGTGTATTTTAAGAGCTTTTAATCTATTTATAGCAATACATGTACACTAAACTTGTCAGTTGACAAACAAAAAGTGTGGTAAATACTTAATGCTCTCTCAGTTGAATATTCATGTAAGAAATAATGACATGAGGCGTAATTATTAGCTGATTTCTCTAATGGTTTCTTTGTCCATGGCAGAAACTGTATCTATAATCAGATCTGTATAATTTCATGAACAGAGCATAATATATTATATGTGCCAAAGATGTAAGCTGAGAATTAACCCTGTAAATTCAGAGTAGAAGATTTTTCAAATTGTTGACGACTGCATGACGGATGACGCATGCCGACAGCACCAGAATAAGGCGATCACAAAAGCTCAGCCTGCTCTGGTGAGCTAAAAATAAGAGGGAAAACAAAATTACAAATTCTTTCTTCCAGTCATGATGCATTGTTGAAGAAAAGAGAAATATCTATATATAAATTGTTATCCCTAGACTTCTTCGAAACTGAATCCATTAAACTCTCTCCCTCATAAAAACGCCTTTTCACACCTGTGCAAGCAACGTTGACCAAGATCAGATGGCTCCTGTAGGAGCAGTCTGATCAGATCAGCTAGGCCGGTATAATTATATAGAGCATCATCTGCAGGTCGCATACAAAAGTTATATAAATTATGTCCTAAATGGGGTCAAAATTGGCGCCGCCCATGGGGTGGCCAGATTTCAATAGAAACATATAGTGAAACTTTGAAAATCTTCTCCCCTGAAACTGGAAGGTTCTGAGCTTTCATATTTGGCACTTAGCATCCATTCAGGTCCTCTACAAAATTTATATAAATTATGCCTCTGGGGTCAAAATTGGCCCGCCCAAGGGGTGGTCAGTTTTCAATAGAAACATTTAGTGAAAACTGAAAATCTTCTCCTCTGAAACTGGCAGGTTCTCAGCTTTCATATTTGGCACATAGCATCATCTTCAGGTCCTCTACAAAAGTTATAAATTATGCCCCAGGGGTCAAAATTGGCCCCGCCCCAGGGGTGGTCAGTTTTCAATAGAAACATATAGTGAAAACTTTAAAAATATACTTCTCTGAAACTGGAAGGTTCTCAGCAAGCTTTCATATTTGGCACAATTAGCATCATGTTCATGTCCTCTACAAAATTAAGTTATATAAATAATGCCCCTGGGGTCAAAATTGGTGCCGCCACAGGGGTGGCCAGCTAGTTTTCAATAGAAACATATAGTGAAAACTTTGAAATTCATCTCCTCTGAAACTGGAAGGTTCTCAGCTTTCATATTTGGCACTTAGCATCATGTTCAGGTTGATCCTCTACAAAAGTTATATAAATTATGCCCCTGTGGTCAAAATTGGCCCCGCCCCAGGGCTGGCTAGTTTTCTATAGAAACATATAGTGAAAACTTTGAAAATCTTCTCCTGCTTGTCTAATGAGCAATATTAGGGCCATCATGGACCTCTTGTTTTCCTCATATATTCCCAAATAATAGCTAGTCAATAAATATATGAAATATCTATCAATGTGTTATGGAGATTTCTCAATTAGTTTAATGGTGTAACAGCCCATTCTCTTTACATACGTTTTATATCCTCAATATTTTAGTTAATAATTCAGAAGTGTTTTTCATTTGTGTTTTTTTTATGTTCTTAATTAATTCATTGCTTATTTAAGGAAAACGTTTACAAGGTAAAGTTGCCATAGTTACTGGGGCTTCCAGTGGTATTGGCCGTGCCATAGCAGAAACATTGGCTGCCAATGGAGCCAAGGTTGCCATGGCAGCAAGACGTGTGGAAAAGCTACAAGAAATTGAGAAAAAGATTGCAGAGAACGGAGGTGTCGCGATATCTGTCAAAGCTGATGTTGTGAAGAAAGAAGATGTATGTAAAAAAAAACATTTAAAAAATCATACAGATTTAAACCATTCCCTTATAAACTATTTTTAGACCCAACTTCTTTGAGTAATTTTCTACCAAAAAGGAGCATTTGTTAGAAAAAAGGGAAATTTTAGAATTGTAATTTTAAAACCATTGTGATAAATAGAGCAGTTGCACCATAGGAGTTAATATGAGGGAATAGGTTAAAAAATGATGACGCCATGATAATTCATTAGCTGAATTCTTATAATGTACAATTTTCAAGGAAAATCTGTTGGCGTGCGTCGTCCATCGTCCGTCGTCGGGCGTCAACAATTTGAATCTTTAAAAATCTTCTCCTCTGAATCTACAGGGTTCTTAGCTTTGATCTTTGGTACATAGCATCATCTGTAGGTCGTCTACAAAAGTTATATAAATTATGCCCCTGGGGTCAAAATTGGCCCTGCCCCAGGGGTGCCTTGTTTCTATAGAAACATATAGTAAATCTTTGAAAATCTTCTCTTCTGAAACTGGAAGGTTTTCAGCTTTCATATTTGGCACATAGCATCACGTTCAGGTCCTCTACAAAAGTTATATAAATCATGCCCCTGGGGTCAAAATTGGACCCGCCCAAGGGGTGGTCAGTTTTCAATAGAAACATTTAGTGAAAACTGAAAATCTTCTCCTCTGAAACTGGAAGGTTCTCAGCTTTCATATTTGGCACATAGCATCATGTTCAGGTCCTCTACAAAAGTTATATGGATTATGGGGTCAAAATTGGCCCATCCCATGGGGGTGGGGGGCAGTTTTCAATAGACACATATAGAGAAAATTTTGAAAATCTTCTCCTCTGAAACTGGAAGGTTCTTAACTCTCATATTTGGCACATAGCATCATATTCAGGTCCTCCACAAAAGTTGTATAAATTGTGCCCCTGGGGCCAAATTGGCTCTGCCCCAGGGCCAGCTAGTTTTCTATAGAAACATATAGTGAAAAATTTGAAAATCTTCTCCTCTGATTGTCTGGTGAGCGATGTCAGGGCCATTCTGGCCCTCTTGTTTGACATGGGGTTTAGGCTACTTTTGAATTTTTATTTAAGAATTAAGTTTAATTCTGGTCACCATAGGTTTGCAATATGGTTGACGCATTGAACAAAGGAGAGAGGTATTATTTTTGGAAATGCTAAACAGAGGGCTAGTGGAGATTGTCAGTCATCGCTTTAGCCGAGATCCGAGATCCGTCATCATGTAGCCCCATAAATTGTAATTACTTTAGCCCAAGCGGCTAAGAAGGGATGCTAGCACTGATCAGTGGAGGTGCTATACTTTAGCATGCTGCTCCCCATATTTGGAGCTAGCTTTGATAAGGTGTAGCTATGCAAATTAGTTTAGCCTATGTAGCATTTCTTTGTTTAGCATCTTATATAAACCAGGGTTCCTTTGTTCACGGGAAGAGAGTTAGAAAAAAGAGTGAGATCAATTTTAGGCCGTTCTGGAAAGCAAAGAAGTTGACAGTTGAATGAAAGGAAATTACAGAAACAAACTAGTAAACTGTAGAAATAAGAAATTAAATGTTGTGAAGAAGAAAAAGACTTGTGTTTTCAACCACAGTAAGACCCAGATTAGATGGCTCCTATAGGAGCCCTCTAATCAGGGTCTGCTGAGCAAATGGCAAATTCTGCTTAAAGTTACTTTCCAATAACATAGATCTGATTCTGCAGTTTTTGTCAAAGCAAAAATGCCTTGAAACGTTTATTTTATAAAAATTCAGTTAATAAATATTCATGATAATTATCATGACCGGTATTTCTTACATGAATATTCAAACAGGGAAAGGGATAATGCCTTTGGTAACAAGGTAGACCCAAATCAGAGCCATCACATAGTTAAGTCAATGAGACACAGAATGAGTTGCACATTAATCCACTCTGTTTTTTGGATCTAAAAATAGCACAGGAAGTTTTAGCCAAGGCAGAAACTATAAAATCAGACCTATATATATATCATCATCTAACAGAGCAGTCCCTGATCAGACGACTCCTACAGGAGCCATCTGATCTGGGTCTACTCAGTTTGCAAAGGCGTAGAAAGGTGTATTTATGGCGTAAAGGTTTAAAAAAAAAAACCACTTTACTGTTATATAGAAACAATGAGCTGTGGAATGTGTTGCTATGGATACAAAATTGATTCAGATTGGACTCAGTTATTCATTTATTGCAGGTGCAGGAGCTTGTATGTCACACAGAGATGACGCTGGGACCCATTGACATTCTGGTGAATAATGCTGGTACCATGTACTACACAATGATGAAGAATATCCATCTAGATGAATGGGACACCATGATTGATGTCAATGTTAAAGTAAGGATTTAATATTTAACTCACTTCTGCCAAATGTCCATCTATAGGGACATATGCAAACAGCATCAACCAAGACCAAAGGACTTATTCAGGAGCCCTCTTATCAGGGTTTGTTCTGTTTGCATTATATATCATTTTCTGAAAGTCACATCAGCAAAAGAACAAATAAAGTTTTTACAGAAATAATCCATGCAAATGAAAATTAGATATTTGGGCAAGTGTACATAGAAAAGGAGGCTTAACTGTCTACTTCATAGATACACTTTTTAATGCATTTTTTGCAAACAGAGTAGACCCAGATTTGACGGCTCCTGTAGGAGCCGTCTGATCAGAGTCTGCTCTGTTTGCCTACGAAATAGTATAGATCTGATTATAGTTTCTGCCATGGCCGAAATTTCTTGTGTTAATTTATCCCATTGATATCCATGATGTCATTATTTCTTACATGAATATTCATGGTGTAAAGGGTTAAAATTGTAAACGGTATCACGGCACCAAATAATTTTTGTCTGCAAGCATTGTTGTCTGCTTTTAAATTTTGGAGCGGATTTTCCTTCAATTTCTTCTCTAAAACTGATTCTATATACATTCTGATACAGAGTATATATGGAGTAAAGGGTTAACCCATTCCCTCATATTGACATCTTTTGATTCCTCTGTAAAAGTCACTTTTTGAAACTAATGTGATATATAAACTGTAGAACATTTGCTCCATCAGAGCAAATGCTCTTTTTATCACAATGGTTGCTTTAAAAACTACAAATTCTAATATTTTTCTTTTCACTAGTAAATGCTCCTTTTGAGCAAAGGTGCCCGACGCATGCTTGGACTCACCCATCGAACCCCCCCCCCTCCCCACCCCCCCCCCTCCCCCCCCCCTCCCCCCCAAAAAAAAATAAAATAAAAAAAAATAAAATAAAAATTGATCGAAGTATGTTAAACTAGCCTAAAACTATCTATTTAAACCTTAAACTACTCCGAAAAACAAGAAACACACGACCCGGAAAAAAAATTCCTATCGGGTCTATCAATACATATATAGACCCGATAAGAAATTTTTTCCGGGTCGTGTTTTTCTTGTTTTTCGGAGTGGTTTAAGGTTCAAATAGATAGTTTTAGGCTAGTTTAACATTCTTCGATCACAATTTTATTTTTTTAATTTTTTTTTTTGGGGGGGGGGGGGGGGGGTTCCATGGGTGAGTCCAAGCATGCGTCGGGCACCTTTGCTTTTGAGTAGATTTATTCAACAAGAGCCACATGGAGACCAACGCTCATCTGATTTGAAACAAAATCGTAGGACAATCGCAGAGAAAGAAATCGTACGGCCTCCGCGGCAAATGTAAACTTGTCATAAGCAAACAGAGCAGACCCTAATCAGAAAACTCTTATAAGTGCCGTCTGCTTTGGGTCTACTGTGTTTGTAGAGACGTAGAAAAGCATATTCATGCAGTAATGGGTTAATAAACGTGAACGGGTACGAGTCTTTAGAAATGTGTTGCTGAGTGTATGTGCTATGACATCGGGAATATTAAATTTGCAATGACACACTGACATAGGAATTTTGGCCATGACAGAAACTAGAGAGTCCGATATAGTTTCGTGAGCAAACAGCAGCAGATGATTCCTATACGAGCCGTCTACACAGGGTCTAATGTGTTTGCAAATGCATAAAAAGCGTACATCCATTCTGTCCGTGTTCTGTTGTATGTAACTATAGTTAGTGTTTCTATTCATTTATATAAGGTTTAGAACCACCACATGTTAACCGGGACTGAAATAAAACAATAAAAATAATATGTGTTTATTTTCTCTTATATAGAATATATGAAATTTCAGCTTTGTCTCAAAACGCCACAAGCTTTATTTTTGTCGGCCCCAAATGTTACAAAACGCCAATTTAGGGACATTTTAACTTATTTTAGACATATTTCATGAGCCTAAGGCCTGTGGAAACAAATACCCGCTTGTAACGTTTACTCCATAAACATTCATGTTAGAAAAAAATATGATGAGTATTATTAACTGATTTTTTGTAAAGACATGTAGGCTATAGATAACATTTAGTAATTTGTAAACTACATGATTGTATAGTTATATTTCATAACCAGACATGGTAGGCCCACGAAATCGTCCCCTGTGGGCCAGACAGTCTCTAAAGGTGTCGTCTGATCTGGATCTACTCTGTTTGCAAACGTGTATTTATGGAATAATTGGGCTAATATATCAGATTAGCGCAATCCAATTGGGGTTATCTCGCATCGTATTAGCAATACACATCGGCATTCACACACTAGCGCGTGGCCCAATGTCACGTGATTATGGGCACGTGCCAAATACACACTGGCATATAACAGTGGAAACTGTAAGGGAATATCGGTATTGGAACGAAGCTAAGTTCAAGTGTAAAAATTGTCTCAAAAACGATTTCTCATCCTGTTTTTGCATTCTGGCTGTTTTATTTTGGGTCTGACCTGCTTGCAAATACTTTTTGTGTATGCATATGACCTTTGTAAACTTAAACTCTACGTGGCAATTACCACACAGTGAAACTCTTAGTGGAAAGTTTACACATTTCCGATATTCGCTGTACATAAAAAGTGATTTGGCAGTAGCCAACACGCTGGATGGATGAATGATATCCTCAAATTCAAAGTACGTATTTTGAAAGAAACTTAGGACACCGTATTTAGTATCTTCCTCTTGTCTAGGAAAGTCGGTGTATGGGCCATACGTTGGATACGGGGAACCGTGTGTCATGACAATACTATGCTCAATTAAAACACATTACGATAAAATAATACATTAATAATATTTTTTATGTTTTCATATATAACAATAATAAAAACATTTATACCAGTTTCATATATTTGGTAAATGGTACGCTTAGACCGAAAATGGTACGATTTGGTAATGGTACGCTACGGTAATGGTACGCTTAGTCCATAAACCGTGATCACAATAGCTCGACATTTCTTCGAAACAGACGAGCTAAAAAAGGTTGGGTCTAAAAATAGCCTATGAGGGAATGTGTTAATGGGACTTTATTGCATTCTCATTCAAATTATTTGATTTTCAGGGTCCTACCAACTGCATTGGTGCTGTCCTGGATAAAATGGTAAAAAGAGGCCAAGGCCATATTGTCAACATGTCATCAGATGCTGGAAGAAAGGTAAAGCATGCTGCTGAGGGTTATAAAAATTTTGTTTGAGTCTGGGCCCATGCTTATAAAGCTATTTAGTTGAGTCTGAGTTCGTTCTCAAGCTTTTGATTGGTCAGATTTGAGTCAAGGCTCAAATCTGACCAATCAAATGCTTGAGAACGAACCCAGACTCAACTAAAAAGTTTTATAAGCATGGATACAGAATTCGTTCTCAAGGATCTGATTGGAAAGATATTGCATGATATTTAAAAAAAAACCTGACCAATCAGATACTTTAGAAAGAATTACAACTCATTTTCATAAGATGTAATTTCCCTAATTATTAGTTGTGCTTTCTTGATAACATTTAATCCTTTCCTTCATATAAACACCTTTTCACACCTTTGCAAACAGAGTAGACCCAGATCAGACGGCTCCTGTATGAAATTATAATAGGTAAAGTTTCTTTCAATACCAAAAACTCCAGTGTACATATGCCATTATAAAAACTCCTGTGTACATTATGCCATTATAAAAACTCCAGTGTACATATGCCATTATAAAAACTCCTGTGTACATTATGCCATTATAAAAACTCCAGTGTACATATGCCATTATAAAAACTCCAGTGTACATATGCCATTATAAAAAACTCCAGTGTACATTATGCCATTATAAAAACTCCTGTGTACATTATGCCATTATAAAAACTCCTGTGTACATATGCCATTATAAAAACTCCAGTGTACATATGCCATTATAAAAATTCAGCTAATAAGTATTCGCGATGTCATTATTTCTTATCTGAATGTTCAAACAGGGAAAGGGTTAAACTCTTTACCTCATGAATATTTATACAAGAATTCATTAATACAATTTTCATATTTGCCAATGAACAAAGAAATTTTTGGCCATGGCGGACACTGTAGAAACAGACCCTGATCAGACCGCTCCTACTGATTTTGGTCTACTCTTTTTGCAAAGGTGTGAGAAGACTTTTTTATCACACAATCTGCCATGCGGGACAGTCGAAACAGACGGAGCTCTTTGATCAGGCTCTGCACTGTTTGTCATAAACATCATTTTCTGCAGTGATACAACTTCTTCAAAAATGGAGGAGCCAGAATTAATTTTTAAGCAGGTTAACCCATTTCCTCATTGGCTATTTATACATCCAACCTCTTTAAATAAATCTACTGAAAAGGAGCATTGACTAAAGGAAAGTTTCAGAATTGTGTAGCTCAATACAGCTCAAGTAAACCTCCTAGGATCAAAGGTCAAGGTCACAAGGAGAGGTCATATCACATGTTGTTTCAAAACAGTATCATGAAGAACTTCCTAGCCTTTAGTAGTACAGTAAAACTCCTCTAAACCGGAATTCTAGTAGAGAATAATTAAGATACATTTAGGCCTGTGGTGGCTTAATACAGGGTGAAAGTCATGCAGAAAGCTCCTCTAGGAGCTTTTTGCATGACTTTCACCCTGTATTAAGCTGTCACTTGTCTCCAAGATCGATATTTATACTAAATTTAACATCTTGTTTAGAGAGGCTCTACTGTAGTTCTAATTTTTACATGCTGGAGGTAAATTCCTAATAACTTTTTACAAAATCTTTGATCCAGAAGAAACACTTAACCCTTTCTCTGTTCAATATTCTTATAATTTGTAATGACATCAGGATTATTTATTAGCTGAATTTCTATAATGTAAACTTTTCAACGGAATTTTTTGCTTTGATAAAAACTGTAGATTCAGATCTCTATCATGTCACAAGCAAACAGAGCAGACCCTGATAAGACTGCTCCTATAGGATCCATCTGATCTGGGTCTAATCTGTTTGAAAAGGCATTTATATGAAGGAAACGGTTAATAACTTCATGCCTCAGGTTGTTTGACACTAATTTATTTGTGAGGAAAAAAAGTAGTTTTGTTGCATAACACAATTTTGCAGAGGCCAGGTACTAAGCATGCAGATTTAAATATTGACTGAAATATTGTTGTTGTTTGTGGTGGCACTTTATAGGGGTTTCCTGGTCTTGGGGTATACTCTGGCACCAAGTTCTATGTGGAGGGGCTTTCGCAGGCTCTTAGACAGGAGGTTAAGGATCTTGGAATACGGGTGACCTGTATACAGCCGGGGGACGTCAAAACAGAACTGCTAACCTTCACCACAGACTCAGAGGTAACTTGTTAGGTTGCAGTGAAGTGCAACTTTGAAGTGCATAATATTTTATTTAAACCCATTACCTGATACAAACACCTTGCAAACAGAGTAGACCTAGATCAGATGGCTCCTATAGGAGCCATCTGATCAAGGTCTGCTTTGTTTGCTGATGAAATAATACAAATCAGATTCTACAGTTTCTGCCAAAGCCTCAAATTCCTTTGTATATGGAACATTATAAAATTCATTTAATGAATATTCATGAGATCATGATTTCTGGTATAAATATTCATGAGGTAAAGGCTTAAATTGTTGTTGTCTCAATCAGTTAGGGATTATCTGTTTATTAGAGATAATTACTATTCTAGGGTCTTGTTTAACCAATCTGTGGTATTGGAATGAAATTTTTACTTTCCACAGGAAATATAAGTATTTTTGGCCGGATTGCTCGCAATCCAGGCTTATAGATTGGCGAATGCCGTCAGTCCGTCCGTCCATCCGGTTGACCTTTTTGTTTGAGTTAGTTATAGCCAAAGTATAATACCTACAGTAACCAAACTTGGCATGTGGGTTCAGAATGAGGGTCCCATTACATGTCATAGGTTAGCAGGTTACTATGACCCCTTTTTGACCTAGTTTTTACGTTTCATTGACTTAGAGAATTTCCAGGTTGACCTTTTTGTTTGTGTTAGTTATAGCCAAAGTATAACACCTACAGTAACCAAACTTGGCATGTGGGTTCATAATGAGGGTCAAATTACATGTCATAGGTTAGTAGGTTATTATGACCCTTTTTTGACTTAGAGAATTTCCAGGTTGACCTTTTTGTTTCCGATCGATAACTAATAAACGACTTGGCCTAGAATCTTCAAACTTGCTGTGGTGGTTGGTCATGACAACTGGATGACCCCTATTGTTTTTGAGGTCACTAGGTCAAAGGTCAAGGTCACAATGACCTTAACTGGTGAAATAGTTTCCGATCAATAACTGCTCAAGGGTTTGGCTTGGGATCTTCAAACTTGCTGTGATGGTTCGTCATGACCACTACATGACCCCTATAGTTTTTGAGGTCAGAGGTCAAGGTCACCATGAACTTAACTAGTAAAATGGTTTTTGAACAATAACTGCTCAAGGGTTTGGCTTAGGATCTTCAAACTTGCTGTGGTGGTTGGTCATGACCACTAGATGACCCCTAATGTTTTTGAGGTCACTAGGTCAAAGGCCAAGGTCACCATGACCTTAACTGGTGAAATGGTTTCCGATCAATAACTTCTCAAGGGTTTGGCTTAGAATCTTCAAACTTGCTGTGGTAGTTGGTCATGACCACTGGATGACTCGTATTGTTTTTGAGGTCACTAGGTCAAAGGTCAAGGTCACCATGACCGTAACTGGTAAAATTGTTTCTGATCAATAACTGCTCAAGGGTTTGGCTTAGGATCTTCAAATTTGCTGTGGTGGTTGGTCATGACAACTAGATGAGCCCTCTTGTATTTGAGGTCACTAGGTCTAAGGTCAAGGTCACCATGACCT
Source organism: Azorinus chamasolen (assembly GCA_963576725.1). Classification (NCBI taxonomy): domain Eukaryota; kingdom Metazoa; phylum Mollusca; class Bivalvia; order Cardiida; family Solecurtidae; genus Azorinus; species Azorinus chamasolen. The sequence continues at coordinate 59,408,763 of OY755242.1, forward strand.
TAACTGGTGAAATGGTTTCCAGTCAATAACTGCTCAAGGGTTTGGCTTAGGATCTTCAAACTTGCTGTGGTGGTTTGTCATGACCACTAGATGACTCCTAATGTTTTTTAGGTCACTAGGTCAAAGGTCAAGGTCATCATGACATTAACAGGTGAAATGTTTTCCAATCAATAATTGCTCAAGGGTTTGGCTTAGGATCTTCAAACTTACTGTGGTGGTTGGTCATGACAACTAGATGACCCCCATAGTTTTTGAGGTCACTAGGTCAAAGATTAAGGTCACCATGACCTTAACTGATGAAATGGTTTCCGATTAATAACTGCTCAATGGTTTGGTTGGGGATCTTCAAACTTGCTGTGGTGGTTGGTCGTAACCACTAGATGACCCCAATAGTTGTTTAGGTCAAGGTCACCATTACCTTAACTTGTGAAATGTTTTCAGATCAATAAATGATTAGTGGTTTGGCTTAGGATCGTCAAAGTTGCTGTGGTGATTAGTCATGACCAGTAGATGACCTCTATAGTTGAGGTCACTAGATCAAAGGTCAGGGGGTCTGGGGGTATACATGCTTTACAAATATCTCTTGTTTTTTTATGCTTCAATGAATTTCTAGATTGACCTTTTTAACATGTGGAGTCATAATGAGGACCTCATTACATGCAATTGGAATATGTTTAACTATTTATTATGCCTTCAGCATCTGCTGATGCAGAAATGTATAATGATTGACTGTTCATCTATATCACTTTAATCGGCAATCCGGCCATACCGACATTGGCGGTTTCTTGTTAATTTAGAATTAAGGTCATGATTTGCGTCAGCTTTTGGTAGGTTTAAACAGGATCACCCAATATCTTCTATCTATCTGTATACATGTATCTGATTTCCAGCCACACATTAAGTTTGTAATTTGTTTGTATACACACTACTGGGTTGTAAATAAAAAGCATGTTTAGAAAATAGAATTAAAGTACATGTATTGTAAATATTTCTCAGCCAAACCCTATTTTGTTGCAACTCACTGGAATTTCCCCCTAAGGTAATTCTAATGTGTTGCAGTGCATGGCTGAGAAATAAGAGATTTTAAAAGGCTGAGAAATAAGAGATTTTGAAAGATGTATGGCTGAGAAATAAGAGATTTTAAAAGGCCGAGAAATAAGAGATTTTGAAAGATGTATGGCTGAGAAATAAGAGATTTTAAAAGGCTGAGAAATAAGAGATTTTGAAAGATGTATGGCTGAGAAATAAGAGATTTTAAAAGGCTGAGAAATAAGATATTTTGAAAGATGTATGGCTGAGAAATAAGAGATTTTAAAAGGCTGAGAAATAAGAGATTTTGAAAGATGTATGGCTGAGATATAAGATATTTTGAAAGATGTATGGCTGAGAAACAAGAGATTTTGAAATATGTATGGCTGAGAAATGAGAGATTTTGAAAGATAAGTATGGCTGAGATATAAGAGATTTTGAAAGATGTATGGCTGAAAAATAAGAGATTTTGAAAGATGTATGGCTGAGAAATAAGAGATTTTGAAAGATGTATGGCTGAGAAATAAGAGATTTTGAAAGATAAGTATGGCTGAGAAATAAGAGATTTTGAAAGATAAGTATGCATCTACAGCCCTGACTCTAGCACCAACACTTCTCATGTGATCTTAACCCTTTATTCCATAAATACTCCTTTGCAAACAGTAGACCCAGATCAGACGGCTCCTATTGGGGCTGTCTGATCAGGGTCTGCTGTTTGCTTATCATGATATACCGGTAGATATGATTTAATATACAGTTTCTGCCATGGCTCAAAGTTCCTGTGTCTATGTTCTATTATAAGAAAATAATATAATTAATATTTATGATGAATATTCATGGAGGAAAGAGTTAACCCCTTTATTCCATAAATACTCCATTGCAAACAGTAGACCCAGGTCAGATGGCTCCTATATGAGCCGTCTGATAAGGGTCTGCTTATCATGAGTCTACAGTTTCTGCCATGGCTAACAATTACTGTGTCCAAATTCTATTATAACAATTAATCCAATTAATATTCATGAAGAATGTTTAGAATTGTCTCTTCGATACGATTCTAAAGAGTGGTCACAACATAGGGTTTGGTGGAGAAATAAAGGAGTTATTCTTGAAATTGTTTTAATTTGCTTGTATTATCTGGACCTATGAAGCAAGTGATATGGCACTCATGTATTTATTTTTCCCTTGTGATTACAGGCTAAAGAATTGTTTGATGGAAGTAGTTCATGTAAGATCCTGGATCCTACAGACATTTCCAATGCTGTCCTGTACGCTGTCACTCAACCTGAACATGTGGGAGTGAATGAAATACTTATTGAGCCCAGGCAAGCTCCCAGCTGAGCTTCTTTGACATGGACTAGTTGTTATAACCAGAATTGTGGTTAACAGAGTTGTCTGCCTTGAAACTGATGCAGCTCGGCCCATTTCTGTTGTAATGTTCAGGGATATTGTCTTTTAGTAAAAATGTTTGAAACATTCCCAATAATGGTTTGTGCAATAATGCTCAAATAGTTTAATATCCTAATTAATGTAAGTGCTCAGACATCCATGGGTAAGTCAATTTGGCACCATTTTGAAAGCTTTGAATTGACTGACCTAGTAGCAAATAGTTTAGACACTGATCAAACTGCTTCTTCAGGAGCAGTTTGATCTGTGTCTGTACGATTTGTTTAAGTCTGTCCTAGGGTTGCTATACTTGTACAGAATGAATGGATTAGTGTCAAGAAAATAATGTGTTGTTCGTCCGTCATTGTGCGATGAGGACCATGATTCCTTTCTTTGCATTGACACAAACTATAATGCATAGCTTTTGAAGAGTTATCATGAGTTATTTTTTTTACAATTGTTATTTACTCTTTGAATGTAGGTAACAAATGTACAGGTAAACCACGCTATATTGAGACTTGTTGTTATTTTGTTGTTTACATAACAGCATAAAAGTACAGGGCCAGACAACACACTTTAGTAACTCGCCACATATTATGTACTGGGCTTTGGTCTAATGGATATGTACCTAGTCTTGCAAACAGGGGGTCGTGGGTTCGAATCTCAAGCTATGCAGTTTACTTTTTTTTTTAAACTGATTTGCTATTTGTAATTTTCTTTTTAATTTTTATTCTTTTTCAATTATAATTATGTTAATATTTTATTAATAATTATTATATGTTATTATTAATATTTATTGTTGTTTTGTACGGACAGTATTTTAATGAAAAAAATTATTAATCACTGGCAAGAAGCGAACTCAAGACCGCCACATGCAAGTCCAGATACATATCCATTGCACCAAGACTACAATGTTGAAAAAATTGCGGCTTGCTAAGGCTTTTAAATATAAAGAAGTGCTGTAGTCGCTTCATTTTGTTTACATTAGAGTAGGTCATGTTTTGTTCCTAAATAAGTTGGTCTATCTGTACTAGAATTTGTATACCTATTTGCTCTGAAAAAATGACCTTTGTAGCTCTACTGTGATGAAAGTATAAAAATGTCTCCATGTTTATCATGTTACATGTATATTCATAAATAAAGACTACATTTAATTATTAGTTGTGTTTATATTTCATTATAATCAATGACACCTTTTATCACGGATCTGAGGGAGACATAAAAAGTGTTTCAGACAACAGGTTCTGTCTGATCTGGATCTACGCTGTTTGCAAATGCTTAAAAAGCTGTATTCCTGAAGTAAAGGGTTATAACAAGTTTGCTGTGACTAAAGTCTGTCATTTTAAATCTTCATAAATTTTCAGAGCAAGTTAGCTGTCCCATGCAGAGTCTTAATGACAATTTATTCAACTCATCTTATGTAATTCTTTCAGTTTATTTTTTCTTCCGTTTCTCTTTAAAAAATACAATGAGAATTTCAAATAGTTCGGATTCTGATGAGATGCTCAGTTACTTGACATCTCAGCTGGATTCAAACTGTTTGCTTAGGTAACCCTTTACTTAACCCTTTCCTCCATATATACGCTTTTCTACACCTCTGTAAAAATCACTTTATGAAACTAAAGTGATAAATAGAGCATTTGCTCCTATAGGAGCAAATGTTCTATTTATCACAATGGTTTAAAAACTACACAATTCTAAACTTTTCCTTTTCTCTAGTAAATGCTCCTTTTTGGTAGATTGAATCAAAGTGGTTGGGTCTAAAAATAGCTTATGGAAGAATTGGATAATAAATACACCTTTCTATGTCTTTGCAAACAGGAGAGACCCAGATCAGACGGTTCCTATAGGAGTCATCTGATCAGGGCCTGCTCTGTTTGCTTATGGAATAATATTGATCTGATTATACAGTTTCTGTTTTGGCAAAAAATCCATGAGTTAATGTGTTATTTTATAAATGGTTCTAATTAATATTCATGATGTCATTATTTCTTTAATAAATACATATGGAGAAAAGGGGTAATCAAAATTCACCACTAATTTAATCTTATTTCTGTAAATTCCACCCTTTTTACACCTTTGCATTTACAGAGAAGGCCCAGATCAGACAGCTCTTGTAGGAGTTGTCTGATCATGTTCTGCTCTGTTTGGTAAAATATGTTATAGATCTAATACATTATTGCTGTTTGTTACGATACCTTAACTCATTCTCTCCTACTGACACCTTTTTGCACCTCTGTAAAACTCATTACTGAAACCATTGTGATAAATAGAGCATTTGTTCCTATGGAGCAAATGCTCTATTTATCACAATGGTTTCAAAACTACACAATTTTAAAATTCGCCTTTTCTATACTCAATGCTCCTTTTAGGTAGATTAATTCAAAGAGGTTGGGCCTAAAAATAGTCTAGGAGAGAATGAGTTAATTAATCTATGTAATGGTTAGGATCTTGTATGACTATTCACCAAGTAAGTGGTTAGAATCTTTCCCTCAAATAAACATCTTTTCACATCTTTGCAAACAGAGTAGACCCAGATCATATAGCTCTGTTAGCTCTGTTAGTTAATTAGAAGCAGTCTGATCCAGGTCAATTCTATTTGCATAAATAAATTTATATATATATATATATATGATCCTCAAGCATCTGCCGTCATCTAAAATTCCCTTTCCATGATGCCATCATAAACTTCAGCTTATAAATATTCATACATTCATTGTATCTCACATAAATATCCAACGGATTAATTGACATTTCAGTGCATTGGAAAGAGTGGGACATGCTGCCTGTACAGAAAACAATTGTTGATTTTGTTTGGATCTGAAGCTAACACAAGATGTGTTTGTAAAACACTGTGCCCCCAATATGACCTTTGATCTTGATGTATGACCTTGACCTTCATAAGTCATCCCTAAAAATGTTTGCCTCCATAAGTTGCACATGCATGCCAAGTTTGAAGTATGTATGTGCAATGCCGACAAAATTATCACAAACATGAAAAGTTGGGGACAAACCAACAGTAACTGTTGTTACAGACGAACCAACAGATAGAGCAAAACACAACATGCCCTGTGGAATATTCATATAAGAAATAATGGCATCATAAATATTTATTTGATGAATTTTTATAATGGCATATGTACACATGAATGTTTGGTATTGGTATAGGGTCAGATCTATTATGATTTATAAGCAACCAGAGCAGACCCTTATCAGAAGGCTCCGTCCATCTGTCCTTCTGTCCACCCATCTGTTTTCATTGAAATTTTGTGTAAATGTGTAGTACCGTAACAGAATGTGGGCCTGCAAGTATCACTTTCATTGATCTTGGAACACCAGAGTAATGGCTCTTTGTTTGCCAAAAATGTAACATTTTTGCGTTTCTGGATCAATTTCTCAGAAATTATATGGAATTTTTCATTGAAACTGTAAATGTTAAGTAGCATAAGGACATGCGACTCTGCAAGTATCATTGATATTGATCATGGAACACCAGAATTGTGGCCCTTTGTTTGTGAAAATGTAACCTTTTTTTCTGTCTGGAGCGGCCATCTCTCAGAAACTGATTGGAATTTTTCTATAAAATTTGGGCACAGCAAGTATCTTTATATTGACCTTGGTCCTTTATTTGCAGAAAATGTAACATTTTTGTCTGTCCAGTCATATCTCAGAAAATATTCGGAGTTATACAGTACTTTGAAACTTTGTGTAAATGTTTAGTACAATGAGGAAATGTCACCCTGCCAGTATCACTAATATTAATCTTGGAACACCAGTGTTATTGTCCTTTGTTTGCCAACCACTTAACCATATTGTTATCAAATCTCATACGGTTTGGAATTTTCTTTGAAACCTAATCAAAATGTTTAGAACTATAAGGAAATACTGCCCTGCAAGTGCCACTTATATTGAACTTGGAACACTAAAGTTATGGTCCTTTGTGAATTTTTTTCCCCATCTTTGTCATATCTCAGAAACTGGACATTTTCAATGAAATTTGTGTAAATATTTAGTACCATAGATAAATGGGGCCCTGCAAGTATCACTAACATTTAATTCGGAATGCCAGAGTTATGGCACTTTGTTTGTGAAACATATTTTTTTCCCTCTGGTTAATAACTCTTAATAATACTTTGGCCAGCACTGTTTTGCAGGGGGTATATCATTTCACTGAATTTGCTTGTTGTTTATGTAAACAATGCAGACCCTTATAAAAAATCAAGTCTCTTACCTACAATTTTCCTATGTCTACTTTGTAATCCCTAAGCATAAGCATAATACATGTACAAGAATATGTTTGTTAGCTGCGAGTTTGTTATAACCATTGCAAACAGTTTGATCTAGATGAGACACTGAGTAACTCAGTCAATCATCGGAATTCAAACTTTTTGACCCCTTAACCCATTACCTCATAGGCTAATTTTAGATTTAACCTCTTTGAATAAATCTACCGAAAAGGAACATTAACTAGAGACAAGGATTTTTTTAGAATTTTGTAGTTTGGAACAATGGTGATAAATATTTATCACAATGGTTTCAAAGTGTTTTTTTTTACAGTGGCATCAAAAGGTATCAATATGAGAGAATGGGTTAATTGAAGAGATATAAAAGAAACTTTATCTTATCTCGTTCCTTCATATAAACACTTTTTCACACATATTTGCAAACAGAGTAGAACCAGATTAGCAACACCTATAGGAGCCGTCTGATCAGGGTCTGTTCTGTTTTCTTTTGTCATGATATAGATCCTTTGAAAAGTTTACTAATATATATTCATGTTGTCATTATTTCTTACATGAATATTGAACAGTGAAAGGGTTAAGTGCTGAAGCGAGACATTCTGATTGTACATGGGAGGTAACTAGTAGAAGGTCATAAATTAAATTCTACTGCAATAGCCTCCCTTTGAAACAATCACTTGACCATAACCATAACATTTTATGATTATCCTGGGGAAACACAACTATAGTGTACATTTATTACAATATGACTGAACCAGGTAACTTACTAACCTGAAAAGGATGTTCATAAACTCTGTGAATGGAATTACAATGAAGCATTTAAATCTGACTTCAGTATCTTTACAGTCAGTGTTTCTTTTAAAAATACATTTATATTGGATACTGTGACCCTGTATGACCTGGACTATGTACACTACACAGTATGCATGGACAGCTTTGAGTAGGGATGTAGTGTGCACTACACAGTCCGGGTAGTCATATACAGTGTACATGTACCTAGCACTCTTGTATTAACCCTTTACTCCATAAATACATATTTCTTTGCCTTTGCAAACAGAGTAGACCCTGATCAGATGGCTCCTGTAGGGGCCATCTGATCAGGGTCTTAGGTTTAAAATAGTACTAGTAACTGTAAAGATACTACAGTCCGATGCATTATTTGATTGGCATTCATTGGGATCTAAATTGTTCCACACTCTGATTGTATGCAATACTTGCACAGAGCAACAGATAAACGTACATACACAAGTACTAAAATTGTCATTTCTCCACCAAACCCTATGTCGTGACAACTTTTCAGAATCGTCTCTATGAAATGATTCTAAAGAGTGGTCACAACAGGGTTTAGTGGAGAAATAAAGAAGTTATTCTTGAAAATGTTTTCATTTACGTTTCTTATCTGGATATCTGCTTGTAGTCAAACAGTTTGGATATTGATGCATCTCATCTTGACATGCATGTGTAATTATGAATACCTGGATAGTATGCAAAGTTACATGGATCAGAAAGCATAAATGACCGAGTCTTTTCTAAAATCTGTGAATATAACACAATGCAGGAAAATCTTTGCAAGGCAAGGTTGCCATAGTTACCGGGGCTTCCAGTGGTATTGGGCGTGCCGTTGCAGAAACATTGGCGGCCAATGGAGCCAAGGTTGCCATGGCAGCAAGAAGAGTGGACAAGCTACAGGAGGTGGAGATGGCTATAACTAAGAAAGGGGATGTTGCCATAGTAATAAAGACCGATGTTGTGAAGAAGGAGGATGTACGTACAATAGATCCTGTCTATAGCGACCATATCATGAATAAACATGGATTTTGGGGGGGGGGGGGGGAAGCAGGCAGTTACTTAGTCCAGGATACAAGTAATGCAGCAGAGGAGCTTTCTGCATAACTTTCCTCCTGCACTAAGCTATCACCTCTCTTAATCCTTAACTCCATGAAAGAAATAATGACATCATGAATATTAATTAGATCAATATTTATAATGGTACATTTTTTGGACATGGCAGCAACAACTTAAACACTGTACTGGACTCTTTAAGTCTACTCGCTGATACAGGTACCTACCACATGCTGTTATAAACAAACTCCTTCCCTGTTTAATATTAATGTGAAAATAATCACATTATGAATAATTAATAGTTTAATTTAAACAAGATGTGTGTGTGTGTGTGTGTGTGTGTGTGTGTGTGTGTGTGTGTGTGAGTGTGTGTTGGTGGGGGTATTGTTTTTGCTCGGTTTGTCTGTTGAATGGTTTGTTCCCAACTTTAACATTGGCAATAATTTTGTTGCCATTACACATACATGTACATACTTCAGACTTGGCATTCATGTGCAACTTATGGAGGCGAACATTTTTAGGGGCGACTTATTAAGATTAAGGTCATACATCAAGGTCAAAGGTCGTATCGGGGGCAGTGTTTCACAAACACATCTTGTTTTATATTAGAAGAAACTATTGAGTCAGATCTATTATTATTTCAAAAGCAAACTGATTAGACCTTGATCAGATAGCTCCTACAGGAGCCGTCTGATCTACGTCTGATCTAGGTCTACTCAATTTGCAAAGGCATAGAAAGGCGTATTAATGGAGTAATGGGTTAAAACTTCACTCTTTTGGTAGTTTCAGAATAACATTTTTGGTCCAACAGATGTAATATTTCAATACTACTGGTACTCATTATAGTTATTGGTTGCAGGTGCAGGAACTTGTCCTTCAGACAGAGATGAAGCTGGGACCCATTGACATTCTGGTGAACAATGCTGGTACCATGTACTACACAATGATGAAGAATGTCCACTTAGACGAGTGGGAAGATATGATTGATGTCAATGTTAAAGTAAGAATGAATCTTGATCAACCCTTTTCCTCATAGAGATTCATTTGCAAACAGAGTAGACCCCAGATCAGATGGCTCCTGTTAGGGCAGTCTGATCAGGGTCTGCTCTATTTTCTTATGACACTATACAGATCTGATTCTAGGGATTCTGCCACATCCAAAGAATCCTGACTTTGTAGACAGTATATACTATTATATAAATTCAGCATGACTACATGTATTTAATCAAGATAGAAAATGTAGAATTAGATCTACATTATGTCATTAGCAAACAGAGTAGACCCTCATCAGACTGGTCTTACATGCGTAAGTTTTTTCTGTTTGAATAATAAATGTGCTGTATATGTACAAGTATTATGCATGTTGTATATTTCAGGGTCTTACCAACTGTATTGGTGCTGTCCTAGATAAAATGGTGAAGAGAGGTCAAGGTCACATTGTCAATATGTCATCAGATGCAGGAAGAAAGGTAAACAGTCTGCTCTTGTTATGTTAACTAACATGGAATATTCATGTTAGAAATAATGACATCATGAATATTTATTAGTTTAACCCTTCCCTTCATATAAACGCCTTTTCACGCATCTGCTAACAGAGTAGACCTATAGGAGCCATCTGAACAGGGTCTGCTCTGTTTGCTAACAGAATTTGATAGATAATTTTTTATAAACAAAGAACAGAGAAAGGGTTAAGTTTCATAATGTAATATGTACACATGATATTTTGGAATTGGTAGAAATTGCAGTGTCAGATCTTTTAATTTCATATTATAAAGCAAACAGAGGAGAACCTGCAAGAGTTGTCTAATCTGGGTTTAATCTCTTTTGAAAGGGGTGAAAAAGCGTTTACATGAGGGAAAGGGTTGTGTCATTTACCTGATGAATATCCATGTTAGAAACTAAAATTGTGTCCATAGGTCAAGAATGCCCAACTTCTGGCAATATTTTGATTTTCAGGCTTTTCCTGGTCTTGCTGTATATGCGGGGACAAAGTTCTATGTGGAGGGGCTTTCCCAGTCTCTTAGACTGGAGGTTAAAGATCTGGGGATACGGGTGACATGTATACAGCCAGGGGATGTCAACACTGAGTTATTCACCTACACCACAGACACAGAGGTAACACTTGTAATGATTGGTTGTTTAACCCTTTACTCCATAAATAGGCATTTTTATGCCTTTGCAAACAGAGCAGACCCAGATCAGATGGCTCCTGTAGGCAAAGGGTTAATTAAGAGGAATGTGAAATAAATGTCATTAAGCCTTTGTTCCATGAATACGCCTTTCTATGCCTTTGCAAACAGAGCAGACCCAGATCAGACGGCTCCTGTAGGTTAATTAAGAGGAATGTGAAATAAATGCCATTAAGCCTTTGTTCCATGAATATGCCTTTCTACGCCTTTGCAAACAGAGTAGACCCAGATCAGATGGCTCCTGTAGGAGTCATCTTATCAGGGTCTGCTCTGTTTACTTAGGATATGCTATAATTCTACATTTTCTACTATGGACAAAAATTCCCATGTCCATGTGCCATTATAAAAATTACTATAATTAATATTCATTATGTCATTATTTTATATTATTAATATCCATGGAGTCAAGTGTTAAGGTGTTCATGCACAAGTTTCACTGTTGTTTCAGGCTAAGGACATGTTTGATGGGAGTGGTTCATGCAAGATCCTGGAGCCCACAGATATTGCCAATGCCGTCCTGTATGCTGTCACTCAACCTGAACATGTGGGAGTGAATGAAATACTCATTGAGCCCAGGCAAGCTCCCATCTGAGCTTCTGTGACATGGGTTATTTGTTATAACCAGTATTGTGTTGAATAGAGAGTAAGTCATTACTCTCAGCTTTAACTTTTAATCTCAGGAATAAACTCCAAATCTTAAGAATAAACTATAAATCTCAGGAATAAACTATAAATCTCAGGAATAAACAATTAATCTCAGGAATAACCTACTAATCTTTCATTTAAATTATGAATCTATTGAACAATTAATCTCATGAATAAACTATAAATATCTAATAAACTATTAATAACAAACTAATAATAAACCACAACTATCAAGGACCGCAATGGAAATAAGAGATCATATTCTCTTTTTTGTGTCATCCTTGATATTGATGTGACTGACATGGTTCATTAATTATTTCATGATGTTTATATATGCATTGCTTTTTTCAGTGTATTGCTATTGTAACCATGTTACTTGCACAATATTGAAATAAATCTATCTATCTAACAGGAATAAACTATATATATATATCTCAGGAATACACGATTAATCTCAGGAATGAAATATATGTCACTGGAATATACTAGTAATGTTAGGAATAAACTATTTATCTCAGGAATAAACTATTGATCTCGGGGTTAAATTATAAATCTTAGGATTAAACTATTAATCTTCAGACTAACCCATCTCAGGAATAAACTATTAAATTGAGGAATAAACTATTTATCTCAGGAGTAATGTACTTATCTCATGAATAGATTATTAACCTCCTAAATAAATTACTAATCTCATAAACCATTAGTCTGGGGAATATTCTACCCCAAGAATAAACTATTAACCTAAGACAATCAACTGTAAATCTCATTAATGAATCATTAATCTCAGGAATAAATTATTTATCTTGGAATAAGATATCTCATGAACTATATTACTTTCAGTAATAAACTATTTATCTCAAGAATAGCCATAGCCTCATGTTTAGCCGTTTGCGAGCTAATTGGTGTCATGAAAAATATAATGGAACTTTTAATGCCAGGAATAAACAACCAATCTCATCAATTAACTATCAGTTACATGAATAAACTACCAATCTCAGGAATAAATTTGAATATAATTAATAACCACCCTGTCCCCTAATATAAAAATAAAACAAGAGCCGCTACGGCGCCGACGCTCGTCTGATTTGGTGCTTGTCCAGCTAAATTTAAAAAAATTGTAAAAAATAAAGGGCCATAACTCAAAAAATTTGTAACCAAGAGTTATGGTTTTTATGTAGGGGCCTTCCCCTCATTGAGATCTACTAACGTATGAAGTTTCATGTTGATACCTCTTATACTTTTCGAATAATGAGCTACATTAAAGTTTTTGCACACTAACGACAACAACGACGCCGCCTACGACCGGGCCCAGTGCTCACAATAACTCAACTTTTCTTCGAAACAGATGAGCTAAAAAAAAAAACGCCTGTGTTTGACTCCAAACTTTTTATGAAGTGTCATGAAAATGCACCAAAAACTATGAAGTGGTTTGCTCCAAAAGGACATTTCTAATTTGCTAATGGTACAACACTGATGTAATTTTACAGTTTCTGCATGAGCCAGTGTTTTGTTATATTTGCCTTTATAAAACATAATCTAATTAATATTCATGATATCATTATTTCTTGCATGCATATTAAACAGGTAAAGGTTAAAGAATGGTGGCTTGGTATTAATTGTTGCCCCTGTCCATTCCTCTGTAAACCAGAATGGAAATAAGGAAAAAAAGGACCATGATGGAAATAAGGAAAACGTTTGTTTTTCCTTTTTATACGCCCAATTGAAAAAACGGGATGTATTATGGAATGGCGCTGTCTGTGTGTCTGTCCGTCTGTAACATCTCTAACTCAAGTTCCGCTTGGTGGATCCTTCTCAAATTTTAACACAATGTTTATCTAGACATTCTACAGTAGCCTGCCAAGTCCCGGTTTGTTTATCCAAGGTCAAGGTCACACAATTGGACTTAGAATTTGCGTTTAGCAAAAATGTTAACCGGTCTGTCTGTCTGTAACATCTCTAACTCAAGTTCCGCTTGGTGGATCCATCCCAAATTTAACCACAATGTTTATCTAGACATGCTACAGTAGCCTGCCAAGTCCCGGCTCGTTTATCCAAGGTCAAGGTCGCTTAATTGGACTTAGAATTTGCGTTTAGCATTTGCGTTAAGCAAAAATGTTAACCTCAATTTATGTGGAACAAGTCCACTTATTTACATAACACTTTGTGATAAAGCTTTGAAACTTGGAACACTTGTTCACCGTCACAACCTTCACCTGTAGGCAAGAGTAAATAACTCTGTCAAGCATTTTTACCGAATTATGCCCCTTTTTAACTAAGAATTTTTGGTTAAGGCTTTGTTAAAGTCCATTTATTTACATAACCCTTTGAGATAAAGCTTTTAAACTTGGAACACTTGTTCACCGTCACAACCTTCACCTGTAGGCAAGAGTACATAACTCTGTCAAGCATTTTGACCGAATTATGCCCCTTTGTAACTTAGAATTTTTGGTTAAGGCTTTGTTAAAGTCCATTTATTTACATAACCCTTTGAGATAAAGCTTTTAAACTTGGAACACTTGTTTACCTTCACAACTTGCACCTGAAGGCAAGAGTACATAACTCTGTCAAGCATTTTGACCGAATTATGCCCCTTTTTAACTTTTAAGGTTTTTGTTAAAGTCGATTTATTTACATAACCCTTTGAGATAAAGCTTTTAATCTTGGAACACTTGTTCACCATCACAAGCTTCACCTGTAGGCAAGAGTACATAACTCTGTCCAACATTTTGACAGAATTATGCCCCTTTTAACTTAGAAATTTTGGTTAAGGTTTTTGTTCGTCCACTTATTTACATAACCCTTTCAGATTAAGCTTTTAAATTTGGAACACTTGTTCACCATCTCAAGCTTCACCTGTAGGCAAGAGTACATAACTCTAACATTTTGACATAATTATGATAACATTTTGACATAATTATGACGCTTTCTAGCTTGGAATTTTTGGTTAAGGTTTTGGTTAAAGTCCACTTATTTACATAACCCTTTCAGACAAAGCTTTTAAACTTGAAACATTTGTTCACCACCAGAAGCTTCATCTGTAGAAAAGAGTAAATACAATGTAACTGTCAATCATTTAGACACAATTATGGTTTTTTGTTAAAGTATGCCTATTTACAACCTTGAAACTTGGTCGCAAAATTGGACTTAGAATTTGAGTTCAGCAAATACATTAACCCCAGTTTATGTTGAACAAGACCTCGACGGGCGTATATTGTGCCCACTGGCACTCTTGTTCATGTTATCTGTGGTATTAATGCAGATTTCATGGCGTTTTGTTTGATGCTCCTTGTTGTTATTGCCAAGTGATGTACACTTTTTACCGAAATAAATCTATCTATCTAACAGTTGTAATTTGAACGAAACTTTTACTCCATAAATATGCCTTTTTACACTTTGCAAACTAAAAAGACATGGATCAGTGGACTCCTATGGGAGCCGTTTGATCAGGGTCTCTGCTATGTTTGTTTATGAAATAATATATTCTGATACTAGTTTCTGATATCACTAAAACACCTGTGTTCATGTGCCATTATAAAAATTCAGCTACTTAACCCTTTTCCTGTTTGAATATTCATAGCAGAAATAGTGACATCATGAATATTTATTAGCTGAATTTTTATAACAACATGTGTACACAGGATTTTTTATAATTTCAACAGCAAATAGGAGCCATATGATCTGGGTCTACTCTATTTGCTGATGTATACAATCATTTCCTTCGTGAATATTCATTAAGTAGATGGGTTCATACAACCTGATACCTAACATAAAGTTTCAGGGATATAAGAATTAGTATGCTAGTAGTTTTGAAGTTCAGCGAGTTGGAAATTAACTACTTTTCTGATGAGCCAAAATACAGCTTAACTTCCAAACTACTAGCATAGTAATTCTTTTATCATGCAACACCCAGAAAAATGGAGAAAATGAAGAAAAAGAAAGATTGCTAAAGCGGTTTCGTCCCCTGAATGAAAATACATGCAAGTACGATATACGTGACGTCATATTGGTGTGCAGTGACATCATCGACTTTTACAACATAAACAAACTTGATTTAATCCTTTTATATGGACAAATAGTTGAGACAAAGGTGAGCAAATGTGTTAAATTTGATGTTTATGTTTAATTATGCCTTTTTCTTCCTTCTGTTTTCCTCCTATTTGCTGAACCAAACTTGCATCCCAGTGGGGTCAGTGCACATGCACTATACCTCACAAAATACAGCGTTGATGTGGAAAATATTATGCTAGTAGGAAGTGACTATATTTCGTGACGTTGCATGATAAATAAGAATTACTATGCTAGTAGTTTGGAAGTTCAGCTGTATTTTGGCGAGTTAGAAAAGTTGTTAAATGCGAGCCTTGGCGAGCATTTAACTACTTTTCTGACGAGCCAAAATACAGCTGAACTTCCAAACTACTAGCATAGTAATTCTTTTATCATGCAACACCCAGGAAAATGGAGAAAATGGAGAAAATGAAGAAAAAGAAAGATTGCTAAAGCGGTTTTGTCCCCTGAATGAAAATACATGTAAGTGCGATATATGTGACGTCATGTGGGCGTGCAGTGATGTCATCGACTTTTACAACATAAATAAACTTGATTTAATCATTTTATCTGGACAAATAGTTGAGACAAAGGTGAGCAAATGTGTTAAATTTGATGTTTATGTTTAATTATGCCTTTTTCGTCCTTCTGTTTTCCTCCTTTTGGCTGAACCAAACTTGCATCCCAGTGGGTCAGTACGCATGCACTATACCTCACAAAATACAGCGTCGACGTGGAAAATATTATGCTAGTAGGAAGTGACTGTATTTCGTGACGTTGCATGATAAATTAGTATACATGTACACTGTAATAGTAGCTTGTGTATAACGCTGCAGGGATATTTGTATACATGTACACTGTAATAGTAGCTTGTGTATAACGCTGCAGGGATATTTGTATACATGTACACTGCAATAGTAGCTTACGTATAACACTGCAGGGATATTGGTATACATGTAAAAGTAGCTTGTTTCAGGGATATTAGTATACATGTACACTGTAATAGTAGTTTAGGATATTAGTATACATGCATACTGTAGTAGTAGCTTGTGTATAACACTGCAGGGATATTGGTATAGTTTAGTATACATGTACACTGTAATAGTAGCTTGTGTATACAGCTGCAGGGATATTGATATACATGTACACTGCTTGTGTGTAAAGCTGCAGTGATAATAGTATACATGTACATGTACACTGTAACAGTAGCTTGTGTATAAAGCTTAATCAACCCTTTACCGATAGAGACACCTTTTCATGCCTTTCTGGCCAAGTAGTTATGGTCTTGGACTGACAATCACTTAGCCCCTCACTGCCGTGGTTCAAATCCCGGTCTGGGCATTTTTGATTTTTCATGTCAGGAAGCCTTCCACCTGGCTTATGGCAAGTTGGCCGTTCTACACAGATGTTCTTCTGTGCAAGAAATAATAAAATTTGTTGTGTGCATTGAAGAACTTCTGGGGTCTTCTCTTAACATACACATTAATATATCAACCAATTTTCAACACTGGATCAATCTATGTATTGATACAGGAAGATCAGTCAATCACAGCCCTATTTAGCATTGATGCAAGCCTCATCTAGATAAATACATAGGTAATCACAAGCGGACTATAGAGATATATTGTCAGTACAGATTATGAAATGTACAGTATAGCCTATATTATAGGCCTAAAGCAATAATATAATCATAAATGAATAAATATGGAAGTCGATAAGCTCAGGTGGTTGCTTAATGCAAGACGAAAGTAAAGCAAAAGGCTCCTACAGGAGCTTTCTACGTAACTTTCATCTTGCATTAAGCTACCACTTGTCATAACTCTTTCCTTCATATAAACGTCTTTTAAAACTTGCAAACAGAGTTGACTTGTTATTTCTGACATGAATATTCAACAGAAAAAGGGTTAATGCAAGATGAAAGTAATGCAGAAAGCTCCTTGGTGAGTTTTCTGCATAACTTTAGTTCTGCATTAAGCTACCACCTGTCTTAACCCTTTCCTTCATATACAATAAA
Source organism: Azorinus chamasolen (assembly GCA_963576725.1). NCBI lineage: Eukaryota > Metazoa > Mollusca > Bivalvia > Cardiida > Solecurtidae > Azorinus > Azorinus chamasolen. Next base: position 59,426,150 of record OY755242.1, read on the forward strand.
CCCCCTCTATACCAGAATTCTAGTTGAGAGGATTTAGATACTTTTAGACAGGTGACTGCTTAATGCAGGAAGTCATGTAGCAAGCTCCTAGAGGGTCTTTCTTCATGACTTTCACTCTGAATAAAGTTGCAACCTGTTTCCAAGACGATATTAATACTAATTTTAATGTCTGGTTTAGAGAGGTATTACTGTAGATGCTTTGTTATACCTTTGCAAACAGAGTAGACCCAGATCAGGCAACTCCTGTTGGAACCATCTGATCAGGGTCTGCTCTGTTTCCTTATGAAATCTATTTTAACTCAGCAGTTTCTACCTAACCCAAAACATCTTGTGTACATATGCCATTATAAAGCACAGGGGTCCATACCGCTTCATTAAAGGAATATATACTATATAATAACCCTTGTTTATTGTATAGTATTTATAGACTCCCATGAAGCGGTACAGACCCCTGTGTTATAAAGACCTAATAAATATGCATGATGTTATTATAAATATTTAATTAGACCTAATTTTAATGGTCAATGTAGGACAGGTTTAACTGCATGGTGACTTGAAGATTGTCAAGTAATCACTGTTACTACAGTAGTTTTCAGATCTGTATATGTTGTTAATAATCTGCCTATAGCATCAATATTATGAATAAATATGGAGCTTGATAATCTTGAGCACATATCTGTATATGTTGTTAATAATCTGCCTATAGCATCAATATTATGAATAAATATGGAGCTTGATAATCTTGAGCACATATTTACTTAATGCAGGATGAAAGTCATGCAGAAAACTCCTAGAGGAGTTTTCTGCATTAACATTCATCCTGTTTTAAGCAACCACCTGTCTAAAAGACCCTAGTCATAGAAATAGACCTAATTTTAAAATAGACTAATTTGCTGGAGACAGGTTTTACAGTACATAATTATGCCGACTTGAATATTCAGAGGAACAGATAAAGGTGCATACTCAAATACTAAAATTGTCATTTCTCCACCAATCCATATGTTGTGACAATTCTAAAGAGTGGTCACAACATAGGGTTTGGTGGAGGAATAAAGAAGTTATTCTTGAATGTTTTAATTTACGCATCTTATCTGGACCTCTAAATATTGTCATGAAATCACTTCAACCACTCGAGACATTCAAGGACAGACCTATATACAGTAGCGCTAACCACAAAATGAATATACATGAAAGTCTTTTAACCCTTTCCTTCATATAAATGCATTTGCAAACAGAGTAGACCCAGATCAGATGGCTCCTATAGAAGCGTTCTGATCAGGATTTGCTTATGACATTTAGATCTAAGTCTACAGTTTTTGTCATGTCAAAGCATTCCTTTGACAATTATACATTATAAAAAATCAACTAATAATATTCATACTGTCATTATTTCTTACATGAATGTTGAACAGGTAAAGAGTTAAAAAACAATTGGTTGATTAATGCAGGAATAAAGTAATGGAGAAAGCTACTGACGGAGCTTTCTGCATTACTTTCATCCTGCATTAAGCTACCACCTGCCTCTACAACCCATAATAAAACCTCTTTTTGGTGATTGCATTAGATGAGTTTTACTCGTAACTGTATGTTGTCAACACCAAACAAACCCAAACCATGACATACCACAAATCTTATTTATTTTTTAACACATATTATTAAAGTATCTAATAGTAACAAATAAAATGCAATATTTCATCAGATGATGCACTTTGATCGAGAACACTTCCTACCAGCAGCTCCTAGCACAACTATAATTTTTTCATTACTTTACACGAGTCCCCTCGACACTGCGGGCAAAACCATTTTCCTTTTGGCTTAGTTGTAAGTCCAACACAGTTGAAATGGAACCACTCTATAGTACAGGCGTCATTGTCACAACCTATCATTTCACCATATGACACTTGATCACATAAACAGTATGTTGGCTCATCTGGGTCAATAGGGGGGTCAAGAGGGGACTGTTCTTTTTCCTTCTTTTTATTTCTCTTCTTCTTTTTCTTTGGAACCTTTTCTTCCTATAAAGTGAAAATTAAACAATAAAAACAAATATTGACAGGATGTATCAGAGCTTCAACCCTTTACTCCATGAATATTCAGGTAAAATTAAATATGAATATTAATTATATTCCTTTTTTATAGCAAATGAACACAGGATATGTTGGCTATGGCAGAAACTAGAATTAGATCTATATTACATTTTAAGCAAACAGAGCAGACCCTGATCTGACGGCTCCTAGAGGAGCCGTCTGATCCGGGTCTTCACTGTTTGCAATGGTGCAAAAAGGCGTATTTATGGAACAAAGGGTTAAATATTTTATATCTCAGCCAAACCCTATCTCGTTGATTCTTATTAACACCTTTTCATGTCTTTGCGAAAAGAGTAGACCCAGAATCAGACAGCTGTCTGATCAGGCTCTGCTCTGTTACAAATGTATTTATGTTTATTACCATTCATTCTTTTATTACAAATTTCAGTACCTACTGAAAAGATGACGGCTCATACAGGATCCGTCTGATCTGGGTCTACTCTGTTTGCAAATGCTTGAAAATGCATTTATATGAAGGAAAGGGTTAATGCAAAATGTAAGTTATAGGAGCTCTCTGCATGACATTGTCTGCGTGAAGCAACCACCTGCTTATAAAGACAACCATTTATATTCATTACATGGTTCTATTGTACAGTGAGTAGGATCTGCACTGTCTGCACTGGAAATGGACAAAGTGTAAGAGAACCCAGAGCCCCTGGATACAAGGAGTAATATGTGTAAAGTAAAATATTTTCAAAACTAACTCCTTTATTTCTGCAACAAAACCTGTGTTGTGAACACTCCTAAAAATGTCTCTGAGTAGCCAGCTGATCTAGGTCTACACTGTTTGTCAATGTTTCTATGACAATCTAACATTTATAGATAGTAAAATTAGAGCTATCTGACATCATCAATATTGTTCAGATATTTTAAACATATATGTACACTCCTGCAGAGAATTCAGTGAGTCCATGTCAGGAGTTATTCCCCTTGGTACAATCATTTGTTATTTCCCTTGACATATCGGTTATGTTCACAAAAATCATCAATCCAGCAAATACATGTATTTTTCTCTGTTTTGAGCTAAAGATAGAAAACAATAAAAACACAATACAAATATATGTATGTTTTCTTTCATGCTATTGGTGGAAAACGATAACAAGAGAGTTCAAAGGAACATGTATGTCACCTGTCCGAAAAAGTGATAAAACTAGAACTAAAGGTGATTAATACCCACACTATCCCATTTGTCACAGAGATGATTATAGAAATAAAGCTCCCGACCACTAAATTTTCATTTGTTAAATTACGAAAAGGGAGATCATTCATTCAAAACAGGTGCACAACTTCAGATGGTGTTCAACAATACTGCAAAATTTTAAAAAGTTGTTTAAGTATGACAGAGAAAAGCTCCATAAAAAAATTCATTTATTAAAACAAGCCAGATTTTGCCAAAATAACAAAGGGCAATAACTCCAAAAATACTTTGAAAGTTACGAACCTTGTGCACTGCACTTGTGGCAATGTGATCTATCTGTATATGAAGTTTGAAGTCAATGGCTTTTATACTTTGAAAGTTATGATCTGGACAAGCTCGATTTTGAGAAAAATAACAAAGGACAATAACTCCAAAAATACTGAAGACAGAGTTATGCACCTTGTGCACTGCACTTGTGGTCAATGTGTTCTATCTGTATATGAAGTTTGAAGTCAAAAGCTTTCATACTTAGAAAGTTACGATCCGGTTAAGCCCGATTTTGAGAAAAATAACAAAGGGCAATAACTCCAAAAATACTGAAGACAGAGTTACGAACCTTGTGCACCGCACTTGCTGTCAATGTGATCTATCTGTATATAAAGTTTGAAATCAATAGCTTTTATACTTTGGAAGTTATGATCCGGACAAGGCGGACGGACGGACGAACGGACATGGTGATTCCAGTATACCCCCACCCCCAAACCTTTGTTTGTGGGAGTATAAAAAGTGTGAAAGACAGATGGACTGACAAACACGGATGATGGAGACAGGATTCCTAAGTGTCACCCTGCTTAAAGCAGCAGACACAAGAAGCTGTTGTCTCCCTTACCTCATCTCTGGAAATACTGTCATGGTTCTTCTGTCTCCGCTGTCGTTTGTTGACTGTCACTAGCCTCTGCTCTGGTTTCTCCTCCTGAGGTTGACTCTTACTGACCTTAATATTGTTGACCACAGGAGGCTGGGGCGTAATTATTTCTTCTTTCTCATGCTCTTTAGAAGTAGAGGTAGGGTCTGCAATATTGAAAGAAATTTGACGGTTTAATCCTTCAAATACAGTAAATGAATTAATTTGACATGCAAGTTCTGCAGACAATTAAAACTAATTAAAAACTAGAGGAAAAATGTTTTTGTCACAAAAACAGATGTCTCCCCCTCCCATCCTCTTTCCAATACACAAGTGTTATGTCTGTAACTCCAAACTTATCAGGGTCTAATATTTAAGTCATCAGGGTCAATAACTCCAATATTGTCAGGGGGAGACAATTCAAAAGCCCCAGGTACACAAAAACACATGCTAGTCAACATTCTTGTGAAGTTTGGTGACTCTAGTACTAGTGGTTTCAGAGATACATTGACACAAAGTAAAGTTTCTCTTATTTGAAGTCATAAGGGGCAGTAACTCCAAAGTTATCAGGGGGAGACAATTAAAAAACCCAGATGCACAACAACTCATGCTGGTGAACATTCCTGTGAAGTTTGGTGACTCTAGCCCTACTGGTTTCAGAGATACGTGCAGCACAAAGTTTCTCTAATTTTAAGCTAACATATCAGGGGCAGTAACTCAAGAATTATCAGGATGAGACAATTAAAAAAAACCAGGTGCACAACAACTCATGCTGGTGAACATTCCTGTGAAGTTTGGTGACTCTAGCCCAAGTGGTTTTAAAGATATGCATGACACAAAATTTCTCTAATTTTAAGTAATCATATCAGGGGCAATAACTCCAAAGTTATCAAGGGAAGACAATTCAAAAATCCCAGTTGTACAACAACTCATGCTGGTCGACATTCCTGTGAAGTTTGGTGATTCTAGCCCTAGTAGTTTCAGAGATATGCATGACACTAAGTAAAGTTTGTCTAATTTTAAGTCATCAGGGGCAGTAACTCCAAAGTTAACAGGGGGAGACAATTCAAAAAACCCAAGAGCAAAACAACTCATGCTTGTGAACAATCCTGTGAAGTTTGGTGACTCTAACCCTACTAGTTTCAGAGATACGCGCGACACAAAGTTTGTATAAATTTAAGTATTCATATCAGGGGCAATAACTCAAGAATTATCAGGGGGAGACAATTCAAAAACCATAGGTGCACAACAACTCATGCTGGTGAACATTCCTGTGAAGTTTGGTGACTATAGTACTAGCGGTTTCAGAGATACGCGCGACACAAAGTTTTTCTAATTTTAAGTCATCAGGGGCAATAACTCCAAAATTATCAGGGGGAGACAATTAAAACAAGATGTGTTTGTGAAACACTATGCCCCCTCGATATGATATTTGACCCTGAAGGATGACCTTGATCTTGACCTGTCACCCCTCAAACTGTGCAGCTTTATGGGGTGCACATGCATACCACATATCAAGTCTGTATCTCTACTGGTTCAAAAGTTATGGCCAATGTTAAAGTGTGTGACCTTTGACCATGAAGGATGACCTTGACCTTGACATGTTACCCCTCAAATTGTGCAGCAAAATGAGAAACACATGTATACCAACTATCAAGTCTGTATCTCTACTGGTTTAAAAGTTATGGCCAATGTTAAAGTCAGTGACCTTTGAACCTGAAAGATGACCTTGACCTTGAAATGTTATCCCCTTAAATGTGCAGCTTCATGAGATACACATGCATACCAAATATTAAGACTTTATCTCTATTGGTTCAAAAGTTATGGCCAATTTGAAGTTGGTGACCTTTGACCTTGAAGAATGACCTTGACATTTCACCCCTCACACCGTGCAGCTTCATGAGATACACAATCATGCCACATATCAAGTCTCTATCTGTACTGGTTCAAAAGTTATGGCCAATGTTAAAGTCAGTGATTTGACCCATATGTTTGACCTCTGACCTTTAAAGATGACCTTGACCTTGACATGTCACCCCTCAAAATGTGCGGCTTTATGAGATACATATGCATGCCAAATATCAAGTCACTAGCTGTACTGGCTCAAAAGTTATGACCAATGTTAAAGTTACAGACAAAGAAACAGACAATTTGACCTTTGACCCTGAAGTATGACCTTGACCTTGACATTTCACCCCTCAAACTGTGCAGCTTCATAAGATACACAAGCATGCCAAATATCAAGTCTGTATCTCTACTGGTCAAAAAGTTATGGCCAATGTTAAAGTCGGTGATTTGACCCATATATTTGACCTCTGACCTTGAAGGATGACCTTGACCTTGACATGTCACCCCTCAAAATGTGCGGCTTCATGAGATACATATGCATGCCAAATATCAGGTCTCTATCTGTACCGACTCAAAAGTTATGACCAATGTTAAAGTTGCGTTAATGTTACAGACAAAAAACAGACAATTTGACCTTTGACCCTGAGGATGACCTTGACCTTGACATGTCACCCCTCAAAATGTGCCGCTTCATGAGATACACAAGCATGCCAAATATCAAGTCTCTATCTCTACTGGTCCAAAAGTTATGGCCAATGTTAAAGTCGGTGATTTGACCCATATATTTGACCTCTGACCTTGAAGGATGACCTTGACCTTGACATGTCACCCCTCAAAATGTGCGGCTTCATGAGATACATATGCATACCAAATATCAAGTCTCTATCTGTACTGGCTCAAAAGTTATGACCAATGTTAAAGTTGCTGACAAACAAACAGACAAACAGACAAACAGACAAACAGACAGACAGACAGACAGGGCAAAAACAATATGCCCCCCAGATCTTATCTGGGGGGCATAAAAACCCAGGTGCACAACAACTCATGCTGGTGAACATTCCTGTGAAGTTTGGTGACTCTAGCCCAACTAGTTTCAGAGATACGCGTGACACAAGTTTGTGACGGACGGACAGACAACTCTGGCAAAAACAATATATCTCCCCATAAATGGGGGAGACATAATTATCTATTGAAGGAATACATGTATATGCATATAGTTTGGATCATGATGAGACTCTGTTGCTCGCCAGGAACTGAACTATTTGACACTCCGACTGTATAAGATGTGTAAGTTAACCCTTTCCCTGTTCTATATTTAGGCCAAATTTCAATACCTACTGAATATTCATCAACAAAATAGTTATAAAGAAATATGGAAGGTAGAACATTGTAGACATTTTAGAAAGCAAAGAAACAGATCAATCAAATTCTGTTAGCAAACAGAGTAGACCCTGATCAGATGGCTCCTTTAGGAGCCGTTTGATCTGGGTCTACCCCGTTTGCAAATGCGTGAAAACATGTTTCTATGAGGGAAAGGGTTAAATCATTTTCAGGAATAACTTCTTTATTTCTCCACCAAACCCTTTACTGTGACCACTCTTTAGAATTGTCTCAAAGAGACGATTCTAAAGAGTGGTCACACTCGAAGTATAGGGTTCTGTTGAAAAATGACGATTTTAGAATTTGAATATGCACCTTTATCTGTAGCTCTGACCTAAAGAGAAATGGAGAAAAACAACACAATGAAAATAGTAGTAGATGTCAATTGTGACAAACAATTATTTACTTGAAATGAAAATTAATACAGTAAAACCCCTCTAATGTGACAACCTAAAAGTGGTGTAATTCTGAGTGGTAGAGGCAGGTGGAAGCTTAATGCAGGACAAAAGAAATGCAGAAAGCTCTAAAGGAGCTTAGGTGGGTGGTAGCTTAATGCAGGACAAAAGCAGGGCACAAATATAGACAAAGGCAACACAAAACGCTCACTAGTCCTGCAATATAGACAAAGAAGAGAAAATTACATGTATGCAGGGTGAGCGGACGAGTGAATTTTTGTCTCCTGAAAAGTAATGCAGACAGTTCCTATGAGCTTTCTGCATTACTTTTGTCCTGCATTATGCAACAGACTGCTTATAAAGACCACCATGTTTATTCATTAAGTGGTCGCATTAGAGGGATTCTACTGTAATTGTGATCAGAACTTCATAAAATGTAATTAAGCCTTTACTTCATAATAATTCTTGTAAGAAATAATGACATCATGAATATTAGTTAACTGATTTTCTATAATGACACACAAACTGTAAAATTTCACAAGTAAACAGAGCTGACCCTCATCAGATGGCACCTATAGGTGTCATCTGATCTGGGTGTGCTACCTTTGCAAAGGCCTCAAAAGGTGTACAATGTATTTGCCAAAACAGCTGAAACCCTAGTCTGACTCTCCCAGCATACTACCGTACCAAATAAAATTCCTAAGTTTTCTCTGTCTTGTTCCAGCTGTCGTGTTCTGTTCTCAATGAATTCATGTATGACATTGAGCAGGTGTAGCTTTTCATCTCCAATTTCCTGACACTTGACCAATGACCTCTGCAGGGCGATGAAAGCTTTTTTCTTGGCTGGTCCTGCAGCCTCTGTAAGATATGTCTCTTTATGCTGTTCCGAATCTTGCAGTATGTCTGAAAGAAGAGAGTTGTGTATTCTAAAACAATGAGTATCATACTCGTATACTAAAATCGTCATTTCTCCATCAAACCATATGTTGTGACCACTCTTTAGAATCGTCTCAAAGAGAAAATTCTAAAGAGTGGTCACAAAATATATAGGGTTTGGTGGAAAACGTATGGAGTTAGTCTTGCTAATGTTTTGATTTTCACATCTGGACCTATGATCTTAACCATTTACTCCATGAATATTCGTGCATGAAGTACTGATATCATGAACATTAATTAGTCGAGTTTTTATCTCTAATATGAAGATTTGGCCAAGGTTGATAAAGCAGAAACCGATCTTCGTTATAACATAAGCTGCAGACAAGAATTGGAGTAATAATAACTTCTGATAGGCACTGACACAACCTGAACAGGCAAATGCAAACAGGTGTGCCATTTTTGGCAAATTTGAATATTTATGGACGAAGGAGAGAGAGCTTTGACAGGTCTGTCTAGGTGATGGTTGCTGAAAGAAAAACAGAATTATTGGTTAACCATTTACTCCATAATACAATTTTGCAAACAGAGTAGACCCCACTACACCCAGATCAGAAACTGTATCTAGGAGTCATCTGATCAGTGGCTGTTTGTGTTAGATCTGATCAACTTCTGCTGTAGCTATAAATTCCCTTTTATAGTTTTCATAATATAATTGAATTACTTTTTATTAAAAAATAACATGAATAAAAAAAATATAATTTAAGCAGCTGCAGTCTAAGAAATGAAAGAGTGCTTTATGTTTTACATATTTTTGCATCCTCTGGTATATTAAGTTCTGATGTATGTTTTGTTCTTACAACTATATCAATTATTGCTTAACAAAGTTGTAAAACCCAGTGCCAGTGCTTATAGTGAGCAGCAAAATATTTTTCGACAACACCGCAGTGTAAAAATTTGTTTTGGGGAAACCCCATGTTGGTCACGTGACCAATACACAAGTCTAATTTAAGACAGGGAATCACCGGAAGTTGTATTTGAATTGCATGTTTTCGTTTTACAGAAAACAGTCATCACAGAAAATGAATGTTTTCGACAGAGTTTCACTCATCTCCTTAAACCATAATCAACAATACAAACTTTAATTATTGCAAGAAGCATAAAATATGTGAAACTTACAAGATATGTTGTCAAAAAAAGGCCTACAAACGTAGCTGACCCGAACAAAAGTGAAAGAAAATACAGAAATCAAAACAAATAAATTGCCCCATTTCCTAAAGAAATAACGGTTTTATAACGAACCGAGAAAAATGAATTCCTTACCTCGACACTGAATATCCAACTCCCGAAGCTGCGTCACTATACGCTGCAAATCGTCTGGCAGGTTCTCCATAGTCTCAAGATAATTTTCAAGATAAGTAGCCGAACAGAGTGCCTCTACGGCTGCTTGGTTCAAAATAGACATTTTAAAAATCCAATCGACGTTTACAATGACTTAAAACATCGGCGAATGTAGTTTGTAATATTGGGAAACGCCAGTGTTAACCCAGTACACATTGGTGTTTTCCCTCGTCGTTGAGTTGAAAATGAGCCTCGTTTTCGATCTGTGTGTAAACACAAGGCTCAATACACATACGGTGGTGGCGGTGGCATACCGAGATTTGTACAATAGCAAGTACTGAAGGTACTGATGTTCGGGGGGCTTTTGGACGCTCGACTGTTTCAGATAGTACTAATTGTTGTAAACTAATTAGGATGAACAATTAAAGCGCAACCAGTTTTAAAAGCCAACAATTGATCTTTGCAAACAGTGAAGAAATAGATTTGTCGCTGCGCTGCTGTAGAAGCACTGATGGCAAACACTACCATACTATAGGTACCAATCTTCTTTGCATAGTCGAATAGAACAGCAATTAATATACATATACGATAATAGTATGTATGTCTCCAAGGAATTTTGCTTGTTATACAAAACTTGAAATATAAGAGAAAGGTATTATTTTATTCTTCATTCCACAGTAACAATTTAACAACAAAAACAACAATACTAGTGTGCAACAGTGAGCGACCCCTATCGACACCACCACAACCACCAACAACATTAAATGATATTAACATCAATAACATTACCAGAATGTCATCATATTCTTACTTATACATGTGTCCGTGGTACGTTGTCGTGTGTCGGCTGTCGTGCATCTTCAACAATTTCTGTAAACGACACCTCCTTTTCAAACAATTATAACTGACTGGATTTTCACCAAATTTCGCAGGAAATATATTCTCTATCAGACATGTATAAATGGTCCCGGTCAACTGCACACTTAAAAAGGGGCTAAAACAGAGTTTAACAACAACTTAAAAATAAAAAAATGAAATGGCATCTCCTCCTTAACCATTGGATGGATTCCCCAACAAATTTCAAAAGAATAATTTTCAACTTCGGGCATTCTCCATCAATGTTATATAAAACATTCCGGCCATTGCTTGATGGGGTTACTGGAGGTAAATAGATCGTAAATAAACAATTCTGAAAACGACACCTCCTATACACTAATTCACATTTGTGTACTCTAGATGGTGATATCGAGCTACTTTCGGTTTTAACGAGATCCATGCAGACGGAAACCATACCAAAATTAGCATGCTGCCTTACAGTAAGCTCATTGATGAGACTACCTCTAAACCACTGGTCGTACTTTCACTAAAAATAGAGGAATTATTTGTAGACAACCTCCAATCAGATTTGTATATATCGTCTTGTACGTTTCATAAGTAGGTAACATAAGTAGGTCGCATAAAACAGATTTTAACTGACAATTTGTTTTAATGACATTTCCTCCTAAACTATTGAATAGATTCCGCCACCTTTCACAAGCATGATCTTCGCGTGACTCTAAAATTATACATTTGTAGCAATTCATTCCATTGCATATGTAGGTCGCTAGAGCTAAACTAGATTTAATCATATATACTCCTTAACTACCGACTGGATTTTCCCAATTGAGAAAGACACATGGGCAACGAAACTTGTTTCGATAGTAAATATGTATAAAAACTGGATGTGAATCTCTAGAATCATGAAGGGCAAAGCATAGTCATGTGAATTAGATGTTCTGCCTACAAAGATTCTAAAATTGTTTTTAGATGAACTATTACCTGTTATCACAAAATTAGTTAACACTTCATTGAAACATGGTGTTTTCCCATCGAAATGGAAGCAAGCCATAACAAGACCGTTGCTGAAGAAAGTAGGATTGGAACTAGAACTGTCAAATTACAGACCCGTAAGCAATATTTCCTTTCTGTCAAAACTTATTGAGAAAGCTGCATTGTTTAGACTTAATATCCACGTAACTGACCATGACCTTCTGCCTAAAAATCAATCGGCTTACAGACGATTTCACTCTTGCGAATCTGCCTTATTGAGACTTGTCCATGACCTACTTGAGGCTATGGAGAACCAGGAAGTAACCGCCCTTATTGCCATTGATCTTAGTGCTGCCTTTGATACTGTTGACCATGATATTCTTCTCGATGTTCTCAAGAGTCAATATGGAGTTTGTAATATTGCTCTGAAATGGTTGGACTCCTACTTACGACCAAGAAGCTGTCGCGTGAATGTAAATTCTTCACAATCACAACCTCGTTTGTTGGAGTGCAGTGTTCCACAGGGCAGTTGCCTTGGTCCTTGGCTCTACCTTGCATACGCAGGAACCTTGTTCGATGTTATTCCTCCGTCTATCTCAGTATACGGTTTCGCTGATGACCATATTTCAAGTAAACGCTTTAAACCTACCCCCAATAGTGAAAGACAAGCTGTTCAAAACCTTGAAGAATGTGCCATAACGATCAATAATTGGATGAACGAAAACAGACTTAAAATGAACAGAGCAAAAACTGAATTCATCATTTTTGGAAGTAAGCAACAGCTAAACAAATGTACTACACATTCAATTGATATCGCAGGAGATGTTGTTGAATCGGAAACGTGTATTAGATACCTAGGTGCTTTTCTCGATGAACCATTAACCTTCAAAGAACACGTGAAAAGAAAGTGTCGCGTTGCCATGTTGAACTACTATAGAATAAAATGTATTAGGAAATACTTGACAAAAGAATCTGCCGAAATTCTAGTTCTCTCACTAGTGATCTCTCATTTAGATTATTGTAATGTCATCCTATACGGAATTGCAGTGTGATATAGATAAACTACAGCGAATCCAAAATATGTGTGCTAAACTCGTTTTGAATAGGAAATGGTCAGACAGTTCCAAACAATCTCTTAAAGACTTACATTGGTTACCTATCAAAGCTAGGATCAATTTTAAGATATTGACATACATGTACAATTGCTCTCTCAACCACGCTCCCGTTTATCTGACAGAACTTCTCGTAAAGCCAGCACCAACACGCTGTCTGAGATCGGCAGACAAAGCCCAAGAGATGTATGCTGTGCCCTTCAACAAGAGAAAGACCTTTAGTGATAGAAGTTTTGGGACAGTAGGTCCCAGACGTTGGAACGGGCTTCCTAGCGATATTAAAAGAGCAGAAAATGTTGAATCTTTTAAAAGAAAGTTAAAAACGCATTATTTCAGACACTTTGATTCACTTTTTAATATTTCGTGTGTTTTAGATGCAAAAAGTACTTTATATAGTGTCTGGGTTTTAGTATATCATAACAGTTTTGTAACCATCGTTTTATGGATTTTAGTTTTTATGCTTTCTTAAATGTATATTTGTGTATTGAATATCCTCTATCGATTTTTATTTGTCTCTGATTTGTCTCTGATTTTATTTATGTCAATGTACAACGCCATTGAATGCATTATTTGCAAAAATAGGCGTTTAACCAAGTGATTAAGTTTCAAGTTTCATAGGCTAATACTCTTTTACAAAATGATACGAATCATCACCTGCGTATCTTTCATCTTTAATCTGCTGATTCATCTGTATATAATCTAAGACATTCTGGTGACATCCAGATGCCTTTCTGTCGCACTCAGCTTTACGCCGGAGCCTTTCTTCCTTCAACAGTTGTCGCCTGGAATGCGCTTTCCCATAGCACACGCAATTCCAAATCCATCGCTTCCTTTAAGAATCGTCTTAACGCCAATAATCCACCAAAACCTCCTGCTTTTTGTTTCACTTGCCGAGAGGCAATGTGTCACATAGGAATCACGTTTCCGTCGTCTGTCTGACCGTCTGCCTGTCTGTCCGTCACATGTTCCTTTTATCTAACACTTCTCCCAGCAGGTGGCACGTGTAAATGTGTTCCCTTGAACACTCTTCTTATTATGTTGGTGACAGAGAAGCACAAATATACCATGTATACGCGGCTGCGAACTAATTGCAGCTCTTTTGAATCTAACCCTTTTTCAAATAACATTGTTGATTCACCTCAAGTTGTTACTGTGGCGAACTTGAAAGCGCAGAACACTATTTCTTCATATTTACGCCATATCGACAGGCCCGTGAAAATTAAATTAATGATATAAACCATATTCTAACAGCTACAACACATTTGTTTCTCTAAAGCAATGTGCCATGACACAAATATATTGATATTCTCAGCTGTACAGAAGTACGTTGTTGGCGCAAAAAGGTTTAAGTCTTAACATACATATGCAACAAATAGCGTATCGATTTTGAAAATTCAGTCTGCTCAATAAAAATAATCAAAGATTTGCAACTCTCACTCACCCCTTCTGCCGACTGCCCCTCTCCCTCCTTTCCAATTGTTATTCTAATTCTGGTTCCCGAACACTTTATGCTTTGTATGTTGTAATTATACGGTACTGTATGTATATCTTGGGATCATTCTGTATTTTTCTTAACAACTACAACAATTGAATGTACCTTACCATACGAGGAGAACTCAATAAGCTTTTAGCCTTCGTTCTAATCATATAGTGATACTCTGTGGTTATCATGAATACTGTATATCTTTCGAAAATAAAATTTGTTTAAACTAAATGTCGGAGGAATTATCTGTTGGTGACATTCTATCAAATTTGTATAAATCGTTTCGGTCCGCTGCATAAGTAGTTCACATGAGCTAAACTAGATTGTAAGTAACAATTTCTTTAAAAGACGCATTCTCTTAAACGGATGATTGATTTTCCGCCAATTTTCTGTAGAATACTTTTTAAGTGAACCTCGATCAACATTATGTAAATCATCTGGTTCTGTGCATAAGAAGGTTACGGGAGTTTATTATTATTCAGATCTTCGGGCATATTGTTTTTGCCCTGTTTTTGCCCTATCTGTCTGTCTGTTTGTTTGTTTGTCACCATTTTTAACATTGGTCATAACTTTTGAGCCAGTAAGATAGAGACTTGATATTAAATTTTGGCATGCCATGTGTATGTCATAAAGCCGCACATTTTGAGGGACGACATATCAAGGTCAAGGTCATCCTTCAGGGTCAAAGGTCATATCGGGGACAGTGTTTCACAAAGACATATTGTTTTAAACAGAACAACACCATCCAGTGCAGTCTTTGATGCTTATTAGTTTTGTAGTTTGAAATTGGACTGCTTTACTTGCATGTTTAGGCGGCGATACCTTGCTTATAATCTTCTATTGTAAGCGTAAGTGCATTTGCAGCTACTTATATGTATACTTGGATGCTGTTGTGATCTCTGGTTCACATGATTTAATAGAGTAGGGTTATAGATTAAGTGAGTATTGCTCCTCATACAACAAAACCCATTGTGTACTTGTACTATATTTCCACCATCATGACAAAGAACCCTACTTTTTATGGCTAAATAAATCGGTCAGATTTATCCAAGATATTATATAGTACTTTACCTTTACCTGTTCTCTGTTACTGAGTCAATTGTTACAGATTCGACTGCATATTCCTATTTATATATATCCGTTGAGCTTTGTTAATCACTGGTTTCAAATAAAATGAGTATTTGGCAAATTTCTATTGGGGAATTACTAAAATATGTAGTTTATTTTCCCCTCTGTTTGATCTAATATCAATTGACTTATTTTTTCATTTATAATGTGTGCCGCTTTTATATAGCTGCATATCTTAATTGTCTCATCCAAGGAGAGTCAAAAATGATTCCTGCTATAATATTATTTGGGCTTTCAAAGTCTGAACCAGTTTCACAAACAAGCCTTTAAAATTCAAGTTCTGTTACTAGCTCCATTTTGTCATAATTACAAATTTAAATTGAATATGTTGTCCCCCCACCAAAACCCCCTAAACAACAAGAACAACACACACACACAAAACGACAATAAAAAAACACACAAAAACCCCGCACGCACGTATGCACGCTCACGCAAGCACGCACGCACGTGTACACACAAAACAACAACAACAGCAAAAACCCTAACAAATATTAATTTAGCAATACAGGAACAGACGTTTTAGATGACTGCCATTATATTTAATAATGTCTGGAAATTCCACGATTTTGAAATATAACATTTGACTCATTTGAGCTATTACTTCCGACTGAGCCGCATAGACACATTTCTTTTGGGTTCTGTGTAAATGTTTTAGACCTGCTCGCCGGCAATTGTTGTGACACTGACAGAGAGCACACGCACATTTTGTGTTGATAAATTGACTTTAAGACAGTCTAACACAAAGTCTTCAATGACACAACGTTTATATAGGAAGTTTATATTGTTTTCTTGTATTTGATCATTTTGTGGTTGCAATGCTAGGAGTCAAACGGTCTATTCGAGGACAGTTCCACTGTATGAAGTGTCTTCTAAGAAAAGCACGAGTTCAGAAAGGAAACTGGAGTGATACGAGTTTACCAGACATCAGAATCCTCAGTTTAGCACAGATAAACACCAATGCAAACCAAACTGATGTCTGGATGAAGCCAGAAGGCTATAATACAGGCATCTGTATATATAATACCTTAACGAGAAGGAAAGATGAACTTGTTTTACCCAAGGGAAAGCATCTGTCTTGGTAAATCACGTTTACTATAAAGTTCTTCTTCTTCTTCTTTGAGGATACTACACTCCCTCATTACATTGAGGATTATGTGTAGGCGCTGGTTTAAAACATTAAAATATATTAAAAGTACTAAAATTTTCAAAAGCGACATGTTTAAGAACTTATGCCAGATAAAAAATAAAGAACAAAACAAAAACTTTATACATGATAAGGACAACACCAAGAATGATAAAAGATAAGACTTTTACATGATAAAAGGTAAAACTTTATACGTGGCTTAGAGTATGTTTATCTAAAAGTTGAAGGTTGAGACGATAATGGGCACGGTAACAATAGCTTTAAAAGAGTCGACTGTGGGTGCTTGTTGTGCAGTCACTGGCAGCATATTCCACTGACAGATTGTTCTTGGATAGAAAGAGTATTTATAAGGGTCTTTAGATGTTCGTATTTGTCTATATCCATAAGTGTTACCATGTCTAGTTCTAGAATCAGTTGGAACGAGGAGATAATTTTCAGGGTAGATGGCGACAATCTGGTGTATTATTTTATAAAACATTATCAGACGGGTTCTTGTTCTTCGTACCTCTAAGGAAGGCCAATTTAGGTTATTTAACATATCTGAAACTGAGCTGGTGTTGTGATATCTATTAGTTACGAATCGTGCTGCCCTTCTTTGTACTCTTTCTATCTGGTTAATTTGGTTTTTCGTGTGTGGGTCCCAGACTGATGAGGCATATTCAAGCTTTGGTCTTACAATGGCCTTATAAGCATGTTCCTTCACTTTATTCGAGCTGATCTTTAAGTTTCTGCGGAGAAATCCAAGGGACTGGTTTGCTCTGTTTGTGATTGAATTAATATGTTTATTCCACTTAAGATTACTTTGAAGAGTTATTCCTAAATATTTAGATGAATCGACTTTTTCTAATATGTGGTTGTGCAATTTGTAACAGTATTTGATCGGATATTTCTTTTGTGTAATGCTTAAGACGTTGCACTTATCAGGGTGGAAGTGCATCAGCCAATCCCTCTCCCATGCACCTGCTGCCGCTAGATCAGACTGGAGAAGTTCTGCATCATTTGAGTTTTTTATTTCTTTGTATATAATGCTATCATCAGCGAAAAGTCTTAAAGTGCTGTGTTTCATATAATCTGCCAGGTCATTAATGTATATGAGGAAGAGGATTGGGCCTAGAACAGTACCCTGGGGGACACCGAAGGTGACAGACACCTTATCTGAAATTTCACCCTCCAGGACTACTGTCTGTGTTCTGTTTTCTAGGAAGTCTGAGATCCAATTCAGAGCATTATTATTTATACCATAGTATTGTAGCTTATAGAGTAGATGTTTGTGTGGGACTTTGTCAAAGGCTTTGGCGAAGTCCATTATAATGACGTCAGTTTGGATATTTCTATCTTGTGACCGGCTAATGTTTTGAAAGAACGAGATGAGCTGTGTCTCGCACGAACGCGATGATCTAAACCCGTGCTGAAGGTCATAAAGAATATCGTTTTTTTCTAAGTGGGTCATTATGGAACTAGAGACTACATGTTCAAGAATTTTACAGCAGATGCATGTTAGAGAGATCGGTCTATAATTGATAGCATCATGTTTATCTCCCTTTTTAAAGACAGGACAGACATTTGCATGTTTCCAATCAGCGGGTATTTTGCCAGAAGCCAGTGATTTATTAAACAACATGGTTAAGATTGGCGCTATAATATATTTACATTCTTTAAGGACTTTTGCTTGTATTGAGTCTGGCCCTGATGCTTTATGAGGATTGATGTTGTCAAGTAGTTTGAGAATGCCAGTTTGAGTAATGGTTATATCTGTCATGTTCGGATGTGGGCTAGAGCCTTTATTCGGAATAGCTGTGGAAGAGGTTGGAGTGAAGGCTTTCTGAAATTGGTTGTTTAAAATATTTGCTTTTGAAGATGGATCTGACTTTAGAATGCCGTTTTCTCGTAATGGTGGTATACTTGTAGATTCTGTTTTTTGGCTCTTTATATATGAAAACAGGTTCTTAGGTGCTTTATGGAAATGGGTACTGCCTTGGTCAGGGATATCAATATTAAAAATCATATTTTCTATATATTTCCAATAGGCTGTTCTCTGATCTCTCTGGATTTCTGCCTTTAAAGCCTTAAGACTACTGCTTTTCGAATGACTTTTGTTGCGCTTGACCAGTTTGCGCTTATATTTATTCATTTTCTTCCTAAGGTCATTTGTAATCCACGGTAACTTGTTTTTCTGTTTCATTAGTTTGGACGGTATGTTTTTAGAGATGGATTTGTGTAGATCGTTCTTAAATTTATCCCAAAGTTGATTAATGTCTACGTTACTTTCTTCTTGTAAAGATTCAAGGTAGGATCTGTGAAGGTCTTCTTTAATATTTTCCCAGTTTGCTTTTGAATATATAAACTTTTCCCTAGGTTTCATTTTACGTCTATGGAGGGAAGTATCACAAGTTGTCAGGACAATATCATGGTCAGCTATTCCAATTGGTGGTATGGTCTCTATGTTTTCAATGATTGAGGGGTAATTTGTAAGGAGCAAATCGAGAATTTTGTCTTTTCTGGTTGGTGTATCTACTAATTGAGTGAGTGAATGATCTGCGGTGATATCAAGAAGCTCCTGGTGCTGTTTGATATTTGGTCTACCAGGTATTACACTAGATGTATTCCAGTCAATGTTGCCAAGATTAAAATCACCACCAAGCAAAATAACTGATTTAGAATTAGGATTTATCTTGTTGAGTGATTCATTTAATTGTTGTAAAGAGACATCATCATCTGGCTGTGGTCTGTAGAATGAGCCAATTATAAGTTTTCTAGAGCTTTTTAATGTTGCTTCAACCCATATGATCTCACAATCTGTTTGCAAATGTTTACATTCGTTTGTTTGAAATTCATTTTTTATTGCAATTAAAACTCCTCCATGACTTGTACCCTTTTTATTTGGAGGCCTGTCTTTCCTATAAACAGTGAACTGATTTGGATTAAAGAACTCGGATGAGGAGACTGAGGGATCTAACCATGATTCCGTCCCAATAATTACATCAGGGCACACAGAGTCAATAAGTGCTTCAAGTTCGGGTTTCTTATTTTTGATTGACTGAAAATTTAGGCAAATAACCCTTAGCGGATGGCTTTCATAATTTGATTTGCGAGGAGGTTGCTTTTGTTTATTCAACTTTGGTGAAGAAGAAGCAAAGGGTCTACCAGGACTGTCGAGATTACTAAGAGATGAGAAAGAATTGCTACAAAATGACGTATTACAACTAGAGTTAAAAAATGTACTAGTAAAATTTGGTAGGCCACATTTTAGGCAATGCCAAGAGAGATTACTGCTATCCATGATGTTGTACATAGTTTCAGTCATGCCACCTTGGCAGTCGATATGGAACCATGATTTGCATGAGTCACATTCGAGAGCCCTGGACTTCCAAGTGACATTCTTTCCACATATTCCACAGGGCCATCTCGGGGTCTTTGGTCCAGGATTTGATTCAACTTGATTTCCTAGGATAATCTTTAGTATAAGGTGTACATTTCTGTTATTATTAGAGACGAATATTTTATTGCTACGATATGGTTTCCGGAGGTGAAATAACCAGTAGTAGACGGATACGTTTTTACTAATCTGTAGACTATTTGATGTGTATTGTATCAAGTAATTGCTGAAAATAAAATCTGCAGACGTTACCGATGTCCGTACAACTTTGTCAGTATTTCGGAGGTCCTTTGCCTTAAGGGAGTTAGAGGCTACATTCATGTAGATCATAAGCAAAACACTAATGCAAAACCATCTGACTGGGGCACACTTTCTCTGCCTTAACCTGTGCATTTTCGATGATAAAAGAAAGTTCACTAATTTGACCTTGGGAATTCATGCAGTTATGCATGTAGATGTGTAAATGAGTATCAAATGCATGTACTACTAACTTTGAATTGATGTCAACCCTTTTGGTATAGTATAGGTATACCGGTATCTGTTACTAGTCGGAGCTAAAGGTGCATACTCAAATACTAAAATCGTCATTTCTCCACCAAACCCTATCTTGTGACCACTCTTTAGAAGAGACGATTCTAAAGATCAGTCATAACATAAGGTTTGGTTGAGAAATAGAGAAGTTATTCTTGAAAATGTTTTAATTGGCACATCTTATCTGGGGCTCTGATTACTAGTTGCATATTGTTTACGTTTGTAAACATGTCATAGCAGATCTTGTTCTCAGTCTTCAATAAAGTAGCTAAAATGGTTTTGGTTAAGTAAAACCCAAAATAAAAACATTTAAATAAAGAAATATAGTGAGGGTTTTTTTCAAAATAGAGGTCATAGCTTAATGCACTGAAAGCAGTATCAATAGAAAGCTCTCTAGGAGCTTTCTGCATTGCTTTCATTCTGCATTAAGCAACTGCCTGTGTAAAAAATGCAAGCAACTCTATTGAAAAATATGTAACACCCTGGGATCGTTTACTAGAGATAAAATATTGTATGTCATATTATTTTCCAGGTATATTTGTGGGCCAACAGTGTATGATAAATCCCATATTGGACACGCAAGCAACTATGTACGCTATGACATCATCAGAAGAATTCTTACCAACTTCTTTGATCTGAATGTCATCTATATGATGGGTATCACAGATGTAGATGATAAGATTATCAATAGAGCCAACACGGTATGAATGTGTTCTTGCTGTATACATAGTTAGATTTAGACAGTACACTAGCATTGCCGAAAACTTTTCATAGTTTCGAGCTTTTGAATTTTTAGAGAAATATTTATCAACCCTTTACCTGTTCAATATTCATGGCAGAAATAATGACATCATGAATGTTAATTAGATTATTTTGTTGATTAAATTATTTTTTAAAATGGGATATGAACACAGGACATTTGGCTAATTAGGCTGACACTGCATAATCAGATCTATATTATACCATAAACAAACAAACAAACAAACAAACCTGATTAGATGGCTTCTGTAGGAGCTGTCTGATCTGGGTTTACTCTGTTTGCAAAAAGGGTTAAATGTTTGATAGAATTCCTTTGCACATACAGATGTTATTGGGTTTGTTTTTTTCTAAAAACATCTTTGCAAGCTTTGTCCTCAGCTATTCATGAAGAATGATAGAAAAGGAATTTAGTATGAAAGTTTTGTCAGATTTATGCTCCTTATTGACAGTTGCAACAAGAGTTCACAGTGCTGACTAGTTACTATGAGAGAGAGTTCTTCCAAGAAATGCAGTCATTAAATGTGATGCAACCTACAATGACGTCCCGTGTCACAGACTTCATTCCAGAGATTGTAAAGTTCATAGAAGGCATAATGGGCAGAGGACATGCTTACAAAGCATCAGATGGTAGGTTCACCGGGGGCATAAAAAAATATAACAACT
This sequence comes from Azorinus chamasolen, assembly GCA_963576725.1. Lineage (NCBI taxonomy): Eukaryota > Metazoa > Mollusca > Bivalvia > Cardiida > Solecurtidae > Azorinus > Azorinus chamasolen. Next base: position 59,448,121 of record OY755242.1, read on the forward strand.
CATATTATTTCTTCATCAACCCCATACTTGTGACTGCATTTTAGAATGGTCTCAAAGAGACACAACATAGGAATTGGTGCAGAAATGAGAGCCTTTTCACGCATTTGCAAACAGAGCAGGAGCCATCTGATCTGGAGCTACTCTGTTTGCTTATGAAATTATAATAGATCTGACTATACAATTTCTACAAATACCAAACAACGAGGTGTACAAAAAATTATGCCATTATAGCGATTAAGCTAATAAATATTCATGATGTTATTTCTTCTTAAATGAATATTCAACAGGGAAAGGTTTTTTTAAACTGGAATTAGTACTGTAAGTGCTTGTGACTATTAGATAAACTGGAAATTAGATCGAAGGGTCTCATGTAAGTTTATTTGTCTCAAATGTTTAGAAGCAGTCTTGTTCTCAGTAAGTCCTTTCTCAGAAAATGGTCAAAGAGCTTATATAAAGAGATACCCGATTTTATACTTCTTTGTTGATGTTCCAATAAAAGAAATCTATTAAAAAAACTAAAGTTTTTGCATTATACTGCTTTCTGCTGCAGGCAGTGTGTACTTTGATGTTCAAGCCTATGGGAGATATCACAAGTTCTCTGGCCCACAAGGAAGCATTCAACCAGCCGGGGGTAAGAAATAACTGCTAATCCTTAGCCTCCTCAGCAAACACCATTGCCTACCTTCAGTTTTTAGAATTTCAGTTGTACATTATGATATAGCAGCAAACAGTTTTGATAATAGCTATGTCTCCCCCAGTATACTGGGGAGACATTTTATTTTTGTGCGTGGCGTCTGTCCGATTTTACTTTGTCCGCACAGTTTCTCCAAAACCTTGGGTTGCATTTTCATGAAACTTCATAGGATAAATCCCCACCATGCCTAGTTGTGCATATCATATTCCTGTTCGATGATTTTCTGCAGAGTTATGGGACTTTGAAATTTTTACATAGAAAATTTGGTCTGCACGGTTTCTCCAAATCCTGTGATCAGATTTTCATGAAACTTCATAGGATTGATCAGCACCATGGGTATATGTGCATATCTTATTCCTGTTCCGGTGCGATGATTTTCTGCAGAGTTATGGGACTTTGAAATTTTACATGGAAATTTTTGTCCACGCAGTTTCTCCAAATCCTTCTTCAGATTTTCATGAAACTTCCTAAAATTGATCAGCACTATGTCTAGTGCATATCTTATTCTTGTTCCAGTTTGATGATTTTCTGCAGAGTTATGGGACTTTGTAATATTTACATGGAAAATTTTGTCAGCGCAGTTTCTCCAAAACATTTGACAGAATAGGATTGATCAGCACCATGCCTAGATGTGCATGTCTTATTGCTGTTTTAGACAGAGATATGGGACTTTGAAATTTTTACATGGAAATTTTGTCTGCGGGGTTTCTCCAAAAATCTTTATTCGGATTTTCATGACTTCATAGGAGTGATCAGAACCATACCTAGTTGTGCATAGTTTATTCCTTGTCTGGTTTGATGATGTTCTGCAGAGTTATGGGACTTTGAAAATTTTTGTCCACGCGCTGGGGGAGACATCAGTATTGTTTTGTATATACATGTACATGTATATATAATACATGTAGTTCCAAATGTAGATTTTCAATCCTGCAAAAACCTTCGATAAGATTATAAAAGCTAAATACAGATTAGCCTTCATTCATGTTAGAAATATATGCCATAGCAGAAACTGTGAACAGAGCAGACCCTGTTTAGACCACTTTTTGTAGAAGCTATTTGATCTGGGTCTACTCTGTTTGCAAAGGATTATGAAGAAAAAGGGTTAAACTATGTGGAAGAAGAAATTTTTCTGAGATTTAACCTCCAGCACTCTACTGGCAAATTTGTGAAAGCATTTGCAAACTGTTTGGATCCAGATGAGATGTCAAGTAAATACTGTTTGAGATTTATCATAAGAAGTGGAAGAAAAACATACTTTAAGAATTGAAGCAGTCGGCTATATTTGCAGACGACAATTGCTCAGCTAAACCAGGCAAAAATTTATGATGAAGAAATTCTAACAATGCTTGGTTTTTATACACTCGTTTGAAAAAACGGGACGTATTATGGAATGGCGCTGTCTGTCCGTCCGTCCGTCTGTCTGTAACATCTCTAACTCAAGTTCTGCTTGATGGATCCTTCCTAAATTTAACCACAATGTTTATCTGGATATGCTACAGTAGCATAGCCAGTCCAGGTACTTATATCCAAGGTCAAGGTCACTTAATTGGACTTAGAACTTGCGTTTAGCAAAAATGTTAACCTGTCTGTCTGTAACATCTCTAACTCAAGTTCTGTTTGGTGGATCCTTCTCAAATTTCACCACAATGTTTATCTGGACATGCTACAGTAGCATGGATGTTTCGCGGTACGTTTATCCAAGGTCAAGGTCGCACAATTGGACTTAGAATTTGCGTTTAGCATTTGCGTTAAGCAAAAATGTTAACTTCAATTTATGTGGAACACAATTTATGTCGAAAGTCCACATATTTACATAACCCTTTGGATAAAGCTTTGAAACTTGGAACACTTGTTCATCATCACAACCTCCACCTGTATGCAAAAGTACATAACTCTGTCCAACATTTGTAGAGAATTATGGCCCTTTTTAATTTAGAATTTTTGGTTAAGGTTTTTTGTTAAAGTATGCCTATTTACAACCCTTTGAGATAAAGCCTTGAAACTTGGTCGCACAATTGGACTTAGAGCTTGTGTTTAGCATTTGCGTTTAGCAAACACATTAACCTCAGTTTATGTTGAACAAGACCTCGACGGGCGTATATTGTGTCCACTGGCACTCTTGTTTACAGGTTTAGTACTGTAGGTTTTACCTTTCTAAAGCAGGTAATAATTTGACCTTTATTTGATAAACCCGCTGTATTGTTATAGAAAGAGATGACCCAGATAAGATAGTATATGTAGCTGTCTGTGTCCTCCTTGTGCTTATATGTTCTGATTATCTGCTGCCATGGCAATATTCTAACCCTTTACCCCATAAATATGCCTTTCTACACCTTTGCAAACAGAGTAGACCCAGATCAGACGGCTCCTGTAGGAACTGTCTGATCAGTGTCTGCTTTGTTTGCTCATGATACAATATACATGTAGATATGATTCTACAGTTTCTGCCATGGCCAACAAATTCTTTTTTAAATCTCATTAATATTCATGATACCATTATTTCTTACATGAATATTCATGTAGTAAAGGGTTAATACAAGAATGAAATTAATAACTATTGATAATGGGCAGAGTATTGCGTGAATATTCATCAAGTAAACAGTTAGTTTGTTTGCATAATGAATTATGAATGCTAGCTTTATTTTCAGATAAGAAACATGTTGAAGACTTTGCTCTTTGGAAAGCAGCTAAGCCTGGGGAGCCCCACTGGCAGTCACCCTGGGGACCTGGGCGGCCAGGCTGGCATATAGAGTGCTCAACAATAGCTAGGTATTTTAATAGATGCAGTAGATCTTCTTCAGAAAAATAAGTACAGTGAACTCTTATGTCTTTTTTTTACTGTACTTGTTATTAATATCATGACTTTGCCCCTTTCTGGCAAAGAGTATTGTTTTGTATACATGTATATATAATAGTTCCAAATGTAGATTTTCAATCCTGCAAACACCTTCGATAAGATTATAAAAGTTAAATACAGATTAACCCTTTATTCATGTTAGAAATATATGCCATAGCAAAAACTGTGAACAGAGTAGACCCTGATCCACTTGACCCTGACCCACTTTTTGTAGAAGCTTTTTGATCTGGGTCTACTCTGTTTGCAAAGTAAGGCGAAGTTTTAAGCTTAATGAAGAACAAAAGTAATTGAGAAACCTCTCAAGTAATGTTCTTTTTACATGATTTTGACTTGTGTTAACCCATTACCTTATGAATATTCATATATGAAATAATGACATTATGAATATTGATTAACTGAACTTTTATGATAGTGTATCAGTCTGTATTGATGCTTATAAAACTTTTTAGTTGAGTCTGGGTTCGTTCTCAAGCTTTTGATTGGTCAGATTTGAGCCTTTGGCTCAAAACTGACCATTCAAAAGCTTGAGAACAAACTCAGACTCAACTAAAAAGCTTTATAAGCATGGACCATGATTTGTTTGGCCTTTGCAGAAACTGTAGATTCAGGTGTGTATAAATTCATAAGCAAACAGCAGACTCTGATTACACATCTACACGAGCTGGGTCTACTCTGTTTGCAAAGACATTGAAAAGCAACTCTATCTGTTAACCCTTTCCCTCATATAAACGTGTTTTCACGCATTTGCAAACAGAGTAGACCCAGATCAGATGGCTCCGAGAGGAGCCGTCTGATCAGGGTCTACTCTGTTTGCTTATAGAATTTGATAGATCTGTTTCTTTGCTTTCTTAAATGTCTACAATGTTCCACCTTCCATATTTCTTTATAACTGTTTTGTCAATGAATATTCAGTAGGTATTAAAATTTGTAATAAACATAGAACAGGGAAAGGGTTAAAGGGTTAAGTCCATAGTACGTTGCTTTACAGAGTTTCTGCTGTTCTATTTTAAGTTCTGTACGCTTTTCTACACCTTTGAACACAGAGTAGACCAAGATCAGGTGGCTCCTATAGGAATCGTCTGATCAAGGTCTGTTCTGCTTGCTTATGGCATGATATAGATAGTTTTTGTCAAAGCAAAAAGTTCTCTTGAAAAATGTACATTATAAAAATTGTACTAATAAACTTTCATGAGATCGTTATTTCTTAAATGACTATTCAACAAGGAAGGGGTTAATGAATATTCTTGAAGTGATCAGTTTATGTATAAATGCTCTTGAAAAAGTCTTTTTGACCAGTTATTGAACCACCATACATGTATACCTACATTTCCCCCTCGGGACAATTAGTCATAAAGCTCAATATTATGTTAAACAAATGTTGTGCTGAATTTGTTCCAAATTTCTTTTGACACATTGTAAATACCATTTCAGTTGCCCCTGGCATTTAAGTTACTATTATCTGATCCCTTGTGTCTTGGCTGTATTCTTTTCAAAAGTAGACCATCTGCGTGCAGTGTGAAGAATATCTAATGAAAGCTGAAAATATACACCATTCTGATGAGTTTCCTCAGAGGTCCAGATAAGATGCATGAATCAAAACACTTTCAAGAATAACTTGTCTATTTCACTGCCACCCTGTGTTGTAACCACTCTTTAGAATCGTCTTGAAGAGACGCTTCTAAAGAGTGGTCACAACATAGGGTTTGGTGGAGAAAGGATGATTTTAGTATTAGAATATGCACCTTTATCTGTTGCAGTCGAGTATTTGGAAGCAACATAGATCTCCATTCAGGTGGGGTAGACCTTATATTTCCTCATCATGAGAATGAGTTGGCCCAGTCTTGCTCCTTCCACAACACCAGTCAGTGGGTCAACTACTGGACACATACAGGTACCATATTTACATTAACTCTTTACTCCATGAATATTCATGTAAGAAATGATGACATCATAGATATTAATAAGATTAATTTTTAAAATGGCATATTAGCCCTTTCCCTCATATAAACGTGTTTTCACGCATATGCAAACAGGGTAGACCCAGATAAGACGGCTTCTAGAGGAGCCGTCTGACCAGGGTCTGCTCTGTTTGCTAATGGAATTTGATCTGTTTCTTTACATTCTAAAATAGCTACAATGTTCCCCACCTTTCATATTTCATTATACAGGTAACTATTTTGTCCATCAGTATTCAGAATCAGTAATTTGGCCTTTCATATTTCATTATACAGGTAACTATTTTGTCCATCAATATTCAGAATCAGTAATTTGGAATAAATATAGAACAGATAAAGGGTTAACACATGAAACTTTTGCCAAAGCAGAAACTGTAGAATGAGATCTATATTATTCCATAAGCAAACAGAACAAACCCTGATCAGACCGCTCCTATTCTGTTTGGAAAGGTATATTTATGGCGTAAAGGCATCAGCATTTGAATACCTTCTACAACCTCCGTTTTGTAAGTAGCCTGTTTGATATCCTTAAATCAAACAGGTGGATTTGCACATAATGTAGACCCTGACAATCTTAGACAGATAGTGAAGACCCAGAACAAACTGCTCTTATAGGAGCAGTTTGAACTTGGTGTGGCGGCCGTAAAACGTCGCCCCGTACTTCATTCTCAGTGTTGTTATACCTTCTGATCCTTCGAGATCATGAATTTCAGTACTTCTTGTTTTGAAAATTGAATACCGCTTAAGCCGGTGCTAGGGGGCGTGAGCAGTGTTGCACTTTCAATTACTGTTCATGAACAGACTCAATAAAACCGAGTCTGCAATTTTCTCTTTTTGTGTTGCAATTTTTGCTCTCGGGGGATCACCTCCCTTCAGAATTTACTCTATTTGCCTAAGATTGTTCAAATATTTAGGGTAATTAAGATAATGTTCTTACTCAAGATATTATATTCTTTTAAGCCATTCCCTCATATTGACACCTTTTGATGACACTGTAAAAGTCAATTTTTGAAACCATTGTGATAAATAGTACACTTGCTCCATTTATATTACATTTGTATTGTTTTCAAAACTACAGTTCTGAATTTTTCCTTTTCTCTAAAAAGTCCTCCTTATTGGTAGATTTGTTCAAAGAGGTTGGCTCTAAAAAAATAGCCTTGAACACCATGCTAATAAGTACCAACAGGCTAGGGTTTGGTGGAGATATAAGAGATTTTGATAGGTCAGCATTTCTCTAAAGTTCTGCTAGTGACATGCTTGTACTGGTATTTCACCACAGGATTCCTTCACTTGCATCAAGATGATGACAAAATGTCAAAGTCCCTGAAGAATGTGATACCAACCTCAGATCTCCTCAAGAAATACACAGCAAACCAGTTCCGAATGTTCTGTATGCTGACCCACTATAGAAACAGTGAGTATGTTAACGCTTCACTCCATGAATATTCATTTTAGAAATAATGACATCATGAATAGGTTGCATCATGAACATTTTTGATCTTGGCAGAAACTAGGATCAGAGCTATGTTGTTTCATTAGCAAACAGAGCAGACTGGTCAGATGGATTCTACAAGTGTCATCTGATCTGGGTCTATTCTGTTGCAAATGTGTTAATCCTTTCCTCCATAATTATGCCTGTCTATGCCTCTGTAATAGTCACTTCTTGAAACTATTGTGATAAATAGTGCATTTGCATCACAATGGATTCATTGCTACACAAATCCAGTATTTTCCTTTTCTCTAGAAAATGCTCCTTTTCGGTAGATGCATTCAAAGATGCATGTTGGGTCTAAAAATAGTCTATGGAGAAAAGGGTTAAGATGCACGTCTATCATATAAAGGGTTAAATGATCAAAACTTATATGTCAAGCCAAATTTGATGGATTTGTCCAAATCTTTGCTGGAGAAGTTTATCATTATTAACCTATTCCCTCATCTTTTGGTGTCTCTGTGAAAGTCATTGAAATCATTGCGATAAATGGAGAATTTGCTCCAGAAGAGCAAATGCTCTATTTATCACAATGGTTTCAAAACGCTCCTTTTCATTAGATTTATTCAAAGAGGTTTGGTCTAAAAAAGCATATGAGGTGTTAACCCTTTCCCTGTTGAAAAGTTATGTCAGAAATAATTACTTCATGAGTATTTAATAGCTGAAATTTTATGATGGCATATTTACACAAGATTTTTATACGCCCACCTAAAAAGGTTGTATATTGGCATGGCCATGTCCGTCCATCTGTTCGTCCGCCAACATTTTGTTTGTCTGCTGTTTTCTCGGAAAACTATTTGACGGATATTAATGAAACTTCACACAAATCTTAAATGCATCAAGATCTGAAGCTGAGTTGATTCTGAGGTTCATTTAATTTGTCTTTTGGAGTTATGGCCCTTGCACTTAAAAAAATAATGCATATATATGCATATACAGTCCACTCTCGTTATGGCGAACTCGCTTGACACGAATTTCTCGTTGACACGAAGTTTTTGTAAAGTCCCAACTTTTCTTCCTATATATTCTATATAAATTTAAGTTTTAAGACGAATTCGAACTGATCACATTTTCGTTAAGTCGAAGTCATTTTCCGTCCCCAAAGTGTTTGTTTGCATGTAATTATCGGTGTTTGTATCGAAGTCGCACCTCTCAGTCTGATTGAGTTCGAGGTGTGAATTGGACCTTTTGATCCCACCCTGGCAAAGTACGCCAGGTGATCACGACACACGTAATTACAGTGTTTTGTGGGTAAACAATCACTGATGTCAGATAATTATTCAAACTGTGGAACAATGCCGCGTTGAGTGAACGTTATTTAGTAAAATGACACCTTACCGTTCATTCGTCCTAAGTGTCAATCATAACTACTGTAGTAAGAAAGATAACTCTCAAGCGTCCTCGCTTCCGGACGATTTTGTAGAGATTGGATAAAAAGTAAGGCCTGTTCCTTATTTTATTACCAATACATGCAGTTCAACATTGAATTTAATTTGTCACTTGAGTAATAGCGAAACAGCTCACGGCGAAACATGTAAAATGGTGACTACATTTTGAAATGCCTGGTTTCCTGAATACGGCTGTTCTCTTAGATGTACCGGAAGTACACGAATCGGCAACCAGCTAGTTCACGTGTGATTGCGTATTTCCGGTGCCCGTTTAGGAAAAGGGATTTCCCATAGAAATGGCGTAAACAAACGATGCGCTTTAAAAATCGCCAAACCAACGGTGATTAATTCAATGATAAAGACAAAAGGGATCTGAAAATTGGATAGGGCCTTGTAAATTACGGCATAGTGTCATTAATGGAGGGTAGGAAAGACAGAATTTTGTTCTCGCAGTAATGGATCAACACGCACATGTACAATTTTATATACACAGAGTGCGATTCTTTAACACAATGTGAAGACTGAACTGTACAAGCACATTAGTATTCTTATAATATGGCAGCTTGTTTAAGGTGAACGTAATGGAAGAAACTGGATTTTTTTGAAAAAATGGCATGTGATTTTTGAGTCGAACTCTCGATGAGTCGAAGTTTTTAACAGGTCCCGACGAACTCGACATAACGAGAGTCGACTGTATGAGGATGGCCATAGCTTTTTCATTTTAAATGATATTGATTTTAAATTTTTTATATGATATTACCTTAATATGGATTCTCACATATATTGCGGGTTTTTTGATATGTCATTTTATTTTAAAGTTGTGGCCCTTGAACTTTGTGCATTTATTGCTTTGTTCGTCTGTCAATTTTTGGCTTGTCTGTTGTTTTCTGGGAAAACTATTTATAGCATATTAATGAAAATTCACACAAATGTTTTATGCAAGAAAATCTGAAGCTGAATCGATTTTGAGGTTCATTCAATTTGTCGTTACAGATTTATGGTCCATGCACTTTACGAAAATCTGCAAATATGAGGATGGCCGTAACATTTTTATTTAATAAGACATTCACTTCAATTTTTAGCTCACCAGAGCACAAAGTGCTGAGGGTGAGCTTTTGTGATCGCCTGATGTCCGTCGTGCGTCGTCGTGCGGTGTGCGTCGTGCGTCGTTCGTCGTCAACAATTTGAACCTTTAAAAATCTTCTCCTCTGAATCTATAGGGTTCTCAGCTTTCATATTTGGCACATAGCATCATGTGTAGGTCCTCTACAAAAGTTATATAAATTATGCCCCTGGGGTCAAAACTGGCCCCGCCCCAGGGGTGCATTGTTTTCTATAGAAACACAGTGAAATCTTTGAAAATCATCTCTTCTGAAACCAGAAAGTTTTCAACTTTCATATTTGGCACATAGCATCATGTTCAGGTCCTATACAAAAGTTATATAAATTATGCCCCTTGGGTCAAAATTGGCCCCACCCCAGAGGTGGCCAGTTTCTTAGAGCAGGCTGCTTTTTTAGCTAATTCAAACTGACCACTATTTACTGGGAGACTACTAGTACACACTCCAGATTTACACTCCAGAAAAATGCAGCTGCAATATTTTTCACTGTGCTCAATTAGCCTCACTGATGCCCAAGACCTCTTTGCTGTTTGATGTTTTGTAAACATCATGCAGGTTATTATGGAGGTCATTTGGTGTTTAGCATAATTTTCTCCAATCCCCCTTTGCACTCTGAGCAATTACTGTCTGCAAATAATGTTATCTGCTGCAAAAGTTGTTTCTTTCCATATCTTTTAAAAAAACAAATGTCATAGTGAAAGACAGTTTGGACCCTGATACTTTGTATCTCATCTGGATCCAGACTTGATCCAGACTGTTTGCAAAGGTTATTATAAATGCAAAAAAACAACAAAGCAAGTAGCTGGTGTAATATTAGCAGACTAAAGGTATAGGACCTTTGAAGAGTGAGTGATCAGCCATAAGCATATTGACTAGGGATAATTGCAGATCACTTATGCATGTGGATGGGTTTTCTTGGTTCACTAAACTTGTATATAACCAGGGCTAAATGCTAGCTAACCCAAACCTAAATCGCAAGCTCATTATGGCTAGGATTAAGTTTGCAACAAGCTTGCAGTTGCAAGCCAATCAAGGGAGACTGGCATATCTCTAGTTAAACATTTACTGGTGTCTATTTTTAGCATACATTTAAAGGTAGGTTATCTCCCTTTTTGATAACAACTGGATTGCCTCCTTTGTTGTTAGTAGATCTGCAGTAATATTGCAGACCCAAACAAAGAAAATTGTTATAGTTAGATGTCGCCTGTTGCACATTAATTAAGACAATTAACCCTTTACTCCATAAATAGGCCTTTCTACACCTTTGCAAACAGAGTAGACCCTGATTAGATGGCTTATGTAGTAGCCATCTGATCAATCTGCTGTTTGCTTATGATATGATATAGTGCAAATTGCATTACATTATTTTCATTTTGTGTACAATCAAAGACCTATGATAACACATGTGTTATCATAGGTCTTTGGTACAATATACTTATAATATGTTTACTAACCCTTTCCCTCATGTTAACACCTTTTCACACATTTGCAAACAGAGCAGACCCAGATCAGATGGCTCCTATAGCAGCTGTCTGATCAGGGTCCGCTCTGTTTGTCAATGGAATTTAAAAGATGTTTCTTTACTTTCTAAAATGGCTACACTGTCCCACCTTCCATATTTCATTATAACTATTTTGTCCATGAATATTCAGTAGGTATTTAAATTTTGAATAAACATAGAACAGGGGGAGGGTTGAAAATAAATTAAGATATGAATAATAATAACTCGTGAAGGTTTAATGAAAATATCTGAAATTTTGAATATAAGTACATGTATAGATTAATTTATTCTTTCTGAAATTCAACCAATTTGCCCAGGGAGAGGGTTTGCATACTTTTGTACATGCCCTTCTTTAGATTGACATTGTTATATGTTTTCATTTTCTTAAATTATTTTCATGTGAGGTCCTCTACAAAAGTTACATAAATTATGCCCCTTGGGTCAAAATTTGCCCGCCCCAGGGCCGGGTAGTTTTCTATAGAAACACATAGTGAAAACTTTTAAAATCTTCTCCTCTGATTGTCTGGTGAGCGATGTCAGGGCCTTTCAGGCCCTCTTGTTTTTATATAATACCACCTTATTATGAAAATCAAGATCTGAAGCACAGATTAGAAAATGTCAACACTTATAAGGCATATTAAATCAGAGACAGTTTGCAGGTGGGCGCAGTTTGCATGTACCGTTTGCAGTACTCTTGTTTGCTATTGTAGAAACTATAGAGTCACCTCTGTTATAATTTCAAAAGCAAACAGAGCAGACGCTGATCAGGCAGCTGCTATAGGAGCCTTCTGATCTGGGTCTACTTTGTTTGCAAAGGCATGAAAATGTGTTTAATATATGAAAGACAAGGTTAATAGTGTTATAACCGTAATTGGTTTATGATGACCTATAAAAATATGCTTTTAAAATTGAAGCAGGTGACCTTTTGCTGAAGAAAGTTAAATTGTTGATGAAAAGGGTTGGCTGACACTGTCTAACACATGGCTTGTTTTTGTTCTCTGTGTAGACATAGAATTTACTGATACGAAAATGCAACAGGCTGTGATACTGGACAACCAGATAGGCAACTTCCTACGCCAGTGCGACTCCTACATCAAAGGTCAACTGATGGGTGGCAATGTCCCAGAGGCAGACACCATGCAAAGGTGTGTGTAACAAGCACAGTCAATGATACTTTACCCTTTTTCTCCATAAATATGCTTTTCTACACCTCTGTAAAAGTCACTTTTTGAAACCATTGTGATAAATAGAGCATTTGCTCCATAGGAGCCCACATTGGTTTCAATACTACACAATTCTAAACTTTTCCTTGCTGTAGTAAATGCTCCTTTTCGGTGGATTTATTCAAAGAGGTTGGGTAAAATGGTTGGGGGAATGGGTAAGTTGATGAGAGTAAAAATCAATGTATGAATTCTTTCACTGCTGATAATGGAATGGTCTACCAAAGTTAACCCTTTCCCTGTTGAGTATTCATGTAAGAAATGATGACATCATGAATATTAATTAGATTATTTTTATGCCCCCATTGATGATAGTCAGGGGGCATTATGTTTTGCACATGTCCGTCCATCTGTAAGTGTCACACTTTTACGTGCAGTTGGTTATCACAGTTTTTTCAAGTGTTATATGTCAGTAATTTCTACACTTATACATATGAATCTTCACATACACATTAATCACCATCTATGCTATCATTTGACACCCCACCCATGCTGCCCGCAAGGTCAAGGTCAAATGACTTGGAAATTTTACGTGCAGTTGGTTGTCACATTTACGTGCATTTGGTCGTCACATTTTTTTGTCTTATATCTCACTAACCACTATAACTATTGGCATGGAATAACATATACACATTAAACACCATCCATACTTTCATTGCGCACCCAACCCATGCTGCCCGCAAGCCCAAGGTCCAGGTCAAATGAATTAGGAATTTTACGTGCAGCTAGGCAAGCACCACCCTGGGGACATCGCTGTGTCCTACAGACACAATTTTCTAGTTTATAATGGCATATGAACAAGGGACATTTTGGCCCTGACAGAAACTGTAGAATCAGATCTGTATTATACCTTATGTAAATAGAGCAGACCCAGATCAGACAGCTCCTACAGGACTAACAGGAGCCATCTGATCTAGGTCTAATCTGTTTGCAAAGGTGTGAAAAGGCGTTTATATGAGCGAAAGTTTTAACCCTTTCAATGCTGTATTTTCAGAGTGGAATATCCCATCAGTGTTTAACTATAGAGTCCACTCATATCAGTATGAAAGGCTTAAACTTGCAAATTACAAACGGTGCAGACTTTGATCCAAGGGCTTCCCTAGGAAACCTCTTATTGTGACCTACACTGTTCGCAAATAACAGGGCATGCATGTCCTAAATGCAAAGGGTTAATGATAAGCATCCATTCTGTAAGAAAGGGTTTGATTTGTTAGAGGGTTCTGAATGACAAATAGTGCAGACCCTGGTCAGAGGACTCATCAAGGAGCCCTCTGATGTGGATATACGCTGTTTTCAAATGCCTGCATACTCATTTCCAGCATTCAAAGTGCTTAAAACTTGCAGCTTTTGTCCCAATGATTTAGTTTTTTGATTAGCTAGTCTGTTTGTAGATGAAAAAATATGAGCTATTGTCGTAACTTCGGCGTCCACGTTGTCGTCATTGTCATCTGGAAACTTTCACCTTTTCTCGCATTTGCAAATAGAGTAGACCCAGATCAGATGGCTCCTGTAGGAGCCGGCTTATCAGGGTCTGCTCTGTTTGCTAATGGAATTTGATAGTTCTGTTTCTTTACTTTCTAAAATGGCTACAATGTTCCACCTTCTATAACCCATTATAACTATTTTGTCCAAATTTGGAATATTCATGTAGGAAATAATGACATCATGAATATTAATTAGACTATGTTATATCTAAAGCAGAAACTCTATAATTATATCCATATTATGTCATAAGCAAACAGAGCAGACCCTGATCAGACCTCTTACAGGATCTGTCTGATCTGGGTCTACTCTGTTTGCGTAGAAAGGCGTATTTATGACTCTGCGATGTTTTGTTACATTGTTTTTGTTGCATTGTTAATAATGTTAATAATGCTTCTCTCATACTGTCAGTCATGTTTACATATATGTTTTGACCTCATGGACTTTAAAGCTCAATGGAATTATTTGAATAAAACTTCAAACTTTATTGAGTAAATGGTTTATGAATATTCATGTATTATTATCTTTGAGGTAAAGGTTTAATATCTGGCAAAAGAAATACCATAAAAACATGTCAATTTGAATTTTTTAACAAAGTCCATGTAGTACAAAGGGGATAGGCTAAGTCATCTGTAAGGATGTATTCTAGTAATGTTTAGCCATAAACCTGTTCCAAATCTTTGTCTTTTCTTACAGATTGGCTGAGGTTGAAGACAAGGCTGTAGAGTTACTCAAAGACGACTTCAGAACACCAGAGGTCATGAAGTTGCTCTTCTCTCTTATACGCAAAATGAACACAAACTTTGTGGAGGTACGAGTTTGAAGTAGCTACAGTGTCTTCTTGATCCTGGTTCTAATCTTAAACCCTTTCCTTCATATAAACACTTTTTCATGCCTTTGCAAACAGAGTAGACCCAGATCAGATGGCTCCAGTAGGAGCCGTCTGATCAGGGTCTGCTTTGTTTGCTTATGACATGGTATAGATATGGTTTTACAGTTTTGTCAAAGCAAAAAAAATCATTGAAGGAAACCTTATAATGCAAACTGATTTTAATTGACCCACCTGTTCAGGGGATTTGAAATATAGTGCTTTCGTATGCTCTACTCTATTAGCAAATGCATGAAGATGGGTTTGTATGAAGGAAAACATTAATGCACTCATCTGTGGAGGAGATTGGACATAAAGAATTAAAGATGTGTTGTTGTCCTTCTGATCATACTTTCACATGTCAGTACATCCAGAAAATCTTGTTCGATTCACTATTCTTTTACTATAAATAGACATATAGTTCATACAAATGTTTATCAAGATGAAAAGCTGTGTAACTCAGAGGTTCTCATAAGAAGTATACATTCTCCACCAAACCCAAAGAGACAATTTTAAGCCATTCCCTCATTAACGCCTCTGTAAAAGTCACTTTTGAAACCATTGTGATAAATAGAGCATTTGTTCCACAGGAGCAAATGCTTTATTTATCACAGTGGTTTTAACCCTTTCCCTGTTCTACGTTTATTACGAATTTCAATACCTACAGAATATTCATGGACAAAATAGTTAAAATGAAATATGGAAGGTGGAACATTGTAGCCATTTTAGAAAGTAAAGACACAGATCTTTGAAATTCTATTAGCAAACAGAGTAGACCCATATCAGACGGCTCCTCTAGGAGCCGTCTGATCTGGGTCTACTCTGTTTGCAAATGCGTGAAAACATGTTTATATGAGGGAAAGGGTTGACACAATTCTAAAATTTTCCTTTTCTCTAGTAAATACTCCTTTTTGGTAGATTTATTTAAAGAGGTAGGATCTAAAAATGGTCGATGAGGTAATGGTTAAAGAGTGGGTCACAAGGTAGAGTTTGTTGGAGAAATGATAATTTTAGAACTTGAATATACACCTTTATCTATTGCTCTGTATTTGGGTTTTCATATCGGACCAATAACACTAGAGTGAGTCATGGGCCTTGATAAATTCAAAATTAAGGCATTCTGTATGGCAATCAGTATTGTGGATAAGATGCATATTAATCTTTAAAAATCTCTTATTTCTCTGCTGAACTCAGACGGGCAATTCTAATGAGCAGCAACAGGAGAGGGTAGTGCGGATACATATAAAAAAAAAGGGTAGTGCGGATATATATAAAAAATAATTTACTTAGATTACCTACATACATCTTATCTATAGCTTTGTCAATTTTGTGGCAATGGGGTCACCTGTGATCTGTCAACACAGGTCTTTTAACCCTATACTGCATGAATATTCATATAAGAAATAATGACATCATGAATATTAATTAGATTGTTATAATAGCACATGAACACTGGAATTGTTGGCCATGGCAGAAACAATAGAATCATATCCACATTACAGTAAAACTCGGTTATAACGAATTCCAAGGGACTGAAGGATTTACGTCGCTATGAACATTATTCCCTTTATTGATAGTACGAAGTTCGCTATAAATTATGACTCTGGCACACGACTGTTCAAAGCTTTGTAACGAATATGCGTAACGATCAAACTCCCAAAATGTTCATCATACAGCTAACTCATTTGTGGAAGAAATCAGTCATTTGCTTTTGAACACACGTCGATGCTTGACACTTGCCAAAAAATTGTTTTGTTTTAAGAAAATCCTCAGGAGTATTTAGTTGTTGCTCCAATGCCCTCATCTGTGTCGTCATCGGAGTCAACGTAACGAAATTCAGTTTGCTATAAGCGGAAATTCGCTTTATCAGAGATCGTTATAAATAAGTTTTACTGTATATCATGAGCAGACTACTACAGGAGCTGTCTGATCTGGGTCTATTCTGTTTGCAAAGGTATAGAAAGGCATATATATATTTATGGAGTAAAGGGTTAACTAATGAATATTCATGTAGAGACAGAATAAAAAGGCGGAATTATGGAGTAAAGTGCTAATAATGTTATTCTTTAGATTATTGAGAAAATTTCCATTTCTTAATATAAAAACTTTCAGAGTCTCAAATGGTTCTGATCCTGATTAGACACCGGCTTATTTAGCATCACATTTAAACTTTATACATATTTGCCAGTAGCATGCTAAAGGTTGATAGGTTGTTAATAGTATTTGTCAGAGCTACAGATAAAGATGTGTACCCAAATACTAAAATCGTCATTTCTCCAGCAAACCCTATACTGTGACCACTCTTTAGAATCGTCTCTTTGAGACAAATCCAAAAAGTGGTCACAATATAGGGCTTGGTGGAGAAATAAAGAAGTTATTCCTGAAAATATATTAATTTACGCATCTTATCTGGACCTCAGTATGTGTGTTTACCTCTGTTTCAGACGGATACTGTGTGTAGAAGTCCCGGAACTGTGGCGGCTGTCTCAGTGGCTGTCAAACGCCTCTGTAAGAAACTAGGCTTTCACAAGAAAGGATGGAGGGTAGGTACAGATAAACCCTCTTTAAGTTAGATATTTTTTCTAAGATGGAAACCTATGCACTAGCAATTTTTTTTAATCAAACTGCTGATTATGGTGTAATTGCTCTTTTAAAGCCTTTTATATGTCCACCGAAAGACAAATCATATTTTGTGAACCTTTCTATGCTGTTGCAAACACAGCAGACCTAGGTCAGATGGCTCCTGTAGGAACTGTCTGATCAGGGTCTGCTGTTTCCTTATGAAAATAATATATGATTCTAATTTCTACTATGACCAAAAATTCCCATGTTCATATGTCATTGTAAAAATTAGTATTTCTTACATGAATATTCATGGAGAAAAGGGTTAATACTAATCTAGTTGTTTTTCATGGTCCAGGCCATAACTTCTTTTGCACTGACAGATTTCAATTTATTTAGGCATTTGTTTTAGTCATGCACAAGAACGATAATTTACATTTCGAACGGACTAAATGGTTTAACTCTCTACATTATGAATATTAACGTAAGAAATAATGACATCATGAATATTCATTACCGAAGGTTTACAATGGTATATAGACATTTGACCATGCCAGAAACTGTAGAATCAGGTCTGAATTATTCTATAAGCAAACAGAGCACACCCTGATTAGTTGGCTCCAAAAAGAGCCATCTGATCGGAGT